>CM038214.1:100144162-100823662 GCA_021442155.1 Cymbidium sinense | reverse complement strand
AAGGCCTAGGCCCTAAAAAAAAAATAGATATAAAAGGAAAGATAGACCCTAGGCTAAAGATTAACTAAACTAAAGATAAATAAAACTGAAACTAAACTGAAGCCGGCTAAATAGAATAAAATGATTAAATAAAATACTAAAAAAAATAAGAGCTTATGCCTGAAAGATAAAGGCAAAACCTAGGCCTAGAATAAAACCTAGAGCTTAGGCATAAAATAAAATAAAACCACAAACATACCAAAAAAGGCACGGACAAAAGTATAAAATAAAAGCTAATCTAAAATAAAACATAAAACTAAACCTAAAAAAAAAATAATCTAGATAAAACTAAACTAGAGCCCTAGGCTGCCTAAGACCCTAGGCCACAAGGAAATCACCCGCCTACAAACCTAAAACTATAATAAAACCAAACCCTAAATTAAACCTCTAATTAAAATGATAAATAAATCACAAACTAAAATATAATAAAAAAATAAAATAAAAGATAAAACAAAATAAAAATAAATAAAAAAAATAATAATAAAAATAAAAAAAAACTAAATTATAATAAAAAATAAAAATCTATACTAAACTAAAAAAACATAAATTAAATAAAAACTAAACCTAAAATAAAAATAAAATATACCTAAAATAAAATAAAATAAAAACTAAAGAAAACTTAAACTATAAACCTTAAAATAAAACCTAAAAATAAATAAAAATAAACCTAAACCCTAAAATAAAAAACATAAACATAAAAAAAAAAATAACCTAAACCTACACTAAAATAAACTAAACTAAAATAAATAAAACCTAAACTTAAACCTAAAATCACACTAAACTAAACCTAAACTAAATAAAATAAAATAAACTAAAATAAACCTAAACCTAAACTAAAATAAACCTAAAAAATAAAACCTAAAACTAAACATAAAAAATAAAACCTAAACCTGAACTAAATAAAAAATCAAAACCTAAACCTAAAAAATCAAAATAAAAATAAAACTAAACTAAAAAATAAACCTAAACTCTAAAAAAAATAAACTAAAATAAAAAGCTAAGCTAAAATAAATAAACTAAATAAAAAATGAACTTAAATCAAAATAAACTATAAAATAAACTAAAATAAAATAAATTAAATAAACCTACTAGTTTATTAACTTTTAAAAAAACCTAAACCCCTAGCCTATAAACTCTAAATCTTAAACCTACTACCTTAAACCCTAAACCCTAAAACCCTATACCCTATACCCTAAACCCTAAACCCTAAATACCTAAACTTTAAACCCTAAACCCTAAATCCTAAACCTCCTCCATTTTTTTGGTGATTTAGAGAATTCTGTTTCCCTTATGGACGCACATCTCCTTTGTGGCTTTTCCTATGGACATTTCGGCTGGCGATTCCTTCTCGTTAGTTTTTCTCAGCTTTCGACTTGTCCTATCATGTCCCGATGTTGGTCTTGGCTTAGATTTTTGCTTCCCCATGGGGAAATCCTAGGATTTTGGCTTCTCCCGTTAAGATTTCTGACTCCTTGGGGGTCTCTAGATTAAATCCATTGCTGGCTTTGAAGTCTTTCAAGGATGTTCTTGTTGGTAAGGCAAATTGTGCTGGTGAGTCTCTTGAGCTTATCTCTACCTCCTTCTGGGTTGTACTCATGAAAATTTGTTCTAATTCAATCGTGGAAAGGCTTGTGAAACCCTTTGAATTCATGTTGGTTGGTAAATTTGCTTTGCTTACTTACTTTGGTGAATATTGATCATTTTTTCATAGCTTGAAACTCTCAGTATTTTTTTTTGATTGATCGATTCTCATGTCATAGATTGACTTTCAAATGACTTAGATTATTCTGTTTTTTTGCTCATATTTTGTTTTCAATTGTTAGATGTGATTATTGAAATAGACGCCTCATTTTGATATTAAGGAGGAATCTCCTATCGTTCTGGTTTGGATCTCTCTTTCTAATTTGCATGTCCATTTCATTAATCATGATTTCCTCTTGCTATGGGTGCATTGTTTGGTCATCCTCTTCAAGTTGATCATGGCCAATACCTACCATGTTGCTTGGATTCTAGTCGAGTTGGATATAACTAAAAATTTCCAAAGGAAATTTGGCTAGGTTAGAAATATGGATATTTGCAAAAGTGGATTTTGAGAATTTTCCTATTTTTTGTTCCCATTACAAAATTCATGGTCATGGAGTTTCAGATTGCTTTGTGGTTCATCCTTACCTTAAGAAACACAAAACCATTCTTAAGAAATTGTATCCCAATCTTAAGGTGCCCTCGGTTAAACTTCAGAAAGTCGTTCCAATGGATAACTCCTTACCAAAGTGGTCATTGCTTTGATCCTCCCACTGCTCCTTTGGACAATGATGTGGTCTTAAGCCTGATCAACTTTTGGATGTTAGTCATGTTAATAAGGATGCATTACCTTGCAATGGGCCTATACATTTGAATCTCATTGATATTGGTAATAATATGGACAATAATATGTTTTTGTATCCTATGGATGATGATTCTATCTCAAATGATTCCATTCTTCTTTTTCACTTTGAAGAAAATGTGATCCTTGATGAGGGTTTGAATGAGCAAACTAATGATAAAGTTTCTAATCATGATTTGGGCACTTGGGCTTTAAATGGTTCTAATCCTTCTACTACTTCTTCATCTAATGTTGAACTCATTTCTAATCGATACTTCAACATAATAATGATTTGGAAGGAAGGTGAAGCGTCTTGCAATGTTCTTTTAAATGTGCAACCTTATTCCAAACATATTTTGAATAATCTCTATTAGTGATGTTAGATGTCTTACGCAAAAATAAATTATTTCATTCTTAATTTAGAATGTGATAGGAATTGGTGTACTCTCAGTTAGAAATAGAACTAGAAATTTAGGTCATTCTCATAACATCTCCTTTTTGGCTATATTGGATCCCTTTATTATTCCTTCTAACATTTCTTTTGTTACTAGAATGATTGGTTTTGGTAATTTTTTTGCTAACTCGAGCAATAAAATTTGGATTTTTTGGAATAGTCCCTATGTTTTGTAGGTTTTAGATGATTTATCCCAAGTTGTGAATGTTAAGATTACTTAAGATAATTGGTGTTGTTTTGGTTCATTTGTTTATGCTTCTTGTAATAGAAAGGAACATATGGCTTCTTTGGGAGGATCTTATTAGTTTTCTTCTTCTCTTGATGCTCCTTGGTTTGTGGGTGGGGATTTTAATACTATCTCTTCTTCCTCTAAATGGGTTGGTGGTAATGCTCAAAACTTATTTTCTATGGATGATTTTAATAACATGATTCTTGATTCATCTTCTTATTGGCTTTAGTGGGTCTCAATTAACTTGGAATAATTATAGACTCGGAGGCTTGATGGGTTCTTTTAATCATTTGTGGATTAATCTTCTCCTAGTACTTTGAGCACTTAAGCGAACCTTTTTTAGACCATTCTCCCTTGCTTATCACTTTGATTTTTTTATTCTAGTAAATCCTCCTCCCTATCCTTTTCTTCTAAAATATGTGGCTCATGGATGATAGATTTTTTAGATGTTGTTGCTTAATGCTTGGGGTGAACCTCTCCATCCTAATGATTCTATTTTTGGGATGATGAGATTGTGGTTCAAATTAAAAGACTTAAGCAATGCTTTAATTGGTGGAATAAACATTATTTCAAGAACCTTTTGTTAATATCAAAGAAATGGAGATTGAGGTTATAGTTTTGGAAGGATTTGTTAATGATCCTTCTAAAATTCATCTGTTGGCATGCTAAAAATAGGTTAACATGTTTTCAAGACATGGAGGAGACCTATTATACAAAAAGCATCTATGAAATGGACCTCGATGGTGATTAATACTAAATATTTTCATGCCATGGTTAAAAGAAAAAGGCTTTAATTCACATTCACATAATTAAAATTAATGATGGAGTTTGGTGTTTGGATAAAGAAAGAGCTTCTTGATTCTACTTTATTTTTATAAAGAGTTTCTAAATAAAAATGTTACTTATGATGATATTTTTTTGCGTGATGTTTTTTTAAATCTTATTTTTGATGGTGATAACAATATGCTTTCTTCCTTACCTTGAGATTGAAATTACACACTTTGCGGTATGAATAAAGACTCATGGTCTGATGGTTATACTACCCTTTTTCCAAAATGTTGGATTATCATCAAGAGGATTTGATTAAAGATGTTCTTGATTTTTTTTAATGTTAGCACCCTTCCCAAATATTTTGCTAGTACCTCCATTGTTTTAATTCCTAAAAATACAATCCACGAAGTTTGGAGTGATTTTAGGCCAATTAGCTTTACTCTCTTTTAATTAAATTATTTCTAAGATTTTGGCTAAAGGTTGAGTATCTTGCTTCCTAAAATTATCTCCCCAATCAAACCATTTTTTGTTAAAGATCCATTTCGATAATGTTCTTTTAGCCTAGAGATGATCCATGATTTAAATGCCAAAGTTTGGTGGAAACACCTTTTTTAAGCTTGACATTTCCAATGCTTATGACAAAATTGGTTGGGTTTTCCTATATAAAATTTTGGCTTTATTTGGATTCTCTAATCAATTTATTGCTTTAATTAAGAATGATTGATGTGATTAGAATTCTTGGTTTTCTTTACTTCTCAATGGTGAAGTGCATGGTTTCTTCTCTTCTTCTCATGGGCTAAGGCAAGGGGATCCTCTCTCCTGCCTTTTCATTATTCTATGGAATATCTTTCTAGATGTATTGAGCGGATGTTTAGTAGAATGCAACATGTACTACTGAGAACCATTAGTGGGTTTCCCATTTCTCAACTTAGTTTTGCTAATGATTTCATTATATTTTTTGCAATGCCTCTACTCTTTATATTAAAATTGTAAGTTCTTAACTCTTTTTTGGTAGGGAGGGTGGCTTAAATGTTAATCCAGATAAAAGTTGTTTTATTACTAGCTATTCTATTTCTTTATCTAAGATCAATGTTAAGAATATTATGGGTTTTATCAAATTCTCCCTATCAAGTATCAGGGACTCCCATATAGAGGAATGAAAGATCTTATTTATTTGATGAAGTTATTGAGAATAAATAAAAACATCCTCTTAGGAGTTTCATTTACTTTCCTTTGGTGCTAGACTTATCTTAATCAAAAGTACCCTTTGCTCTCTGCCTTTATATCTCGGTCTATTGTTCTACCCATTATATAATTAAAGGATCAATAGACTTTTTTAATAAATTTTTTGGGGATCTAACTCTTCTATCAAAGATTACATTGGGCTAGTTGGCACTATTTGTTGTGGTCTAATAATGAAGGTGGCTTGGGTTGCAAAACATTAGAGGATTCTATTAACTATTTTTTCTATAAAATGTGGTGGAATTTTAGAAATAAACATAGTTAATGGTCAAAATTTATGCATGCTAAATAATGTCAGGGAAAACATCCCCTCATTTGTGCCTTCAAATATGGGGATTCCCCAATGTGGAGAAGACTTTGTAGTATCAAATGGAATGCTAAGAACTTAATTTCTTGGGGTGTCAATTCTTGTTCCTCTTTCATTTGGCAAGACAATTGGCTGGGGTAGGGCTCTATTGATTCCCTACTCAAAACTCATTTCATTGTGCTGCTTAAGAATAATCAGTTAATTACTCATAATAAGTGGGATGTGGCTCAATTGAATACCCTTGTCCCTAATGTGATCATTGACAAAATCCTTAAAATTTGTCCTTTCACTAATAATGACCAAATTCTCTTCAAAATTCTTCTTTTTTGATTTTGTTTTAAGGATGTTTGGCATTTCATCAATTCAAATATCAATAGTCTTTAGTTTTTACTAAAATCTAGAATATTAATGTGTACTTCATTCTCGATTTTAACTTTGAAGCATTATATCCACATGGATGCTACTCTTGATAAAGGTTTCTATCTCCCTTCTAAATATTCTTGTTGCTATCACATTGAAAGTGTGGATCATGTTTTTTGTGAATGGCCTATTGTTGCTAAAATGTGGAATTGGTATGATAATATTTTTAATACTTTCCATTTTAATGGATCATTTTCTATTATGCAACTTCTTGAAGCATGTTTCTCTCATACTTCTAAGGGTCATGTTAAAATTGTTTTAGCTACTACTATTCTTTGGTATATTTGGATGGATAGAAATGATGCTAAGCATCATAATATTCCTATGAATTATCATCGTATTATTGCTAGAGTCAAATATAAAATTTTGTCTCTTTTCAAAGCTAATCTTCTTACTCACTCTAGTTTTAAAGGGTGCAAGTCTGTGGCCTTGAATTTTTTTAACCTTCCCCGTAATGTTTCTTCCTACAAAATTATATACTAGATTAAACCTAATTATTACTACATTAAGGTTAACAGATGGCTCGTTTCTAATGCTTATTATGGCTATGGTGGGATTTTGAGATCATAGTGGCAAGGTTATCTCTACTTTTCTTTGCACCTTTAGAGCCTTGTTTACGTGTTATTTGTTGAGCTTAAAGGCTTTCATCATGGCATTTCTATTTGTTTACAACGTTTTCATAAGATCTGGTTTGAAGTTGATGCTCCTTCTTTTAGATTACTCAAATCGATGCTCATGGTAATCTTGAAGTGTATTATTTACTTAATCATACTAGGAGGCTTCTTGCTAACCTAGATTTTCAAATTTCTCATATTTATAGAAAAACCAACTCTTGTCTTGACTTTCTTGAATCTTCTTTTTTCTTGATGATTGCCGTGGTTTGCCTTATTGTTGTTGGATTAGTGCTCTTGTTGGGGTTTTATAAGGGTTTTAATTTTATCTTTTTTTGAATCTTTGGTGGTCTTACTTTCCTTTTATTTTCTCTTGGTTTCTTCCCATTTTTGGTTTTTTTTATTTTTTGTTTTTGTGGTTTTTTACTTTTTTGATGGTTGTTCTCAACATTCTTGAGGTTGTCTCTGTATTGGATTTTATTGTTTATGGTTCTTTACATGTTCTTTTTAATGGACCTCTACAACTATGGTCTCTTTTGCCTTTATTTTGGTCTATTAGTCCTTTTCCCATATTGGGAGGTTTTTTCTATGTGCTATTTTAGCATTTCTTGGCGGTTGGCTTTGTGCTCTGGTCTAATGCTTTCATGGGTTTACCTTTCTCATGGGTTTTATATATAGCTTCTTTGGGTTTTTTTGTGGTTATATTTGCTTTTTTTGAGTTTTAGTGGGTTTACTGATGATCATCATTTGATAAGGTGCTCTAGAGGCATCTGACAATGATGCCTTGATGTTTCCACTCTTTTTTTTGGGTGGTAGTGCTATATATGCTGTAACCCTTCACTTGAGTGGATGCTTACATATTTACTTTGATGATTATGTGCTGAGCCTTTCTTTATCTTTTTTAGTTCTATCTATATTTTGGTGATTAACTATTTCATTATCTATACTAATTTTTATGTTTGGGATCTCTGTATTGGTTTGGGACTTTTGCTTTGGATTGTCTTTGGTTTGAAGGATTCTTTTGATTTGGATTATTTTTTGTGATCTCTATTTCTTTTTACTACCTTACTTTCATTGTTGGTGCTTATTATGGGGCTTATCTCCTTGGGACTTTTTGACTCTTTGGGCATTGGCTTGGGATTTTCTAGGATTTTTTTTCATGGATGAATTTTCTCTAATTTTTGATGGCCTAGACCACTAAATGGCCTTTCTATTGGGCTCTAACTAATTGATCTTCTAAGCTCTAGCTCTAAAACTCCACTCAATCATCCACTAGTTTTCTTTTCTGGCATAGCCACTAGACCTCCCTCCACAAACTCTTTGCTGAAACACTATCCTGAGGTCCTATTACTGACCCAAGAAGGGTTCTGCCCTGTTCTCAAGATAGAGGGGCTGGGCCCTGGGATGGGCCGCTCCCAGACTGAGTGGTGGACCTAATGGACCCTGGGTGAGCTCCTGGGCCCTGCCAATGCCCAGAGACAGGCCCTGGGCCACTGGGCTAGATAAGCCACTGGGCCCTGGGCCATCCATGGGAGCCAGGCCACTGAAAGATGCACTGATCACTGACCTCATCCACAAGATCTAATCTGAGCCTGATTGGGAGACCCCAGAAGCTTAACTCTAAGATAGATATAAGATAAGATATAAAGAGAATAGCCTAATAATAAAAGATAAAGATAAGATAAACTTAAGAGGCTACTAATATAAAGATAAAAATACTAACTAAAAAACCTTAAACTAAAGATAAAACTAAAGCTTAGATAAATTAAACACAAACCAATAACCTATATAATAAAAGACCCAAACCCTAATAAAAAACTTCTAATAAATAAAGATAACAAAATAAAATAGGCTAAGGCCCTGAGCCACTGGGCCTGACCTGGGCTGACAGGCCCCAGGCCACAGGCCCTAAAGGTAGGCCCAGCCTGGGCCTGGGCCCTGGGCCATGGGCCTGGGCCACACGTGAGCCCAAGTCTTGGAGCCCTGGGCCTTGGGCCCTGGGCCCTGGATCTTGACTGGGCTGGCCTGGGCCCAAGGCCTAGGCATGAAGCAGGCCCTGGATCATGGATCACCAGGCTGACTGGGCCACTGGGCACTGGGCCACAGATAGGCCCTGGGCCTGGGCCCTGGGCCACAGAGAGCCACTGACCTGGGGCCACTGACCACAGGCTAGGCTGAGAGCCAGGCCCTGGGCCAGGCCCCAGACCATGGGCCCTGGGCACTTGGGCCCTGAAAAGGCTAAAGATCTTGAGAGAAAGATAAAGGCCTAGATAGATTAAAATGGGCCTAGTAGATAAGATAATGACCTGAGCTAAGGCTAGGCTGGGCTGAATAAGATAATAAAAAGACTAATAGATAGATAAAGAGCCTAACTAAGATAAATAGATGGCCAGATAAAAAATAGATAAAATATAAAATAGTTAAATGAGCTGAGATCAGATGACTAAATAAGACCCTAACCATGAAATCTTAATAAAGATTAAAAATAAACCCTAGGCCCTACTAAAAAACTAGGCTGAGATAACCAAATAATATGGGCCTACTAAATAAAGACTACTGAGCCTAAACTGGGCCACTGATAATAAAATACTAAATTAGCCCTGACTGGGCTAAAGCCCTGATAGGCCACAAACCTGGGCCCTATAAATAAAACCTAGGCTAAATAAGATAAAAATAAACTAAACTAAAGAAGATAAGGCAAAAGAACTAAGATTAAACTTAAATAAAAGATGATTAATAATAACTAGATAAAATTAAAATTATACCAGTATAAAATAAAAATACTAAAATAAACCTAAACATGCTAGTTTGATTTTTTTTTAAAACAATAAAACCCTAACTAACTAGGCTACTGACTGAGCACTGGAGCCTGAGCCCTAGGCCACAAACCTATTCAACCTGACTACTAAACCCTTTAATCTATGCTCTGAAGCCCAGACCTAGAGCCTGCAAACCTAATAACTGCCACCCTGACCTAGGCCTAAACCTAACTAATTTGATAAGCTGCTCTGTAATGTCGTTACTTGTCTTAAACTTGACTTGGTTGATAAAATCAAAAGATGTTGGATAATTTGCTTTAAAAAACCAAAAACTGACCATAGCTAAACTGGACCACTGGACCTTACTAGGCCCTCTGGGCCCAAGCCTAGATCTACAGATCATGGGCCCTAGGCCACAGGCCCTAAGCCCTGGGCCTGGGCCCTGTGCCACTGGGGCTGGCCATACCTACCTGGGCCACTGGGCCACAGGCCCTGGGCCTAAGCCTGGGCCCTAGACTGGGCCAGGCCACAAAGCTGAGACTAATCTGGATAATACTGGGTTCCCCAGATAACTGGGCCACTTAGGCCCTGGGCCACTAAGATGAAACTATAATAAGAGCTAGATAATAAATAAAAAATAGTTAAAAGATAAATAAATGAGTAACCCTAGGCTAAGCCTAATGGAATAAAATAAAGCACTGAGCTAAATAAAGACCTAGGCCCTAAAAATGAGCCTGTGCTGGGCTAGATGACTAGGCTAAGATTCTTAGATCTGGGCTGGGCCCACTGAGATTAGATAAAGGCTAGATAAAATGGGCCCTAAAATATAAAGAACTAAAGATAAGGCACAAACCTAAAAATATAAATGACTGGGCTAAAGATAAATAACCTAGGCTAAAGATGTAGATTAAAGATGAGGCTAGGCTAAAAAGATATAACTGACTAAAAGAAAAACTAAGAAGATAAACACTAAGATAAACTACTAAATTAATAAATTAAAATAAAATCTATAAAGATACTAAATACTAAATGGGTTTTAATAAAATAAACTATAACACTGGGCCTAGGCTCCTAAAAACATATCCTGAGCCCTGGGCCACTTACTGAGCCCTACCCTGGGCCACATAATAAAAACCAAACCCTTAACCCTACCACTACCCTGAGCCTAAACTAAAAATTAAACATAAAACTAAAATTAAAAATAAATATAAACTAAACTGATTAACCTAAACTAAACCTAAACCACAGAATAAGAACTTTGTGGAACATCTAAATCAACCATGCTAAGATCTCAGATGGAGGCAAAGTTATCCGATGGTGGTGGGGATCTAGAGTCTTTGGTGGATGTGGTGGTGTTGAGCTGGTTATGGAAAAGCGATGGAGCTTATATGGTGGTGGGAGGAGAGATATGTAACCTGCTAGGATGGGTGGTTAATGGAAAAAACTAAAGACGGTTATCCATGCTACTTATGGATATGTGTCTTCTGATGAATAGTTCTAGTCTAGATTTTGATTTTCTCTATGCGGCTCATTTTTTATCTATGTCATCGCCAGGTCTTAGTCCTTGTAAATTACTTGGTTGATGAAATTGAAAAGAAGAAATGTTGAATCTGAATTTGTTCTCTAATAAAAAAACCAAAAACCCTAAACCCTAAACTAAAACCTAAACCCTAGACTTAAAACCTAAACCCTCAACCCTAAACCCTAAACTGTAAAAACCTTAAATCCTAAACCCTAAATCCTAAACCCTAAAACCAAAACCCTAAAACCTAAACCCTAAACCCTAAATCGTAAACCCTAAACCCTAAACCCTAAACACTAAACACTAAACCCCAAAGCCTAAACCCTAAACCCCAAACCCTCAACTAACCCGAAACCCTAAACCCTAAACCCTAAAATGCTAAAAAGCTAAACCTAAACTAAATAAAATGTTAAAATAAAATAAATAATAAACTTGAACCAAAATAAACTAAAAAAATTAAATAAAATAAAAACCTAAAATATAACATAAACCTAAACCTAAACATAAACTTAAACCCAAAAAAGAAAAGTAAATAAAAAATAAAAACTAAATTAAAATAAAATAAGTGAAAACCTCAACAAATAAAATAAAAAAATTAACGAGAAATCAAATAAAATAAAAACATAGTAAAAACCTAAACCTAAAAAATATGCTTAAAAGTAAATAAATAATAAAACCTAAACCCTGAACAAAAGAAAGAACCTAAACTTAAAATAAAAATAAAATAAGCCTAAACCTGAAATAAATGAAACCTAAACTTTAAATCTAAACCTAAATGTAAAGAAAATAATAATAAAAAACCTAAACTAAAATTAGTAAACCTGAAATAAATAAACTAAACTAAAATAAAATAAATAAATAAATAAAAAAAATAAATAAAAATAAATAAAAAAATATACTAAATAAAAATAAACCTAAACCTACCTACTAATTTTAAAAAATAAGAAAAATAATAAAATAAAATAAAACCCTAAAACTAACCCTGAACAATAAACCTACAACCCTAAACCCTAAACCCTAAACTCTAAAATCAAAAATCCTAAACCTTAAACCCAAAATCCAAAACCCTAAACCCTAAAATCTACAACCCTAAACCCTAAACCCAAAATCACAAACCCTAAACACTAATCCCTAAACCCTAAAAATTAAAAAGCTAAACCTAAACTAAATAAAACCTAAAAATAAAATAAAAAAACTTAAACCTAAATAAAATAAAAAATAAAATAAAATAAACACTTAAACTAAAACCTAAACCTAAAAATAAAATAAAATAAAATAATGAATAAAAACTAAAATTAAATAAATAAAACCTAAAGTAAACTAAAAAAATAAAATAAACCAAAAAAATAAAATCCTAAATAAAAAATAAAATAAAATAAAATAAAAACTAAATAAAACCTAAACCTAAAATAAATAAAAAAATAAACCTAAAATAAATTAAAATAAAACATAAACACTAAACTTAAAAAACCTAAACCTAAAATAAAAAAAATAAAATAAACCTAAACCTAAACTAAATAAACTAAACTAAAATAAATAAACCTAAACCTAACCTAAAATAAACTAAAGCTAAACCCTAAACTAAATAAAATAAAATAAATTAAAATAAATTAAACCTAAATTAAAAATAAAACCTAAAAAATAAACCTAAAATAAAACCTAAAACCTAAACCTAAAAAATAAAAAAACCTCAACCTAAACCTAAAAAAAACCTAAACCTAAAATAAAAAAAATAAAACTAAACTAAAAAAATAAACCTAAACCTAAACCTAAAAAAATAAACTAAAATTATAAACCAAAACTAAAATAAATAAACGTAAAATAAATAAACTAAATTAAATAAAAATAAAAGATAAATCAAAAAAGAAAGAAAAAATAAAATAAACTAAAATAAATAAAAAATAATGTAAATAAACCTAGACCTACTAGCTACTAGTTTACTTAATTAAAAAAAATGATAAACCCTAAACCCTAAACCCTAAACCTCCCTAAACCCTAAATCCTAAACTATAGACCCTGAACCCTAAAAAACCCTAAACCCTAATCCCTAAACCATAACCCTATCCCTAAACCCTAAACCCAAAACCCTAAAACACTAAACCCTAAAACCTAAACTAATCCTAAACCTTAAACCATAAACCCTACAAACCCTAAACACTAAAGCCTAAACCTAAAACCCAAAACTAAACCCTAAACCCTAAACTAACCCTAAACCATTATTTAAACCTAACTCTAAACCCTAAACCCTTAAACTAAAACCTTAAAAACCCTAAACCATAACCCAATCCTAAACTAAACCCTAAACCTAAACCCTAAACTAAACCCTAAACCCCTAAATCCTAAACCCTAAACTAAACCTAAACCCTAAACCCTAAACCCTCCTAAAACATAAAACCTAAAACCTAAACCTAAATAAAGACTAAAATAAAATAAATAAAAAATCTAAACCTAAATAAAAATAAAAATAAAATAAAATAAACTAAAACAAACTAAAACCTAAAATAAAATAAATAATAAAATAAACTAAAATAAAATAAATAAAAACCTAAACTAAACCTAAGATTAAAAAACCTAAAAATAAAACTAAAAATAAAATAAACTAAAATCAAATAAAATAAAATAAAACCTAAACTAAAGATAAACTAAAATAAACTTAAAAATAAAACCTATAAATAAATAAAAATAAAACCTAAACCCTAAAAAAAAACTAAACCTAAAATAAAAAAAATAAACAAAATAAACTTAAACCTACACTAAAATAAACTAAACTAAAATAAATAAAACCTAAACCTAAACCTAAATTAAACTAAACCTAAACCTAAACTAAATAAAATAAAATAAACTAAAAGTAAACCTAAACCTAAACTAAAAACAAAACCTAAAAATAATCCTAAAATAAAAACCTAAACCTAAAAAATAAAATAAAAACCTAAACCTAAACCTAAAATTAAAAAATAAAACCTAAAAAAAAATAAATAAAACTCAAATAAAAAACTAAACCTAAAATTAAACTAAAAAAAAACATAAACTAAAATTAAATAAACCTAAGATAAATAAATAAACTAAATAAAAATAAAAATAAACTAAATAAAAATAAAATAAATAAATAAACTCAAAAAATAAACTAAATAAACCTAAACCTACTAGTTTACTCAATTAAAAAAAACCCTAAACCCTAAAACTAATCCTAAACCCTAAACCCTAAACCATAAACACTAAACCTATAACCCTAAACCTACTACCCTAAACCCTAAACCCTAAAACCTTAAACTATAAAACCTAAACCCTAAACCCAAAATGCTAAACCCAAAACCCTAAACTAATATTAAAAATAATAACTAAACCTAACTAAAACTAAAATGAACTAACTAATAATAAAACCTAAAGTAATAACTAAAACTAAACTAAACTAAACCTAAACTAAAACCAAATAAAACAAAACTAAACTAAACCTAATCTAAACTAACTAAACTAAATTAATGTAACTAACTAATCAACAAAACTAAAACCCTAAACCTAAACTAAACCTAAACTAAACTAGAACTAAACTAAATCAAACTAATAACTAAACTAATAACTAAACCTAAACCCTTAATAAACCTAAACTAAACTAAATACTAAACTCTAAACTAAAACTAAACTAATTAAACCTAAACCTAACCCTAAACTAAACAAAACAATTCAAAACTAAACTAAACTAAACTAAACTCAAACCTAATCTAAACTAAACCAAAACCCTAAACTAAACAACTAAACTAAACTAAACTAACTAACTAATAACAAAAACTTAAACTAACTAAACTAATTAACTAATAACTAAAATTAAACTAATAATAAACTAATAAACTAAACCCTAAACCTAAACCTAAACCTAACTAAAACTAACTAACTACCTAAACTAAACCAAAACCTAAACTTAAACTAAAACTAAACTAAACTAATAAAACCAAAACTAAAACTAAACCTAAACCTAATAAACCTAAAACTAAACCTAAACTAAAAACTAAAATAATAAACCTAAATAACTAAATTAAACCTAACTAAAACTAACTAAACTAAACTAAACTAACTAAACTAAACTAAAAAATCCTAAACTAACTAACTAAAACCTAAACTATACCCTAAACCTAATAACTAATAAACCAAAAAAAAAATATTAACTAAACTAATAATTAAAATAAACTAAATAAACTAACTAAACTAAACTAAATTAAATAATAAATAACTAACTAAACCTAACTAAACTAATAACTAAATAATAACTAACTAACTAACCTAAACTAATAACTAAACTAAACTAAAACTAAAACTACTAACAACAATATACCTAAACCTAAACCAAACTAAACTAAAACTAAAGTCAAACAATAAACTAAATAAACTAAACAAAACCCTAAACCCTAAACCCTAAACCCTAAACTAATTAACTAAACTAAACTTAACTAAACTAACTAATAAATAAACTAAACTAATAACTAAACTAAAATAAACTAAAATGAACTAATGAACTAATAAACTAACTAAACTAAAACCAAACTAAAACTAAACTAAACTAACAAAACTAATCTAAACTAACTAATAAACTAACCTAAAACTAAAACAACTAAACTAAAACACTAATAAAACTAAACTAACTAAACTAAACTAACTAATAACTAAACAAACTAATTAAACTAATTAAACTAATGAAACTAAACTAAATTAAATTAATAACTAAAACTAAACCAACTAATTATAACTACAATAAAATTAAACTCTAACCTAAACCCTAAACTAAACCAAAACCTAATAAACTAATAAAACTAAATAATAATAAAATTCAACTAACTAAACTAAAACTAAACCTAAACCTAACCCTAATCTAATTAAAACTAATAAACTAAACTAACTAACTAAACTAATAACTAAACTAACACTAATAACTAAACTAAACTAAACTAATAAATAAAACTAAACCTAAACCCTAAACCATTAACCCAATACTAATAACTAATAAGAAAACTAATAACTAAAAAATCTAAACTAATAATTAAATAAACAAATAAAACCTAAACTAATAAACTGAACAAATAATACTAAACAAAAACTAATGACTGAACTAAAACTAATAACTAACCTAAAACCTAAACCTAAATCCCCTAAACCTAAACATAAACCCTAAACCCTAACAACTAAACAAAATAAAACTAAACTAAACTAAAAACCAAACCTCAAAACTAACTAAAACCCAACTAAAACCTAAACCCTAAACTAATAATAAAACTAACTAAACTAATAACTAAACTAATAAAACTAATAAACAAAACCATAATCCTAAACTACAACTAAACTAAAACTAAAATCTAATAAACTAAACCTAAACTAAACCTAAACTAACCTAAACTAAACCTAAACCTAAACTAATAAATTAAACTACTAAACTAAATAAACTAAAATACACTAAACTAATAAACTAAAACTAATAACTAAACTAAACTAATAAAAACTAAACTAAAAACTAAACTAAAATTAAACTAAACTAAACTAAACTAAAACCCTAAACAAACTAAACTAAACTAAACTAAAACCCTAAACCCTAAACTAAAACTAAACCCCTAAACCCTAAACCTAAACTCAAAAAACTAACTAAACTAAATAAAACTATAATCTAAACTAAATAACTAATAATAAATAAAACTAATAAATAAACTAAACTAACTAAACCTAAACCCTAAACATAAACCCTAAACCTCAACCCTAAATGTAATAAAAAAAAACTAAATTAACTAAAACTAATAAACTAACTAAACTAAACCTAAACACCTAAACCTAAACTAAACTCTAAACCCAAAACCTAATAAACTAACTAAAACTAAAACTAACTAAAACCTAATAAACTAATAAACTAATAAAACTAATCACTAAACTAAACTAACCTAAAACCTAATCCAAAACCTAAACCTGAAACCCTAAACCCTAAATTTAAAACTAAAACTAAAACTAATAACTAAACTAAAAACATAAACCTAAACCTAATAAACTAAACTAAACTAAACTAAACTAACTAATAAACTAAAATTAAACCTAAACCTAATAAACTAAGCTAAACCTAAAACCTAAACTAACTAAATAAACACTAAACTAATAAGTAATAAAAAACTAAAACTAATAACTAATAAAAACTAACTAATAATAAAAATAATTAATAAACTAAACTAAAACCATAAACTAACTAAACTAACTAAACTAAATAACTAACTAAAACTAAAATAACTAAATAATTAATAACTAAAAACCCAAAACCCTAAACCCCAATAACTAAATATAACTAGACTAAACTAAATTAACTCAACCAACTAAACTAACAACTAACTACTAAAAACTAATTAACTAAATAAAACTAAAACTAACTAATAAAAAACTAAAAAAACTAAACTAAACTAACTAACCTAAACCCCAAACTCTAAACCTAAATCATAAACCCTAAACCTAAACCTAAACTAAACTAAACTAATAACTAAACCAATAAAACTAATTAAACTAATAAACTAATAACTAAAAAATTAAACTAAACTAAACTAATTAAACTAATAAAATTAAACTAAACTAATAAAACTAAAAAAACAAAACTAAAACTAATAAACTAAACCTAAACTTAAACCTAAACCCAAACTAAACTAAACTAATAATAATAAAACTAAACTAACTAATAACTAAACTAATAACCAACTAAACTAAAACTAATAATAAAATTAACTAACTAACTAATAAACTAAAACTAAATAAACCTAAATAAATAATAACTAATTAGCAAAACCTAAAACCTAAACAAACTAACTAATAAAACCTAAACCTAAACTTAATAAATAAACCTAAACCTAAACCTAATAAAACTAAATTAACTAAACCAAAACTAATTAATAACTTAAACCTAAACCCCAAACCTAACTAAACTAAACTAAACTAAACTATACCAAAACCTAATAACCCTAAACTAAACTAACTAAACTAATAACTAAACTAAAACTAATAACTAAACCTAAGCTTAAACCAAAACCTATTAAATTAAAACCTAAACTTAAACTAAATAAATTAAACTAAACTAAACCTAACTAAAACTAAACCTAAACCCCTAATAACTAAAACTAAATAAACTTAAACCTAATTAACTAAATTAACCTAAAAACCTAAATTTAAACCTAAACCTTAGAAACTTAAAGCTAAACCTAAACCTAAACTAACTAACTAATAAAACCAAAAATAATAACTAAACTAACTAAAACTAATAAAACCAATAACTAAACTAAAACTAAAACTAAAACTAAAACTAATGCTAACTAAAATAAAACCTAAACTAAACCTAAACCCTAAACTAAAAAAAAATTAAATAACTAATAACTAAACTAACTAAACTAACTAAACTAAACCTAAACTATAAACCCTAAACCCTAAATCTAATAAACTAAACTAAAACTAACTCAACCCTAAACCTAAACCCTGAACCTAAACCATAAACTAATAACTAAACTAAACTAACTAAATAAAAAGTAATAATAATATAAAACTAAAACCTAAACCTAAACCCTAAACTAATAAAACTAAACTAAAACCTAAACCCCTAAACCTAAACTAAAAACTAAACTAACTAAACTAACTAATAACTAAAGTAATAAAAGCTAACTAAAATAAACTAATAACTAAACTAAACTAAACTAAACCTTAAACCTAAACCCTAAATCTAAACCCTAAACCCTAAACCCTAAACCCTAAAATGAAAAACTAAAACTAAACCTAAACCCTAAACCCTAAACCCCCTAAACCTAAACCCTAAACCTAATAACTAAACTAATAAAATTAAAATAACAAATAAACTAAACTAAACTAATAAACTAATAACTAAAAACTAATAAATAACTAATAAACTAATAAACCTAAACCCTAAAACTAAACTAAACTAAACTAATAATAAACTAAACTAAACTAAATCTAATAAAACTAAACTAATAAACATAAACTAGAAACCTAACTAAAAGCTAAATAAACCCTAAACCCTAAACTCTAAACCTAAACCCTAAACCTAAACCTAACTAAACTAAAACTAAACTTAATAAACTAATAAAAACCCAAATAACTAATAAACTAAAACCTAAACTAATAAGCTAATAACTAAACTAAAACTAAAACTAAATTAAACTAAACTAACTAAACTAATAAACTAAACCTAAACTAAAAAAATAATAATAATAAAACTAAAACTAATAAATCTAATAAAACTAAACTAAAACTAAACCTAAACCTAAAACTAAACTAAAAACTAAACTAAACTAAACCTAAAAACTAAACTAAACTAAACTAAAAACTAAACTAACAACTAAAACTAAAAACCAAAACCTAACTAATTAACTAAACTAAATTTAAAACTAAACTAATAATAAAACTAATAAACTAACTAATCTAAATAAAACTAATAAATGAAAATAACTAATAAAACTAATAATAAACCTTAAACATAAACTAACTAAAAAAACCTAAACCCAAACTAAAAACTAAAAAAAAAAAAAACCTAAACCTAAACCTAAACTAAACTCTAAAACCTAAACTAGCTAAACAAACCTAAACTAATAACTAACTAAACTAAACTAAACCTAAACTAAACCTAAACTTAAACCTAAACTAAACTAAACTAAAACTAAACCTAAAACCTAACTAACTAAACTAAACTAAAATCTAAACTAATTAATTAACTAAAAATGAAACTAATAACTAAAACTAAACTAAACTTAAACCCTAAAACCCTAAACCCCCCTAAAACCTAAACTAAAAACTAATAAATAAAACTAAACTAACTAAACTAAACTACTAATACACTAACTAAACTAATAAAAAAAATAAATAACTAATTAAACTAAAACTAAACTAAAAACTATAAACTAACTAAAACTAATAACTAAAACCTAAACCTAATAACTAAACTAAACAAAACAAAACCTAAACCTAAAAACTAATAACCAAAACCTAAAACCCTAAAACCTAAATAAAACTAAAACTAAAACTAAAAAAACTAATAAACTAAACTAATAATAAAAATAATAACTACCAACTAATAAATATAATAAATTAAACTAAACTAAAAAAACTAACTAACCAAACTAAACTAATAAACCTAATAACTAACTAAACCTAACTAACTAAACTAAATTAATAATTAAAATAATAAAAAACAAAAAACTAAACCTAAACCTAAACTAAAACCTAAACTAATAACTAAAAAACTAAAACTAATACTAATAACCAAAAAAACTAACTAACTATAATTAATTGACTAACTAAAAAAAAAAAACTAACTAAACCAACTAAACTAAAAAACCTAAACCAAAACTAACTAATAAACTAAACTATAATAACTAATAAAAACTAATAAAACTAAACTAACTAAAACTAAACTAATAAAACCCTAAACCAAAACTAAACCTAAACCTAAAAAACTAAAAAAAAACCTAAACCAAAACTAAAAAAACTAACTAAACTAAACTAAACAAAAAAACAATAACTAAAAAACAACTAACTAATAAACTAAACTAATAAACTAATAAATACTAAACCTAAAGTAAACCCAAACCCTAAACTAAAACCAAAAAAACTAATTAAACTAAACCAACTAAACTAATAATAACTAAACTAATAAAGCTAAACTAATAACTAAAATAAAACCTAATAAAACTAATAAACTAAACTAACTAACTAAACTAATAATAAACTAATAATAAACTAAACCAACTAAATTAAATAAACTAAACTAATTAATAAACTAATAACTAAAACTAAATAATAAAAAACTAATAAATAAAAACTAAACTAACTAAACTAATAACTAACTATAAAACTAAACTAATAAAACTAAAACTAATAACAAAACTAATAACTAAAACTAAAACTAAACTAAACTAGTAAAAAAAAACTAATAAACTAATAACCAAAACTAACTAAACCTAAAAACTAACTAAAAAAACTAAAACTAAACTAACTAAACTAACTAAACTAAACTAAAACTAATAACTAAACCAAAACTAATAAACTAAACTAATAATAACTAATAAAACTAAACTGAACTAAACAAATAAATTAATAAAACTAAAACTAATAACTAAACTAAAAACAAAAACTAATAACTAAAACCTAAACTAATTACGAAAACTAAATAACCTAAACCCTAAACCCTAAACTAAAACCTAATAATAAATAAATAATTAATAAATAAAAAATTAAAAAAACTAAACTAACTAACTAAATAACTAAACTAACTAAACTAATTAAGCTAACTAATAATAACTAATAAACCTAATAAACTAAACTTAAAACTAAAACCTATTCCTTAAATGAAAACCTAATCCATAAACCAAACTAAAACTAAAAAAAACATAATGCCTAAAAAACTAACTAAAAACTTAAACCCTAAACCCTAAATTAATAACTAATAACTAACTAAACTAACTAAACAAAAACCTAAACCTACTAAAACTAAAACCAAAATAACTAAACTAAATAACTAATAAAACTAACTAAACTAATAAAAACTAATAAAACTAACTAATAATTAAAACTAACTAAATAAAAGCTAAAACTAAACAAACTAACTAACTAACTAACTAAAATTAAACTAATAATAACTAAACCTAAACCCTAAACTAAACTAACTAAAACTAACTAAACTAAAACTCAACTTAAAACCTAACTAAAACTAATAAACTAAACTAAACCAAAACCCTAAACCTAAACTAAACTAAAACTAACCAAACTATAAACCAAACTAATAACTAAAACTAAAACTAAACTAATAAACTAATACTAATAAAAAATAAACTAAATTAAACTAAACAAAACTAATAAAACTAACTAATAAAACCTAAAAAATCTAATCCTAAACCTAAACCCTAAATCCTAATCCCTAAACTAATTAACTAACTAACTAACTAAAACTAACTAATAATAGCTAAACTAATTAAAAATAATAACTAAACTAAAAACTAAACCTAAACCCTAAACTAAAAACTAATAAAACTAACTAACTAATAACTTAAACCCTAAACCCTAAACCCCCTAATAAAATATAAACTAATAACTAAACTAAAACTAACTAAACTAAACTAAACCTAAACCTAATCCTAAACCTTAAACCCTAAACCTAAACCTAAACCTCCCTAAACCTAAACTAAACCTAAACCTAAAACCCTAAAACCCTAAACTAAAACTCTAACTAATAATTAACTAAACTCAAACTATAACTAAAAAACCTATCTAAAACAACTAATATAACTAAATAACTAAAAATAAAACCTAAAACCTAAAAACCTAATAATTATAACAAAAAAAAAACCTAAACTAAACTAAACTAAACTAATAAACTAACTAAACTAATAATAATTAACTAATAACCAAACTAATAAAACTAAAAAATAACAAATTAAACCTAAACCTAAACTAATAACCAATTAAACTAAACCTAACTAATAAACTAAAACTAACTAAACTAACTAAACTAATAACTAAACTAACTAAACTAATAAACTAAACTAAACTAAATAACTAAACTAAAACCTAAAAAACAAAAAACTAACTAAACTAACTAAACTAAATAAAACCTAATTAAACTAACTAAACCCTAAACCCTAAACCTAATTAAAATAAACTAAACTAATAAACTAATAACTAACTAAACTAAAACTAACTAACTAAACTTAATAACAAAATTAAACCCTAAACACTAAAATTAAACTAACTAAACTAAACTAAAAACATAAACCTAAACCTAAACCTAACTAATAAAATAAACTAAACCTAACCCTAAAGCCCCCTAAACTAATAAACTAATAAAACTAAACCCTAACTAAACTAATTGTGCCTTATTTAATAATTATTGGTTAAACTGCTTAACTTTGGTGGAGCATCTTAGTAGAACTCTCTGATCATGCTCTCTTTGATTTCTAATGTTGTTCATAACATGTCATTTAAAACTTTGTTTTCAAAATATGTGCTTAAAAGATAAAATATTTCTTGTTATTGCTTATGATTGGTGTGCTCTTCTTCGATGATTCGATTGATGAGATTTTTTTGGCTTAAGCTTAAAAGGCTTAAGCATAATATCACTTGGTGGAATAGAAACTACTTTAAAATATTTTTGATAATATCATAAATATGGAACAAAGGGTGAAAGATTTGGAAGAACTGGTTATTATGATTCTTCTTTGGTTTTAACCTTGCTAAAGATAATCATTAAGTTTTAAGGATAGACATATTGAGACAAAAAAAGCATTTTTTTCTAAGAAAGAAACACTAAATATTTTCATGCTTTGGTAATGAAAAGGCATGTTCTTGGTCGATTCATAAAATCAAGAATTTGATGGTTCTTTACTTAAAAAAAAGGATATAGTCTCTTCCTTCTGCTAAAAATTTTTAAATAAAATTGTCAACTGAGCATTTATCTAATCCTCTATCATTCCTTCTATTATGTCTAGAAAGGATAATGAGTGCTTGGTTGCTCCTCCTTCATGAAGAAATTTTAATATTCATAATGGTATGAATGTTGATTCTATTGTAGATGGTTACACTACTTTATTCTTTCAAAAGCTTGGTTTATTTTAAATCGACCTGTTTTATGATTTTTTCAAGGGAATTATATTCCTAAATATTTTACTAGAACTTCTATTTTTTCTTATTCTTAAGAAATATAATTGTGACTTTGAATGACTTCGACTTTTTTATTTTTTTTTTTAATAAATTGATTTCTCTTGACTAATAGCTTAGTAAGTTTCTTCCTAAGATTATCTCCTAATCAAACCGGCTTTTAAAGGTAGAACTATTCGATAACATCTTGCTTACTCAAGAATTGATTCATGATTTGAATGTTAAAACTAGAGGTGGCAATTTACTTCTTAAGCTTGACATCACCAAAGCTTATGATAACATTTCTTGGGATTTTCTTAATAGAATTCTTACTTTATTTTGTTTCTCTAATCATTTTGTTTCTTTGGTTAATAATATAATTAGAAATGTTTGGTTTTCATTAATTATCAATGGTGAAAAGTTTGACTTCTTTAATTCCTCTCAAGGTATACTCTTTCTCCTTCGCTTTTATTATTAATTTGAATATTTGTCTCATTTGCTTAATCTTTTTTTAGAAGAATTCTAGTATGTATTTGAGGAATCTTGGTGGTTTGGCTATCTCTCACTTAAGTTTTACTGAATATTTCATAATATTTTCTAATGGCTTGTTACATTATGTTAAAAGGCTTAAGAGTTTTTAAATAAATTTGAAAAGGAAAGTGTCCTTGTGATTACTAATCATAAAAGTTGTTTTTATCACGTCTGCTTCTATTTCTATTCAAACAATTAATAAAATTAAGGATATTACTGTTTTTCTTATCAAAATCTTCCTATTAAATATTTAGGTTCTCCTTTATATTATGGTCAAAAGAGATCCCATCTTTTTGATGAGGTAACCCATAATATTCAAAATAAAATTTCTACCCTTGAATTTCATTTCTTATCCTTTGATGGTAGATTAATTGTTATTAAAAGTATTCTTTAGTCTCTTCCTTTATACTTGTTGCTTAATATTATTCCTAATTCTCTTATTCTTATCCTGATTGAAAGACTTTTTAATAAGTTTTTTCAAGCAGAATTTGGCCAAAAGGCTTCATTGGACATCTTGTTCTATGTGTGGTACTATTATATGAAAGTGGTATTGGGTGTAGATCTTTGATGGATTCCAATGTTTTTCTTATAAACTTTGGTGGAATTTTCAGAAAATGAAAGTCTTTAAATTCATGAATTTTAAATATTGCAAAGGTAAGCATCCTTTAATTTGCAATTATAAACATGGTGAGTCTATTGTTTAAAGTGGCTCTGATATTAAATGGAAAGAAACCTCTCATTTTTGGGGTATTAATAATGGTTCTTCTTTCTTTTGGCAAGATAACCTGATTCCATTGATTCTTTGCTTAATACTCACTCTACTTTATTTGAAAGTTAGTCATTTTATTTATAATGGTGATTGGTTTCTCTTTTAATGATTTGATTCATGATTTCATTAATAATAACATCATCAATATTCTATGGTATTTCTTGATCAAAATTTTTCAAAATTTCTAGTAATGGAGAATTTTCTTTAAAGATACTTGGCACCATACAGGTTAAAAAAAATCCTCTTCTCCTTCAAATTTGGAATAATATTATTCCTAGTTCTTATTATATTATTGTGTGGAGAATTTTAAGGATTATATTGTTGTTGACTCTTTACTTTTGGACAAAGGTTTTATCTACCCTAAATGAATGTGCTACTTTCATATTGAGAATGTTAGTCATGTTTTGTTAATGGTGCCTTATCTAAAGTTTGGGGTTGAGAGGATTTATTTAAGTTAAATTGTTTTAATGGTAATTTAACTTTCATGCAACTTCTTGACTCTTTTTCTTAATGCTATTAAAGGGCATATCAAAATTGTGAGTTACTTTGATTTATTATTTGGTTGGTAGAAATGATGCTAAACATCATAATGCCTATGAATCATAAGAGGATTATTGTTAGACTAAAGAAAAGATTTCTTTACATAAGGTGCTCTTCCTAGTGGTACTAATTTTAGAGGTTGCAAGTTCATTGCCTTGAAAATGGGTATCCAATTTATTGTGACTCGCTATGATTATAAAATTATTCATTGATTAAGCTCTTAATTGTTGTATTAAAATTAATATTGATGGCTCACATAACAAGTTGTTGTGGTGGTATTTTTAGGAATAAACTTGGGAATATTATCTTGGATTTTTTCACTACTCTCTCTATTAGTTCTATTATTTTTTCCTATATTGATGGATGTTTATCATGCTCTGAAACTATGTTTGGATAGAAATTTTTAGACTATTTGGTTGCAATCTGATGTTGAGATGGTTGTTGATATCATCAAAATCATAAGGGTAATTGATCTTTTATTTAATTAGAAATAAAGTTTATCTCTTTCTTTTAAAATTATTTTAAGAGAATGCTTGGGAGGATTTCTTAGCTAGTTTGGGGTGTAATTTCTCGATTTTACTTTGTTTACCAATGCTAATATTCTAAGAAATTAAGAGGTCTAATTTGATAAATTTTGCCTTATGTTAGATTTTCTTAATTTTTCTCCTTTTTTCTTTTTCTTTTGTTGTTGGTTTTCTTGCTCTACTTGGGAGCTGTTTTTTTTTTCATTTTCTATTCTTTCTTGGGGTTTATGTTATTGTATTTTTCCCATATTTTATAAGTTGAATGTTCGTTTTGATGTCCATATTTTCATTGCTACCCTACTTTAATGTGGTATCTCTTGTGGGATTATTCTTTGGTTTTGGTTTATTTTCTTTGGCTTTGTGGTTGGTATTTGAGCTTCTTTTTGGGTGCCTTCTGAAGAGATATTGGTTTCTCTTCATTCTGCTTCCTTTATGTTATTTTGGTATTATTGCTTTCCTTTATGGTTTAGTCTTATTTTTTATTATTTTATTTTGTATATATGTGTGCTCATTTTTTATCTTTGTCATCGCTTGTGTCTTAGAAAACTTGTTGTGTTACTTGATGAAATCAAAAGAAGAAATGTTGAATCTAAATTTGTTCTCTGCTAAAAATAAACCAAAACCCTAAACCCTCAACCTTAAACCCTAAACCATAAAAACCTTAAACCCTAAATACTAAACCCTAAACCTAAAACCATAAACCCTAAATCCTAAACCCTAAACCCTAAACCCTAAACCATAAACCTAAAAACCTCCTAAACCCCAATACCTAAACTTAAACCTAAAGAAACTAAATAAATTAAAAATAAACTAAACCCTAAAACCTAATAAACCTAAACCTAAACCTAAACCCTAAGAATGGGAGAACCTTGATGGAACATTATCATTAAGCAAGGCTAGATCTAAGTGGAGCCAAAAATTATCGCAGGGGGGGAATTTGGAGGTGCTCGTGGATATGGAGGTGGTGGTCGAAACAAAGGGTGGTGGCTGAGGAGCGATGGAGGCAAACCTGGTGAGAGATCGGGATATGATGGTGGATCCCACTACTTGAGAGGCCGCATCATGGGAACTGAGAAACGGAGGGCCGATCCGATCACCGCTATGGAACTTTTATTTATAGATGGCTCTACTTATCTATGTATTTTATTTGCTCAATGCATGCTCATTTTATCAATGTCATCACTATGTCTTAAAATATGGTGTGTTTTGCTGATGAAATCAAAAGAAGAAATGTAACTAATTCTCTATTAAAACCAAAACCCTAAACTAAAACCCAACCTTAACCTAAACCTAAACCTCAACCCTAAACCAAACCTAAAACCTAAAACCTAAACCCTAAACCCTAAACCTAAAACCCTAAACCTAAACCCTAAACCCTAAACCCTAAAACCTAAACCTAAACCCTAAACCCCAAAATAAACCCTAAACCTAAACTAACCTAAAATCCTAAACCCTAAACTTAAACCTAAAGCTAAAACCTAACCCTAAACTAAATAAAATAAATAATAAAATAAATAAAACCTAAAATAAAATAAAATAAAATAAAATAAAACCTAAACTAAACTAAACCTAAACTAAACATAAACCTAAACCAAAAAGAAAATAAAATAAAACTAAACTAAATAAAATAAATAGAAACCTAAACTAAACTAAAAAAATAAAAACCTAAATAAAATAAAAACTATACTAAAATAAAATAAAATAAACCCAAATAAAATAAAATAAAACTAAGTAAAACCTAAACCTAAAAAAATAAACCTAAACCTAAAATAAATAAATAATAAACCTAACCCTATACTAAAAAATAACCTAAAATAGAAATAAAAGAAACCTAAACTAAAATAAACTAAACTAAAAATAAATAAAACCTAAACCTAAACCTAAAAAAAACTAAACCTAAACCTAAACCTAAACCCTAAACCTACACCTAAACGTAAAAGTAAACTAAAATAAAAAACCTAAAGTAAAATAAATAAACATAAAATAAATAAACTAAACTAAATAAAAATAAAAATAATCCTAAGTAAAAGTAAAAAATAATATAAACTAAATAAACTAAATAAACATAAACCTACCAGCTTACTAAATTTTAAAAAAGAATTAAAAAATAAAAAAAAAAAAACCCTAAACCTAAACCCAAAACCCTAAACCCTAAAACTAACCCTTAACCCTAAACTGTGAACCCTAAACATATTAACCTAAACCCTAAACCCTAAACCCTAAAACCTACAACCCTAAATCCTAAACCCTAAACCCCAAACCCTAACCACTAAACCCTAAACCCTAAAAACCTAAAAAGCTAAACCTAAACTAAATAAAACCTAAAAATAAAATTAAAAAAAACCTATACCTAAATAAAATGAAAACCTAAACTAAAACCTAAACCTAAACCTAAACCTAAACCTAAATCTAAAAATAAAAAAATAAAAAATAAAAAATAAAACTAAGCTAAACTAAAATAAATAAAAACCTAAACTAAACTAAAAAAAATAAAATAAAACATAAAATAAAAAAATAAAAAAAATAAAAACTATTCCTAAAATATAAATAAAATAAAACTAAAATATAATAAAATAAAAACTAAATAAAACCTAAACCTAAAAAATAAATATAAAAATAAAACCAAAATAAATAAATAATAAAACCTAAACCGTAAATTAAAAAAAAGCCTAAATCCAAAATAAATAAAATAAAATAAACCTAAACCTAAACTAAATTAAACTAAACTAAAATAAATAAAACCTAAACCTAAACCTAAAATAAACTAAACCTAAACCCTAAACTGAATAAAATAAAATAAACTAAGCATAAACCTAAACCTAAACTAAAAAATAAAACCTAAAAAAAACTTAAAAATAAAAACCTAAAACCTAAACCTAAAAAATAAAATAAAAACCTAAACCTAACCCTAAAAATAAAAAGATAAAACCTAAACCTAAAAAAATAAGATAAAAATAAAACTAAACTAAAAATTAAACATAAACCTAAACCTAAACCTAAAAAATAAACTAAAATAAAAAACCTTAACTAAAATAAATAAACTAAACTAAATAAAAATATAAAATAAACTTAAATAGAAAGAAAAATTGAATAACTAAAATAAATAAAAAATAAACTACATAAACAAAATAAACTTAGACATACTCGTTTACTTAATTATTTTTTTTAAAAAATCTTAAACCTTAAAGCCAAAACTCAAAACCCTAACCCCTAAATCTTAAACCCTAATCCCTAAAAGTAACCCTAAACCCTAAACCCCAAACCTACAACCTTAAACCCCAGACCCTGAAACCTATAAAACCCTAAACCCTAAATTAACCTTAAACCCTAAACTTTAAATCCTAAAACCTAACCCTAATAATAAACCCTGTACGCTAAACCCTAAAAGTCTAAACCCTAGACCCTAAAACCCTAAACCTTAAAGCCTAAGCCCTAAACATTAAACTAACCCTAAACCCTAAACCCTAAACCCTCAAAATGCTAAACCTTAAAGCCTAAACACTAACCCTTAAACCCTAAATATTAACCTTAAACCCTAAACCCTAAACCATAAACCCTAAAAACCTAAACCTAAATAAAATAAAACCTAAAAATAAAATAAATAAATAAAACCTAAACCTAAATAAGATAAGAAATAATATAAAATAAAACTAAACTAAAACTTAAACAGAAATCAAAAAATAAAATAAAATAAAAAATAAAAATAAACTAAAATTAAAAATAAAATAAACTTAGAATAAAACCTAAATAAATAAAACTAAAATAAAATAAACCTAAAATAAAATAAAATAAAAACTTAAACCTAAAAAATAAACCTAAAAATAAAACATAATAATAAATAATAAATAAAATTGAAACCCTAAACTAAAAAAATCTAAACCAAAAATAAAATTAAAATAATAGAATAAAATTAACTAAAATAAACAGAAAAACTAAAACCAAAACTAAATAAAATAAAATAAACTAAAAATAATCCTAATCCTAAACTAAAAACAAATCCTAAAAATAGACCTAAAATAAAAACCTAAAACCTAAACCTAAAAAAATAAGATAAAAACCTAAACCTAAACCTAAATCTAAAAAATAAAATAAAAATAAAACTCAACTAAAAAATAAACCTAAACGTAAAAAATAAAATAAAATTAAAAACATAAACAAAAATTAATAAACCTAAAATAAATAAACTAAACTAAATAAAAAAAATAAACCTAAAAAAATAAAATAATAAAATAAACTCAAATAAATCAAAAATAAACTAAATAAACCTAAACCTACTGGTTATTAAAATTTTTTTTAAAAAATACTAAACCCTAAATCCTAAACCCTAAACCTACAACCTACAACCCTAAACCCTAAAACCCTAAACTCTAAAACTTAAACCCTAAACACTAACCTCTAAACCCTAAACACAAAACCTCAAAACCCTAAACCCTAAACCCTAAACACTAAACCCTAAACCCTAAACACTAAAACCCTAAACCCTAAACCCTAAATGTTAAACCTTAAACCGTAAACTAAAACTAAAACTAATAACTAAACCTAACTAAAATAAAAATAACCTGACTAACTAATAACTAAAACTAAACTAAACTAACTAAACCTAAACCCTAAACCTAAACACTAAACCCTAATAAACTAAACTAATAATAAACTTAAGCCCTAAAATCCAAAACTAAACTAAACTAAACTAACTATTCAAACCCTAAACTAAACTAAACCTAAACTAAACCTAAACCTAAACTAATTAACTAATACCTAAATAATAATAACTTACTAAAACCTAATAAACTAAACCTAACACCAAAAACCCTAAACCCTAATGAACCTAAATCCTAAACCTAAACAAGCTAACTAATAAACTAAAACAAACAACTAACTAAACTCAACTTAAACCTAAACCTAAACTAACTAAAATTAAATTCAAAACTAAACTAAACTAATTAAAACCTAAACCTAAACCTAACTAACTAAACCTAAATCTTAAACTCAAGCTAAAACCTAAACTCAACTAAACTAAAAAACTAATTCAACTAAACTAACTAACTAAATAACTAAATCAAATTAAACTACTAACTAATAACTAAACTAAACTACAACTAATTAAACTAACTAAAACTAAAACCCTAAACTAAAACCTAAACCTAAACCCTAAATAACTAAAACTAACTCTAAACTAAAACTAAACCCTAAACCTAATAACCTAAACAAACTAACAACTATAACTAATAACAAACTAAACCTAAACCTAAACCCTAAACCTAAACTAATAAAAACAAAATTAATAAACCTAAATAACTAAACTAAACCTAACTAAAAACTAATAAACTAACTAAGCTAAAATAATAAACTAAACTAAACCCTAAACCCTAAACTAACTAACTAAACCTAAACCCTAAAATGTAAACCTAATAACTAATAAAACCTACTAAAACTAATAACTAATAATAACTAAACTAATAACTAATTAACTAAACTAATAATTAATAAACTAACTAAACTAATTAATAATTAAACTAAAACCTAACTAAACTAATAACTAAACCTAATACAATTATAACTAAATAACAACTAATAACTAAACTAACCCAAATTTAACTAAACTAACACTAAATTCAATTCAAACCTAAACCTAACCTAAACCTAACTAAACCCTAAACTCAACCTAAACTAATAACTAATAAACTAAATCAACTTAAACCCTAAACCCTAAACTCTAAACTTAATTAACTAAACTAAACTAACAAATAACCTAAACTAACTAATAACTAAACTAAACCTAATGACTAAATTAAAACTAACTAATAATTAAACCTAAACATAAACTAATGAACTAATAAACTAACTAAACCTAAAACTAAACTAACTAATAAACTAAAACTAAACTAATTAAATGAAACTAGACTAAAAACTAATAACTAAACTAACTAATAACTTAACTAACGTAAACTAATTAACAACTACTAAAACTAAAATTGATTAAAATTAACTAAACCTAAACTAATTAAACTTAAACCAATAACTAAACTAATTAAACCAACTAAACTAAACTAACAATAAAATAATAATCTAATAATAAAAAACTAAACCAACTAAACTAACCAACTAAAACTAATAATAAAACTAATCTAAACTAAACCTAAACCTAATAAACTAATAAAACTAACTAATAAACTACCTACTAAACCTAAACTAATAACAAAATAATAAACTAATAATAACTAAACTCTAACTAAACCAATAATAATTCTAATAAACTAATTAACTAAAACTAAACTAAAAAACTAACCAAACTAAAACTAAACCTAAACTAATAACCAATAAAACCTACAAACTAATAACTAACCTACAACTAAATTCAAACTAAAACTCTAACTAAACTAAACTAACTAACTAAACAAACCTAAAAAATTAAACTAACCTAAAACCTTAAACCCTAAACTCAAATAAAACTAAACAATAAACTAAAACTAAAAAAAACCCTAAAACCCTAAACTCTAAACTTAACTAAACTAAACTAACAAATAACCTAAACTAACTAATAACTAAACTAAACCTAATGACTAAATTAAAACTAACTAATAACTAAACCTAAACATAAACTAATGAACTAATAAACTAACTAAACCTAAAACTAACTAAACTAACTAATAAACTAAAACTAAACTAATTAAATGAAACTAGACTAATAAAAATTAATAACTAAACTGAACTAATAACTTAACTAACGTAAAACTAATTAACTAACTAATTAAAACTAAAATTGATTAATAACTAACTAAACCTAAACTAATTAAACTTAAACTAACTAATAACTAAGTAAACTAATTAAACTAACTAAACTAAACTAACCAAAACTACTAATTAATCTAAAACTAAACTAACCAAACTAACTAAACTAAACTAATAATAAACTAAGTAATCTAAACCCTAAACCTAAACCTAATAAACTAATAAAACTAACTAATAAACTAACTAAACTAACTAAATTAACTAAAATCTAAACCTAAACCCTAAACCTAACTAAAACTAACTAATAAACTAATATCTAATAAACTAACTAAACTAACTAACTAATAAAACCTAAACTAACTAAACTAAACTTACACTAATAACTAAACTAATCAAATAATAACAAAACTAATAAATAAAACTAAACTTAATCCCTAAACCCTAAAACTAGTAACTAATAACTAAACTAATAACTAAAAAACCTAAACTAATAACTAAATAAACTAATAAAACCTAAACTAATCAAATAAATTAATAAAACTAAACTAAAACTAATAACTAACCTAAACCTAAACCCTAAACTCCTTAAACCTAAACCTAAACCCTAAACCCTAAACCCTAATAACTAACTAAGCCTAAACCCTAAACTCCTAAACTAAAACTAACTAAACCTAAACCCTAAACCTAAAACTAACTAATAATAAAAAAACCTAACTAAAACCTAAATCCTAAACTAATAATAACTAATAAATTAACTAAAATTAAAACTAACTAAACTAATAATAAAACTAATAAACTAATAAAACTAATAAACTAATAAAACTAATAAAATAATTAAACTAAACCCTAAACTTAATCTAATAACTAATAACTAAACTAAAACTAAAAATAAATAAACTAAACCTAAACTTAAATCTAAACCCTAAACCTAAACCTAAACCCTAAACCCTAAACACTAAATTAATAACTAAATAAACTAAACTAAATAACAATAAAACTAAACTAAACTAGACTAATAAACTTATACCTAAACTAATAACTAAACTAAACTAATAAACTAATAATAAACTAAACTAAAAATTAATAAAAACTAACTAAACTAAATGAAACTAAACTTAAACCCTAAAACCTAACTAAATAAAACTAAATTATAACTAACTAAAATAAAACCCTAAACCATAAACTCTAAACTCTAAACCCCTAAACCCTAAACCTAACTAAACTAAGAAAATTAACTAAATTAAATAAATAATAACTAAACTAATAAACTAATAAAACTAATAATAAACAAAACTAACTAATAAATTAACTAAACCAAACCCCTAAATCCCCTAAACCTAAAAAACTAATCAAATTAAACTAACTAAAATTAAATAAACTAACTAAACTAAATTAAACCTAAACCCCTAATCCCAAACCCTAAACCTAATAAACTAATTAAAACTATAACTAATTAAAACCTAATAAACTAATAAAAATGAATAATTAAACTAATAACCAAAAACCTAAACCTAAACCTAAACCCTAAACACTAAACCCTAAACTAAAAACTAAAAGTAATAGCTAAACTAAAAACCTAAGCTTAAACCTAATAAACTAAACTAAACTAAACTAAAATAACTAATAAACTAAAACTAAACCTAAACCCTAAACCTAAACTAACTAAATAAACTTTGGCTTCTTTAATTCCTCATAAGGGTACAAGGTGACCCTCTTTTCTTTGCTTTTGCTTGTGATTGAATATTTGTCTCATTGGTTAATCTTTTATAGGAATTCTTCCATGTATTTCGTGAATCTTGGTGGTTTGGCTATCTCTCACTTAAGTTTTGTCGATTTCATATTATTTTGTAATGGCTAGTTACATTATGTTAAAAAGCTTAAGAGTTTTTCAAATATATTTGAAAAGGAAAGTGGCCTTGTGATTACCAATCATATTATTTTGTAATGGCTAGTTTTACTTTTATTTTTGTTCAAAGAATTAATATAATTAAGGATATTACTAGTTTTTCTCATCAAAATCTTCCTATTAAATATTTAAATATTTCTTTTATATTATGGTCAAAAGAGATCCCATCTTTTGATGAGGTAATCCATAATATTCAAAATAAAATTTTACCCTTGAATTTCATTTCATATCCTTATGTGGTAGATTACTTATTATTAAAAGTATTCTTTACTCTCTTCCTTTTACTTATTGCTTAATATTGTTCATATTTCTCTTGTTCTTATCCTAATTGAAAGACTTTTTAATAAGTTTTTTGGGCTCTAGAAATTCGGCCAAAAGGCTTCATTGAATTTCTTGGTCTAATATGTGTGGTACTTTTTATGAAAGTGATATTAGGTGTGGATCATTGATTGATGCCACCAATGTTTTTTCTTATAAACTTTGGTGGAATTTTAAGAAAAGTGAAAGTCTTTGGGCTAAATTCATGAATTTTAAATATTGCAAAGGTAAGCATCCATTAATTAACAATTATAAACATGGTGACTCTATTATTTGGAAATGACTTTGTGATATTAAATGCAAAGCTGAACCTCTCAATTTTGGGGTATTAATAATGTTTCTTCTTTTTTGGAAAGATAACCGATATGGCGACTTCTTCCATCGATTCTTTGCTTAATACTCACTCTACTTCTTCTTTGAGAGTTAGTCATTTTATTTATAATGGTGATTGAAATTTCTCTCTTTTCAATGATTTCATTCTTGATTTCATTAATAATAACATCATAAATATTCTTATTGATGGTATTTCTTCGGATTAATTTTTTTCAAAATTTCTAGTAATGGAGAATTTTCTTTTAAAGATAGATACTACAATATTAGAGTTAAAAAAAATCCTCTTCTCTTGTTTTCCTTAAAATTTGTAATAATATTATTCTTACTTCTTATTCTATTCTTGTGTGGAGAATATTAAGGAATTATATTACTGTTGACTCTTTAGTTTTGGACAAATGTTTTTATCTACCCTCTCAATGCATGTTGCTTTACAAGAATGTTAGTCATGTTTTGTTAATGGTGTTATCAGAAAGTTTGGGTTGGTATGATTTATTTAAGTTAAATTGTTTTAATGGTAATTTAACTTAATTCAACTTCTTGACTCTTATTTTCTTAATACCGCTAAAGGGAATATCAAATTTGTGATGGTTACTTTGATTTGGCTGTAAAATGATGCTAAATATCATAATGTGCCTATGAATCATAAGAGGAATCTAAAAGAAATGATTTTTTCTTTACATAAGGCTGCTCTTCTTAGTCATACTAATTTTAGAGGTTGCAAGTTTGTTGCCTCTAAATTGGATATATGGTTTCTTTATTGTAACACATCTTCGGATTATAAAATTATTCTTTGGGTTAAACCTTTTAATTATTGTCTTAAAGTTACTCATGGCCCTATTATGTACAATGGGTCAGTTTGTGGTTGTAAATAATCTTAGGAATAATCTGGGAATATTATCTTGGCTTTTCCACTCCTCTCTACTCATTTTGTTATTTTTGCTGAATTGATGGTTGTTTGTCATGCTCTTAAGCTTTGTTTGGATAGAAATTTTTATACTATTTGGTTGAAATCTAATGGTGAGATGGTTGTTGCTATGATGCATTCTAACCATAAGGGTAATGCTGAGCATTTTTATTTAATTAGAAATATTAAAGCTATTATCTCTAAACTTTTTTTTAAAGTTACTCATATTTTAAGAGAAGGTAATGCTTTTGTGGATTTCTGCCTAGGGTGTAATTTCTCCTGATTTTACTTTGTTTACCAATGAATATTCTTAAGCAATTTAATTCTAATTTAGATAAATCTATTTTGCCTTATGTTAGATTTTCTTAAATTTTCTTCTTTTTTTTCTTTTTCTTTTCCTATTGTTGGTTTTCTTGGTGCTTTTGCTTGGGAGCTTGTTGGTTTTTATTTTATTATTGTTGGCTCTTGTTCTTTCTTGGGGCTTTCTTCTATTTTTTTTGTATTTTATAGGTTGGAGGCCAGTTTCGCTATTTTGTTGTCCAAATGTTGTCATTTGTCGCCCTACTTTAATGTGGTCTATCTTATGGCTTATTCATTGGTTTTGGTTAGTCTGGCTAATTTTTTCTTTGTGTCTTTGTTGGTATCCATGAGCTTCATGATTTTGGTGTCGCCTCTAGATGAGATGTTGGTTGTACTTCTCTCTTCCTTCTATTTTCTTTTAGTTAGTTGATTTGGTTTTGCATGGCTACTACTTCCTTTGTGGCTTTTCAGGCTTTGTCATATTCTGCTTTGTGGTCTTGTGGCCTATTATGGTTGCTTTAGTCCTGCTGAGTTGAGCTTTAGTTTGCTTCCCTTCTTCCCCCTTGCTTTTGTTTCTAGTACTTCCTCTTTGGTTGCTGGCTTTATTTATTATTACTGCTACTCTTGGGTGGTTGGATGGTTGTGCTGGCTTGGATTTTTCTTTGTTGGCTCTTTTTATTTCCACTGTTGTCCCCTTTGGCTGGTGGCTCTTTTGTTGTTCTTACCTTTTTGGTGGCTAGTTCTAGATCTTTGCTGGTTATTGGTGTGTGCTCGGGTGCATTTGTACGGTTCATTGACTATGATGGCTAGGATGTTAGGTCTATTTTGTTTGGTAGTGATTTGGGGATATAACCCTCCTTTCGTGAGTTTGGTCACAAATTTTGTTGCCCTTCTAATTGACTGAGCTTGAGCCTTTTCTTTGGCTTTTCTTTCCTTTCTAGTTATCTTTGTTTATTTTCTTTTATTTATGCTTATCTCTACATTAATATTTTTCTTATAGGTTTCCTTCTCTTGTTCTTGGGTCTCTTCAAATGGATTGTCGACCCGTCATGATTCTGATGTTGTTGTTCTTTTGAAGTTCTTCCTTGCTTTTTTGCTATCTTTATAGTTAGGGATTTTTCTTTAGGTCTTTTGAAGCTCTTGAGGAAGTCTTGAGTTTGATCCCCTTTAAATCATTGTATCCTTTTCTTTTTGGTAATAAAATTTTTTCTTTTTTTCCCAAAAATAATGCTAAACTTTCAACCCTAAACCCTAGTATGTAAACCTTGAACTAACCCTAAACCCTAAACCCTAAGAATGGGTAGAACCTTGATGGCAGGAACATCACCGCCAACTAGACCCAGCTAGATCAGGGAGGTGAAGAGGGTAGCGTCGAGGGTGGTGGGGCATTTATTGGTGCCGGTGATATGGAGGTGGTCGTGGTCGGCAAGGGAGGCAGGAGGAGCGATGGAGGTTATAGCCATGGTGAGCAGGGAGATCAAGGATATGATGGCGATCCCACTACTTGAGAGGTGCCTGGGAACCTGGAGAAACCAAGAATGTCCTATTTGATCGCATATGAACTGCAGTCTTTATAATAGAGATGGTTCTATTTATCTAGGGTTTTGAATTTGCTCAATGGGTGCTCATTTATCTATGTCATGGCTGCTTGTTAGGTAAAAGCTACTTGGTTGATGAAATCAAAAGAAGAATGTTGAATATGAATTTGTTCTCTATTAAAAAAATCTTAAACTCTAAACACTAAACCCTAAACCCTAAAACCATAAACCATAAACTAAAACTTAAACCCTAAACTCTAAAACCTAAACCAAATCCTAAACCCTAAACCCTAAAACACCTCTAAACATCTAACCCTAAACTCAAAACCCTAAAACCCTAAATCTAAATCTTAAACCATCTAAAACCTAAAACCCAACCCTAAAACTACAACCTAAACTAAAACCTAAACTCAAACCTAAAACCCCTCAAATTAAACCTAAACCCTAAACCCTAAACTAACCCTAAACTAACCCTAAACTAACCCTAAACCCTAAACACTAAACCCTAACCCTAAGACCTAAACCCAGCCCTAAACCCTAAAACTTGAATAAAGATGTCATTAGAAGTAGATCTAAAGAATGACCTAATCCTAACATAGTTATGGTACCTAAAGAAAATGTCTTCAATAGACTTTCCTTGACTTTAGATATTTGAATACCCTAAATCATATTATAATACCATAATATGTTGTAGTATAATGTATCATCATATATTTGTAGCATGTGTTTTAGATGTTATAAGATGTTTAAAAAATGTTTTAGTATATTATAGTATTATGCCCTATAGTCTATATTAATAATATAAACTAAAAAAAATGATTTAATAAATAATATGATGAGATTTGTTAAATTTGAAGTGGGAATTAGGCTATAGTACCAAAGGTGTGCTACTAATTGTAGTCTAAAAAAAGTAAGATTTTATGTTCAAAATAAATATTATATACAAAGTACAATAATATATATCATAATATATTGTTCTTGATTTTAAATTCTTTTAGTATTTTACAATCATTCAAATTACATTAGCATTATTTATAAAAATGTTGATTTAGACTTTAAAATGGTGGAATTTGGCCAAATTCATAATAGGTAGAGCATGAATTATTTCAATTTAAAATATTTAAGGATATCAATTAAAATATATAGTTTTATTATTTAGACGATTTTATGATTTTTTTATCTTAAGCAATCCTTTGTGATGTGATATGCAAATATAATATAATATAATACAATATAATATAATATGTTATAGTGTATTATAATATAGGATGCATAAGAACAAGATCATGCATTATAACATACTATGTATTACTACTTATTTTAGCATATTTTAGTTTGTTCGTATGATGTAGGATAGTAGAGTTTGTACTAGTATAATTCATATAAAATATTGATTTATAGGCTGATATGATGGGATTTGGCCAAATTTAAGGTAATCTTAGGGAACATCATTGGGGTGTGCAATGGTGTGTCATTTAATCAAAAGAATGGAATTTTAAAACCAAAATAAATGTTCATTTTTCAACCAAATTTTATAATTTTTTTTTAAAGTGATTCATTTTAAGGTGTAATGTAAGATAATATATTATATGAAAGCATATTAAAATATAATGTACATAACAATATAACTCACATATATATGAATGTGGTGGTGTGTTACTAAATGTTATTGTACAATTTAGTATGTTTTACTTTTGATAATACATTGGGTCAAAACTCATAAAAATGTTAATTTGAAGGTTGAGATGGATTAACAAATTCAAACACACACAAGAAGAAACACCAAAATTATGCTATTTTGTCTGATTTCTAAAAAAAATAATAATTTTACATCCAAAATGAACATTATTCATATTTTGAGAAAATCTTATTATTTGTTCCTTTTAAGTGATTCTAATGAGGTGTAATGTTAAAAAATATATTATATTATGACAAATTATAATATAAAATCATATATTATAATATAATATAGTGTGTTAATTAACACTTTAATATGTTTAGCATGATATTGTATAGTTAGTTTGTGCTTTCATCATCATAAATCATAAAATGTTGATAACAATGTTAAGAAGATGTAATTTGAATGAATACATTATTAGGCTTTTAGTTGAAGTATTAAAGGCATGCATAAGAGAAGAAATAATATTTGATGAGAATTCCATGTTAAGGACGTGGAGGGAGATCTTCTATCATCACACGCTCATTGGACATGACATGTGAGTAGCCTATGTGGTGAGAAGAAGAAAATCTTAGGATAAGGTTTGAATTTTAATTTCATTATATTATTGGTGGAAAGAAGATCCGCTGGGATAAGAATCTATAATCCACTGGATTAAGATTGAATCAACTTTAATTTATTTTGATGTTAACATAGATGCTAGACATAAAATGAGCACGGTGATCAGTATATGAACCTTCCACTAGGAATCAGTTCAAGCTATCCATCGGAGATTGGGATTTGTGTTTAATTTCATAGATTTGTTTGGGGATGTATCCACCGGGAATAAGAGTTTGGATTTCTATGATTTAGACTCTCACTAGGGGAGTTGTATTAATTTTGCTCCATCCACATGAGGTTGGTTTGGAATTTGATTTGTTTGAACTTATTTATATATAATTGGGGCTCCTAGAGAAGGGTGTGAGAACTCAAGAAAATTGAATCAAGTTTAATTTAATTTGAGTTAATGTATGGACCATGTTAAGCGATGGACCCATCGGCTATATATTAGCCTTGACCTTTCTCGTTTTACAAACCAAAGTGATAGCTCAAACTGGTAGAGCTAGCCAACAACCTAAGGGGTTGCCTTCGTGCAAAACAATTGTGCCTGGATGATGAAGGCATAGCAGACTTACATCTTCCAAAGTGAGGAACAACCACCGGGTGACCAATGCACAAAATTGAACAACCTGGGTGAGACTATCGAAAGTGAATGTCCATACTTATGTTAATTCAAAAGTAGTAAGATTAATTTTATTTTAATGTGATATATGGTTTTAGTTTATTTTGATTCTCAAATTTAGCATATCTGGGGGATTTAGCTCGTCAAATTTGATAGATTTAATTTATGACCATGCAGGTGATGGACCTACCGAGAAGGGCTATATCGCATTTGTCCTATCTCGATTTGCAAATCCAAAGGGATAGTCTATTGGTGGTGGTAGAGCTAGCCAACCTAAGGGGGTTGCCTTTGGTGTGCAATACTATGAAGAAGGCATGCTAGTACTTTACAACTTCTAAAGCAGGAACACCAATAATCGACCTGAAGCAAAAACAAATAGAACCCGCTAGTGACATCACCGAGAATGCTACCTGGGACTTATATTAACTTAAGAGTAGTCGCAATTACTAAAGGAGTTTTTTGACACCACCCAAAGATATTATGCCCGCTGGGAAAAAAATACCGCTAGGGTGTCCTCCTAATCCATAAGTGAATGTAAATTTGTTTATATGTTTATGTGGACCCATTGGTGTGCAAGGGACCAAAGCAAGAAAAGACCGAATTCCTTGACCAATCTCGATTTAATGGACCAAGGAGAATATAGACAACAAGACATTCTACAACCGTAGGGGTGGTGACAGAAAGGGAACTATCCAACTGATAAGAACCTGTAGTGTCTAAAATGGTGCCAAAGGGCGTGATCCAAATATAGTGCCCAGGGGATAGGGGGCTATCCTAGATCTAAAAAAGGAAGGCCTATACTGTGCCAACTCAAGGGGAAAGCATAGAGACTTACATCTGCCACGAGTGGTGTATCCTAAGTAACCACCCAGATAGTGAGAACCAACCAGCAAGGTGTATCCATCAAGATGAAAGCATGTTATAACTTTCAAGCAAAACGATCATGGGATAGTCTACCTTATAATGCTATTTAACCAGGAGCACTGGGGGAGAGCTCAGGAAGAAGGAGGGAGGTGACTTGAAGGAGAAAGAGGAAGGAGCCTCTAGGGGACTTATCCTAAACCTCAAATATACTTGACCCAGTTAGTGCAGGAAGGATAATATAAGAAGAAAGCATAGTAGACTCACATCTTCTTAAACAAAGCCAACATAAGGTTTTACCCGCCACACAAGAAGGCCTACCAAACCAACAAGTACTAATATGTGCAAGGAAAGAAAGCATAGTAGACTTACATCCTCCAAAGAAAGATGACCACTAGGCTTAATAGTGTGGTAGCTTCAGCAGTCAAGCTAGAGCAGAGTGGCATCACGGTGGCATTATTTATGGGCATTCTTTTCTTTTGATGAGATTGAACATGGGTATTGAGAGGGAAGAAGATATGTTCCGATAACTAGTGTTCCCACCAAGGATTTGGCCACCAAGCTCTAAAACCATAAGAATAACTCAATAATTTATAATTGCCAAAAGATCTCCTTCATTCTAGTAAGACGGGCTATTTATATCCATTACAAGCAACTTTCAAAAGAAAAGAATTCAAAACATGGAGGGAAATGTGGGTGGCCACATTAATGTGAAGCATTAAATTGCCTCATTATTTTATGCCATCCACCCATTTCACATGCTATAATTTTATGTGGATTCAACCACCTCACATGTCATGCTTTGAATCTTTAAATGCAAAATTTCAAACATGGAGTTTCTAGAAGAAAATTAAAAATTACATAAATAAAAATGATGAAATCATAAAATGGGCCTTAGTAGGCTAATGGACTAAGTCTTCTTCTTGCTTGAATTTTCTTGGGCTTTAGCTTGAGATCTTGTAAATGGACCATGAGCTCTAATTTTGATCCTCATGTTCTACATCAACTCCCTGCTCAATTGAACTCTCAGAGTTGAAATCTAAGAAGTCTTCTACTAATTGTGGGGCTAAAGTCTCCAAATCAGTATAGGTCAACCATGTGTCTTCAGCTGGTGGCTTATTCTTCCAACAAAAAGTTTGAAGATAAGTCCAGCACTTGAGATGCTCCCTTCGTTGAAGCAAACTTTTGACCATATATTTGTTTCCCTTTCAAAGCCTCCTGTTTGCTCCTTTCAGGCTTAAGCGATTTCCAAATTTGATGGAGGTGGGTGTTCTTTCTTTTGATGAGATTGAGAGAATGTGGGTATTGGAGGTGAGGGAAGAAGATATGTTGGATAACTAGTGCTCCCACCAAGGATTGCCAAGATTTGGCCACCAAGCTCTCAAACCACAAGAATAACTCAATAATTTGTAATTGCCAAAAGATCTCCTTCAATCTAGTAAGAGGGGCTATTTGTAGCCATTACAAGCATCTTTAAAAGAAAAGAATTCAAAACATGGAGGGAAAGGTGGGTGGCCACATTAATGTGAAGCATTAAGCTGCCTCATCATTTTTATCCACCCATTTCCATTATTTAATGTGGATTCAACCACCTCACATGTCATGCTTTGAATTTTTAAATGCAAAATTTCAAACATGGAGTTTCTAGAAGAAAATTAAAAATTACATAATTAAAAATGATGAAATCATAAAATGGGCCTTAGCAGGCTAATGGGCTAAACCTTCTTCTTTCTTGAATTTTCTTGAGATCTTGTAAATGGACCTTGAGCTCTAATTTTTGGATCCTCATGATGTTCTACATCAATTATCTCAACGCAAAGTAGCCCAAGATAAATGATATGAGTTTGTATTATATGTTTATGTGTAGTTTGTGTTTGTGTTGTTTCAATGAAGGATAGGATGCCATTTGGGTTCCTTACACCTACCATAAACACATCGTGGTAGATTCACAAAAATGAATACTTTCACCATGGAAGAGATTGAATTCAAAATGGAAATTTTGAACATGATTTATCATATTTCCTTAAGTAGAGCCCATTGATTGGGTGCTCTCCCTTTTGATTAATAAGCTAATAAGATCTTCCTTGGTAGGCCTTCTCTAAGGAAAAAGGGCCTTCCCAAGTGGGTTCAAACTTGCCTCCCATCTTATGATGAGCAATAATCGATCTCCTTATAAGTAAATTAAGCTCTTCTACATGAAAATCTCTATGATGGACTAACTTGTTGTGAGCTTGAATCATCATTTTATTTCATGGTTTTGGCATGCCCGTAGACATCTGTTCTCCAAACCTTCAAGCTCTTCTAACCACAACTTGGCATTATGCTCTGTTGTGATCTTGCTACGCATAGCTATCCTTAGTGATGGGAGTTGGACTTCTAATGGTAGAATGGCTTAAGACCCATACACTAAGGAGATAGGAGTAGACTGAGTTGGAGTTCTATATGTGGTTCGGTAGTCCCACAAGGCTTCAGCTAACTACTCATGCCACTTTTGCTTGTTGTTGTTCAGTGTCTTCTTCAGTATTTGGATGAGATCTTTATTGAAGGTTTCTGCTAAGCCATTTTCCCTCAGGTAGTTAATGGTAGAATATCTCCAATCCATGCTATGCCTCTGAGCAAAGTTGTCAATCTCATTACTTGAATGCAATATCGATATCATTCATTAGACACTCCGAACCAATATATGGTTCTAAAACACTGCACATGTTGAGCTATGACCTCTTTGGCGTAATCACCTTTTTTGGAAAAGTAGTTGAGTTGCTAAGATAAATTGATGACCCTTGAAAGAAGGAGGATCAATCAGCCCCACTATGTCGGTACCCTAACATCGAATTGTCATGAGGCCAATGTAGGATGTAGAATGTCAGGTGGTTTGTGTAGGACCACACCATATATTTGACATTGGTGGTAGCGCCTAGCTGTATCCATGCAATCTTTGATCATTGATGGCTAGAAGTATCCTAGTCTCTTGATCTTGGCTTTCATCTTCAGACCGAATTGGTTGGCTCCACATAATGTTGGGTGTACCTCAGTCACGATCTTATGGGTTTCATGCTTAAATAAAAAATATAACCACATATGATCGAAAGACTGACGGTACAAGACACCATCCATAAGAGCATAGGAAAGTGCTCTCTACTTCATCTGATGGGTTTGGGACTTCTCTTGAGGTAGTTTGCCTTTATTTAGGTAATCTATGAATGGTTGCCTCCAATCTAACTCCTCATACTTCTTGGCAATGGCAACCTCTTCTTCAAGAGAGTACTTTTTAATGAGTTCAATATCAATAACGGATATGGCTTGTCTATTTTGGACCTTTATTGATGTGGAATCATCCTCTGGACATGCCAACTCCTTGGCATGCTTGGCTAAAGCATACACTACAACATTCTCTCCTCAAGGAATCTTATAACCTTTGACATTTGGGATAATAACTCCATAGTGTACTTGTGGTAGTGATTGAACTTGGGCTTTATAACCTTATAGGACCTAGTGATTTGATTGATCACTAGCTGATAATCCCCAAAGATGTTGATGTTTTGGATGATTAGAGTAACGACTAACTCCATACTCATAATCAGAGCCTCATATTCAACTTTATTATTGGTACAAAGATTAGACAGATGATATGAGAATCTCATCATATCACGGTCCTGAGTTAAAAGATCTATTCCTACCCTTTCCTTTCTTGGAATAGTAGATTGTGGTTCTTCTCCTCTTTGAGAGGAAGCATTACATAAAAGTACATCTCCCAGTGGTGAATGTTAGTATCTCCTCAGTTCATGATTTGTTCATTGTGGAGATCATCACTAAGCAAAGAGTCAGCAAAAAGTGGGTGTGTTGCTAAGAAATCCACTAGCACTTATCCTTTCACCACATAGAGGGGTACGAAGGTAATGTCCAATTGCGAGAGGATCATAGACCGTCATGCCAACCATCAGCATACGTCTGCCATTTTATGAGATATTGTAGTGGATTGATCCTTGAAATTAAATTCACCTTATGAGGAATCATTGTAGTGCTGTAGCTTTTGGAATGGTAAGATTAAAGCTAGGAAAAGATTCTTAGTGGGCGGATAGTTAGACTCAGTAGGGATTAGATGATGACTGAGGTAGTAGAGTGCATTTTCCATCCATTCATCATTGGCTTGGGCCAACAAAGCACCAAGGGAGTCATCTAACACCGCAGTGTAAAGTATGAGAGGTTTGAACCAGCAATGTCATTAGGTAGTGCTTGATGTCTTCAAAGGCATGCTCACACTTATCATCCCACTTGAACTTATTATCCTTGTTGACAAATGTTGAGAATGACTAACATCTTCCTGGTATGTTAGATATAATGCATCTTAGATATTACAACTGCCCTTGGAATGATCTGAGTTACATTAAACTTTTAGGAGGTGGCATTTCTAATATCACCTTGATCTTCTTCGGATCGATTACGATTCTTTGGTGTCAGATAACAAACCCAAGGAATTTACTTGAAGCTACTCTGAATGCACACTTCACGGGATTCATTTTGAGGTTAAATTATCTTAACTATTCCAAAATTACTCTCAAGTCAAAGACATGGTCTTCCTTTTCTCTACTTTTGATTAGAAGATCATCAACATAGCACTCAACTTCATGATCAATGAGTTCATCGAAGATTCAAGTCATTGTCTACTGGTATGTAGCAATGAAATTTTTATGGCTGAAAGGTATGACCTTATAACAATAAATTTTGATTGGGATTCTAAAAATAGTGTTTCTTTCATCTTTAGGATCCATCTTTATTTGGCTATATCTAGATCGAGCATCCATGAAAGAGAAGACTGCATGAAATGAGGCAATGTCCACAATCAACTCCAGGATTGGTAGTGGAAATTTGTCTTTTGGACATGCCTTATTTAAATCTCTAAAATCGATGCATATGTGAATTTGGCCATTCTTTTTCTTAACTGGGATGATCATAGCTAACAAGGTAAGGTATGTTTCTTCCCAGATGAAGCCAGCATCAATCAGTTTCTTGACTTCATAAATGATCAATTTGTTCTATGCCTAATCGCATGCATTTAGGAGCTTGCTTGATAGGTTAGCAATAGACTCTATTGCCAGTTTATGGATTGCTACATCAAGAGCCAATCCAGGCATCTCTTCATTACTCCATGCAAAGTAGTCCTTAAACTCAATCAATAGTCTAACTATGTCATTGGTTTCAATTTCATTAAACAAAGAACTAATGTATGTTGGGTGTGGATCTTCTTCAGTTCCTAAGTTGATTTCTTTGAGCTCATCAATTGTTGACTTGATTTCTTCTTCAAACTATGGCAGTGCATCTTTGACTTCAAAATCATCTCGATCATTTGAAGTTTCTAAGCACAACTCCTCTTATGAGTTAATGTGAATTGAAAAGAACCTATCAGATTCCAATGATTGGTGATGACTAGCGTCATCATCATTTGGATCCATTGTACCAAATCCTAGTCCCGATCTTGATTGAGAGCTTTTGCACTTATTCTTACATATTATTTTGAAGTAGTCTGACCTGTGTTTTGACCAAGTATATTGGATTAACCCTTTCTTTGCTAAATTGTGAACATAAGGCAAGTACCAATCAAAAGGTAATTCTATTAAATCTTTATATAAGTCATCCTCAAGTTCTACATCAACTTCTTGACCTGATGGTGATGCTTCCAAAAAGAACCTCTGAGTCTTCAAACCTGTGATGACTTAGGGGCTTCCTTAACTACCAAACCCACAGCTTTTTTGAGTGGAAACTAGGGTTAGAGCTAAGGTTCCAAATTGATCCCTAACTATTTCACATACATAGATCACTTGCTTTGCTTTAGAGCTCATCAGCTCAAGTGTCACCTCCAAGGGAATCTACTACTGAGAAGAGTTGGCTGGTGTGCTAACCATATAAGACTCATCTTAAACTCTAAAACCCTAAACCCTAAATGCTAAACCCTAAATCATAAACCCTAAACACTAAAAACCTAAAAACCTAAACCTAAACTAAATAAAACTTAAAAATATAATAAATAAAATCCAAAACCTAAATATAGTAAAATAATAAAATAAAATAAAAACCTAAACTAAAACCTAAACTTCAACGCAAAAATAAAATAAAATAAAAAATAAAAACTAAACTAAACTAAAATAATAAAACCTAAAATAAAATAAAATAAACATATAAATAAAAACTAAATAAAATAAAATCTAAATGTAAAATATAAAAATAAACCTAAAATAAAAAAAAAAAAAAAAAAAAACCAAAAAAAATAAACCTAAAAGAAAACCTAAAATAAAATTAAGACCTAAATCCTAAACTAAAAAAAAAACCTAAACCTAAAATAAACCTAAACCTAAACTAAAATAAACTAAACTAAAATAAATAAAACCAAAACCTAAACCTAAAATAAACTAATCCTAAACCCTAAACTAAATAAAATAAAATAACTTAAAATTAAACCTAAACCTAAACTTAAAAATAAAACCTAAAGATAAACCTAAATTAAAACCTCAAACCTAAACCTAAAAAAAATAAAACCTAAACTTGTAAAAATAAAACCTAAACCTAAAAATAAACTAAACTAAATAAACTAACAAAATAAAATAAAGATAAAATAAATAAATAATAAACTAACCATTTTGCTTTTTTTTTAAAACCTAAACCCTAAACCCTAAACCCTAAACCTACAGGCCCTCCCTAAATGCTAAAATTGATTAACCACTTAAATCTCCAGTACTCCAAATCCTAAATCTAAACCACCCTAAACTGACCTGACCACTGGGCCCTAACCACTGGCGTTGTCTAAACCTTAAAACTAAGATCCCCAGCACTGAGCCTACCCTGACTAACCTACCCTAGGTGACCTGAGCCATAGTCTTCGGTGGACCCTGGGCCCTCACTCTAAACTAAAGCCCCACTAAACCCACCTAAACTCTAAACCTAACCCTGATCCCACCCCAGGCCACTCTAAGGCCACCCTAAACCCTAAACCCTAAACCCTAAACCCTAAAAACCTAAAAACCTAATAATAAAATAAATAAATAAAATCTAAACTTAAACAAATAAAAATAAACTAAAACCTAAACTAAAACCTAAACCTAAACCTAAAAATAAAATAAAATAAAAAATAAATATAAACTGAAATAAAAAAATGTAAGCTAAACTAAAAAAATAAAATAAACCTAAGAATAAAAAAACCTAAATAAAATAAAAAACTAAACGTAAAATAAGAATAAAATAATCCAAAAATAAAATAAAATGAAAATTAAATAAAAATCTAAACCTAAAAATTAAACCTAAAAATATAAAAAAAAACCAAAACCTTAAACTAAAAATATGTGAACATTAAATAAAATTGAAATATACAAAATAAAATAAACTAAACTATAATAAATAAAACATAAACCTAAACATAAACTAAATAAAATAAATTAAATTAAATTAAAAATAAACCTAAACCTAAACTAGAAAAGAAATCTTAAAAATAAACCTAAAATAAAAACCATAAACCTAAACCTAAAAAAATAAAAAAAATCCGAAGCCTAAACCTAAAAATAAAAAATAAAACCTAAACCTAAAATGAAAAATAAAGTAAAACTCAATAAAAAAGTAAACCTAAATGTAAAAAAATAAACTAAAATAAAAAACCTAAACTAAAATAAATAAACCTAAAATAAATAAAATAAACTAAATAAAAATAAAAAATATACTTAAATAAAATAAAAATAAAATAAACTCAAATAAATAGAAAATAAACTCAATAAGCGTAAACTGGGTTTTAATTTTAAAAAATCTTAAACCAAATCCTAAATCCTAAACCCTAAACTAACCCCACCCTAACCTCCCTAAATCATAAACCATAAACCTAAACCCACAAACCATAAACCACTAAACCTTCAACTAAACCTAAAACCTCTGACCACTAAACCCTAAACCCTAAACCCTCAAACCTTAAACCCTAAGCCCTAAACCCTAAACCTTAAACCCTAAATAATAAACTAACGAAGCGATCAGGGATATGATGGTGGATCCCCCTACTTGAGAGGCAGGAGGCTGGGCGAAGAATGGTCGATCCGATCTTCTGATGGACTAACTTCATAGTCAGGCGGTTCTACTTATCTCCAGTTTTGATTTCCTCTATGGGTGCTCATTTTTTATCTATGTCGCCGCTTATCTCTTAGAAAACATGGGGTGTTACTTGGATGATGAAATCAAAAAGAAGAAATGTTGAATCTCAATTTATTCTTTGAAAAAAACCACCTATAAAATTAAAACTTAAACCATAAACCCACTTAAACCTTAAACCTAAACCCTAACCTAAACCCTAAACCTACACTAAAAGCTAAACTAAACTAAACCAAATAAAACCTAAAAATAAAATAAATAAATAAAACCTAAACCAAAATAAAATAAAAAAAATTAAAATAAAAAATATAAACTAAAACCTAAACCTAAACCTAAAAGAAAAAAAAAAAAATTAAAAATTAAACTAAAATAAAATAAATAAAATGTAAACTAAAAAAACTTAAATAAAATAAAACTAATCCTAAAATAAAATAAAATAAACTTAAAATATAATAAAATTAAAAACTAAATAAAAACCTAAACCTAAAAAATAAACCGATAAAACCTAAAATAAATAAATAAATAAAACCTAAACCCTAAACTAAAACCTAAACCAAAATAAAATAAAATAAACATAATCCTAAACTAAAATAAATAAAACCTAAACTTAAACTTAAGCTAAACTAAAACTAAAAGAAAAAAATAAACTAAACCTAAACTAAAAAATAAAACCTAAACCTAAACTTAAAGATTCTAAACCTAAAAAATAAAAATAAAGCCTAAACCTAAAAAAATAAAATAAAATCACCAAAAACCAAAAATAAAATAAAATAAAGACCTAATCTAAAATAAATAAATAAAAAGACAATATACCTAAATAAAACATAAAAATAAAATAAACTCAAATAAGTTAAAATAAAATAAATTTAAACCTACCTATTTACTTAATATTAAAACCATAAACCCTAAATCCTAAACCATAAACCATAAACCCTAAAATTAACTCTCTAAACCACCTAAAACCTCTACAACCTTACCACCCACCCTAAACCCACAACCCTAAACCCTAAACCTAAACCTAAACCCCCCTAAACCTAAACTCTAAAAGCCTTAACAAAAACCAAAAACCCTAAACCCAATACTCTAAACCCTAAACTAACCCTAAGTCATAAACCATAAACTAACCTTAAATCCTATACTTTAAATGAACCCAAAGCCCTAAGAATGTGCAAAACCTTGATGACATGAACATCTCAGACTAGTAGATCTCGGTGGAGGCAAAGTTAGAGGCGACCGTTATTGCAGTGGTGGTGAGGGATTTGGAGGTGTTGGTGCATTTAAAAATGTTGGTTGGAGGAGTGGTGGTTATGGAGGTGGGAGGAGCAACGGAGGTTATAGGTGTGGTGGAGGGAGTGTTGGGGGGGGGGGACGGGGGAGATCGAGGTGGTGGTCAGAGAAGTGGTGGTTATAGAACGACAAAGGTTACAACCATGATGGTCGAGGAGGGAGAGATTAGGGATATGATGGTATATCCTGCTACTCGAGTGGCCTGGGTGGTTCTGATCGAAACTAAACAAACTGAAGAACGTCTTATCCGATCTGTTGCTTATGGAACTATGTCTTTATAGTAGATACGGTTCTACTTATCTATGGTTTTTTATTTGCTCTATGTGTGCTCATTTTTTATCTATGTCTTCGCTTATGTCTTAGAAAACTTGGTGTCTTACTTAGTTGATGAAATCGAAAAAAAGAAATGTTTAATTTGAATTTGTTCTCAGTTAAAAAAAAATAAAAATCTTAAACCCTCAACTAAAACTTGAACCTTAAACCTAAAACCTAAACCCTAAACCCTAAACCCTAAACCCTAAATCGTAAAACTAAAACCCTAAACCCTAAACCCTAAAACCTAAACCCTAAACTTTAAACCCTAAAACATAAACCCTATTTCCTAAACCCTAAAACTTACAACCCTAAACCCTAAAACCTAAAGCTCAAACCCTAAACTCTAAACCCTAAACCCTAAACCCTAAAACCTAGAACCTAAACTAAACTAAATAAATCCTATAAAATAAATAAAAAATCTAAACCATAAATAAAGTACTAAAATAAAATAAAAACATAAACTTAAACTTAAAAATAAAATAAAATAAGAAAATTAAAATAAACTAAAATAAAATAAATAAAAACCTAACCTAAACTAAAATAAAATAAACATAAAAAAAATAAAACCTAAATTAAATTAAAAAATAAACATAAATAAAAAATAATAATTAAAATAAACTAAAATAAATAAAATGAACTAAATAAACTAAATAAATCTAAACTCTGGTTTACTCAATTAAAAAAAGCCCTAAACCCCATAATCTAAACCCTAAACCCTAAATCCAAAACCCTAAAGCCTAAGTATAAACTCTAAACATACAAACCATAAACCACACTAAACCTAAAATAAAATCCTAAAATAAAAAAATACTAAAAAAAGTAAAATAAACCTAAAATAACCTAAGAACCAAAAACCTAAACAGATAATCTTGTACCTTAAATAGTAAAAAATAAAATAAACCTAAGAAAAAATGCTAAATAAAATAAAAAAACCTAAAAATAAACCTAAACCTAAACTAAAAAATAAAACCTGAAAATAATCCTAAAATAAAAACCTAAAACCTAAACCTAAACCCAAAATTAAAAAATAAAACCTAAACCTTAAAAATAAAATACAAATAAAACTCAAAAAATAAACAAAAGTTAAACCTAAACTTAAAAATAAACTAAAACAAAACTTAAACTAAAATAAATAAACCTAAAATAAATAAACTAAACTAAATAAAAATAAAAAATAAACATAAATAAAAAATTAAATAAACTAAAATAAATATAAATAAATAAATAAAATTAAATAAACCTAAACCTATAGGTTTATTTAATTATTTTTTTAAAAACATAAACCCTAAATCCTAAACCCTAAACCCTAAACCATAAACAATAAACCAAACCCTACCGTTAAACCTAAACCCTGACCCTCATAAACCCTAAAAATCCTGACCACTAAACCACTGACCCTGAAAATTGAAGCTTTATCCTAATCCACTGACCCACATTAAAAACTGGGCCTAAACCCTGACTCTGGCCACACCTAAACCACCCTAGCCACTAAACTGCTAACCTAGGCAAATTAAAATAAACTCCTAACCCACAACCCTAAATCAGTACTGACCTGAAACAGACGTTAAACTGAGCCCAAACCATAATAAACCAGGCTGCCCAGGCCAGCCTCCAGACCCATGACCCTAAACCCCAAACCACTGAGCCACCAGGCCACTAACTAAACCTGAGCTGAAAATAAAAACCTAAAATATAAATAAAAAAAGCTAAATAAAATAAAAATAAAATAAAATAAATAAACTAAACCTAAATAAAATAAAAAATGTACTAAAATAAAATAAAATAAATAAAATAACTAAACAAAAAATAAAATAAACCTAAGAATAAAACCTAAATAAAATAAAACTAAACATAAAAATTAAATAAACCTAAATTAAACTTAATATAAAATAAAATAAAAATTTAATGAAAAGCTAAACCTAAAAAATTAAACCCAATAATAAATAAATATTAAAACCTAAACCATAAACTATACAAAATTAAACCTAAAATAAAAATAAAATAAACAAAATAAAATAAACCCAAACCTAAACTAAAATGAACTAAAACAAAATAAATAAAAGCTAAAATAAATGAAACCTAAACCTAAACCTATTATAAATAAAGTAAAATAAACTAAAATTAAATCTAAACCTAAACTAAAAAATAAAACCTGAAAATAAATCTAAAATAAAAACCTAAGACCTAAACCTAAAAAAATCAAATAAAAACCCAAACCTATAAATTTAAAAATAAAACCCAATTACAAATTAAACCTAAACCAAAACCTAAACCTAAAAAATAATGTAAAGTAAAATACCTAAACAAAATAAATAAACTAAAATAAATAAAATAAAATAAAATAAAATGAACCAAATAAACATAAATAAAATAAAAATAAAATAAATAAAATAAATAAAATAAACTAAATAAACTAAATAAACTACATGATTTTAATTTAGAAAATAATGAAAAACTATATTGCTAACCTAAATGCTAGAAATGCTTACCAGCTAAAACCACAACCAAACATTTAACCCTAAAATAAAAGCCTAAACCCTAAAACTCTAAACCCAAACCCAAAACCACAAAACTAAACCTGGTAAATAAAACATAAAATATATAAAGATAACCAAAATGCAATTAAAATAAAAAAATAAAATAAAACCTAAACCTAAAATAAAATAAATAATTAAAATAAACTAAAAATAAATAAAATAAATAAAATCTAATAAAATAAACTAAATGTAAAATAAAAACAAAATAAACATAAAATAAAATAAAATAAAATTGAATAAAATAAAACAAAAATAAACCTAAAATAAATAGAAAATAAAACTAAAATAAAAAAATAAACTAAAGTTAGAATAAAAATAAAATAAATAAAATAAAATAAACTAAACCTAAACTAAAACTAAAATATAAAACCTAAACTTTAAAATAAACTAAACTAAACTAAACCTAAATAAAGTAAAATAAACTAAAATAAACTAAACCTAAACTAAAAATAAAATCTAAAGTAAACCTAAAAAAACCTAAAACCTAAATAAAATAAAACCTAAACCTAAACTTAAAGGAAAAATAAAACCTAAAATAAAATAAAATAAAATAAAACTAAACTAAATAATAAACATAATCCTAAACCTAAACAAAAAAAACTAAAATAAAACCCTAAACTAAAATAAATAAACCTAAAAAGATAAATGAAACTAAATAATAAGAAAAAATAACCCTAAATAAAAATAAAAAATAAAATAAACTAAAATAATTAAACTAATTAATCTTAAACCTAAAAGTTTACTTAATTTAAAAAAAATAGAACCTTAAACCCTAAACCATAAAACTAAGCCACCCAAAACTACCACATGCTAAAACCTTAAACCCTAAACTAAACCTTAACCCTAAACCCTAAATCCTAAACCCTAAAAGCATAAACCCAAAATCCTAAACCCTAAACCATAAAACCTAATTCCTAATCCCTAACCCTAAACACCAAACCCTAAACCTAAACCTAAAGTAAGTAAATAAATTAAAAAAATAAGCCTAAACCCTAAATCCTAATAGTACTAAACCAAAACCTAAACCCTAAGAATGGGCAGAACCTTGACTGCAAGAACATGACTATCAACCAGGCTCAATGTAGATCTAGTGTTGGAGCCAAAGGTTGAGGCTGCAGTTATAGTAGTAGTGGTGGGGGATCTGGGGGTGCTGGTGGATATGGAGGTGGTGGTCGGAGCAGTGGTGGTTATGTAGGAGGGAAGAGCGACGGAGGTTACAGTTGTGGTGGTGGTGGAGGGAGAGATCAACGATATGATGGTGGATCTCGCTACTCAAGGGGTTGGGGTAGTTTTGATGGAAACTAAAGAAATTGAAGAACGGTCGATTCAATCTGCTGCTTATGGAACTGTGCCTTTGCAGTAGAGATGATTCTAGTTATTTAAGGTTTTTGATTTTCTCTATGCATGCTCATTTTATATTTACGTCATTTCTGGTGTCTTAGAAAACTTGGTGTGTTACTTAATTAAAAAAAATAAAAAATAAAAAAATATAAAAAACACTAACCATAAATCCTAAGCCCTAAAACTAACCTTAAACTCAAAACCCTCAACTCTAAACCTAAACCTAAACTAAATAAAACCTAAAAACAAAATAAATAAAACACCTAAACCTAAATAAAATAAAATAAAAACCTAAACTAAAACATAAATCTAAACCTAAAAATAAAATAATATAAAAAATAAAAAATAAATTAAAATAAAATAAGTAATAATCTAAATTAAACTAAAAAAATTAACCTAAAAATAAAAAACCTAAATAAAATAAAAACTAAAGGTAAACAAAAATAAAATAAAACTAAATAAAAATGAAACATAAAAATAAATAAAAAAACAAAACTTGAACCATAAACTAAAAAAAATGAAACCTAAACTTAAAATGAACAAAATAAAATAAACCTAAACCTAAACTAAAATAAACTAAACTAAAATAAATAAAACCTAAACCTAAATCCAAAATAAAATAAAATAAGATAAACTAAAAATAAACCTAAAATTAAACTAAAAATAAAGATAAAATAAAAATATAAAAAACCAAAACCTAAAAAATAAAATAAATAAAACCAAACTAAAAAAAAAAAACTTGAACCTAAAAATAAAATTAAAATAGACTAAAATAAACATAAACCTAAACCCTAAAACAAACTAAAATAAAAACCACTAAACTAAATAAATAAAAAAAAAATAAAAAAAATATATAAAACTAAATAATCCTAAACCTACTAGTTTACTTAATTTTTTTATTTAAAAAAAAACCCCTAAACCATAAACCCTAAACCCTAAACCCTAAATACAAAACCCTACAACCCTAAACCATAAACCTAAACCCACATACCCTAACCACCCTAGCATAAATCAAACACTAAACCACAAACCCCAACACTAAACCCAACCACCAAACCTAAACAACTCTAAACATAAACCTAAAGTAACTAAAAAGACTAAAAAATAAACCTAAGCCATAAAACCTAATAAACCTAAAACCTAAAAATGGGTAGAACCTTGACGATAGGAACATCATCGTCAACCAGGCTCAGTCTAGATCTGGCGATGGAGGCAAAGGCAGAGGCGATGATTATCGTAATGGTGGTGGGGGATCTAGAGGTGCTGGTGGATATGGAGGTGGTGGTCCGAGAATTGGTGGTTATGGAAGCGGGAGGAGTGGTGGTGGGGGATCTGGAGGTGCTGGTGGATATGCGTTCTCATTTTTTATCTATGTCATCACATGTGTCTTAGAAAACTTGGTGTGTTACTTGGTTGATGAAATCAAAAATCAAAAATGTTAAATCTGAATTTCTTCTTTATTAAAAAAAGCTAATAACCTTAAACCCTAAACCTAAAACCTAAACCCTTAGCCCTAAACCATAAACCATTAAAACCTTAAACCCTAAACCTAAACCCTAAACCCTAAAACCCTAAACCCTAAACCGTAAACCCAAAAACCTAAACCACCATATAAACCCAAACCCCCACCCCAAACCCTAAACACTAAACCCTAAACTAACCAAAAACCCTCAACCTTAAACCCTAAAAAGCTAAAAACCTAAACCTAAACTAAATAAAACCTAAACCTAAACCTAAACCTAAACCTAAACCTAAACCTAACTAAAAAATAAAAAATAAAAACTAAAATAAAATAAAATAAATAAAAACCAAAACAAAACAAAAAATAAAAAAACCTAATTAAAATAAAAAAACATGATAAAATAAAATAAAGAAAACTAAATAAAGCCTAAACTTAAAAATAAACCAAAATAATAAAATAAATTGAACACTAAACTAAAAAAAACTTAAACTAAACCTAAACAAAATAAATAAATAAACCTAAACCTAAACTAAATAAAAAATAAATAAAAAATAAAACCTAAAATAAACCTAAAATAAAACCTAAAACCTAAGCTAAAATAAAATAAAACATAAACCTAAACCTAAAATAAATAATAAAACATATACCTAAAAGATAAAATAAAATAAAATTAAATTAAAAATAAACTTAAACCTTAACCTAAATATAAAAATAAACTAAAATAAAAACTAAACTAAAATAAACAAACCTAAAATAAATAAACAAAACTAAATAAAATAAATAAACCAACAAAGAATAAAATAAAATAAACTAAATAAATTAAATAAACTAAACTTCTTGGTTTACAAAATTAAAAATTAAAATCGTAAGTCTAAACCATAATAACCCTTAAACCTAAACCCTTAACCAAACCCTAAACCATAAAACCATAAACCCTAAAAAACCCCTAAACACCTAAATTTAAACTAAACTAAAAACCTAAAAATAAAATAAATAAATAAACTTAAACCTAAATTAAATTAAAAAAATAAAATAAAATAAAACCAAACCTAAACCTAAACCTAAATTGAACCTAAGAATATAAATAAAATAAAAAATAAAATAAAATAAAATAAAATAAAACTAAACTAAACTAAAAAAATAAAATAAACCAAAATAAAAACCTAAATATAATAAAACTAAATGTAAAATAAAATAAAAGAAACCTAAAATAAAATAAAATAATAACTAAATATAAACCTAAACCTAAAAAATAAACTTAAAAATAACAAAAAATAAAACCTAAACCTAAACTAAAATAACCTAAACTAAACCTAAACTAAAATAAACTAAACTTATACCCTAAACTAAATTAAATAAAATAAATGAAAATAAACCTAAAACTAAGCTAAAATAAAACCTAAAATATACCTAAAATAAAACCTAAAACCTAAAACATAAAATAAATTAAAACTTAAACTTAAACCTAATTATAAAAAATAAAACTTAAGACCTAAAATAAAATAAAAAATAAAGTAAACTAAAAAAAAAAAAATATAAATCTAAACATAAAAATGAACTAAAATAAAAAACTAAAAAAAAACTTAAAATAAACAAGTGGTGATTAAAATAAAAAATACACCTAAATAAAAAATAAATAAATAAACTAAAATAAATAAAAAATAAACTAAATAAACCTAAACCTTCTAATTTACTTAATTTTAAAAAAATATAAAAACCCTAAAACCTAAGCCCTAAGCACTAACCCCTAAACTCTAAATCCTAAACCCTAAGCTCTAAACCGACTAGTTTATTTAATCTTTATTTTAAAAAAAAAAAACCCAAACCCTGAACCTTAAACTGTAAACCCTAAACCCTAAAAAGCTAAAAACTTAGTCATAAACTAAATAAAACATAAAAATAAAGAAGAAAAATACCAAAAACCTAAATAAAATCAAAATATAAAATAAAATAAAAAACTAAACTAAAACCTAAACCTAAAAATAAAATAAAAGAAAAAAATAAAAATAAACTAAAATAAAATAAATAAAAACCTAAACTAAACTAAAAAAATGGAATAAACATAAGAGTAAGTAACCTAATTAAAATAAAAACAAAAAAATAAAAATAAAATAAACTTAAAATATTATGAAATAAAAACTAAATATAAACCTAAATATAAAAAATAAACCTAAAAATAAATAAAAAATAAAACTAAAACCCTAAACTAAAATAAACTAAACCTAAAATAAATATAAAATAAACAAAATAAAATAAACCTAAACCTAAGTAAAATAAACCTAAACCTAAAATAAACTAAACCTAGACTAATCTGGAGATAAAATAAACTAAACTAAAATAAACCTAAAACTAAATAATAAAACCTAAAAATAAATCTAAAATAAAAACCTAAAACCTAAACTTGAAAACATACAATAAAAACCTAAACCTAAAAATAAAAATAAAAAATAAAACCTCAACCTAAAAAATAAAATAAAAATACAACTCAACTAAAAAATAAACCTAAACCTAAACCTAAACCTAAAAAATAAACTAAAATATAAAAACCTAAACTAAAATAAATAAACTTCAAATAAATAAACTAAAACAAATAAAAATAAAAAATAAACCTAAATAAAAATAAAAAATAAAGTAAACTAAATTAAATAAAAAATAAACTAAATATTCTAAATAAACCTAAACCTACTGGTTTACTTAATTTAAAAAAAAACCTTAAACCCTTAATTCTAAACCCTAAACCCTAAACCTACAACCCTAAACCCTAAACCCTAAATCCTACACCCTAAAAGAACCCAAAACCCTGAACAATAAACTTTAATCTTAAACTCTAAACCCTAAAAGAAGAGACCCTAAAACCCTAAACCTAAACCCTAAACCATAAACCCCAAACCCTAAACATAAGCCTAAAGTTACTAAATAAATTTATAAATAAACCTAAATCCAAAAACCTAATAAACCCAAACCCTAAGAATGGGCAGAACTTGACGGCATGAACATCACAATAAGCTAGCCCCAAATGGAGGTGGGGTGAGGCAAAAGTGGGGTATCGGTGGTGGTGGGGGATCTAGAGGTGGTGTGGTCATGGTTGTAAGTTCCATAGCCCTAGAGTTAATTACATCCTAAGGAAGGTGAGTTTCTTAGGAATACTCTCGATTAAAGTAGAAAATTATTATCACAAAAGATTTCAAAGATAGGACTATCAAAAAGTTGGCTATGTTTGAAAAATCAATCGGTATAGATCAAAAAGGAGAGACTTGTTATCGAAGCCAAAGGGATATGAATAAGGAAAAATCATGATACTAGAAAACTTAGTAAGCATTCTAGCCTATCCTATGATTTTACTTTATATGATTGAAGTTGAGGAGAATTATATGTTTGAAATAGAATTTTATTAGAAAGTTAGGACTTATAATCTAACAACATAAGGTTGTGAAAATACCTAAGAGGTGAGGATTTATGCTATAGCCTGAGGGGAAAAAAATAACCTCAAATCTTAAATCTAGGGAGCATTAGCGAGAAAGCTAATGATATGATGGTTGATTCTACTGCTTATGGAATTCTGTAGAGATGGTTCTAGTTATCTAGGGTTTTTTATTTGCTCTATGCATGCTATTTTTTTATTTAGGTCATCACTTGTGTCCTAGAAATCTTGGTGTGTTACTTGGCTAATGAAATAGAAAAGAAGAAATGTTGAATCTAAATTTATTCTTTATCAAAAAAACCTAAAACCCAAAAAACCCCAAACTAAACAAACCCTAAACCCCTAAACCCTACTCTAAACCCTAAACCGTAAAATTAAAAAAAATCCTAAACCTAAACCCTAAAATAACCCTAAACCCTAAACCCTAAATATCTAAAACTACTACAACAACAACAACAACAACAACAACAAGCCTTAATCCCACTAGGTGGGGACGGCTACATGAATCCTTTGTCTCCATTGTCTGTCAAATTCTCAATTTAAATCAAGTATACTAAGATCATTTTTTATACATCTAAACCAAGTCTTTATAGGTCTACCTCTAACTTTCTTAACATAAGGCAAATCTAATGCATCTACTCTCTAATCGGTTCATGGGATGGCTTTTATGACAAACCAAAAGGTGACTCTCCCTAATCTTATCTACCACTGAGCTACTCCAACTTTTTCGAATAAACTCATTTTGCATTCTATCTCTAGAGTAAAGCCACTCATCCACCTAAGCATCCTCATCTCTCATAACTTATTAGTCTTATTCTCTTTTATTGGCCAACACATATAAGTCATTGCGGTTTTACCACCATCTTATAAAATTTTCCCTTAAATTTAAGTGGAACATTTCTATCACATAATAGGCAGGATGCATTCACTTCAACCATCCAACTTGAATTCTACTAATAACATCTCCATCTATTTCACCATCATTTTGAATAATAGAGCCTAAATATCAATGCTCACTCTTATTAATGGCTTGTTCACCTAATGTCACAACACTACCACTAGAACTTCTACAACTAAAATCACACTCCATATATTCAGTTTTAGATCTACTTAAACGAAAACCTTTAGACTCTAGAGTTGACCTCCATAATTCAAGTTTCCGTTGGACTCCCTCTCTAGTCTTATCAATAAGAAGAATGTCATCAACAAAAAGCATACACCAAGGTACATCTTCTTGTAAATTCCTAGTAAGAACATCCATAACTAAAGTAAAAAGATAAGGGCTTAAAGCTGATCCTTGATGTAATCCAACTGAAATAGGAAAATATTTAGTCAATCCTCCTTGTGTTTGGACACAATGTACTCTAGTATACATATCCTTAATGACTTGAATATAACCAATATTAACTTCATTCTGTTCTAGAACTCTCCAAAGAACATCTCTTGAACCTTTATCATAAGCTTTCTCTAAATCAATACATATCATATGTAGATCTTCCTTACTTTCTCTATGCTTCTACATCAAAACCCTTAACAAATGTTTAGCATCCATAGTAGATCTACCTGGAATGAAACCAAATTGATTGTGAGAAACTTCTGTATCACATCGTAACCTATGCTCAATTACTCTCTCCTATAATTTTAATGTATGGCACATTAACTTAATTCCTCTATAATTTGCACACTCTTGTGCATCACCTTTATTCTTAAATATAGGAACCAATAAACTCTTTCTCCACTCATCTGACATCTTTTAGTCTTTAAAATGACATTAAAAGTTTTGTAAGCAAAGAAATTCCTTGATCTCTAAAATTTCCACACTTCTATTAGAATATTATCGGTCCTACCATTTCCACATTTCATTTTCTTTAAAACTTCACTAACTTCAGACTTACTAATACGATGATAAAAATGAAATTCTCTATTTTTTTAGGGTATTAAGTTTGCTAAAATCAATCATACTTTCAGATCCTTCATTAAAAAGTTTATTAAAATACCTCATCCACCTATTTTCAATATCCTTTTCTAAAAAAACATTTTATTATTTTCATCTTTAATACACCTCACTTGAACTATTTCTTTACTTCTCTATCTCTTTGGTTGGCTAACTTATCTGACATGTTTCTTTGGTATCTAATCTATTGTATAAATCACTAAAAGCTAATTTTTTTGCATTATATAACGAAGCTAAAAAATAAAAAACCTAACATTAATAATAAACCTAAACCCTAAACTAAAAAATAAAAAACCTAAATAAAATAAAAACTAAACCTAAAATAAAAATAAAATAAACCTAAAATAAAATATAATAAAACTAAATAAAAAACTAATAAATAAACCAAAAATAAAACTTAAAATAAATACAAAATAAAACCTAAACCCTAAACTAAAAAAAATGTAAACCTAAAATAAAAATAAAATAAACCTAAACCTAAACTAAAATAAATTAATCCAAAACCTAAACCTAAACCAAAACTAAATAAAATAAAATAAAATAAAAATAAACATAAAATTAAACTAAAAAATAAAACCAAAAAATAAAACTAAAATAAAAAAATAATACTTAAACCTAAAAAAATAAAATAAAAATCTAAACCTAAACCTAAAAATATAAAATAAACCTAAACCTAAAAGTAAAAAATAAAAATAAAACTAAACTAAAAAATAAACCTAAACCAAAACCTAAATGTAAATCATAAACTAAAATAAAAAACTTAAAGTAAAATAAATAAACCTAAAATAAATAAAATTAACTAAATAAACATAAACCTACGAGTTTATTTAATTTAAAAAAAAACCTTAACCCAAAATCCTAAACCTGAAACTAACCCTAAAATTAAAACTCTAAACCACTAAATTCTAATCCTAAACTAAACCTAAAAAACCCACACCTAGACATCTGTTCTCTAGCAATTTTTGAATCCCTCATGGTGGGCACATCCCCGACTAGGGATTTATGTAGCTTTGACCTTGGTTTCAACTGATTTTTAAGGCTGCAATGGCATCTGGACATTTGTGTGATGCTTCATCATTGGTCATGGCTATGGTAAGTTCTATTCCTTGGGCTCCACCTCAAATTATGGATGCTTCGGCTAGGGCAACCGACACTTTGGGGCTTGGCAGCCCTAATGTTGCTTCTTCTACTAAATATTTTAAGGAAGGGCTCTCTAGTAAGCCTTCTCCCTCTATTAATTTGGTTAATCTCATTTTGACATCTTTTAGAGGTTCGACGGTGGTAATGTGCTCTGATGTGGATGTTGAAAAGTTGGAAAAATAATTTGAATTTTCTCTTATCATTAAATTTGCTTAGCATCATCCAAATTTGGATAAGATCCGCCTTTTTCCATAATCTCAAGCTTATAGGTGCTTTTTCGTTTGGTCGTATTGACTTGTGGCATATCCTGATTCACTTTTTAATGATCTAAATTATTCACGTGTTTTTTACATTTTTCTTATTTCATATTTAATTGTCAAATACGTTTGTTGAAGTGGCACCTCTATTTGCATTAAGGAAGAATCTCCTATTATCCTTGTGGGGTTATCTCTTTTTAAAATGTGCATTCATTTTGTTAACCATCATGTGCTTTTTACTGTCAAGGCTTTATTTGGTCAGCCTTTGCAACTCGACCATGTGACCGCTGAGCAATCTCACCCTTCTGTGGGTTGAATCCTTGTGGAATTAGACATAACTAAAAAATACCCTAAGGAAGTTTTGATTGGCTCTGAAAAATATGGGTATTCAAAAAAAGGTTGAGTAAAATTCTTGGTGACAATTTGGAATATTCTTCATACCCACTTAAAAAAAATAAAATCCTCTAGAATGTTGTTCCTACCCATAAGCTGATCCCCACTTATGTTCAGAAATTAGCCTGGATCCTAAGAATGGTATGAAGGCTATTATTGATGGTTAATCTTGTGGAACAAGTTTTGGCTCCTACTATTGATATAGATTCGATTGATTTTCAAAATGGGAAGGATGATTTACCTCTTTTTTCTCCTTTGAATTTGAATATTTTTAATGTGAAGAATAATAAATTTTTAAAGTTATTAGAAGATGATTCTATTTCCTCTAATTCTATTCCTACATCTATGCCAACTTCAATCGATGAAAATGAAGCCTTTAATGAGGATTTGAATGTTGTTGAGCATGCTTAAAACATTTTTTTATCTGGATTTAACTACTTGTGCTTTAAATTGTTCTAAATCATCACTGTCTCACATTTCTAATCTTGATATTCATGTTAATCCTGCTATTCAACTTAATATGGATTTGGAAGAGGGTGAGCTCCCATCCAAACACTTGGACAATTCTCCTAAATTTATGAGCAATGTTACTAAATCTTACTCGGATGATGACTCTAGGGGGAAAGAAAATGGTTTTCAAACTTATCATTCTAAAAAGAAAAAAAAAGTGTTAAAAATTACTCTCCCAAATTGTCCCAAAACACTAGATCTACTGTGGCCTCTCACTCCGCTCTTAATTAACCTTTGCTTAACCCCTTTTTATTTAACTTATGTTTAATTTTCTTGTTTAGAATGTTAGAGGGATCAGTACCCTCTCTATTCATAATTGTATTAGAAATCTTTGTATATTCATAATATTTATTTACTTATTATTACGGAGCCTCTTATTCATGCTAATAAAATTAACCATGTTGCTAGAATGATTCAATAAATTTTTCTCTAATGTTAATAATAAGATTTGGTGTTTTTGGATAATTTCATTGAGGTTTCTCTTATTGATGATTTTCAACAAGTTGTTAATGCTCAAATCTCTTATGGTGACTATTGTATTTTGGTCTCTTTTGTTTATGCATCTTGTTATAGATCAGTAGAAATCTTCTTTGGGATAATTTGAGGAATTTTTTGCAGTCAACAAACCTTTGTTTATGGGTGGTGATTTCAACACTATTTTATTCTCTTCTAAATGAAGTGGTGGCTGCTCTCCCAATATTCATTCCATGGAAGATTTTTCCAATAAGATCCTTGATTGTAATTTGATTGAAATTCGCTTTAAGGGTTCTAATTATACTTGGAAAAACTCAAGACTTTGGCAAAGGTTGGATCGGTTTCTTTTTAATACTCATTGGATTACTAAGTGGCCTATTACTTCTTTTGATGATTTAAGTAGAACCTTGTCTAATCATGCTCTTCTTCTGGTTTCTATTAAAGATACTTCTAATAAATTACATAAATCCTCTCCTTTTAGATTTTAGAACATGTAGATTCAGTATATTGATTTTGTTAATGTTGTGGCTAATAATTGGAAAGCCCCTTTACATCCTGATAATTCGATTATGGGGATGAATAGACTTTGGTTTAAACTTAAAAGACTTATACAAAATTTGGGTTGGTGGAACAAGCATTATTTTAAAAAACTTTTTTGCTAATATTTTAAGATATGAAAAAATTGGTTTGTGATCTTGAAGTCTCTATTATGTCTGATCCTTATAAGATTAGGGACTTGACTGAGGCGAAAGATAAACTTGTTAACTTCCAAAATATGGAAGAGACTTACTTGTGCCAAAAAGCTATTAGTAATAAGAGATGCTTTAGATAATAAAAGAGATCTTTAAATAATATTTAACTAAATTAAAGATGACAATGGTGTTTGGATTATGGTGAATAGTGATATTAAAGAATCGGATTAATTTTTAGAAATATGCTTAATAAGAGTTGCTCTTATGAAGCTATTTCTAAATTGCATTTGATTTCTTGTATTATTACTAATGATGATAATAATTTGCTTACCATCATGCCTAATGAAGAAAAAAAAATTTAAAGTCCAAAATAACATGAATATAGATTATGTTGCTGGTCTAGAGGGTTTCACTACTCAATTTTTTAAAAAATGGTGGTTTATCCTTAAAAATGATTTGATTGAGGCAGTGGTTGATTTTTTTAATGGTAATCCTTTTCTTAGATATTTTTTTGGTACTTCTATCATTTTCATACCTAAGAAAGATAATCTAAACTATTAGAGTGATTTTAGACCTATTAGTCTTGCACCTTCTTCAATAAGTTCATTTCCAAAATTCTAACCAACAAGCTTAGTCCTTTACTTAATAAAATTATCTCTCAACCAAACTAGTTTTGTTAGAGGTAGATCTATTTTTGAAAATATTTTACTAGCCCAAGAGTTAATTCATGATCTTAATGCTAAGATTAGAGGTGGCAACATTCTTTTCAAATTAGATATTACCAAAGCCTTTGATAACATTTCTTGGGACTTTCTTTTCCATATTCTAAATTTATTTGGGTTTGGTGATAAATTTATTTTTCTTATTTAAAATTGTATTAATAATGTCTGGTTTTCAATTTTGCTTAATGGGGAAGCCTTGGGTTTCTTTCCCTCTTCACATGGCATAATACAAGGGGATGCATTATCTCCTTCTTTATTTATTATTGTTATTGAGTACTTATCTAGGAGTATCAATAATTTATTCTTTAACAATCTAGTATGTAACTCTGGTCTTCTTTCCCATTTCCCATTTAAGCTTTTAGATGATTTCATTATCTTTGCAATGCTTCTATTCATCATATCAAGCATCTCAAGTATTTTCTAAATAAATTTTGTAGAGAAAGTGGCCTTTCTATCAATGATAACAAAATTTGTTTTATCACTTCCTCTCATATCTCCAATAATTAAATCGATCAAATCCTCCATATCACTAATTTTAAGCATCAACACTTACCTCTAAAGTACTTGGATGCTCCTCTCTTTAAAGGCCCGAAATGATCCCATCTCTTTGACGAGTTAATTAAAAAAATTTTAAATAAAATTTCCATTTGGGAATTCTATTTACTTTCATTTGGTGGCAATCTCACCATTCTTAAAGGCACTCTCAATTCAATGCCTTTTTATTTGATTCAAACTATTATCCCCACTAATGCTACTCATGAATTGATCACTTGCTTAATAAAATTTTTTGGGGCTCAATAACTCTTCCAAAAGAATGCATTGACATCTCAAGCATAAATGTGGTCCTTTCTATGAGAAGGTTGCAAACCATTCGTAGAAGCTTACTATTTCTCTCATAAGCAATGGTAGAATTTTGGAAAGAATGATAGCCTTAGGGCTAATTTTATGATGGAAAAATATTGCCAAGGTCAACACCCTCTTATCTGGGCCTATAAAGTTGGTGACTCTCTAGTTTGGAAAAGGCTTTGCTCCACTAAATGGGTTGCCGAATCTTTAATATCTTGGGGTATTCATTCATGTACTTCTTTCTTTTGGCAAGATAATTGGAATAGCAATAGCTCCATTGACACCCTTTTATCTACCCAATATACTTCATTATCAAAGTTAACTCTTTTTGGCTTAATAATAATTGGAATGAAAGTAAACTTGAGAATTATATCCCTATTTCTATTTTTGACAATTTTAGAAATATCCCCATTTCTTCTAACAGACCTAATCAAATTCTTTTTAAGCTTTGTTATAATGGTGATTTTATTCTTAAAGAGGTTCATAATTTTATTAAAGTTTGGAACAATAACATTCCCATTTCCTATTCAATTTTTTGTTTGGAGGATTTTGAATAACTTTATTCCTGTGGACTCTTTGCTCTATACTATGTTTTATTTACCATCAAAATGCTATTATTACTTTCATATTGAAAATATAAATCATGTTTTTGCCAATGGTGTTATTGCTTCTAAATTATGACTTTGGTATGATGATTTATTTAATACCAACTATCTTCATGGTACTCTTTCTTTATATCAACTTCTTGAAGTTTGTTTCAAAAAACTATGAAAGGTCTTATAAAAGTTTTAATTGCAATTACCCTTCTCTTGTTCATCTGGATGGATATAAATGATGCTAAATATCGTGGCACTCCTATGAACCATAAAAGGATTCTAGCTAGAACTAAAGAAAAAAAAAATTCATGCTCTATTTAATGCAAATCTTATTAGTACATTCATTTTAGAGGCTATAAATTTGTGGCTAAAAAATTGGGTATCATTACGACTTGGACCCATATAAAGGTGCTAGGATTATCCATTGGATCAAAACTAAAGATAACTTGATTAAAATGAATATTGATGCTTTTGTAGCTTCCAATAAATATGGTTGTGGTGGTATCCTTAGGGATTCTAAAGTCTTGTCATTTGTGCTTTTTATCCTCTCAAACCATGTTACATTATTTTTGCTAAACTTATGGCTGTTAATAAAGCTATTGAAACTTGTTTGAATAGAGGTTTTCTCAACATCTGGATTGAAGTTGATGCTCTCTTGCTTCTATACATACTTAATTCCAATAGAAATGGGAATCCTGAATTATTTTATCTTCTTAATCATACAAAAAATCTTCTTTCTCAAGTTTGTTTTAAAATTTCCCACATCCTTCATGAAGGTAATGCTTGCTGATTTCTTGGCTAATTTAGGTGCCAACTTAACTGAGTTCACTTTATTTGACAACCAAACATTCTAAACTAGTAAGAGGCTTGGTTAATCTATATATCTTGATTATCTCATTATAATTTCTTGGCTTGGTTTCTTTTGTGTTGGTTTTTGATGAGCCTTTGCTTTTGTTGCCCTTTGTTAAACCCTTTTTGGGTTGTGGTTATTTGCTTATTTTCACTCTTTGGCCGAAGCTGGTTATTACTTTTGACCTTTTACTTTTGGGTTGGCCTGGTGTTTACTCCCCAGTGGTTATTATCATTGCAGCCTCAGTTGATTTGGTTTTTTTGCCCTGGTGACTGTTGTCTGCCTCGTTGGGTTTTTACCACATTTTTTCCTTGGTTGTTTTTGATAACCTCCTATTGGGTTGTGGCTTTATCTGCTATTGGGTTTTCCTCCTGTATAGGTTTTGCCTCATTTCGGGGCTAGTTTCTCACTTACTTGTTTCGGATCTCTTGCGGTGGTGGTTGAATGGGTTGTTTGTTTGCTGGCTGGGTTGATTGGCAGTGATAGCTAGTTTGGTTAGGTTAGCTAGCTAGTTGGTTGTTTTAGCTATCTTTTCCTTTTCTATTGGTGACATATCTAGGGGACTATTGGTGGTTTAGCTCTGGCTTCATTTTGGAATGGTGGAGGCTTTTGTTTGGCTATTACTTTCTCTATCTTGTTGACTAGGCCTTGGTGGTCAGTTTTGCTTATTTTTTTTGTTTCTTTTATTTTTGGTTTTGTCCTCCACCTGTTTTAGCCTTCCTCTCTTGGTTGTAGTGACTTTGGGTTTGGTTATTGTTCTAGGTTGGCTGGTCATGGTCTTTTTGGTGGTTGTTATTTTCCTAGATGTCTTGGGTGATTTTGGCTTGATGCCTGCTATTGGCCTTTACATTGACTTGGGTTTTCTGCTACTATGGTGGTTGGCTAGAGGCTATGTTGGCTAGCTATATTGGTTGGTTGTTTCTCTATTGTGTGGTGTTTTATTGGTTTTTTTTTTGCTTTTCCTTGGCTGATGGGGATCTTTCCTTTGTTGGTTACTAATGATGGGCTATTCTCTGGTGGCCTCCTTATGGATGTTCTACTTAGCTGGTTTGGTGGGAGGACTTTTAGTTGTCCTTGGAATCTTAGTTGGCTGCCTTTCTCTTTGTTGGTTATTTTCTTCTTCTTCTTGGCCAATTTGTTATAGCCTTTTGTTGTGCTGGCCGAACCTTTGCTGATCCTTCTAAATTGGGATTTTTGGTTTTGGTGGTTGGTGGCTGCCTTTGGCTTCCTTCTATGTGTGCTAGTCTTGGTTGTTGGCTTGTTCATGTATGCTGGTGGTGGTTTTCGTGGTGTTATTGCTTGGTTTCATTAGCTTGGCCAATGATGATGCAATAACTTTTGGGATGCTGGCTTTATGTGATTGGCCTTTTATGGGTTTTAGTTGGTGGGTTGGCTACTTAATGGCTACTGGCTAGATATTTTCTCTATTTATTTTTTGTGTCACTATGGTGCTTGCCTTGGATAATGCGTGTATCTAGCTATGATGGCTTTGATGTTACTCACCTCCTCTCTTTGGTTGCTAGCTTTAGATATGATTGTAACCCTTCTTATGAAGTTGGGATGCTCATATGTATTGTTTCCCCTTGAGATGATCTTAATTGAGGCTGAGCCTTTTCATTCTCACTCTCTCCTTTTGCTCTCTTTATCCTTATCCTTTTAGCTATGACTTTTTTCTTGGTAGTGTTTTTTGCAGAATTCTTTCATAGGTTGGAACTTTAGAAGGCTGGCCATTTCTTAGTCATCCTACTCTTCTTCTTTGGAGCTTGCTTATTTTTTAAAAGAATCTTGAACTGCTGCTAACTCAACCTTTTTTTTATTTTCATGCTTTGTTTCGTTTTACTTTGCGACATTTTGCTCTCATGCTTTATAGTTGTTTTTTGCCCATTTGTTTTCTTTTCTTCTACTAATGCACTTAGATGGGGGTTTTGCTCTTTAAGGGTTTTGTAGCTCTATGATCGGTAGAATTCTGAGCTTTATGACATTTAAGGACATTGTATCTTTTCCTTTTATGGTAGTAAAATTATAACTTTTTTCAAAGAAAAAAAAAACCTAAACCCTAAACCCTAACCCTAACCCTAAACCTTAAACCCTAAACCTAACAGTAAACCCTAAATCCTAAATAACCTAAACCCTAAACCTAAACCCAAAACCATAAAAATAAACCTAAACCCTAAACCTAGAACCCAAAAGATCCAAACTAAAGCTAAACTGCCAAACCCTAGGCCCAAACCTCCAAAATGACCAGATCCTTGGGCCCTATCTAGGCTCTGGGCCCAGGCCCTGAGCCCCTGACCCTGGGCTTTAGGCTTTGTCAGGCCCTGGGCCCTAAAATGACCCTGGGCCACTAGGCACTGATCCTGGGCCCTAAAACCTCGGCAAAGGCCAGACAGTAGGCCCTGGCTGATCACGCCAGGCTGGCGTAGTCCCTGGGCCAGGCCACAGGCCCTAGGCTCAGGCCACAGGCTGAGGCTGGGCCTAACTGGGCCCTGGGCCCTGACCCTAAGATCCTGGGCCCTGACCTGGGCCACAGGCCCTAAATGCTGGGCCAGGCCATAAAGAAGCTAATCACTTGGACTAATAACATAAAGAGATAAGATAAATGAAAACTAAACTAAAGAATAAATAAAATAAAATAATAAAATAAACTAAAAAGAAAATAAATAAAAACTAAACTAAACTAAAAAAAAAATAAAATAAACTAAGAATAAAAACATAAATAAATTAAAACTATATGTAAAATAAAAATAAAATAAACCTAAAGAAAATAAAATAAAAACTAAATATAAACCTAAACTTAAAAATAAACCTCACAATAAAACCTAAAAAAAAAAAATAAAAATAAAACCTAAACCTAAAACCTAATAAACCTAAACCTTAAACCAGAATAGGCGGAACCTTGGCGGGAACATCACCTTCAGGCTCGGTCTAGATCAGTAGTGGAGGTGAAGGCGGGGAGCACCGTTATCCAGGTGGTGGTGGGGATGTTGAGGTGCTAGTGGATGTGTAGGCAGTGGTTGTTATGGAAGCAAGTGGAGCAACGGAGGTTACAGCCGGGTGGTGATGAAGGGAGAGATCGGGGATATAATGGTGGATCTCACTACTCGAGTGGTCGGAGTGGTTCTGATGGGAACTGGAGAAGCTGAAGAATAGCCCCCTAAAATCATAAACCCTAAAACCCTAAACCCTAAACCCTAAACCCTAAAAACCTAAAAACCTAAAGTTGAACTAAATAAAACATAAAAATAAAATAAAAACAAACCTAAACCTAAAAATAAAATAAAATAAACTAATAAAAATAAACTAAAATAAAATAAATAAAAACCTAAACTAAACTAAAAAATAAAATAAACATAAGAATAAAAAACCTAAATGAAATAAAAACTAAATGTAAAATAAAAATAAAATAATTCTAAAATAAAATAAAATAAAAAATTAAATAAAAGCCTAAACCTAAAAAACAAACCTAAAAATAAATAAAAAATAAAACCTAGACCCTAAAACCTAATAAACCTAAACCTAAACCTAAACCCTAACAATGGGCAGAACCTTAACGGTTGGAACATCGCCGTCAACTAAGTTCAGTCTAGATTTGGCGGTGGAGGTGGAGGCGGTGGTTACCACAGTGGTGGTGGGGGATCTAGAGGTGCTAGTGGATATGGAGGCCATGGTAGGAGTAGTGGTGGTTATGGAAGCGGGAGGAGCGATGGAGGTTATAGCCATGGTGGTGGCGGAGGGAGAGATCGAGGATATGATGGTGGATCCCGCTACTCGAGAGGTCGGGGTGATTCTGACAAAAACTGGAGAAATTAAGGAATGGCCGATCTGATATCCTGCTTATGGAACTGTGTCTTTATAATAGAGACGGTTCTATCTATCTAGGGTTTTTGATTTGCTTTATGCATTCTCATTTTTTATCTATGTCATCACTTGTGTCTTTGAAAACTTGGCGTGTTACTTGGTTGGTGAAATCGAAAGAAGAAATGTTGAATTTGAATTTGTTCTCTGTTAAAAAAAAAACCAAAAACCCTAAACCCTAAATTAAAACCTGGACCTAAACATAAAACCTAAACCCTAAACCCTAAACCCACAAACCCCAAACCCTAAACCCTAAACCCCACCACAATACTAAACCTTAAACCCTAAAATAACCACCAAATCTTACCCTCTAACTAAACCCTAAATTAACCCCAAACCTAAATCCACTGACCTCCTAGCTACACAAAACCCTAAATCACACTGACTGAGCCTAAACCACCAGCCAAAAAATTTGGGCTACCCAGGCTCCTAAGCTGACCCTAGGCCCAGTGCTGACCTCCCAAACCACCCTGAGCCTAAGCAGACTTGACTCTAAACACGGCCCTAAGGCCAAAACCTAAACTTAAACTAAATGTACCTAAAATAAAATAAATAAAAAATCAAACCTAAATAAAATAAATAAATAAAATAAAATAAAATCCTAGATGCTAAACTAAACCTAAATAAAATAAAATAATAAAATAAACTAAAATAAATAAATAAAAACTTACAAAATTAAAATAAAATAAACATATGAATAAAAAACCTAAATAAAATAAAAACTAAATGTAAAATAAAATTAAAATAATCCTAAAATAAAATAAAATAAAATAAAATAAATAAAAAATAAAAACCTAAACCTAAAAAATAAACCTAAAAATAAATAAAAAATAAAACCTAAACCCTAAATCATAATAAACGTAAATCTAAACCTAAATCCTAAAAATGGGAAGAACCTTGACAGCAAGAACATCACTATCAACTAGGCTCAGTTTAGATCTGGTGGTGGAGGTGAAGGCGGAGGTGGCAGTTGTCACAATGGTGATAGTAGATCTGGAGGTGCTATTGGATATGGAGGTGGTGGTCAGAGCAGTGGTGGTTGTGGAAGCGGGAGGAGCGACGGAGGCTACAGCCATGTTGGTGGCAGAGGGAGAAATCGGGGAATGATGGTGGATCCCATTACTCGAGAGGGCGGGGTTGTTCGATGGGCGGAGAAACTAGGAACGGCCGTCGATCTAGCTTATGGAGCTATGTTTTTATAGTAGAGATGGTTCTAGTTATTTAGGTTTTTTATTTGCTCATGCATGCTCATTTTTTTTCAATGTTTCTTGTGTCTTAGAAAACTTGTGTTACTTGGTAGATTAAATCAAAAGAAGAAATATTGAATTTTTGTTCTCGTTAAAAAAACCAAAAACCTAAACCTAAATTAAAACCACGAACCCTAAACGTAAACCTAAACCCTAAACCCTAAACCCTAAACCTTAAACCATTAAAACCCTAAACCCGAAACACTAAACCTTAAACCATAAACCCTAAACCCTAAGACTTCAAACCTTAAACTATAAACCCTAAAACCTAAACCCTAAACATAAAACCTGAAACTAAAAACCTGAAACTCTAAACCTTAAACCCTAAACCCAAATCCCTAACCCCTGAAACCCCAAACCTAAACCTTACACCAGGCACTAAATCTAAACTAACCCACCAGCAAGCTAACAAACCATTAACCCTAAACCATAAAACCAAACCCACAAAGCTAACACTAAACCCTGAAACCACAAACCTGAAACCACAAACCCTAAACCTATAACTCTAAACCCAAAACCCAAACCAAAACCAGCCTTAAACCCTAAACCTAAAAACCTAAACCTAAACTAAATAAAACCTAAAAATAAATAAATAAACATGAATCTAAATAAATTAAAATAATAAAGTAAAATAAAACTTAAACCTAAACCTAAAAATAAAATAAAATAAACTAAAAAAAATAAATAAAAATAAAATAAATAATAACCTAAATTAAACTAAAAAATTAAAAGAAAACTCAAGAATAAAAAACCTAAATAAAATAAAAACAAAATGTAAAATAAAAATAAAATAAACCTAAATAAACCCAAAATAAAATAAAATAAAAACTAAATGAAAACCTATACCTAAAAAATAAACCTAATAATAGAACCTAAAAATAAATAAATAAAATAAAACCTAAACCCTAAAACTTAATAAACCTAAACCTAAACCTAAAACCTAAGAATGGGTAGAAGCTTGATGGGAGGAACATCACCATCAACCAGGCTCAGTCTAGATCTAGCGGTGGAGGCAAAGGCGGAGGCGGCAGTTATCGCAATGGTGGTGGGGGATCTAGATGTGATGATTGATATGGAGGTGGTAGTAAGAGCAGTGATGGTTATGGAAGTAGGAGGAGCGATGGAGGTTACAGCCGTGGTGGTGGCAGAGGGAGAGATAAGGGATATAATGGTGGATCGTTAGGTCAGGGTGTGGTTGATGGAGAGAAAGCGAAGAAGCGGCTCGATCTGTGCTTATGGGCGTGTCTTTATAATAGAGATGGTTTTAGTTATCTAGAGTTTTTGATTTGCTCTATGCATGCTCATTTTTTATCTATGTCATCGCTTGTGTCTTAGAAAACTTTGTGTTTTACTTGGTTGATGAAATTGAAAAGAAGAAATATTGAATATGAATTTGTTTTTTGTTAAAAAAAAAAAAACCCTAAACCCTAAATTAAAACTTGAACCCAACCTAAACCTAAACCCTACCCTAAACCTAAAAACCTTAAACCTTCACCTAAACCCTAAATCTAAAACCCTAAACCCTAAACCACAAGCCCTAAAACCCTAAACCCTAAACCCTAAACCCTAAACCTCTAACCTAAACTAAACTAAACCCTAAAACTATAAACCCAAAAACATGGTAAACTAAATAAAACCTAAAATAAAGTAAATAAATAAAATAGAATAAAGTAAAATAAAATAAAATAAAACATAAACTAAACTAAACCTAAACTAAACCTAAAAGAAAATAAAATAAAAATAAAAACTAATAAAATAAATTAAATAAAACTTAAACTAAAATAAAAAAAACCTAGGTAAATAAAACTAAATCTAAAATAAAATAAGATAAACCTAAATAAAATAAATAAAACCTAAACCTAAATAATAAACCTAAAATAAATAAAATAAAACCTAAACCCTAAACAAAAATCTCGTAAAATAAAATAAAATAAACCAAAAACTAAAATAAACTTAATTAAAATAAATAAAACCTAAACCTAAAAAACTAAATAAAATAAATTAAATTAAAATAAAACCTAAACTAAAATAAAAAAAAACTAAAAAATTATAATAAAACCTAAACATAAACCTTAAAATAAAAATAAAACCTAAATTTAAAAAAAAAAACTAGTATAAACATAAAAGACATAAACCTAAAAATTAACTAAAAAAAAACCTAATCTAAAATAAATAAACTAAATAAAATAAAATAAACTAAGTCAAATAAAATAAAATTAACTAAGTAAATAAAAAATAAACTAAAATAAACCTAAACCTGGTTTGCTTAATTTTAAAAAATAAATAAAAAATAAATAAATAAAAAAAACATTGACTAAACCCTAAAACCCTAAAGCCAAAACCCTAAACCCTAATAAAAGGCCACAAGCCCTAGGCTAATCTGACCACAGGCTAAACCCCACCATGGCAGCAGCCCACTCTGAGCCACAAACCCCACAACATGCCTCAGACCTGGCCTGAGCCAAAAAAACTGAGCCATAAACAGCCCAAGGCCCTGAAATAGGCTCTAGGCCCGGCCCAGGCCTGACCTGAGGACCACAGGCCACTGATCCTTTGGGCTCAAAACACAGGCCCTGAGGCATACCTGAGTTCTGGGCCAGATCCTGAGGCCACTGGGCCCTACTGACCCCAACCCTGAGCCCACAACTGACCCTGGGCCCTCTATACCCACTTGGATAAGACAAATATAATAAACCAACCTAAAATAAGAAAATAAAATAAATAAACTAAACTAAAACCTAAATCTAAACCAAAAAAAATAAAATAAAAATAAAATAAATAAAACCTAAACTAAACTAAAGATAAAATAAACTTGAATAAAACTTATAAATAAATAAATATAAAATAAAATAATACTAAAATAATAAAATAAAACAAAATAAAAACTAAATAAAACCCTCAACATAAAAAATACACCTAAAAATAAAAAATAAAAATAAAAAATACAAAATAAAACCTAAACCATAAAACCTAATAGACCTAAACCTAAACCTAAACCTAAACCCTAGGAATATGCAGAACCTTGATAGCAAGAACATCACTGTCAACTAGGCCCAGTCTAGATCTGACGGTGGAGGCAAAGGCAATGGCGATTATTGTAGTAGTGGTGGGGGATCTGGAGGTGCTGTTGGATATCATGGTGGTTGTGTAGTGGTAATTAGGCGAGAGGAACAGGTTATAGTGGTGGTGGCGGAGTAGAGATGGGGATATGATGATGGATTACGCTACTCGAGAGAGGCTGGGGTGGTTCGATGGGGCTGAGAAACTAAGAACCAGACCGATCTACATGGAACTTGTCATTATAATAGAGATGATTCTAGTTATCTAGGGTTTTTTTATTTGCTCTATGCATGCTCATTTTTTGTCATCATGTCATCTTAGAAAACTTGGTGTTTTACTTGGTTGATGAAATAAAGAACAAATATTGATTCTAAATTTTTTTGGTAAAAAAATAAAACCTTAAACCCTACACTAAAACTTGAACCCTAAACCTAAAACTTAAACCAAACCTAAACCCTAACCCTAAATTCTAAACCCCACCCAAACCTAAACCCAAATCATAAACCCTAAACCCTAAACCACAAAACTAAACCCTAAATCCTAAACCTAAACCCTCCCACCTAAACCCTACTATAAACCCTAAAACCTACACTAAACTCACCACCCAAACCTATAAAGCTAAACATAAATTAAATAAAACTTGAAAATTAAACAAATAAAAAACTAAACAAAGATAAAATAAAATAATAAAATAAAACATAAACTAAACTAAAACCTAAATAAAATAAAATAAAATATAAACTAAATAAAATAAAATAAATATAAACCTAAACTAAATAAAATAAAAACTTAAATAAAATAAAATAAAATAAATCTAAAATAAAATAAAATAAAACTAAAAAAAACTTAAAATAAATAAAAAACTAAAAGTTAAATCATTAAACTAAAAAACTTAAACCTAAAATAAAATAAATAAAATAAACCTAAACTAAAATAAAATTAAATAAAAAATAAATAAAATCTAAACCTAAAACTAAAACAAACTAAAAAACCTAAACTAAACTAAATAAAATAAAATAAACTAAACCTAAACTAAAAAAATAAAACCTAAAATAAAACCTAAACTAAACATAAAAAATCAAAAAAAACATAACCTAAAATGTAAAATAAAAATAAAATGAAACTAAAAATAAACTAGCGTAAACTAAAAAAATAAACTAAAATAATCAATCTAAAATAAATAAACCTAAAATAAATAAACTAAATTTAATAAAAATAAAATAAACCTAAATCAAAATAAAAAAATAAAATTAAATTAAGCTTAAACAAACTGGTTTACTTAATTTTAAATAAAGATAAAAACCTGACCCTCCACAACCCTAAGACCCTAAACCACTGACCCACAGGCCAGGCCTCTACTAACCACAGGCCACACTGGGCCTGACAGATTGAGCTAGGCCCTGAAAGGCCACAAGACCCTAGGCCCTGAGCACTAAAGAGGCACTGTGCCATGAGCCGGCCAAGATCTGAAACTGAGGGCTGAGAGATCTTGCCCTGGGCCCAGGCTGACCTGTTCACTGGAGACCCTGGGCCTAGAGCCACTGGGTCCACAAGACCTAAGACTAAAGCCACTGAGCCCTGACCCTGGGCCCAAGGCCCTAGCTAACTTCACTAAACTCTAAAACCTAAACCTGGGCTCACCCAGACCCTAACCCAAACTTAAACATATAAAACCTAAAATAAAATAAATACTAAACCTAAATAAAATAAAATAAATAAAACCTAAACTAAAACATAAACCTAAACCTTAAAATAAAATAAAATAAACTAAAATAAAATAAATAAAAACCTAAACTAAAATAAAAAATAAAATAAACTTAAGAATAAAATATATAAATAAAATAAAAACTAAAAGTTAAATAAAAATAAAATAAACTTATAATAAAATAAAATAAAAACTAAATAACAAACTAAACATAAAAAATAAATCTAAAAATATAACCTAAAAAATTAAAAAGAAAACTAATAAAGTTAAACCAACCTAAACCCTAACAATGGGAACCTTGTGGTAGAACATCACCGTCAACTAGGCTAAGTCTAGATCTAGTGGCGGAAGGAGGAGGCGGTGGTTATCATAGTGGTGGTGGGGGATCTGGAGCTACTGGTGGATATGGAGGTGGTGGTCGGAGTAGTGGTAATTATGGAAGTGGGAGGAGCGATGGAGGTTACAACCATGGTGGTGGCCGAGGGAGAGATCGGGGATATAATGGTGGATCCCGCTACTCGAGTGGCCTCAGTGGTTTTGATGGCAACTGGAGATACTGAAGAACAGTTGATCTGATCTGTTGCTTATAGAATAGTGTCTTTATAGATAAGACGATTCTAGTTATCTAGGGTTTTTTTTTGCTCTTTGCATGCTAATTTTTTATCTATGTCATCGCTTGTGTCTTAGAAAACTTGGTATGTTACCTTGTTGATGAAATCAGAAAGAAGAAATGTTGAATATAAATTTGTTCTCTGTTCAAAAAAAATGAAATTCCCTAAACCCTATAAAACCTAAATCCTAAACCCTAAAACCCTAAACCCTAAACCATAAAACATAAACCCTAAACTCTAAACCCAAAACTCTAAACCCTAAACCCTAAACCATAAACCCTAAACCCTAAATAAACCCTAAACCCTAAATAGTAAAAAGCTAAAAACCTAAACTTAAACTAAATAAAACCTGAAAATAAAATAATTAAATAAATCTAAACCTAAATAAAAAAATAAAATATAATTAAACTAAAACCTAAACCTAAACTAAAATAAAAACTAAAGTAAAATAAAATAAATAAAAAACATAAAAACAAAACCAATTAAAATAAAACTAAACCTAAAATAAAATAAAATAAACTAAAATAAAATAAATAAACTTAGCTAAATGTAAAAAAAAATAAAACTAAGAATAAATAAAATAAAACTAACCTTAAAATAAAATAAAATCAACCTAAACCAAACTAAAATAAATAAAACATAAACTAAACCTAGAATAAACTAGACTAAACCTAAACCTAAACTAAATAAAATAAACTAAACTAAAATAAACATAAACTAAATAAAAAATAAAATAGAATAAACCATAACCCTAAACCCTAAAACTCTAAACCCTAAAACCTAAACCTTAAAACCTAAACCCTAAACCCTAAAAACTTAAAAATTTAAACCTAAAAATAAAATAAATAGAAAAACCTAAACTGAAATAAAATAAAATAATAAAATAAAATAAAATAAAATCTTAAACTAAAACTTAAACATAAACCTAAACCTAAACTTAAACATAAAAATAAAATAAAATAAATAATAAAAAAAATTAAACTAAACTAAAATAAATAAAAAAACCTAAAATAAACTAGATAAAATAAACCTAATTAAAAAATAAAAAAAAATGTAAAATAATAATAATAAACATAAAAAATAAAATAAAACTTTAAAAAAAATAAATCTAAAAAAATAAAGAATAAACCTAAACCTAAAAATAACAATAAACATAAACCTAAACTAAAATAAAACTACCATAAATATAAACTAAACCCTAAACCCTACCACACCCTAAACCTGAGCCACTGACCCCAGACCCTAAACCATAAACCACAAAAACCATAAAACCTAAACCTAAAATAAAAATAAATAAAACATAAACCTAAATAATATAAAAACCTAAATAAAAATGTAGACTAAAGCTTAAACCAAAACAAAATAAAATAAATTAAAAAATAATAACTAAATAAAATAAATAAAACCCAAAGTAAACTAAAATGTTAAATAAACCTAAAATAAAATTGAAATAAAATAAAACCTAAACATAAAATAAAAAATAAAATAAATAAAATAAAATAAAATAAAAAAAAACTGATGAAACTTAAACCTAAAACCATAAACTAACAATAAAACCTAAAACCATATAAAATAAAACCTAAAAACTAAACTAAAATAAATAAAACTAAACTGGACTTGATAAAACTAAACTACTAAGCTACATACCTATTAAATTAAATAAAATATTAAAAAAAAATCAACCTAAACCTAAACTAAAATAAACTTAAAACAAACCTAAAATAAAACTTAAAACCTAAACTAAGATAAAATAAAACATAAACTAAACCTAAAAATAAAAATAAAACCTAAACCTAAAAATAAAATAAAATAAGATAAAAGTAAAAAAAAATATAAACCTAAACATAAACTAAAATGACTAAGGGAAAAATATTAATAAAATAAATTATAAAATAAACTAAAATAAACCTAAACTACCGGGTTTGTTTAATTTTTTAAAAAAAACCTAAACTATAGATGGTGAGAGAGCCAAACCCTGATCCTAAGTGACCTGACTCTCCACAGGCCACTGAGTAAAGCCACCTCCTTGCACTGAGAATACTGCCACTGAGCCCTGATCCTGGAATCCTAAACTCTGACCCTGGGCCACGGACCACTGAGCCATGCCATAACCCTGGGCCAGCCTAACCCCAGGCTGAGCCCTGAGCCACTGGGTTTAAACAGGCCCTAAAGCAGCCAAGACCCTAGGCTCACAGGCTGAGGCTGACCAGGCCCAGGCCAGGCCACTGAGGCATGGGCACTGGGCCCTGGGCCCTGAGCCTGACCCACACCCCCCTAATCTCAGCTGACCCTAAATCCTAAACCTAAATCACAGGCAGGACTAAATAAAGATAAAATAAAATAAAAATAACTAAACCTAAATAAAATAAAAATAAAATAATGAAACCTAAACTAAAACCTAAACCAAAATAAATTTAAATAAAAAAAATTAAAAATAAACTAAAATAAAATAGATAAAACATAAACTAATTTAAAATAAAATTAACTAACAATAAAACCTAAATAAAATAAAAAAAAGCGTTAAAATAAAAAAAGAAACTTAAAATAAAATAAGATAAAACTAAATAAAAAGCTAAACCTCAAAATAAACCTAAAACATAAAATAAATAAAATCAAACCTAAACCAAACTAAAAAAAACCTAAATAAAATAAAATAAAATAAATATAATAAACCTAAGCCTAAACTAAAATAAAGACTAAAATAAATAAAACCAAAACCTAAACCTAAACTAAATAATATAAAATAAACTAAAAATAAACCTAAACCTAAACTAAAAAGTGATACATAAAAATAAACCTAAAATAAAAACCTAAAAGCTAAACCTCAAAAATAAAATAAAAACCTAAAACAAAAAATTAAAGCTAAACCTAAAAATAAAAATAAAAATATAACTCAACTAAGAAATAAACGTAAACATAAACCTAACCCTAAAAATTAAACTAAAATATAAAACCTAAACTAAAATAAATAAACCTAAAATAAATAAAATAAACTAAATAGAAAATAAACTTACATAAAAATTAAAAATAAAGTAAACTAAATTAAATAAAAAATAAACCAAATATACAAAATAACTAAAAACCTACCAGTTTACTTATTTTTTTTTAAAAAAAAACCTTAAACCCAAAATCCTAAACCCTAAATCTACGAATGTAAACCCTAAACCCTAGACCCAAAGCTAAAATAAAAATACAAAGTAATAATCTAAACCAAGCAAACCAGCATAAACCCTAAACCCAGCATAAAACCACTAAACCCTAGTAATAAACCTTAAGCCCCAAACCCTAATCCTAAACCTGAAGCAACTGAATAAATTTAAAAATAAACCTAAACCTTAAAACCTAGTAAACCCAAACTAAGCTCTTAAGAATGGGGCAGGGAACATCACCATCAATCAACCTAGATCTGGTGGTGGAAGCCCGGTGATTATCTCGGTGGTGGTGGTGGATCTAAAGGTGCTGGTGGATATGGAGGTGGTGGTAAGTAGTGGTGGTTATGAAGGCGGGAGGAGAGATGGAAATTACAACTGTGGTGGTGGCGGAGGGAGAGATCAGGGATATGATGGTCTATCTCGCTACTAGTGAGGCTGGGGGGGTTCTTATGGGAACTAGAGAAAATGAAGAACGGTCTAGCCGATCTGATGCTTATGGAACTGTGTCTTTATAGTAGAGATGATTCTAGTTATCTAGGGTTTTTGATTTGCTTTATGCGTGCTCATTTTTAATTTTTGTCATTATTTATGTCACAAAAAACTTGGTGTGTTACTTAGTTGATCAAATCAAAAATAATAAATGTTGAATCAAAATTTTTTCTCTATTAAAAAAACAAAAAAATGATAAACCTTAAACCCTAAACTAAAACCTGAACCCTAAACCTAAAACCTAATTCCCAAACCCTAAACCATAAAACCCCCCACACTAAACCCCCACTATAAACCCTAACCTTAAACCCTAAACCCTACACCCTAAACCTAAACCCCACCACAACCTAAAACTCTACCCCAAACCTCTTGAAACACCCTAAATTAACCTAAACCCTAAACCTAGTTAAAATGTAAAACTAAATAAGACTAAAAAAATAAATAAATAAAAACCTAAATGAAAATAAAATAAAGTAAAATATAAACTAAAACTAAAACCTAAAAATAAAATAAAATAAAATAAAATAAAATAAAGATAAAATAAATAAAAACTAAAAATTAAAAAAAAATAAATAAAATAAACCTAAAATATAAAATAAACTTAAATATAATAAATAAACCTAAAATAAAATAATAAAACTAAATTAACTAAAAAACCTAAACTAAATATAAAATAAATAAACCTAAAATAAAATAAAATAAAATAAAAAAAAATAAATAAAGCGTCAGCGTAAACTGAACCTAAGCAAACTAAATAAAATACAAAAAAAACTAAAAAAAATAAACTAAACTAAAATAAAACCTAAAAATAAACCTAAAAATCCTAAACATAAACCTAAAAAAAATAAAATAAGAACCAAACCAAAATCTAAAAAATAAAATAAAACCTAAACCAAAAAAATAAACTAAAAATAAAATAAACTAAAAATGAAATAAACCTAAACTAAGCATAAAAGAGTAAACTAAAATAAAAAAAACCAAACTAAATAAATAAACTAAACTAAATAAAATAAAATAAACTTAAATAAAATAAATAAAATAATAAACTAAAATAAATAAAATAAACTAAATAATTCAAAACCCTGGGTTTTAAATAAAAACAAACCTTAAACCCTACTGAGCCCTACCACTGAACCTTAAATCATAAATCCTGAGCCCATCCTAAACCATAAATTAATCCTAAACCCTAAACTGACCCCAGACATGCACCCTAAACACTCCTATAAAAATACCCAAGATCCTAAATTAAAATTTAAAAAATAAAGAAACCTACTAAACCTGGCCCCAGGCCTGTCTACTACTGACCCTACCACTGAGTCCTAAACTTACCTAGGCCTTAAACCTAAACCCTAAACCACTGAGCCACAAACCTGACCCTACCACACAAACCCACACCCTGAGCCAAACCTTAAACTCTTAAATGTAAAACAATTAAATTAAATAACATAAAATAAAATAAATAAATAAACTAAATCTAAATATAAAAAAATATAAAATAAATAAACTAAACTAAAATAAAATAAATCAAAATGAAAACTTAAATAAAATATAAATAAACATAAAATAAAAATAAATAAAATAATAAATAAAACTAAATAATCCTAAAATAAACTAAAAAATAAAACTTAAAAAAATAAAAAATAAAACCTAAACCCTAAATTAAAAAAAAAACCTAAACCTAAAATAAACAAAATAAAATAAACTTAAACCTATACTAAAATGAACTAAACAAAAATAAATAAAACCAAAAACTAAACCTAAAAATAAAAAATAAAACTTAAACCTAAAAAATGAAAATAAAAATAAAACTAAAAATAAAAAATTAAGATAAACCTAAACCTAAACCTAATAAAATAAACTAAAATAAAAAACATAAACTAAAATAAATAAACTAAACTAAATAAAAGTAAAATAAAATAAATAAAATAAAAAATAAAAATAAAATAAATAAAAATAAACTAAATAAACCTAAACTATCCTTTACTTTTTTTTATATAAATAAATCTTAAACCCTAAATCCTAAAAACTAAAACCCTACAAACCTAAACCCTAAACCCTAAACCCTACATAAATATGAAGCTTAAAATAAAATAAATTAAAAATAAAATAAATGCTACTTAAAATAAATAAAAAAAAGAAAACCCCGGACTAAAAAAAAACCTAATAATAAATAAAATAAACCTAAACCTAAACTAAATAATAAAAAATAAACTTAAACCTAAATAAAACTAAACTAAAAAATACTAAAAAATAAATAAATAAAAAAATAAACCTAAACTAACTAAAAAAAAACCTAAAATAAACCTAAAATAAAAAACCCTATAAACCTAAAAATAAAATAAAAAAAACTAAACCAAAAAAAATAAAATAAATAATAAACTAAACAAAAGAAAATAAATTATAAAAATAAAAAATAAATCAAAATAAATAAACTAAACTTAATAAATAAATCTAAAATAAACCAAATAAAATATTAAAATAAACCCAAAATAAAATAAAAAAAAACCTAAAATAAAATAAAATAAATCTAAACTAAATAAATAAACTAAATTAAATAAATAAAACCTAAACCTAAACTAAAATAAAATAAAACCTAAACCTAAATAAATAAAATAAAATAATAAATAAACAAAACCTAAACCAAAAAAAAAAATGGGCTAAAATAAAACCTAAAACCTAAAACCTAAAAAATTAAATAAAACCTAATCCTAAACCTAAAATAAAAAAATAAAACCTAAACCTAAAATAAGATAAAAAATAAAACTAAACTAAAATAATCATAAACCCAAATAAAACCAAGAAATAAAATAAAAACCTACTAAAATAAATAAACCTAAAATAAATAAACTAAACTAAATAAAAAAATAAACCTAAATAAAAATAAAGAATAAAATTAACTAAAATAATTAAAAAAATAAACTAAATAAAATTAAACATACCTATTCACTTAATTAAAATAAACACTAACAAACCCAACTTGAACCAAAGAAAAACCCTAGAAATCAAATAAAAAAAATAAAACCACAAAACTAGCAATACCATATACCATAACTGAGCCCTAAATCATAAACCTAAATCCTAGGCCCTAAAACTGATCCTAAACCCTAAACCCTAACCCCAGGCCCTAAACTAAAATGCAGACCTAAAACTATAAACTAAAACCACAAAACCTAAAACCTAAAACTAAAATAAAAATAAAAAGAATAATAAATAAATAAACCTAAACCTAAGAAAAATAAAATAAAAAGAATAAAAATAAACTAGACATAAACCTAAACCTAAAAATAAAATAAGATAAAAATAAAACTAAACTAAAATATAAAAAATAAACAAAATTAAAAATAGATAAACCTAAAATTAATAACCTAAATAAAAAAAAAAACCTAAATGTAAAATAAAATAAAATTAAGATAAAATAAAATAAAATAAAACCTAAACCTAAAATAAAAATAAAACTTAAACTAAAAAAAAAAAAAAAAAATAAATAAATATAAAACTAAAATAAACTAAACTAAAATAAATAAAACCTAATAAATAAACCTAAAACTAAAATAAAATAAACTAAACTAAAAATAATCTTAAAGCTAAACTAATAAATAAAGCCTAAAAATAAACCTAAAGGAAAAACATAAAACCTAAACCTGAAAATAAAAATAAAACTAAAACTAAACTAAAAAATAAAGAAAAACCTAAACCTTAACCTAGAAAATAAACAAAAATAAAAAATGTAAACTAAAATAATTATACCTAAAATATATAAATTAAATTAAATGAAAATAAAAAATAAACGTGAATAAAAATAAAAAATAAAATAAATTAAAAAATAAAAAATAAACTAAATAAACCAAAACCTACCGGTTTACTTAATTTAAAAAAAAATATAAACCCTAATCCCTATACTAACCCTAAACCTTGAAACGAAAAACCCTAAACACTAAACTAAAACTTGAACCTAAACCTAAACCAATTCAAATCGTTTGAGCATCTTCTCTCTCTTCCATTTTTTTGGTGCTCTGGCGAATTTTGTTTGCCCTATGGAGTCGCATCTCCTTTGTGGCTTTTCACGTCGATTATTTGGGGATTCCATTTTGATGGCTTTGCTCAGCTTTTGGCTTCTCCTTGCATGTGTCATGGTTGACCATGGCTGTGGTTTCTTCTTCCCCATTAAGGTTTCTGACTCCTTAGGGTCTCTAGATTTAATCCATGGTGACTTTGAAATCTTTCAAGGATGTTCTTCTTTGGAAAGGCCAAATTTGGTGAGTCTCTCAAGCTCTATCTCCTTTTGAGGTGTACCCATAATATGTGTTGATTCAATTATGGAATGGAAACATTGTCACATTGGTGAAGGATCATATATCGATAGCGATCATCACATGACACATAAAACTTCAATAAATATAACCTCAAACACCTAGATTTAGAGATATTAAGCTCATTATAAGATAAGGAGGTAAACCATCTAGATATCATTAGACCAGAGCGAGAACCACCAAAGCCACCACCAAGAATTACTAACACAGTTACTAGGAGAAAACCTCAAAATATAAGAAAAAGCAGTAAAATGAGACCAAACAAAGGCAAAAAAAATGCACATAGTTGATAAGGTCATCCATTAGAAGAACATGCAAAGATCCAGAAGCAATAATACCCAAAGTAACAGTAAGAACAATAGTAAGAATGTTAGGTAGCAAGGTATCCATCAAAATAGGAAAGTGGAGAGGTTCATCCACAACCCATAATTAAAAATCCTAGCAGGTAGAAACCAGAAGAGAAGAATGGGAAGGTAAGCAGCCGGTTCCAAACATAAACTCAAATAGATTAAGAAAATTATAACCAAGTAAATACTCTTTTAACAAACCTAGCTAGTTAGGGCAACCAATCTAAGCAGCCAGCAAGGAAGGCCACCCTGGAATCCACCAAGATAGCCAAGGATTCAAATCATCAAATTTATAACCATCAGTATGAAACACAGAAGTAGTCATCCAGTCACAAACATTGAAAATATCCCAAGGGAAAGCCGTAGGCAGCACCCACCAATCTAAATCTAAGGAAAGGAAAATCCTCTTCAAATAGCTAGAGACACAGCCAAAGAAAAAAAAAGAAAAAGCCCTTTAGGATCAAAAACAATCCAACAATAAAAGGAAGCCAAATAGAGTCATCATCACCCAAGTCCAAAAAATATCCAACAAGTAGATTTTAGTTTTCCAGTTCAGAACACAAATCAAAAATAAAACCTCAGTATTACAGGAGGTGCACCCAATATTCAAAAGATATAACAATCTAGTAGCATCCAACCTCACACTCATCCAAAACAACAAGAAAAGTGGGTAAGCACCAGAAAATAGTTCTCCAAGCAACAAAAAAAAAATAAAGAGCCCTCAAGGCCACACAACCCCTCTTAGCAGTAGGAGCTAAATCCATAAAAAGTTGCCAATAGCCAACTTCAGATGTGCAAGCCCCAACCAAGAAACCCACTCCCTAAATAGCACAAGTAAAATCTGAGAGGACAAGAGCAGGTGGGAAGGGTAAGACTCCTGATAGAAAGGACCACCAAAAACACCTGGAAAAGCCATCCTAATCAGCAAACAACAAAGTGACAGGATAACCAACCACAGTAGGAAGGTAACAAATCCAGCATGAGCAACACCCAAAACTGAAAAAAAACCCCAGCCAGGCAACATCAGCAACTAGTCAACCATAAATTCCAAAATGAACAAACTAGACTGCAGATAGATCCAACCAATAAAGAGAACCACACCAACTAGAATACAGGCAAAACTTAATAGCCTCCACCTGCTGCAAACACCTCTACCAAGGTGGGAGAGAAGACAAACCAAAAAATAAACACTATAGCAAAAATCTAATAAATGGAAAGATAACCCCAACCCATCCAAAGAATGGGAAGAATTCAAACTAAAGATTAAAAATATATTTAAGTGAAGAAAAAATTCAAGACCAAGCTAGCAAAGGAGAAAACAAATACTAATCACAAACAACAACATGGAAGCCCCAAAGGTAGAAAGAAGAGCTAAAAGCTTCTAAGATAAGGCAATCCAGTTTTATCTAGATTCACAAGAACCCTTAAAAGGAAAGGTATGTCATCATTAGAAAACATTTGTAAAAATGAAGACTTGGCCCCCAAATTGGCAAGAAAGTCAGCACAAGAGTTGGCTTCCCTATAAATATGAGAAATTTGAAAATTTAGGTTAGCAAGAAGCCTCCTAGTATGATTAATTAAATAATGCACTTTAGCATTACCATGAGTATCAGATTTGAGTAATCTAAAAAAAGGAGAGCATCCACTTCAAACCAAATCTTGTTAAAACCTTATTGTAAACAAATGGAATTGCCACGATGAATGCCTTTAAGTTCAACAAATAAAACATAACAAGCCTCTAAAGGGGCAGCAAAAGCAGAGATAACCTTGCTGTTGTGATCTCTTAAAGTCCCACCATAGCCATAGTAACCATTAGAAATTGAGCCATCAGTGTAAACCTTAATGTAATGATAACTTGGTTTAATCCAGCATATAAATTTATGGGTAGGAGAGACATTACAGGGAGGAAGGTTAATCCCAAATTTCAATGCCATAGACTTGTACCCTTTAAAATTGGAGTGAGTAAGAAGATTGGCTTTGAAAAGAGACAAAATTTTATTTTTGGATCTAGCAATGATACGATTATAATTCATAAGAATATTATGATGCTTTGCATCATTTCTATCCGTCCAAATATACCAAAGAATAATAATAGCTAAAAAATTTTTAACATGACCCTTAAAAGTATAAGAGAAACATGCTTCAAGGAGTTGCATAATAGAAAATGAGCCATTAAAATGGAAAGTAATAAAAATATTATCATACTAATTCCATATTCTAGCAGTAATAGGGCCATTCACAAAAGCATGATCCATACTTTCAATGTGGTAGCAATAGTGACATTTAGAGGGGAGATGGAAACCTTTTTTTCATAAGAGTAGCATCCACAGGGATATAATGCTTCAGAATGCGCCATCTTAAAGCTAAGAATGAAGTAGGGACACTAATATTCTGGATTTTAGTAAAAACCAAGGACTCTTGATATTTAATTCTAATAAAATTCCAAACATCCTTAAAAAAAAATCTCCATAAGAAGAATTTTTTAAAAGAATCTGGTCGAGTTCATTAGGGAAAGGACAAATTTTAAGTATTTTGTCAATGATCACATTAGGAATAAGGTTATTCAATTGAGCCACATCCCACTTATTATTAATAATTAAATGATGAATCTTAAGCACCATAGTGGATTGAGTATTAAGAAGGGAATCAATAAAGCCATGCCAAAGCCAATTGTCTTGCCAAAAAAATGAGGAACCAGAATTGACACCCCAAGAAGTTAAATTCTCAGCATTCCATCTGATACTACAAAGTCTTCTCCACATAGGAGAATCCCTAGATTTGAAAGCACAAATGAAGGGATATTTTACCTAGCAATATTTAGCATGCATAAACTTTGACCAGTAACTATGTTTATTTCTATAATTCCACCATATTTTACAAGAAAAATAGTTACAAAAATCCTCTAGTGTTTTTCAACCGAAGCTACTTTCATTATTAGTACTACAACAGTTGTACCAACTAGCCCAATGTAATCTTTTGATAGATGAATTAGAACCCCAAAAATAATTTATTGAAAAGTCTAATGATCCTTTTAACAATATATCAGGTAGGAACAAAAGTAGATAAGAGATACATAGATAGAGATCAAAAGGGTACTTTTGATAAGGATAAGTCTAGCACCAAAGGAAAGTAAATGAAATTCCCAAGAGGAGGTTTTATTATTTATTTTCTAAATAACTTCATTAAATAAAGAAGATCTTTTCATGCCTCTATATAAAGGAGTCCCCAGATACTTGATAGGGAGATTTTGATGACAAAAACCTATAATATTCTTGATAAAATTGATCTTAGATAAGGAGATAGAAGAGCTAGTAATAAAACAACTTTTATCATGATTGATATTCAAGCCACTCCCCCTACCAAAATGAGTTAAGAACTTACATAATTTTTGTAATATAAAGAGTGGAGGAATTGCAAAAGATAATGTAATCATCAGCAAAACTAAGGTGTGAAATGGGAAACCCACTAATGGTTTTGTAGTACATGTTAGGCATTCTACTAAACATATGCTCAATACATGTAGAAAGATATTCCACAGTAATAATGAAGAGGGCAGGAGAAAGAGGGTCCCCTTGCCTTAGCCTAACAGAAGAAGAGAAAAAACCATGCACTTCACCATTAAGAAGCATAGAAAACCAAGAATTCTCAATCCCATTCTTAATTAAAGTAATAAATTGATTAGAGAACCCAAATAAAGCCAAAATTTTATATAGGAAAGCCCAACCAAATTATCATATCATAAGCTATGAAAATGTCAAGCTTAAAAGCAGGTTTCCACTGTGAACTTTGGCATTTAAATCATGGATCATCTCTTGGGCTAAAAGAACATTATCAGAAATGGATCCCCTTTAAAAACTAGTTTGATTGGGAGAGATAATTTTAAAAAGAAAGATACTTAATCTTTTAGCCAAAATCTTAAAGATAAGATTATTAAAAAAATGAGCAAAGGCTAATCGGCCTAAAATCACTCCAAACTTTAGGATTTCCTTTTTTAGGAATTAAAATAATAGATGTGCTAGCAAAATATTTTGGAAGGATACTACCCTTAATAAAATCAAGAATAGCTTTAATCAAGTCCTCTTTAATGATAATCCAACATTTTTGGCAAAGAAAGGGCGATAACCATCGTGACGACGAGTCTTTATTCATACCACAAATATTAGCAATTTTAGACTCAGAAGGTAAGGAAGAAAGCATATTGTTATCATCATCATAAATAAGTTTAGGAATAACTTTAGGCCAAGAAATATCATCATAAGCAACATTTTTATTCTGAAGCTCTTTATACAAAGAAACAACAAAGTCAATAAGCTCCTTTTTATCTGAACACCAAACTCCATCATTAATTTTAATTTTATGGATGTGATTTATAGCTTTTTTATTTTTAACCATGGCATGAAAATATTTAGTATTTTGATCACCATCAGAGATTTGTTTCATAGAATCTTTTTATCACCAATAGGTCTCCTCCATGTCTTGAAAACAAGTTAACCTATCTTTAAATTGGACCAACATATGAATTTTAGAAGGATCATTAACAACATCATCTTCCAAAATGATTACCTTATTCTCCATTTTATTAATATTGAAAAAAAGGTTCTTGAAATAATGTTTATTCTAGCAGGTAAGGCATTATTTAAGTCTTTTTAATTTGAACCACAATCTCCTCATCCCAAAAATATAGTCATCACGATGGAGAGGTTCACCCTAGTTACTAGCAACAACATCCAAAAATCTATCATCCATCAGCCACATTTTTTGGAAGATAAAAGGTATAGGGGAGGAGGATCTATTAACAATAAAATTCACATTAATAAGCAAGGGAAAATGGTCTGAAAGGGTTCTACTTAAGTGCTCCATAGAAGTACTAGGGAAAAGATTAATCCACAGATGATTAAAATGACCCCTATCATGCCTTCGCCAGAGTCTATAATTATTCCATGTAAATTGAGACCCACTAAAGCGAATGTCAGTAAGATGACAATCAATGATTATGTTATTAAAATCCTCCATAGAAAATAAGTTTGGAGCATTACCACCAACCCATTCAGAAGAAGAAGAGATAGTATTAAAGTCTCCACCCACAAACCAAGGTGCATCAACAGAAGAAGAAAAGGTAATAAGATCCTCCTAAAGAATCCATATATTATTTCTATTACAAGAAGCATAAACAAATGAACCCAAATAACACAAATTATCATAAGTAATCTTAACATTCACATCTTGGGATAAATCATCCAAAACCTGCAGAACATAGGGACTATACAAAATATCCAAATTTTATTGCTCGAGTTATTAAATGAATTTCTAAAGCCAATCATTCTAGAAACAAAAGAAATGTTAGAAGGAAGAATAGCCAAGATAGCCAAGAAGGAAATGTTATAAGTACAAACTAAGTTTTTAAATTTATTTTTAACAGAGAGGGTACCAATCCCTCTCACATTCCAAATTAAGAAACAAACAATTTATTTTTGGGTAGAAGAGCTATATCTAGAAACTCTGGAAAAATTAGAAAATTTAGCTTTAGGAGTTTTATTTTTCTTCCCAAAAATCATTTGAAATTTATTAGTCATATCCACAACATCACCATCCAATAGAGATTGTTCAGGGATATTTTTGGAATAAGGTTGCACATTTAAAACATCATTGCATGCCACTTCACCTTCTTCTAAATCATTATTATGTTGAAGTATCAGAATAGAAATCAGTTCAACATTAGACGAAGAAGCAGGAGAAGGATTAGAGCCATATAATGCATAGGTGCCTAAGTCAGGATTAGCAACTTTATCATTAGTTTGCTCACCATTCAAGCCCTTATCAAGGATCACATTTTCTTCAATTAAAAGTGGTAAAGAAGCAGGAATGGAATCATTTTAGATAGAATCATCATCCACATGTTTCGAAAACATATTATTATCCATATTATTACCAATATTAGGGGGATTCAAATGTATATGCCCATTAAAAGGTAATGCATCCTTATTAACATGACTGACATCCAAAAGCTGATCAGGCTTAAGAACTACAGCATTGTCCAAAGGAGCAGTGGGAGGATCAAGATAATGTCCCTTAGATATAGGTAAAGAATTATCCATAAGAATAGCTTTCTTTGGTTTAACCAAGGGGACCTTCATATTGGGATCCAAATTATTATGAATGGGTTTAGGTTTCTTAAGGTGAGGATGACCCACAAAGCAGTCCGAAACTCCATGACCATGAATTTTACAATGGGAACAAAAAAGGAAAATTCTCAAAATCCACTTTTGCAAATAACCAAATTTCTTTGATCTAGCCAAATTTCCTTTGGAAATTTTTTAGTTATATCCAACTCGACTAGAATCCAAATGATGGTATTAAGCAATCACCTAATCATCTTGAAAAGGATGACCGAACAATGCACCCACAATAAAAGGAAATTCATGATTAATGAAATGGACACACAAATTGGGAAGAGAGATCCAACCGGAACAATAGGAGATTCCTCCTTAATATCAAAAATGGCATCCATTTCAACAATTTCATCTGAGAATTGAAAACAAAATATCAGCATCGAGAAAAATCATGAGAGTAATGTAAGTCATTGGAAAGCTAAATCAATACATGATGAGAATCGATCAATATAATAGAAAAAATTTTAATGGGTTTTAAGCATGGGAAAAAGATCGAATATTCTCTAAAGTAGGATGACACAAAGAAAATTTACCCACCAAAGCAAATTTAAAGGACTTCACAAGCATTTCCACAATTGAATTAGAACACATTATCATGGGTACACCCCGGAAGGAAGTCGAGATAAGCTCGAGAGACTCACTAGCGCAATTAGCCTTTCTTGCAAGAACAACCTTCAATTATTTCAATGATAGTAATGGATTTAAGTTAGAGACCCCCAAAGAATCAGAAACCTTGATGGTAGATCTCGGATTTGGGAAGTAGAAAATGCAGCCATGATCAATAACAACACATGATAGGAGAAGACAAAAGTAGAGCAAAACTATCGAACTAGAGTCACCAGCTGAGATGTCCACAAGAAAAGGCACAGAGGGGACACACCTCCACATGGGAAACTGAATTCGCTTGAGCACCAAAGAAATAGAGGAGAGAGAAGATGCTCAAATGAATGGGTTTAGGGTTTAGGGTTAGTTTTAGGGTTTAGGGTTTTGGGTTTAGGGTTTAAGATTTAGGGTTTAGGGTTTAGGGTTTAGGGTTTTTTAATTAAATAAATAAGTAGGTTTAAGTTTAATTAGTTTATTTTTTATTTTTTTCATTTAGTTTATATATTTTAGGAATATTTAATTTAGTTAATTTTTTAGGTTTAGGTTTAGGTTTATGTTTATTTTTAGTTTAGTTTTATTTTTATTTTATTTTTTATGTTTTGATTTTATTTTATATTTTTAGGTTTAGGTTTAGGTTTCTATTTTATATTTTTAGGTATAAGTTTTAGGTTTTTATTTTAGGTTTCTTTTTAGGTTTTATTTTTTTACTTTAGGTTTATGTTTATTTTTAGTTTATTTTATTTTATTTAGTTTAGGGTTTATATTTAGGTTTAAGTTTTATTAATTTTAGTTTAGTTTATGTTTGTTTAAGTTTAGGTTTATTTTATTTTGTTTCTTTCAGGTTTAGGTTTTTTTTAGTTTAGGGTTTAGGTATTTTCATTATTTTTTTAGGTTTAGGTTTTTTATTATTTTTATTTTATTTTATTTTATTTTATATTTTATTTTATTTTTATTTATTGTATTTAGGTTTTTTATTTTAGGTTTATTTTATTTTAGTCAGTTTAGGCATTTATTTATTTTAGTTTAATTTAATTTTATTTTTATTTTATATTTTTTAGGTTTATGTTAGGTTTAGGTTTAAGTTTTAAGTTTATTTTATTTTATTTTATAACATATTTAGGTTTAGGTTTATTTATTTATTTTAAGTTTATTTGGTTTAAGTTTTATATTTAAGATTTAGGGTTTTATTTTTTATTTTATTTTATTTTAATGCAGGTTTTATTTTATTTTAATTTTATTTATGTCAGGTTTTCTTATTTTATTTTAGGTTTATTATTTAGGTTTAGTTTAGAGTTTAGGTTTGCAGTGGTTTGGGTAGGGTCCAGTTAGCCCAGGGTGGGTTAAGTTTAGGGTGTAGGTAGTAGTTTAGGGTTTGGCTGATCAGGTTTAGGACATGGTAGGTTTAGGATTTAGGGTTTAGGATTTGTGGCCTAGGGTGGGGCCAGGTTAGGTTTAGGGCACAGGTTTAGGGTTGAGGGTAGAATTAGGGTTTAGTATTAGGGTGGGTTTTTTATTTTATATTATTATTTTATTTTATTTTATTTTAAATTAAGCAAACAAGTAGGTTTATGTTTATTTATTTTAAGTTTATGTACTTTTTTTTTTTTATTTTAGTTTATTTTTTAGTTTTAGGTTTATTATTTATTTTAGTTTTTTTTAGGTTTAAGTTTTATTTTTTATTTTTAGGTTTAAGTTTAGGCTTTTACTTTATTTTTTTTGATTTAGGTTTTAGGTTATATTTTATGTAATTTTTATTTTATTTTTTAGTTTTGGTTTAGGTTTATTTTTAGTTTATTTTATTTTATATAGTTTAGGTTTTGGTATAGGTTTAGTTATTTTAAGGTGTTTATTTATTATTATTTAGTTTATTTTAGTTTAGGCTTAGCTTTATTTTATTTTTATTTTAGGAATAGGTTTTTTTTAATTTAGGGTTTAGGTTTTATTTTTTATTTATTTTAACGTTTATTTTTTAGGTTTAGGTTTTTATTTAGTTTTTACTTTATTTTATTTTAGGTTTATTTTATTTTTATTATAGGTTTAGTTTTTATTTTTTATTTTATTTTCTTTTTTATTTTTTAGTTTTAGTTTAGGTTTTGGATTTATTTTATTTTTTATTTTATTTTGGTTTAGGTTTTATTTATTTATTTTATGTTTAGGATTTATTTAGTTTAGGATTAGGTTTTTAGCTTTTTATGGTTTAGGGTTTATGGTTTAGGGTTTAAGGTTTAAGGTTTAGGGTTTGGGGTTTAGGGTTTAGGGTTAAGGTTTTAGGGTATTTAGGGTTTAGGGTTTAGGGTTTAAGGTTTAGGGTTTAGGGTTAGGGTTCACATTTTAGTTTAGAGTTTAGAGTTTTGGTTTTTTTAATTTATTAACAGATAATAAATTCAGATTCAATATTTCTTCTTTTTGATTTCATCAACCGAGTAACACATCAAGTTTTCTCAGATACAAGCGATGACATAGATAAAAAATGAGCATGCATAGAGCAAATCAATAACAATAGATAACTAAAATCATCTCTACTATAAAGACATAGTTCGATAAGCAGCAAATTGGATTGGTCGTTCTTCAGTTTCTCCAGTTCCCATCAGAACCCCTTAGCCTCTCGAGTAGCAGGTCCACCATCATATCCTCGATCTCTCCCTCCGCCACAACCATGACGGTAACCTTCATCACTCCTCTGGCCTCCATAACCACCACTACTGTGACCACCACCTCCATATCTAACAGCACCTCCAGATCCCCCACCACCATTGTGATAATGGCCGCTTCCACCTTTGGCTGCACCGTTAGATCTAAACTGAGCCTAATTGGTGATGTTCCTACCATCAAGGTTTTTCTCACTCTTAGGGTTTAGGTTTAGGTTTAGGTTTATTAGGTTTTAAGGTTTATGTTTATTTTTTAATTTATTTAGTTACTTTAAGTTTAGGTTTGGGTTTAGGGTTGTTAGGTTTAGGTTTGGGGTTTATGATTTTAGGGTTCAGGGTCTAGGGTTTAGGGTTGTAGATTTAAAGTTTAGGGTTTATGGTTTAGGGTTACAGTTTTTTATTTTTTATTTATTTTAAGATTAAGTAAACTAGTAGGTTTAGGTTTATTTAGTTTATTATAATTTATTTTAATTTATTTTTAATTTTATTTAATTTGGTTTATTTATTTTAGGTTTATTTATTTAGTTAAGGTTTATATTTTTATTTATTATTTTAGGTTTAGGTTTAGGTAAGTTTATTTTTTTTTTTAGTTTTATTTCTTTATTTTATTTTAGGTTTTTTATTTTATTTTAGGTTAGGTTTTTTTTTATTTTTTTTATGTTTAGGTTTTAGGTTTTTATTTTAGGTTTAATTTTAGGATTTATTTTATTTTAGGTTTAGGTTTATTTTTAGTTTATTTTATTTTATTTATTTTAGGTTTAGGTTTAGGTTTAGGTTTTCTTTATTTTAGTTTTATTTAGTTTTTATTTTTTTTATTTTATGTTTCGGTTTATTTTTTTAGTTTAGAGTTTAGGTTTTATTATATATTTATCTTTAGGTTTATTTTTTAGGTTTAGGTTTTTATTTAGTTTTGATTTTATTTTATTTACTTTTATTTTATTTTTATTTTAGGTTTGATTTTTATTTTATTTAGGTTTTTTATTTTTTTTAGTTTAGTTCAAGTTTTTATTTATTGTATTTTAGTTTAGTTTTAATTTTATTTTATTCTTCTTTATGTTTAGGTTTTAGTTTATGTTTTTTATTTTATTTTATTTTTTATTCTATTTTTTATTTAGGTTTGTTTATTTATTTTTATTAGGTTTAGGTTTTAGTTTTTTGGTTTAGGGTTTGGGTTTTTGTTTAGGGTTTGTTTTTTTTTATATTTTGGGTTTATATGTTTGGGTTTTTTGGTTCTAGTTTAGGTCTTAAGGTTTATGGTTTTTTTTAACAAAAAAACAAATTCAGATTCAACATTTCTTCTTTTTGATTTCTTTAACAAAGTAACCCACTAAGTTTTCTAAGACACAAGTGATGAAATAAATCAAAATAGAGCACATATAGAGAAAATCAAAAACCCTAGATAACTAGAACCGTCTCTATTGTGAAGGCATAGTTCCATAAGTAGCAGATTGGATTGGCCATCCTTTAGTTTCTCCAGTTCCCATCAGAACCACCCTGGCCTCTCCAGTAGCTGGATCCACCATCATATCCCCGATCTCTCTCTCTGCCACCACCAGCGCTCCTCCTACATCCAAAACCACCACTGCTCCGACCACCACCTCTATATCCACTAGCACCTCTAGAACCCCCACCACCACTACGATAACCGCCACCTCCACCTTCACCTCCACCACCAAATCTAGACTGAGCCTGGTTAATGGTGATGTTTTGACCATCAAGGTTTTTCCCATTCTGGGTTTTCTTACATTTAGTTTAGTAGGGTTTAGATTTATTTTTAATTTAGTTACTTGTGGTTTTAGGTTTGGGGTTTAGGTTAGGTTTTAGGGTTTAGGAGTTAGGGTTTAGGATTTAGGGTTTACACTATGGTTTATGGTAGTTAGGATTAGGAGGGGGGTTTTAGGTTGTGGTTTATGGTTTAAGATTTAGGATTTAGGGTTTAAAGTTGTTTTTAAAAAAATTAAGTAAACCGACAGGTTTAGGTTTATTTAGTATATATTTTATTTATTTTAGTGTACTTTATTTTTTATCTTTATTTTAGTTTATTTTTTAATTTTATCTAGTTTAGTTTATTTATTTTAGGTTTATTAATTTTAATTTAGGTTTTTTTTAGTTTATTTTTTAGGTTTAGGTTTAGGTTTAGGTTTATTTTTTAGGTGAGATTTATTTTTAGTTTATTTTTTAGGTTTAGGTTTTATTTTCTTTATTTTTAGATTTAGGTTTTAGTTTTTATTTTATTTTTTTTGGGTTTAAGTTTTGGGTTTATATTTTAGGTTTATTTTTTAGGTATTATTTTTCAATTTTGGTTTAGGTTTATTTTTAGTTTATTTTATTTTATTTAGTTTTAATTTAGGTTTAGGTTTAGTTTATTTTAGGTTTTATTTATTTGAGTTTAATTTATTTTTGTTTAGGTTTATGTTTATTTTATTTTTATTTTAGGTTTAGATTTTTTTAAGTTTAGGGTTTAGGTTTCATTTTTATTTTTTGTAGGTTTTATATTTAGTTTTATTTTTAGGTTTAGGTTTTGTTTAGTTTTATTATATATTTTATTTTAGGTTTATTTTATTTTATTACATTTATTTTTTTTTTATTTAAGTTTTTTATTCTTAGGTTTATTTTATTTTTTAGTTTAGTTTAGGTTTTTTTATATTATTTTAATTTAATTTAATTATATATTTATGTTTAGGGTTAGGTTTTATTTTATTTTATTTATTTATTTTATTTAGGTTTAGGTTTTTTATTTATTTTATTTTTGGTTTTATTTAATTTTGGTTAGGGATTTTAGGTTTTTAGGGTTTAGGGTTTAGGATTTAGGGTTTAGGGTTTAGGGTTTAGGGTTACGGTATAGGGTTTAGGGTTTTTTTTGATTTAAGATTGAGGGTTTAGGGTTTAAGGTTAGCTTAGGGTTTAAGGTTAGTTTAGGGTTTAGGTTTAGGGTTTAGGCTTTAAGGTTTAGGATTTTTAGGGTTTAGGTTTTGGGGTTTTAGGGTTTAGGGTTTAGGGTTTAGGGTTTAGGGTTTAAGTACCCAACATCGATTGTTAGTTTTAGATTTTAAGATGAAAGGTTGTAAGAGAAAAAATAAATCAAATTATTGTCCTAGAATTAGATGGAGACACTTAAAGAACACAAATAAAAATATTTTTAAGAGGAAGCTACAAGAAATTAGAATTTGGGATGTTCATGAGGAAGCTAATATTATGTGGGAAAAAAATAACAAGTGAAATTAAGCATGTTGCTAAAGACTTTGGAGAATCAAAAGGAAAAGCTTCTTTTAATAAGAATAGTTGGTGGTGGAGTCAGAGTGTGCAAGAAAAGATAAAAAATAAGAAGTATTGTTATAAAATTTGATTTAGATGTAGAAACTCAGAGAATTGGGAAAGATATAAAGCAGCCTGTAGAGATTCTATGAAAACAGTATATGATGCAAAAAATTTAGCTTTTATTGATTTATACAAAAGATTAGATACCAAAGAAGGTGAAAGATGTATGTATAAGTTAGCCAACCAAAGAGATAGGAGAAGTAAAGACATAGTTCAAGTGAGGTGTATTAAGGATGAAAATAATAAAATGATTTTTTTTAGAAAAGTATATTGAAAATAGGTGGATGAGGTATTTTGATAAACTTTTCAATGAAGGATAAGAAAGTAGGATTGATTCTACCAATCTTAATACCCTAAACAAAAATAAAGAATTTCATTTTTATCATCGTATTAGTAAATCTGAAGTTAGTGAAGCTTTAAAGAAAATGAAATGTGGAAAAATAGTAGGACCGGATAATATTCCAATAGAAGTGTGGAAATGTTTAGAGATCAAGGAATTGCTTTTACAAATCTTTTAATGTCATTTTAAAGACTAAAAAGATGCCAGATGAGTGGAGAAAGAGTTTGTTCGTTCCTATATTTAAGAATAAAGGTGATGCACAGGAGTGTGTAAATTATAGAGGAATTAAGTTAATGTGCCATACAATAAAATTATGGGAGAGAGTAATTGAGCATAGGTTATGATGAGATACAGAAATTTCTCACAATCAAATTGGTTTCATGCCAGGTAGATCTACTATGGATGTTATACATTTGTTAAGGGGTTTGATGGAGAAGCATAGAGAAAGTAAGGAGGATCTACATATGATATTTATTGATTTAGAGAAAGCTTATGATAAAGTTTCAAGAGATGTTCTTTGGAGAGTTCTAGAATAGAAAGGAGTTAATATTCGTTATATTCAAGTCATTAAGGATATGTATACTAGAGCTAGTACTTGTGTCCAAACACAAGGAGGGTTGACAAAATATTTTCCTATTTCAGTTGGATTACATCAAGGATCAGCTTTAAGCCCTTATCTTTTTTACTTTAGTTATAGATGTACTTACTAGGCATTTACAAGAATATGTACCTTGGTGTATGCTTTTTGCTAATGACATTCTTCTTGTTGATAAGACTAGAGAGGGAGTCCAACAAAAACTTGAATTATGGGGGTCAACTCTAGTGTCTAAAGGTTTTCATTTAAGCATATCTAAAACTGAATATATGGAGTGTAATTTTAGTTGTAGAAGTTCTAGTGGTAGTGTTGTGACATTAGGTGAACAAGTCATTAATAAGAGTGAACATTTTAGATATTTTGGCTCTATTGTTCAAAATGATGGTGAAATAGATGGAGATGTTATTAGTAGAATTCAAGTTGGATGGTTGAAGTGGAGGAATGCATCTGGCCTATTATGTGATAGAAAAGTTCCACTTAAACTTAAGGAAAATTTTATAAGATGGTGGTAAGACCAATGACTTATGGTGCAAAATGTTGGCCAATAAAGGAGAAGCATAAGACTAAGTTAAGTGTTACAGAGATGAGGATGCTTAGGTGGATGAGTGGCTTTACTCTTAGAGATAGAAGGCAAAATGAGTATATTCGGGAAAAGGTTGGAGTAGTACCAGTGGTAGATAAGATTAGGGAGAGTTGCCTTAGATGGTATGGCCAATAAAGCGTCAGCCGTTCGATGACCCGATTAGGAGAGTAGATTCATTAGATTTGCCTTATGTTAAGAAAGGTAGAGGTAGACCTACTAAGACTTGGTTACGATGTATAAAAAATGATCTTAGTATTCATGATTTAAATGAGAATTTGACACATAATAGGACACAATGGAGATGAAGGATTCATGTAGTAGACCCCACCTAGTGGGATTGAAGCTTGTTGTTGTTGTTGTTATATTATTGTTAGGTTTATTATTTATTATTTAATTTAGTTTATTTATTTTAGTTTAGGTTTTTATTTTAGTTTATTATTTTGGTTTAGGTTTAGGTTTATTTTTTAGTTGAGCATTATTTTTATTTTATTTCTAGGTTTATTTTATTTTATTTTATTTTAGGTTTATGTTTTATTTTATTTTTAGGTTTAAGTTTTAGGTTTTTATTTTAGGTTTATTTGTAGGTTTCATTTTTTAGTTTAGGTTTTGGGTAATTTTAATTTTATTTTATTTCATTTAGTTTAGGTTTAGGTTTAGGTTTAATTTATTTTAGGTTTTATTTATTTTAGTTTAGTTTATTTTAGTTTAGGTTTAGGTTTATTTTGTTTTGTTTATTTTTGTTTTTATTTTAGGTTTAAGTATTTTTTTGTTTAAGGTTTAGGTTTATTTTTTATTTATTTTTAGGTTTATTTTATTTATAAGTTAGGTTTAGGTTTTTTTTTAGTTTTGGGTTTAGGTTTTATTTTTTATTTATTTTTATGTTTTATTTTAAGGTTTATTTTTTAAGTTTAGGTTTTATTTTAATTTACTTTAGGTTTATTTTATTTTATTTTATTTAGGTTTTACCTTTAGGTTTATTTTATTTGTTTAGGTTTTATTCTTATTTATTTTATTTTATTTTTTTATTTGTTATTTATTTATTTAGGTTTATTTTAGATTTTATTTTATTTTATTTCATTATATTTAGGTTTGGTTTATTTATTTATTTTATTTTAGGTTTTATTTAGTTTAGGGTTAGGTTTAGTTTTAGAACCACCCATTTAGGGTGTGGTTTGGGTATGGTCTTAGGTTAGAGTGTTTGTTTAGGTGGATTTTATCAGGGTCAGGCAATCGAGGAGGCTTTAGGCTATTTAGGGCTGGGAAGCATTTAGGGCCTGGAGAGTGGGGCCCAGATTTGGTTGGCTCAGTGGTTAGTTTAGGTTTAGTTTAAAGTTTAGGGTTGGGCTCAGGGTAGGTAGTAGTTTAGGGTTTTAGGTTTAGGGTTTAGGGCTGTTTGCCTGGGCTCAGGGTTTAGGGTTTTAGAGTTGGGTTTTAGGATTTATGTTTTGGGTTTAGGGTTTAGGGTTTATGGTTTAGGGTTTAGGGTTTAGGATTTGTTTAAGGTTTGTTTTAAAATTAAGTAAAATGGTTTTTATTTAGTATATTTAATTTATTTTCATTTATTTTAGTTTACTTTATTTTATTTTTATTTAGGTTTATTTTTTTTTTATTTAGTTTATTTATTTTTTTATTTTTTATTTTGTTTATTTTTTTAGTTTAGATTTAAGTTTAAGTTCATTTTAGTTGAGTTTTATTTTATTTTATTTTTTTTAGGTTTAGGTTTTTTTATTTATTTTAGGTTTAGGTTTTATTTATTTTTTTTTTAGGTTTAGCATATAGGTTTTTTATTTTAGGTTTTATTTTTAGTTTAGGTTTAGGTTTTTAGTTTGTTTTATTTTATTTTTAGGTTTAAGTTTAGGTTTAGTTTATTTTAGGTTTTATTTATTTTAGTTTACTTTATTTTAGTTTAGGTTTAAGTTTATTTTTATTTTGTTTATTTTATTTTTCTGTTAGTTTTAGTTTTCTTTTAGTTTAAGGTTTAGGTTTTAATTTTTATTTTTTTAGGTTTATTATTTTGGTTTAGGTTTTTATTTAGTTTTCATTTCAAGTTTATTTTATTTTTTATTTTACGTTGAGTTTTTATTTTATTTAGGTTTTTTATTCTTAGGTTTATTTTATTTTTTAGTTTAGTTTAGGCTTTTATTTATTTTATTTTAGTTTATTTTTATTTATTTATTTTATTTTATTTTTAAGTTTATGTTTAGGTTTTAGATAAGGTTTTGTTTTATTTTATTTTTATTTTTATTTTAAGTTTAAGTTTTATTTAATTTATTTTAGGTTTTATTTAGTTTAGGTTTTAGATTTTGGTTTTGTGGATTAAAGGTTTATTTTAGGGTTTAGGTTAGGGTTTAGGGTTTAGGTAAGGTGGGGTTTTGGGTTTAGGGTTTAGGGTTTTGTTTTTTAGGGTTTAGGATTTAGGGATTAGGGTTTATGGTTTAGGTTTAGGGATTAGTTTTAGGGTTTACAATTCAGGGTTATGGTTTATTTATTTTTTTACTTTTTTTAAAATAAGTAGACTGGTAGGTTTAGCATTATTTTATTTATTTTTTATTTTATTTAGTTTTATTTTATTTAGGTTTATTTTATTTTATTTTATTTTTATTTTTTTATTTTATTTTATTTTAAGTTTATTTTATTTTATTTTAGGTTTAGTTTTAGTTTATTTTTTATTTTTAGTTTAGGTTTTATTTAATTTAGTTTATTTTAGTTTATTTTATTTTATTTTCTAGGTTTATGTTTATGTTTATTTTATTTTTATATTTATTTTGTTTATATTTATTTATATTTATATTTTGTTTATTTAGTTTAGGTTTAGGTTTTTAGCTTTTAGGTTGTGGGCTAGTTTAGGGCTTAGTTTAGTGATTAGGGTTTAGTTTTAGGGTTTGGGATTTAGGGTTTGGGGCCTGTGGATTTAGGGATTAGTGGGATCAGTGGTAAGTTTGGGTTTAGGGTTTAGTGGTTTGTAGGTTTTAGGCTCTGATGGGATTAGGTTAGGGTGGGTAGGGTAGGGTTAGCTTTAGGATTTAGAGATGGTCAGGTTTTTTAGGTTTAAGGTTTTGTAGTTTAGGGTTTTAGGGTTTAGGGTTTAGGATTTAGGGTTTAGGTTTAGAGTTTTTAAAATTAACAAACCGGTATTATATTTATTTATTTTTTATTTATTTTAGTTTATTTCATTTTTTATTTTATTTAGGTTTATTTTTATTTTATTTAGTTTAGTTTATTTATTTTAAGTTTAATTATTTTTATTTAGGTTTTTTATTTTAGTCAATTTTTTCAGTTTACGTTTAGGCTTATGTTTATTTTGTAGTTTAGTTTTATTTTTATTTTATTTTTAATGTTTAGGTTTTATTTTTTTTATTTTTAGGTTTAGGTTTTTATTTTATTTTTTTAAGTTAAGGTTTTAGGTTTATTTTAGGTTTTATTTTTAGTTTAGGTTTATTTTTGGTTTATTTTATTTTATTTAGTTTAGGGTTTAGGTTTAATTTATTTTTGATTTAGGTTTAGGTTTTATTTATTTTAGTTTAGTTTATTTTAATTTAGTCTTAGGTTTTCTTATTTTGTTTATTTTAAGTTTAGGTATTTTTTTAGTTTATGGTTTAGGTTTTTTTTATTTATTTTTAGGTTTTATTTTTTGATTTATTTTTTAGGTTTAGGTTTTTATTTAGTTTTATTTTATTTATGTTTATTTTTTTATTTTTCATTTAGTTTTTATTTTATTTAGGTTTATTATTTTTAGGGTTATTTTATTTTTTAGTTTAGTTTAGGTTTTTATTTATTTTATTTTAGTTTAGTATTAATTTTTTATATTTCTTTATTTTTAGGTTTAGGTTTAAGTTTAGGTTTTTATTTTATTTTATTTTTTTATTTTATGTAGCTTTTGGTTTTTACTTATTTATTTTTTTTTAGGTTTTATTTAGTTTAGGTTTAGGTTTTTAGGTTTTTTGGATTTAAGCTTAGGGTTTAGGGTTTTAGTTCTTAGGGTTTAGGGTTTTTTTTAAACTAAAAAGAATTTATTGCTCAGAAAGAAAAAAAAGAAACAAGAGTCCTTATTAGGGACTAAATCAAAAAGAAAAAACTACTGCTCAAATGAGCTACAGGAGAATCTTAAAGAGTTTAGTCCCTAAACTAATAGTTTAAAGAGGAATAAAGAAAAAAAACAAGGAAAAAATAAAAAAAGCCAAGCAAAAGGAAAAAAAGGGGAAGAATCCATGGAGCTCCAAAAGAACCTCCAAAGAGACGAAGAACCAAAGGAAAATTAAACCTGTAACTCAAGATAACTCCAGCCATCTAAGAAAGAGGAGACCATCAGTAAGACTCCAGCTCCCTCCAAGAAGAAGAAGAGACCAACTGGAAATGAGAATCTACAACCTACAAGAAATCTCAGCCAGAAGGAGATCAAAAAACATTAAGAGAAAAAACTCAGGCTCAGATATGAGGAAAGAAGGATAATCACAATAATGAGGGGCATCAAATCCTAAGTGTATCCAGCTTCAAAGATGGGTTACAAACAGGAAAAGTCACCAACCATAAAATTATCAAAGCATAAAAATTCATCATATCATCATAGCCATCCCAGCCAAATAAAAATACAAATCTATCATAATAGCCACCCAACCAGTGAAAAAAGTGAAGCTAAGGAAATGAAAAGAGAGAGGAAAGCAACAGAAAAAATTAACATAAGGCATTCCCAACAAAACCAAATATGAACACCTCTTAAAAATTGGGAGAAAAAAACTCACAGCCCAAAAAAAAAGAAAAGAGCCCTCGAAGATAAAGCCAATAGAGCCCAAAACAACACCAATCCAAAGCCACCAAGGCACCAACCAAAGGAAAGGAAATAGCCAACAGAGCAGCCACACAACAGAGCACCCAAGAAAAATAGCCCAAGAAAGAGCAAGAAAGCAAACCAACCAACAAAAAAGAAGGCCAGCAATAGCTAAAATAAAAAGCTAGAGAAATAGCCAACCAAGGGACAAACCACATGCCAAGGACAAAAAGCCCAACCTACCACCAACAAAGAGAGCAAAAGCACCAACCAAAGAGAGGCAAGCCAACAAGAACAAAGCCACCAAAACAAAAAAATAGAGAAAAGAAGAAACTAACCAAAAGGCTCCAAAACCCAAAAACATGAACATAAAAACACCAAGCTAGAAGAAGAAAAATTAGCCAAGAAGCCAATACTCACTAGCAAGAAAACACATAGAAAAGCTCAACCAACATAGATAAAACTAGACAAAAGCAAACACCTCCCAAGGATAAGAGATATTATTTCCAAGATGCTTTGTAACGAGTAACCCTCGGCAAGTGAGGAGGGGAATAAATAAGAACACTTTTTTCCTTTTCTTCTTGTAAACAGTTTTATAACCATTCCCTTTCTCCAAAAAATCTCCATGCAAAAATGAATCAGTGTTGTTATAAAAGGCATGGGGATCAGTAGAAGCTATCAAATTCAAAGAAGAGCATTCAGAAACATCCACAACATTAGATAAAGGAAAATAAAAATAGTATTCATTTAATCAAGTGAAAAAGGAGAGAAAGAGCTTTATTAAGAAGGAAATTATCAAAATTTTCACCTTCCAATAAAATCTGAAGAGTATCCTCCCTATCTTCATTTTGTAAACGAATCAAGAGAAGAAAAATCCAAATTTTCAGTACTAACTTCATGTAAGGGATTAAAATAAGATTCCAATCCTTTATAAACACACAGCATATTACCAAAATTTTGAATAGAATTACCAGCCGTAGTAAAACCATCATTTTGAAAATAGAATTATTAATAGTGAGAGAATTGTCACAGGTATCTAAATCTTATTTTATAAAAGAAGGATCGCCAATATTAACAAGATTATCAGGACCAAAAGTTAAAATATTAGAAATAAGAATAATCTTTTCACCGCCATTCTCAATCAAAGAAAGCAAAGAAATAATCTCTTTCCCATGATATAAAGCAGACATAGGAGAAAGAGAAACAACATCCAACTGATTGGAAGAAATGGTGTTAGCATCAATAATATTCAAACCATCATCATGAAAGGACTTATGCACAACATCCAAACTAATAGAATCATTAACCACAGCCTCTAAAGTCTTCCCTTAATAGAATCATCAAAAGAAACACTTAGAGCATGATTATTAGTTAAAATTTTTTCAGAAACATCAAAATTACCTTGTGCATTAGACAAATCATTAATAGGTAAAACTTTTTTCAGAAGATTTAGAAATCTGGCAAAACATTAGAATTTTGAAAATTAGATTTCTTTATCCAACTTGAGAGAATCATTTTTTCAACAATCAATTCTACCGGTGATTTTCTTCCTAAGAGATGGATGTGCAATAAAACATTCAAAATTTCATGCCCATGAATCTTACAATGATTACAAAATTGGGAAAGTTCTCAAAATAACTTTCTAAAAAATAATCACAATTCTACGAACCCAACCAAATTTCTTTTGGATACTTTTTAGTAATATCAATCTCTACAAGAATTCTAGCAACATACAATCTAGAAAAAGTAGCTGTTGCTTGATCAACTTGCAAAGGCCGACCAAAATTTGACCCAATAGCATAAAGAATCTGATGATTAAATAGATGAACCACAATTTAGGAAAAGAAATCCAAATGGGATCAATAAGAGACTCTTCATTAACATCAAACATAGGCGTCCACTTCAGAATACGCATTTGACATTTAAAAATATAGCAAGAATGGCTATAAAAAATTCTTTCGTAATCCAGATCATTGGAAAGTTTAATCAGAACATACCTCGCATTAATCAACCTAATTGAAAAAGAACCAGATAAATTTAAGCAGTGAAAAAAAGAATGAATATCTTCCATATTAGGCTGTTTGAAGGAAAACTTTCCAATCAATGAAAAAATAAAAGGCTCAACTAATCTTTCAATATCAACATCTGAAATCATAATCATCGGAGTACCTTTAAACATCATATGAACCAAATTCAGAGGAGGCTCAGTGGAGGAGTTCTTACTAGCTAAAGCATCTTTGAAAGATTTAGTAAATGTAATCTAGAGGTATGATACCCAAAACTTTGATGCCATAGGATCTTCCATGGATTTACCCATGGATTGGAAGAAGTCGATGCCATGAGTCATGACGCTTCCAAAATAGGTCGAGATCAACCTAAGGTCGACAATCAAAGGGAATCTAAGAGAAAAATGTTCAAACACTCACCAAGAAGAAAGGACAACATGAGGAATCCCAAAATATCTAGAGGCTAGGCAAGGGGGTTTCGGATAAGTTTTTATTTTAATTTTAGTTTTAATTTTTTATTTTAATTTTTTTTTATTTTAATTTTTTTTATCTTTTAGTTTTATTTTTTAGTTATTTTATTTTATTTATTTGTTTTATTTTATTTTTTTATTTTTAGGTTTAGGGTTTTTATTTTTTTTACTTTAGGTTTATTTTTATTTTATAGTTTAGTTTAGGTTTTATTTATTTTATTTTATTTTAGTTTTATTTTATTTTATTTTATTTTAGGTTTAGGTTTTAGTTTATATTCTTATATTTTATTATTTTATTTTAATTTGATTTTTTATTTATTTTATTTTTTAGGTTTTATTTAGTTTAGGTTTTTAGCTTTTTAGTTTATGGTAGGGTTTGTGGTTTATGGTTGGTTGTTTAGTTTGTGGGGTTTAGGTTAGGGTTTAGTATTTTGGTTTGGTTTAGGGTTTAGGGTTTAGGGTTTAGAGTTTCAGTTTAGGGTTTAGGGTTTGTGGTTTTAGGGTTTAGGTTTAGGGTGTAAGTTTAGGGTTTAGGTTTTACTTTAGGGTTTAGAGTTTTTGGTTATTTTTTTAATAGAGAACAAATTCAAATTCAACATTTCTTCTTTTCGATTTCATCAACCAAGTAACACACAAAGTTTTATAAGACACAAGCAACAACATAGATAATAAATGAACAAACATAGAGAAAATCAAAAACCTCAGATAACTAGATCCATATCTAATTTAAAGACACAGTTCCATAAGCGGATCGAGCCATTCTTCGCTTTCTTTCGCTCCCATCAACCACCTCCTTGAGTAGTGATCTACCATCATATCCTGATCTCTCCCTCCACCACCAGTAAAACCTTCACTTCTCCGCCCATAACCACCATTGCTATGACCACCACCTCCATATCTACCAACACCTCCAGATCCCCCACCACCACTGATAATCGCCCGCTTCCACCGGATCCAAGATCGAGCTGGTTGATGATGTTCTTGCCGTCAAGACTTTGCCCATTCTTAGGGTTTAGGTTTATGTTTAGGTTCATTAGGGTTTAGGTTTAGGTTTTATTTTTATTTATTTTTAGGTTTATTTTTAGGTTTAGGTTTTTATTTAGTTTTATTTTATTTTATTTTAGTTTATTTTAGGTTTATTTTATTTTTATTTACATTTAGTTTTATTTTATTTAAGTTTTATTCTTAAGTTTATTTTATTTTTTAGTTTAGTTTAAATTTTATTTATTTATTTTAATTAGTTTATTTTATTTAATTTTAGGTTTATAGATTTTAGCCTTGTGTCCTGTTTTATTCTTTTTTATTTTATTTTTATTTGGTTTGGTTTTATTTATTAATTTATTTTAGGTTTATTTAGTTTAGTGTTTTTTTGTGGCTTCAGGTTTAGGTTCTGAGCTCAGGATTTTAGGCTCAGGCCTTTGGGGTTTAGGGTTTAGGGCCTTTAGGGCCTAGATTAGGTTAGGATTTAGGGCCTAGGTCGGGGTTAATTTTAGTGTAGGCTAGTTTAGGGTTTTAAGGTAAAGGAGAGGATGGGTTTATGGTTTAGTTTAGTGTTTAGGGTTTTGGTTTAGGTCAGGCTTAGGGCCTAGGGTTATGTTGGGGTTTAAGGTTTAGGAGTTTACGCCTAGGTTTAGCTGGGTCTTTATACTTTAGGGTTAGGCTCATGCTATTAGGTTTAGGTTGCATAGGATTTAGTTGGGTTTGTTTTAGTTTGCGTTTAAGATTGCTTTAAGGTTTGCCTAAGTTTAGGTTTAGGGTTTAGGTGGAAAAAGTTAGAATTTTATTACCATAAAGGAAAATATACAATGTCCCTTAAAAGGGATAAAGTTCAGATTAATCATTTGCACTACAAAAAACCTAAAGAGCTAAACCCTCATCTAAGTACATTAGAAGAAGAAAAGAAAATAAAAGAGCAAAAATAATAACTAAAAAGCATGAAGAGTAAAATGACAGTCAAACAAAACAAAGCATGAAAATAGAAAAAGGTTGAGTCAATAGTAGTTCATGATTCCTTTGAGAAAGCAAGATAAGCAAGCTCCATAGCAATAACAGTAGGGATGACTAAGAAATGAGCAAGCCTTCAGTAAAGTTTCAACCTATTAAAGAATTCTGCACAAAACACTACTAAAGAAAAAGTCATAGCTAAAAGGATAAGGATAAAGAGAGCAAAAGGAGAGAGCTGAGAAAGAAAAGGCTTAGGCTAAGTTAAGATCATCTCAAGGGGCAACAATGCATATGAGCATCCAAACTTCATAAGAAGCATTACAATCATATGTAAAGCTACCAACCAAAGAGAGGAGGTGAGTAACATCAAATCCATCATAAAAGATACCCGATAGCACCATCCAAGGAAAGTAGTCCATAGTGATCCAGTCCTGCACCAAACAAATTGAGAAAACAACCAGCTAATAGCTATTTAGTAACCAACCCACCAACTAAAACCCACAATAGGCCAATCACATAAAGCTAATAACCTAGAAGTTACAACAGGATCATTGGCCAAGCTAATGGAACCAAGCAGTAACACCACCATAACCACCACCAGCATACCTTAACAAGCCAACAACTAAGACCAGCACACACAAAAGGAAGCCAAAGGCAGCCACCAACCACCATAAACCAAAAATCCCAATTCAGAAGGATCAACAAAGGTTTGGTCAACAAAGAAAAGGTGCAGAAATTGGCCAAGAAGAAGAAAAAAAATCAACAAAGAGAAAGGCAGCCAACCAAAATTCCAAGGATAACTAAAAGTCCTCCTACCAAAAAGCCCTAAACTAACCAACCTAAAATAATAACCAAACCCAAAGCTAATGCAACTAAGAGAGAAGGGCTAAAACAAAAGGAGGACAAAACCAAAACCAAAAGAAATAAAATAGAATCAGTAAAAGTGACCACCAAGCCCTAGTCAACAAGATAGAGAATGTATAAAAAAAACCCCCACCCCACTCCCACCATTCCAAAATGAAGCCATAACTAAATCACTAATAGTTCCCTAGATATGTCACCAACAGAAGTGGAAATAATAGCCAAAATAGCCAACTAGCTAACGAACCTAACCAGCCAACATTTTTAGTTAACCCAGCCAGCTAACAAAACCACCCATTCAACAGCCACAGTAGCAGATCCAAAATAGGTAAGTGAGCAACCAGCCTTAAAATGAGGCAAAACCCATACAGGAGGAAAAACTAATACTAGACAAAGCCACAACCCAATAGGAGGTTATCAAAAACAACCATGGAAAAACTATGGTAAAACAAAACCAGTAGAAGCCACCAGGCCGAAAAAGCCAAATCAACCTAGGTTATAATGACAATAATTACCAGGGAGTAAACACTAGGCTAATCCATAAGTAAATGGTCAAAAGTAACCACCAGCACCAACCAAAGAGTGGAAAGAAGTAAATAACCACAACCTAAAGAGGGTTGAACAAAGTTCAAACAAGAGAAAAGGCTCATAAAAAACCAACACAAAAGAATCCAAGCCAAGAAATTATATTCTGCAATAAGACAATACAGTATTATTTATATTAACCAAGCCTCTTAATAGTTTAAGCAACGTTTGGTTGTCAAATAAAGTGAACTCAATTTAGTTGGCACCTAAATTAGCCAAGAAATTAGCATAAGCATTACTTTCATGAAGGATGTGGGAAATTTTAAAATAAACTTGAGAAAGAAGATTTTTTGTATGATTAAGGAGATAAAATAATTCAACATTCCAATTTCTATTAGAATTAAGCAAGTCAAGAAGTAAGAGAGCATCAACTTCAATCTAGATGTTGAGAAAACACTATTAAACAATTTTTAAAAGCTTTACTAATAGCCATAAGTTCAGCAAAAATAACACAACAGGCTTTGAGAGGATAGGCAAAAACATAAATGGCAGTACCTTTAGAATCTCTAAGGATACCACCACAACCATATTTATTAGAAGCTATAGAACCATCAGTATTTACTTCAATCAAGTTGTCTTTAGGTTTGATCCAATGGATAATCTTAACACCTTTATAAGGGTCCAAGCCAAGCAGAATGATACGTAATTTTTTAGCCACCAATTTATAGCCTCTAAAATAAATGTTACTAATAAGATTGGCATTAAACAAAGCATGAATTATTTTCTTTAGTTCTAGCCAGGATCCTTTTATGCCTCATAGGAGTGCCATGATATTTAGCATCATTTCTATCCATCCAGATGAACTAGAGAAGAGCAAGAGCAATTAAAACTTTGATATCACCTTTCACAATTTTTTTGAAACAGACATCAAGAAGTTGATATATAGAAAGAGAACCATGAAAATTGTTGGAATTAAATAAATCATCATACCAAACCCATAATTTAGAAGCAATAGCACCATTAACAATAACATGATTTACATTTTCAGTATGAAAGTAACAATAACATTTTGATGGTAAATAAAACCCTTTAGTATAGAGCAAAGTGTTAATAGGAATTATGTTATTCAAAACCCTCCAAGCTAAAATTGAATAGGAAATGGGAATGATATTGTTCCAAAGTTTAATAAAGACATTGGAGGGGTTTTGCTTATCTCTAATAAAATTCTAAACCTCTTTAAGAACAAAATCACCATTATAAGAAAGCTTAAAAAGAATTTGATCAGGTTTGTTAGAAGAAATGAGGATATTTCTTAAATTGTCAAAAAGAGAAACACAGATATAATTCTCAAGTTTACTTTCATGCCAATTATTATTAAGCCAAAAAGAGTTAACTTTGATAGCACTAGTAGAGTGGGTAGATAAAAGGGTGTCAATGGAGTTGTTGCTAGCCTAGTTGTCTGGCCAGAAGAAAGAAGTACCCGAATGAATACCCCAACATATTAAAGATTCAGTAACCCATATAATGGAGCAAAGCCTTTTCCAAATTGGAGAGTCACCAACTTTATAAGCATAGATAAGTTTACCTTGGCAAATATAAAATTTTTACGCATAAAATTCCACCATAGCTTGATGAAAATGATATGAATGAATAGAACCTAGAGCACCTTTACCCAAAGGACCACAACATTTAGGCCAAGATGTCCAATGCATTCATAGTTAAGCCCCAAAAAAAATTTATTAAGCAAGTGATGAAAATGAGAGTGGATTAGAAATCAAAATCAAATTGAAAGAAGTAAAGAATACCACCAAAGTAAATAAATGAATATTTATTTTTGAATTAACTCGACAAATAGATGGTATCATTTTGGGCCTTTAAAGAGAGGAGCACCCATGTACTTTAGAGGTAAGTGTTGATGCTTAAAATTAGCGATATGCAGGATTTAATTGATTTTATTATTGGAGATATGAGAGGAAGTGATAAAATAGTTTTTGTTCTCATTGATAGAAAGGATACTTTCTCTACCAAATTTATTTAGAAAATACTTTAGATGCTTGATATGATGAATAGAAATATTGCAAAAAATAATGATATCATCTGCAATGCTTAAATGGAAAATAGGAAGACCACCAATAGTTATGTAGTACATACTAGGATTGTTAAAGAATAAATCATTGATGCTCCTAGATAAGTACTCAACATTGATAATAAATAAAGGAGGAGATAAAGGATCCCCTTGTCTTAAGCCATGGGAAGAGAGAAAGAAACACAAGGCTTCCTCATTAAGAAAAATTGAAAACCAGGCATTATTAATAGAATTTTTAATAAAATAAATAAATATATTAAAAAACCTAAATAAATTCAAAATATGGAAAAGAAAGTCAAAAGAAATGTTATCAAAGGCTTTGATTATATCTAATTTGAAAAGAATGTTGCCACCTCTAGTGTTGGCATCAAGATCATGAATTAATTCTATTAATAGAAATAGATCGCCTCTAATAAAACTAGTTTGGTTGAGAAAGATAATTTTATTAAGTAAAGGACTAAGACTATTGGTTAGAATTTTGGAAATCAACTTATTGAAGAAGGTGCAAAGACTAATAGGTCTAAAATTACTCCAATAGTCCAAATTTTTTTTCTTAGGTATGAGAATGATAGTAGTACTAGAAAATTATCTAGGAAAAGGATTACCATTAGAAAAATCAACCATAGCCTCAATCAAATCATTTTTAATGATCAACCAACATTTTTGAAAAAAATGAGTAGTGAAACCCTTCGAACCAGTAAAAAAAAATCTAAATTCATGCTATTAAGGACTTTAAAATTTTCATCTTCATTAGGCACAATGGTAAGCAAAATCATTACCATAATTTGTAATAATAGAAAGAATCTAATGCGATTTAGAAATAGCTTCATAAGAGCAACTATTATTAAAAATATTTCTAAAGTAATTAATAACTGATTCCTTAATATCATTATTCTCTATAATCCTAACACCATTGTCATCTTTAATTTTCTGAATACTATTTAAATCTCTATTTTTATTAACTAAAACATGGAAATACCTAGTATTCCTATCACCATTCGCAACATGATTACTAGCAGCTTTTTGGTGCAAGTAAGTCTCTTCCATATTTGGAAGTTAACAAGTTTTTTTTTTTAGTGAAGTCATTAATCTTTAAAGGATCAAATATAATAGAGACTTCAAGATCATAAACCAATTTTTCCATTAGCAATTAGTTTAAAATTTTAAAATTTTGCTCCACCAACCCAAATTTTTTCAAGTCTTTAAGTTTCAACCAAAGTCTATTCATCCACATCAATTATCGATGTAAAGGGCTTTCCAATTAGTACAACATTAAAAAAAAATCAATATACAATCCACAGAAATCTAAAAGAGGATTTATGTAATATATTAGAATTATCTTTAATAGAAACCAAATGAGGAGCATGATCAAATAAGGTTCTCTTAAATGATCAACAGAAGTAATAGGCATTGAGTAATCTAATGAGCATTAAAAGAATCCACCAACCTTTGCCAAAGTCTAGAGTTTTGCCAAGTATAATTAGAACTTAAAGCCAATATCAATCAAATTACAATCAAGGATCATATTTCAGGAGAATGAATATTGGGAGAGAGCCACCACTTGCTTAAGAGAATAAAATAGTGAAATCAAAACCCACAAACCAAGGTTTGTTGATCGAGGTAGCAAAATTCCTCAAATTATCCCAAAGAAGATTTCTACCAGATCTATAACAAGATGCATAAACAAAAGAGCCCAAAACATAATAGTCACCATAAGAGATTTGAGTATTGATAACTTGTTAAAAATCATCCATAATTGAAACCTCAATAAAATTATTCCAAAAATAGCAAATCTTATTAGTAACATTAGAGAATTTAAGATTGTTAATTTCATGAATAAGATTCTAGCAATACAAGAAATTTGATCAACACATTATGAATAGAGAGCCCTCCCAAAACAAAAAACATAAGTAAAATAAATAGGGCTAAATAGGCCAAAGTGTTTTGGACAAGGACAAATTTTAACACTTTTTTTCTTTTTAGCATGATAAGTTTGAAAACCATTTTCTTTTTTCCTAGAGTCATCATCCAAGTAAGACTTAGTACCATTGGCCACAAATTTAGGAGAATTTTTTAAGTGTTTGGAGGAAAGTTCACCCCCTTCCAAATCCATATTAACTTGAAAAGTAGGATTAACATAAATATCAAGATTAGAAATGAGAGATGGTGATGATTTACAACCATTTAAAGCACAAGTAGTTAAATCTGGATCAGAAATGTTTTTAGCATGCTTGACATCATTTCAATCCTCATTAAAAGCTTCATTTCCATCGATCAAAGCTGACATAAATGTAGAAATAGAATCAAAGGAAATAGAATTGCCTTCCAAAAACTTTGAAAATTTATTATTGTTTGCATTAAAAATATTTAAATTCAAACAAGGAAAAAGAGGTAAATCATCCTTCCCAATTTGAAAATCAGCCGAATCTATATCAATAGTAGGAGTTGAAACTTGTTCAACATGATTAACCCTGATATCCAAGGAATCAACCTTAATAACAGCCTTCATACCATTCTTAAGATCTGAGGCCAATTTTTGAACAAAAGTAGGGATTAAAAAGAAACAACATTCTCTTTAGGAGGATTTAATTTTTGATGGAAAATAGAACATTAAGAATTATCATGATTATGAATTTTAAAGGAAAAAACTAGAAGGTTCTCCATAATTCCACAAGGATCTAATCCATAGAAGGGTGAAATCAGGTCACTTGGTCGAAAAGGCACCAAATAAAGCCCATATAGAAAAAATGTACATGATGGGTAACAAAATCAATGTGCATATTAGGAAGAGATAACCAAAAAGGGACATTAGGAGATATCCTCATAATGTCAAAAAGGGGTGAGCACTTCAACAAATGCATTTGACAATAAAAGAAGAAATAAGAATGATACAAAAAAACATGTGAATAATCCAGATCGTTTGAAAGTTCAATCAGGATATATCGAGGTTCAATAAGACCAATCAAGAAAGAACTTGTAAGCTTGAGATTATGGAAAAAAGTGGATCTTATGCAAATTCATATGATGCAAAGCAAATTTATCGATAAGAGAAAATTCAAATGGTTTTGCCAACTTTTCAACATCCACATCAGAGCACATTACGGTTGGCAAACATCTAAAATACATTGAAATGAGATTAACTGAATCAATAGAGGGAGAAGTCTTACCAGAGAGCGCTTCCTTAAAAGATTTAGTATAAGAACTAGCTTTAGGGCCGCCAAGCCCCAAAGTGTCAGATGCCCTAGCCGATGCATCCAGAATCTGAGGTGGAGCCCAAGCAATAAAAGTCACCAGAGCCATGGTTTTGCCAACCTTTCAATATCCACATCAGAGCACATTATGACCTACAAACCTCTAAAAGAAATCAAAATGAGATTCACTGAATCAATAGAGGGAGACATTTTACCAGAGAGTGCTTCCTTAAATGATTTAGTATAATAAGCAGCATTAGCACTATAAAGCCCTAAAGTGTCAAATGCCCTAGCAAAAGCATCCATAATTTGAGGTGGAGCCCAAGCAATAGAACTCACTGTAGCCATGGTCAATGATAAAGCATCACACAAATGGCCAGATGCCATTCAAGCCTTTGAATTTGATCGAAACCAAGGCCAAAGAAATCCCTGTGGGATGCACCACCAAAAGGGGATTCAAAAATCAAAGAATGAGTTTGGGGAAAGGTTTGGGGGGATGGTAGTTGTAGGAGGGTTTAAGGTTTAGGTTTAGGGTTTAGGGTAGGGTTTTAGGGTTTTGTTTAGGGTTTAGGGTTTAGGTTTAGGTTTGGTTTAGGGTTTAGGTTGTTGGTTTAGGGTTTACATTCAAAGGTTGGTTAGGCACAGGATTTAGGTTGGTTTTTATTTTATTTTATTTTATTTTATTATTTAGTATTTATTTATTTTAATTAAGTTGCAGTAGGTATTTAGTATTTTTTATTTATTTATTTATTTTATTTTTATTATTTTTATATTTTATTTTATTTATTTTTATATTTTATATTTTTTTTATTTATTTATTTATTTTTTTTTTTTTTTTTTTTTTTTTTTTTTTTATTTAAGTTTAAGTTTTGTTTATTTTAATTTAGTTTTATTTTATTTTATTTTAGGTTTAGTTTTATTTTTTTTTATTTTAGGTTTAGGTTTAGTTTAGGTTTTATTTTATTTTTTAGGTTTATATTATTTTTATTTTAGGTTTAGTTTTATTTTATTTAGGTTTTTTATTTTAGGTTTATTTTATTTTTTTAGTTTAGTTTAGGTTTTATTTATTTTATTTTTTAGTTTTATTTTATTTAGTTTATTTTAGTTTTTTATTTTATTTTATTTTTATTTTAGTTTAGTTTGATTTAGGTTTTCATTTATTTTAGGTTTTTTTTTTCTCAGTTTTTAGGTTAGATTTTTTATTTATTTTTAGGTTTTATTTTTAGGTTTATTATTTAGGTTTATGTTTTTATTTTGTTTTTATTATATTTTATTTTAAATTTATTTTATTTTTTATTTTAGGTTTAGTTTTTATTTTATTTAAGTTTTTTATTTTTTGGTTTAGTTTAGGTCTTTATTTATTATATTTTAGTCTAGATTTTATTTTTTATTTTATTTTATTTAGTTTTAGGTTTAGATTTAGGTTTAGGTTTTAGGTTTTAGTTTGTGTTTTTTTATTTCATTTTAGTTTAAGTTTTATATTTATTTTATTTTAGTTTTATTTAGTTTAGGTTTATAACTTTTGTGGTTTATTTTGGTTTTTTTTTTTTTTAGGGTTTGGGGGTTTAGGGTTTAGAGTTTATGGTTTAGGTCTTAGTTTAGGTTTAGGATTTAAGGTTTAGAGTGGGTTTAGGGGTTTAGGAGGGTTTTTAGGGTTTAGGATTTAGGGTTTAGGTTTTTGGTTTAGGGTTCAGGTTCTAGTTTAGGTTTTAAGGTTTTTAGTTTTTTTAACAAATAACAAATTTAGATTCAACATTTCTTCTTTTTGTTTTAATCAACCAGGTAAAAGACCAAGTTTTCTGAGACACAAGCGACGATATAGAAAAAAAAATGAGCACATATAGCGCAAATCAAATACCATATATAAGTAGAACTGTCTCTACTGTAAAGACACAATTCCATAAGCAGAAGATAGGATTAGCCATTCTTCGCTCTAGTTCCCATCAACCACCCCACTTCTCAGTAGCTGATCCACCATCATATCCCTCGATCTCTCTCTCACCACCACCACGCTATAACCTCTATCACTCCTCCCACCACTGCTCTTACCACCACCTCCATACCAATACACACTCTCCAGATCCACCACCACTCACATAACGCCACCTCTTCTTCGCCATATATCTAGACGCTGATGGTAATGTTCTTGCCATCAAGGTTCTTCCCATTCTTAGGGTTTAGGTGTAGGTTTAAGTTTATTAGGTTTTAAGGTTTAGGGTTTAGGGTTTAGGGTTTATGGTTTAGGGTTTAGGGTTTAGGGTTTAGGGTTTAGCATTTAGGGTTTATGGTTTTTTTTTAAAATTAAGTAAACCTATTGGTTTAGGTTTATTTAGTTTAGTTTTTATTTATTTAGGTTTATTTTATTTAGATTATTTTATTTATTTATTTTTTATTTATTTATTTAGTTTTTTCTATTTTTAGTTTAGTTTAGTTTAGGTTTATTTTTAGTACAATTTTTTTTATTTTAAGTTTTTTTTAGTCCACGCTTATATTTTTTTTATTTTATTTATCTAGTTTAGTTTTATATTTTAGGATTATTTTAGGTTTTATTTTTAGTTTAGGTTTAGGTTTATTTTTAGTTAATTTTATTTTAATTAATTTAGATTTAGATTTAGATTTAGATTTAGTTTATTTAGGATTAGGTTTAGGTTTTATTTATTTTATTTTCGTTTATTTTAGTTTAGGTTTTATTTTTCTTTTTTATTTATTTTATTTTTATTTTAGGTTTAGGTTTTTTTAGTTTATGGTTTAGGTTATATTTTTTATTATATGGTTTATTTTTCAGGTTTAGGTTTTTATTTAGTTTTTATTTTATTTATTTTAAGTTTATTTTATTTTATTTTATGTTTAATTTTTTATTATTTATGTTTTTTATCTCTCAAGTTTATTTTTTTAGTTTAGTTTAAGTTTTATTTATTTTATTTTAGTAGCATTTTATTTTATTTTTTTTTAATTTAGGTTTTATTTTAGGTTATTTCATTTATTATTTTATTATTTGGGTTTAAGTTTATTTATTTATTTTTTATGTTATTTAGTTTTGGTAGGTTTGTTAGGGTGGCTCAGGGTTTAGAGTGGCCTGGGGTAGGGCTCAGTTGTGGAGGTCCCGTGCAGGTGGCCAGGGCTAGGGCTCAGCCTGTCCGTCCGTGGTTTAGGCTCAGTGGTCAGGTAGGAGGGTAGGCTCAGGACTGGGCTAGGTCAGAGGATGAGCCTAGGGTTTTAGGGCCTGGGTTTTGTGGTAGGCCTAGGGTTTGTGGTAGGTCAAGGGTTAATTTTTCAGGGTGTGGATCAGTTTAAATTAGTGGTTGGTTTTTAAAATTAAGCAAACCATAGGTTTAGGTTTAGTTTTTAAATTTATTTGAGTTTTATTCATTTGTTATTTTATTTATTTAGTTTTATTTTATTTATTTAGGTTTATTTTTTCAATTTAGTCTTTTATTTTATTTATTTTTATTTAAGTTTTATTTTTATTTTATTTAGGTTTAGGTTTTCTTTTTATTTTTAGGTTTAGGTTTATTTCTTTATTTTATTATTTTTAGGTTTAGGTTTTATGTTTTTATATTTTAGGTTTTATTTTTAGTTTATATTTCTTAGTTTATTATATTTTTATTTAGTTTATTTAGGTTTTAGTTTGGTTTATTTTTAGTTTGGTTTAGGTTTTATTTATTTTATATTAGTTTATTTTAGTTTTTTTATCTTATTTTATTTTATTTTTATTTTATTTTATTTTAGGTTTTTTTTTTTAATTTGGGGTTTTTTATTTTTATTTATTTTATTATTTTTGGTTTAGGTTTTATTTAGTTTTTATTTATTTTATTTTAGGTTTTAATTTAGTTTTCATTTAGGTTTTTTTTATTCTTAGGTTTATTTTATCTTTAGTTTAGTTTAGTTATTTTATTTATTTTAATTTATTTTATTTTATTTTTTATTTATTTATGTTTAGGTTTTAGTTTAGGTTTTATTTTATTTATTATTTTATTTTATTTTAGGTTTATTTTATTTATTTTATATAGGTTTTATTTAATTTAGGTTTTTTGGGATCTGGCATGTGGCTTAGGTTTAGGTTTGTGGGCTCAGGCTTAGGGTTTAGTTTGTGAGCTCAGTTAGTTTTAGGTTTGAGGGTTTAGGGTTGTGGGTTTAGGATTTAGGTTTATGGTTTTAATTTAAGCAAAACTAAGTTTAGTTTATTTAGTTTATTTTTTTTTTTTTATTTATTTTTATTTTTTATTTTAGTTTTATTCATTTTAGTTTTTTTATTTAGTTTTTAGTTTAGGTTTATTTAGTTTATGTTTTAGTGAGTTTTATTTTTATTTTATTTTTTTTAGGTTTAGGTTTCATTTTTATATTTAGTTTATAGGTTTTATTTTATTTTTAGGTTTATTTTTATTTTTGTTTAGGTTTATTTTACATTATTTTTTTAGGTTTTTAGTTTATCATTTTATTTTTAGTTTTTTTTAGTTTTATTAGATCAGTATTTATTTATTTTTATTTAGTTTAGGTTTAGTTTATTTTTATTTTTTAGTTTATTTTATCCATTTTATTTCATTTATTTTATTTTATATTAGGTTTTTTTATTTTAGTTAGATTTTATTTTAATTTGTTATTTTATTTTTATTTTAGGTTTATGTTTTTATTTAGTTTATTTTATGTTTTATTTAGTTTTGGTTTTATTTTTTTGGTTTTATTTAGTGGAGCCTTGGCCTTTGGCTCAGTCATTTGGCCCAGGCTCAGGGCCTCAGTCAGGCCTAGCGTGAGGATCAGGGTCAGCCTTAATTCAGTGGCCCAGGGTTTATGGCTCAGGGTTTGGGTCAGGTTAGGGCCTAGGTGGGTGGGTCATGCCTCAGTGGGAGTTTGTGTGGTTTAGGGCCCAGGGCTCTGGGGGCCCAGGGCTAAGGTAGGGCCTAGGGCCCAGGGCCCAGTGGTTAGGGTCAGTTTTAGCCCAGGGCCTAGCCTGTTGGCCTAGTGCTCAGGGTTTTGGGATCTTTCTTAAAAAGCAAACCACCATCCAGCTCATTTAGCCTATATATTTTTTTTTATTATTAGCCTTCATCTTTTATTTAGTTTAGTTTTTATTCTTTTATTTATTTAAGTTTTATTTTATTTTATTTTATTTAGGTTTGGGTTTTATTTATTTATTTAATTATTAGGTTTTATTTAGTTTAGGTTTAGATTTTTAGGTTTTTTAAGTTTAGGGTTTAGGTTTTAGGGTTTTGGGTTTAGGATTTAGGGTTTAGGTTGTAGGTTTTAGGGTTTTGGGTTTTGGGTTTTGGATTTTAATGCTTAGGGTTTAGGGTTTAAGGTTTTGAGTTTTTAGGATTTAGTTTAGGGTTTATATTTTAGTTTTAGTTTTCAGGTTGTAATCTAGGGTTTAGTGTTTTTGGTTTTTCTTTAAATAGAGAACAAATTCAGATTCAACATTTCTTCTTTTCGATTTTACCAACCAAGTAACACACCAAGTTTTATAAGACATAAGCAATAATAGAGATAAAAAATGAGCTCATATAGAGCAAATCAAAATCTAGATAACTAGAACCATCTCTACTGTAAAGACAGTTCCATAAGTAGATGATCACCATTCTTCAATTTCTCAATTCCCATCGAACCACCCTCGAGTAGTGGATCCACCAACATATCCCCGATCTCTCCGCCACCACCACAGCTATAACCACCATCACTCCTCCCGCCTCCATAACCACCACTACTCCAACCACCAAGTTCAAATCCACCAGCACCTCCAGATCCCCCACCACCACTACAATAACTACCGCCTTCGCCTTTTCCTCCACTGCCAGATCTAGACTGAGCCTGGTTGATGGCGATGTTCTTATTGTCAAGGTTCTGCCCATTCTTAGGGTTTATGTTTTTAGGTATTAGGGTTTAGTTTTATTTTTAAATTTATTTAGTTACTTTAGGTTTATGTTTAGGGTTCAGGGTTTAGGGTTAGGGTTTAGACTTTAGGGTTTAATGTTTAGGGTTTCGGGTTTTATGCCTTTAGGGTTTGGGGTTTAGGTTAGGGTTTAGTTTAGGGTTTAGGGTTAGGTCAGGGTTTGTGGGAAGGGTGGAGTTGTGGTTTTAGGGTTTGATGGAGGATTTAGGTAGGTGATAGGTCATTTAGGGAGGGTTTAAGGCCCAGGGTTTAGGGCTAGGTTTTGTGTGGTAGGGCCCAGGGAGGTGGCTTAGTGGTCAGGGTGTAGTGGGTCTGGGATGTGTAGTCAGTTTGGGTTGGGTTAGGGTCAGGGATCAGGTTTTAAATTACAAACCAGGTAGGTTTATTTAGTTTATTTAGTTTATTTATTTATTTTGGTTTATTTTATTTTGATTATTTTATTTTATTTAGTTTAGTTTATTTATTTAGTTTTATTCTTTTGGTTTTACTTTAGTTTATTTTTATAGGTTTAGGTTTATGTTTATAATTTATTTTATTTTATTTTTTTTTTTATGTTTTTATTTTCATTTTTAGGTTTAGGTTTAGGTTTTATTTTATTTTAGGTTTAGGTTTTAGGTTTTATTTTTATTTATTTTTATTTTATAGTTTAGGTTTTTTGAGTTTATTTATTTTATTTAGTTTAGGTTTAGGTTTTATTTATTTTCATTTAGTTTATTTTTAGTTTAGGTTTATTATTTTATTTTTTTTATTTTTATTTTAGGTTTTTTTTTTTAGTTTAGGGTTTAGGTTTTTTAATTTATTTTAGGTTTATTCTTAGGTTTATTTTAATTAGTTTTATTTTATTTTATTTTAGGTTTATTTTCTTTTATTTTACATTTAGTTTTATTTTATTTAGATTTTATTCTTATTTTATTTTTTTAGTTTAGTTTAGGTTTTATTTATTGTATTTTAGTTTTTTTTTTATTTTTATTTATGTTTAGTTTTTTTTAGGTTTAGTTTAGTTTGGTTTTATTTATTTTATTTTATTATTTATTTTAGGTTTAGTTATTTAGGTTTAGGTTTTAGGTTTAGGGTTTATGATCTTTGGTTTAGGGTTTAAGGTTTAGGTTTGTGGTTTATAGTGGTTTAGGTTTTTTTAAATTTTTTAATGTTTTTATCTTTTAAATTAAGTAAACTATACGCTTTAGGTTTGTTTAGTTTATTTAGTTTATTTATTTATTTTAGTTTTTTATTTTTTATTTTATTTTTATTTTATTTATTTATTATTTTATTTTATTTTAGTTTTTTTATTTTAGTTTAGGTTTTTATTTTAGTTTATTTTAGGTCTCAGTTTTAGTTTTATTTTTTTAGTTTATTTTTATTTTTTTTTTTTAGGTTTAGGTTTTATTTTTTTATTTTTTAGGTTTTAGGTTTAGGTTTATTTTATTTTTTTTAGGTTTAGGTTTTAGGTTTTATTTTAGGTTTATTTTAGGTTTTATTTAGTAGTTTATTATTATTATTATTTAGGGTTTATTTAGGTTTAGGTTTATTTAGGTTTAGTTATTTAGTTTAGTTTATTTTAGTTTAGGTTTAGGTTTATTTTATTTTATTTTAGGTTTAGGTTTTATTTTTTTAGGGTTTAGGTTTTATTTATTTTTAGGTTTATTTTAGGTTTATTTATTTAGATTTTATTTTATTTTATTTGAGGTTTATTTTATTTTTAGGTTTAGTTTTATTTTATTTAGGATTTTGTATTTTTAGTTTAGTTTAGGTTTTTATTTATTTTATTTTAGTTTAGTTTAGGTTTTTTTTTAAGTTTAGGTTTAGGTTTAGGTGTAGGTTTTAGTTTAGGCTTTTATTTTATTTTATTTTTTATTTAGTGATTTAGAGAGGGAAACATCAAGGCCATCATTGCTAGCATACCTCTTGTAGCCCATCATCCCAAGTCCATCATCTTGCAAGGCTGCAAACTCCTTCAAGCAGTAGACACAATAGCCAACCACAAAGCTATCAAAACAAAAAAGCCCAATAAAGCAAAAAATCAACCAACCATAAGGGACAACAGCAGGATAGTGGGAACACCACCAAAGCCACCACCAAAGAGGAATAACAAGATCAAAGGAAGCAAGCATCATGACCTTAACAACATAAACCATAAAAAACCAAGACCAAAATGAAAAAAACACAAGAGTTCATGTCTTCCACAAGAAAAAGAAAGCGTCACCCAAACTAGAAAGGAAGCAAGAGTAGCAAGAGAAGGGAACCATAGCAAGAACAAAGCAACCAAGAAATGACAAATAGAGTAGAAAAGAAAGGCCAAAATAACCACCCATCCAACCAACCCAGCCAACAAACATAGCCTGCCAGCCAACCACCACACCAGTAGAAAATCCAAATCAATGAAAAGACCAATAGCATCCATCATGCCAAAACCACCCAAGACAACCAAGAAAATGGTAGAAGTATACAGCCTTTAACCAGCCAACCAAAAATAACAACAAAAACAAAAGCAGCTACAGCCAAGAGAAGAAGACCATTATAGGAAGAGGCTGAAACCATAACCAAAAGAAACAAACCCAAACAACCAAAACTGACCACCAAAACCCAATCCACCAAAAAGAAGAAATAACATTCAACAAATAACCTCCACCTTACAAAATCCAATCCAAAATTAGGCCACCAGCAGCCCCTTCGATCTGCCACCAACAAAAGTTGATAAACCAGCCAACACAACCAGCCAACCAACAACCAACCAACCAACACAACCAAATACCCACCAACCATCACACAAGTATTCAACTCAAAAGGAAATAACCAGCGGGATATGGAAAACCCCATATAGAAAATAGGTGCAAAGCCACCACCCAAATGAAGGTCACAAAATAACCAAGCAATAATAATCACCCAAATAAAACAAAGAACCACCAAAAAAAACCAAACACGAAGAAAAGATAGAACAACAGTAGCAACGACTAGCCAACCTAAAAGCAAGAGCTCAAAACAAACCTAGCAACCCCAAGAGTGAAAATAAGCAAATGGCCACAACCTAAAGAGGGTTTAACAAAGGGGAACCAAAAGCAATGGCTCATAAAAAACCAACAAAAACCAAGCCAAGAAAATTATAATCGAGATAAGGTAATCTGTGTTATCTAGATTGACCAAACCCTTAAAAGTTTAGGCAAATTTTGATTGTCAAATAAAGTGAAATCAGGTAAGTTGGCACCTAAAGTAGCCAAGAAATCAGCACAAGCATTACCTTCATGAAGGATATGGGAAATTTTATAATGAACTTGATAAAGAAGATTTTTAGTATGATTGAGAAGATAAAATAAATCAACATTTCTGTCTATTAGAATTTAGCATGTCAAGAAGCAAGAGTGCATCAACTTCAATCTAGATGTTGAGGAAACCTTTATTCAAACAAATTTCAATAGCTTTATTGATAGCCATAAGCATAAATAATAGAATGGGCTTTGAGAGGATAGGCAAAAGAACAAATGATAGTACCTTTAGAATACCTAAGAGTACCACCACTATATTTATTGGAAGCAGACTTATATTCACTTTAATCAAATTTTCTTTGGGTTTGATCCAATGGATAATCCTAACTCTTTTATAAGAGTCAACATCGTAGAATGATACCCAATTTTTATCCACAAATTTATAGCCTCTAAAATGAATGTTCTAATAAGATTAGCATTAAACAAAGCATGAATTCTTTCTTTGGTTCTAGCTAAGATCCTTTTATGGCTCATGGGAATACCATAATATTTAGCATCATTTTTATACATCCAGATGAACCAGATAAGGGTAATAACAACTAGAACTTTGATATGACCTTTCATAGTTTTTTTCAAAATAGACTTCAAGAAGTTGATATATGGAAAGAGAGCCATGAAAGAAGTTGGTATTAAATAAATCATCATACCATAACCATAATTTAGAATAGCACAATTGACAAAACATGAATAACATTTTCAATATGGAAATAGCACTTTGAAGGCAAATAAAACCCTTTATTCTAGAGCAAAGAGTCCACGAACAAAGTTATTCAAAATCCTCTAAGCTAAAACCAAATAAGAAATGGGAATGATATTGTTCCAAAGTTTATTGAAAACATTAGAGGAGTTTTGCTTATCTCTAATAAAATTCAAACCTCTTTAAGAACAAAATCATCATTGTAAGAAAGCTTAAAGAGAATTTGGCCAAGTTTGTTAGAGAAAATAAGGATATTTCTAAAGTTATCTAAAGAGAAATATGGATATAATTCTCAAGTTTGTTTTCATTCCAAGTGTTATTATGCGAAAGAGTTAACTTTGATAGTTTCGTAGAGTTGGTAGATAAAAGTGTCAATAAGGCCATTGCCAATCTAATTGTCTTGCTAAATGGAAGAAGAACCCAAATGAATACCCCAAGATATTAAGGGTTCAACCCATTTAATGGAGTAAAGCCTTTTCCAAAGAGAGACCAACTTTATAAGCACAAATAAGAGGGTGTTTACCTTGGCAATATTTTTTTATCATAAAATTAGCCCAAAGGCTATCATTCTTTCTAAAATTCCACGAGCTTATGAGAGAAGGTAATAGCTTCATGAATGGGATCAAGAGACCATCTTCACCCAAGGGACCACAACATTTATGCCAAGAAGTCCAATGCATTATTTTAATAGAATTATTGGATTCCCAAAATATTTATTAAGAGATCAATTTTGATAAGAGTAGCATTAGTGGGGATAATAATTTGAATCAAATAAAGATGCATTGAATTGAGAGTGCTTTTAAGAATAGTGAGCCTACCACAAAGGAAAAAAATGTAACATAAATTTTATTTAAAATTTATTGAATTAACTCATCAAAAATATGGGATCATTTGAGCTTTAAAAGAGGTGCACCAAAGTACTTAAGAGGAAGGTGTTGATGTTAAAGTTAGTGATATGCAAGATTTGATTAATTTCATTATTGGAGATGCTTGAAGAAGTAATAAAATAGCTTTTGTTATCATTGATAGATAGACCACTTTCTCTACCAAATTTATTTAAAAAATCTTGAGATTTTGATATGATGAATAGAAGCATTAAAATAATAATAAAATCATCTAAAACTTAAATGAGAAAAAGGAAGACTAAGAGTTTTGTAATACATACTAGGATTGTTTAAGAATAGATCATTGATGCTCCTAGATAAGTACTCAATAATAATAATAAATAAGGCAGAAGATAGAGGATCCCCTTGTCTTAGGCCATGGGAAGAAGGAAAGAAGCCTAAGGCTTCCCCATTAAACAAAATAGAAAACTAGGCATTATTAATACAATTTTTAATAAGAAAAGTAAATTTATCAGAAAACCCAAATAAATTCAGAATATGGATAAGGAAATCCCAAGAGATATTATCAAAAGCTTTGGTAATTTCTAATTTGAATATAATGTTGCCACGTCTAGTCTTAGCATCTAAATCATGAATTAATTCTTGAGCAAGCAGAATATTATCAGAAATAGATCTACCTCTAACAAAATCAGTTTGGCTTAGAGAGATAATCCTATGAAGTAAAGGACTAAACCTGCTAGTTAGAATTTTGAAAATAAGCTTATTAAAGAAGGTGCAAAGACTAATAGCTCTAAAAGCAATCCAATAGTCTAGATTATCTTTCTTAGGTATGAGAATAATAGAACTGCTAGAAAATATCTAGGAAAAGGATTACTATTAAAAAAATCAACCACACCTCAACCAAATCATTTTTAATAATAAACATTTTGAAAAAAATTGGGTAGTGAAACCCTCAGGACCAACAATAGAATCTATGTTCATGCTATTAAGAACTTTAAAATTTACTCTTCATTATGTACAATAGTAAGCAACTCATTGTCATTATTATTTATAATAGAAGGAATCAAGTGTGATTTAGAAATAGCTTCATAAGAGCAACTCTTATTAAGCATATTTCTAAAGTAATTAATGGTCATAATATCATTATTCTAATCCATTCTCCATTATCATCATTAATTTTTTGAATATTATTTAAAGATCTCTTTTTTATTAACTAAAGCATGGAAATATCTAGTATTTTACATACCATAATATGTTTGCTAGCAAGTTTTTGGTGGCAATAAGACTCTTCCATATTTTGAAAATTAACAAGTTTATCTTTCACCTCAATCAAGTTCTTAATCTTAGTAGGACTAGACATAACAGAGACTTCAAGATCATAAACCAATTTTTCCATTTCTTTCATATTAGCAAAAGGGTTTTTAAAATAATGCTTGTTCCTGGATTTTGTTTAAGTCTTTTAAGCTTAAACCAAAATCTATTCATCCCCATAATCAAATTGTAGATGTAAGGGAGCTTTCCAATTATTAGCCACAATATTAAAGAAATCAACATGTTGAATCCACATGTTCTGAAATCTAAAATGAAAGAAATTTTTTAATCTATTAGAGTTCTTTATAATAGAAACAAAAAAAGGTGCATGATCCGATAAGGTTTTGCTTAAATGATCGACATAAGTAATAGGACATTGAGTAATCCATTGAGTATTAAAAGAATCGTCCAACCTTTGCCAAAAGTTTTGCCAAGTAAAATTTGAACCCTTAAAGCCAATATCAATCAAATTGCAATCAAGGATCATATTGGAAAATTCTTCCATGGAATGAATATTAGGAGAGCAACCACCTCTTCATTCAGAAGAGAATAAAATAGTGTTGAAATCCCCACCAACAAACCAAGGTTTATTGACAGAGGTAGCAAAATTCCTCAAACTTTCCCAAAGAAGATTTCTACCAGATCTATTACAAGATGCATAGACAAAAGAGCCCAAAACATAATAGTCACCATAAGATATTTGAGCATTGACAACTTGTTGAAAATCATCAAGAATAGAAACCTCCACAAAATTATTCCAAAACACCAAATTTTATTACTAACATTAGAAAAATTTATTGAAACCGATCATTCTAGCAATATGGTTAATTTTGTTTGCATGAATAAGATCCAAAATAATAAGTAAGAAATATTATGAATACAAGGTTTCTAATAATTACAAATAGAGAGGGTATCAATCCCTCTAACATTCCAAACAAGCAAAATAAAACATAAGGAAGTAAAAAAGGTGTTAAGAAAAGGTTAATTAAGAGAGGGAGGAGATCTAGTGTTATTGTACCATTTGGGAGGGATGTTTTTAATATTTTTTTAGCATTATAAGTTGGGAACCATTTCCTTTTCCCATAGAATCATCATCGAGATTTAGCAACATTAGTCATAGATTTGGAAGTCTCTATATAAGTGAGTTCTCCTTCTTCCAATTATTGAATTTATTAAAGTTAAATGAGTATGGGTATAGCAAGCGAGGGACAGATTTATTAAGAAGGCAAGTGTGAACATCCAACCCTTCTTCTTCAATAGTCGATTATTAGACAAAACCAAATATGTTTGAGAATTTAAATCATTACGAACTAAAGTATAGTCGGTTTTCAAACTTGAGAAACCAAATTCATATTATCCATTGAATTCAAATGATGCATAACATTGATATCCTCATTAATATTTTCAATTAAAGCTTCATTTTCATCAATAAAATTGGTAAGGATTGACTTAGAAAAAGAATCATCATCCAAAAGTTTAGAAATTATTATTTTCCACATTAGAAACCTTCAATTGCAGAAGAAATAAGAGGTAAAACAATCTTATTAGGAACATTCAATGAATCCTTTTTTTAATTAACTTTTGATATTTATCTGTGACTAGGGTTAGGAATAGTTTCCTTAATAGAATTTTCTTTTTTTCTGGTGAGATGTAGAATGAAACATTCAAAATTATTATGCTCATGGATTTTACAATGAGAACAAAAGAGAGGGAAATTTTGAAAATCAACTTTATGCATATAACCATAAATTTTAGATCCCAACCAAATTTCTTTGGGGTGTTTCTTGGTAATGTCTAATTCTACAAGGATTCTACAAAGGTCAAGATTTTGTAGTTTACGATCAATTTGTGGCCAACCAAATAAAGCACCCACAAAAAGAATTGATGATTTGAAATAAATTTGCATATTGGGAGAGAAATCAAACTAAATGATTGGGGATTCTTCTAATATCAAATAGTGGAGTCCATTTAACCTCATTTGGCAATTGAAAAAAAATAAGAATGATGAGCAAAAACTAATCCAAATCATTATTAATTGAATCAAAATGTGGTGATTAATTAAACTAATCGTAAAAGCACCCAAAGTTTGGACCATGAAAGAAAGAGTGAATGTTTTCTAAATTCATCCATGAAGAGTAAACTTTTGACCAAAGTGAATTCTATGGCAAGCTTTTCCATAATGGTCGAGCACATAACCAGACATGCCTAAAAAAGTCAAAACAAGTTACGAGGGACTCAAATAACTATCCTTACCGGTGAGGACATCTTTAAATGATTTTGAAGCAACCGAAGCCAAGGTAGTTGATGCCCTTGTTAGATCCAATGGGTTTATCGATTTCCCCCATATAATCATCCGAGAAAATGCCAAGCCACAGTGTCACTCCAAGTAAAACAAAAAAGTGGCTAGGAGCCATCAATTCCAGAAGGAATCTAGTGAGAATCATGCCAAACAGCTGTCAAACAATGGCTAGAAAGCCAAAAATGAGAGGGGAAAAGGGGATTGCCAGAGCATGAGGTTGAGGGCTCAGGCTGCGGGTGGGTTTAGATTTAGGTTTTAATTTTTTTAGTTTATATTAGGTTTATTTTATTTTAGTTTTAGGGTTTAGGGTTTGGGGTTTATGGTTTAGGGTTTAGGTTTAGGGTTTAGGTTTTAGGGTTTTAGTGTTTAGGGTTTAGGGTTTAGGGTTTAGGGTTTAGGGTTTAGGTTTTAGGGTTTAGGGTTTATGGTTTAGGGTTTAGGTTCTAGGTTTAGGGTTCAAATTTTAGTTTAGGGTTTAGGGTTTAGGGTTTTGTTTTTTATTTTTCAGAACAAATTCATATTCAACATTTCTTCTTCTCAATTTCATCAACCAATGACTATTGACCTCACTTTTGGAGTGAGTTCTCAACCTCCTCTTCTTAGACCTAGGAACCTTCTAGACACTAAGGTTTCTTTAGTCATGAGACACTCTGATTAGGTGAACACTTGACTAGCATAGAGACTTTGAAGTGTTAATCATAGGATTAGGCCATGCTTTGGGGACTTAGGAAAATCACCACCACCCTATAGCCTAAACCCAATCCATGTACACATTCTTAAATTCAATTCAAATCCAAATTTCCAACCACACCTCAAACTCAATTTCAAATCCAAATCCAAGTCCAAACTCAATTCCAAATGATTGAAATCAAGATCAAATCAAACTTGAAAACCTTCCTAGCCCTTTAATCAACCTTCAAGAACTTAGCCAAATTTCCATCCAATTCAATCGAAACTCAATAGATTTTTTTTCTAAATCAATTGTACCTTCAGTTATCTTCTCAAATATAAATGAAATATAAATTCAAATAGCCAAAATAAAATCCAAAATCAAATCAAAACCCAATTTAAACCTTTTAAGACATTTCCTTGAACTTGGACAAAACCCATCTAAATCAAGCCAAAATCAATAGATTTTTTTTGAATCAATCATTCCTTCAATCATCTATCCAAATATAAATGAAACCTACAATCATCTAGTCAAACGAAAATCAACCAAGTCAAACCCAACCTAGCCCATTTGACTTGAAATATTCAAATGAACCAAAGCTCATTTGAATCCAAACCAATTGCAATTGAATTTATATATCAATATCAAATTCATATATAAAATCAACTAATTCAAACTCAACCCAAAATCAAGCCAACTAAATCCAATTGGTTCACTTGACCTAAAGTGGCCAATTTGACCTACATGAACCAAAATCCAATTCAATCCAAATCAAAGTGAATTAAGCTAATCCAAACTTTATGTCATGATTGTTGATCACCCTAGGATGATCAATTGATATAAATTAGGTCAAACCAAGTCAACTATTGACCAAGTCAACCCTTTAGCCTATATGAACCCAAACTAGCCAAATTACAACCTAAGCCAAATCCATTGAAACCAATGATTCAAATCAACACAAAATCAACATTTAAACATGACTTGACCTTCAATTAAGCCAAACCTAGCCAAATAGCCCTCTTGACCCAAGTTGACCCTTTATGTCAATTTGGGTCAACTTGAATTTAATTTGGATTTAATTAAATTTGATCTAATTTGACCATTTATCCCAGTTGACCCAAATTAAAACCAAATTAAATCAAACCAAAGACTGCAATGCTCTCCAAATAGTCATATGAACTTGACCTAACCCTTGGTTTGACCCAATTTGACCAATTGGTCAACCTAACCCATTTTGATCTAATTTGACCCAAATGGGTAAAATTGAGTCAAGCCTAACCAAATAAACTCCAAACGACATGAAATTTGGTCCAACTTACTTTTGACTCATTTCAAATCAGCCTAAATCAAATTCAATGCCAAATGACCACTCTACCCTTGGATTAGGGGTATCACATAAGATAAAACACCTATGTAAATAGTCATTTCTCTTCTTGGCCACTTAGCACTTCCATAGGTCCACTTGCCAAGAACACTGTCCAAAATGATCCAAGAGGTGGTTGGGTCAGCCATGACTCATGGGAGGAAATCACCTCCCTATTAGAAGACTTGGCATGAAGGACCTCCACTTCCCTTTGCTAGGACACCCACTTCCTTCATAGCAGCCACATCCCATGCCTTGGACAACCAAATTAAGCCACCTAAGGAGAATCCCAACCTCAAGCCAAGGACACCCACTTGGAGCCAATAATCACCATGAATGAGGTCATTTTGGCCATTGCAAGAGGAAATAGAGGCAAAACTCGCCTCACACACTTATTCAGTCTTCTAAAGCTCCCAAACCAACCAACAACCATTCCCACTTGGTTTTTGAGCAAAATATATCAATCAAGTGGATTTCGATAAGGAAGTGGTGACCATTGGTAGATACATTATTCCGAAGTGAAGTAAGAGCCAGAACCCATTCCAAAGCTTCTTTTGTCCTCAAGAGCGCTCTCAGATCATTATCACCACCAAAAATCATCCTTGATGAGGTAATTTTTAACAACCATTGTCGGCCTTAGGTTCTTTTTTTATTATGATTTCTGCTCAATTTTAGTAATTTTCTTTAGCAAGGGTTAATTAATGCTTAAATTGGTTGTCTTAACATGATTTGATTATCCTTAGGAATTAATTTAATTGATTGAAATCACATGTTTATGATTATTAATTCCTTTCTAATCATGTTAAATGCTATATGTCATTTAAAATAATACATTCATCTTTTCAAAATTAATTAAATCAAATGGTTTTCTTTTATGTCAAGCTTGCATGTGTTGATTTATTTTATAACATGTATGCCTATTATCACTATTAAATCCAAATGTATTTTCCAAAGCTTAGAAATGAATGGTTACATATGCTATGAATGCTAGTTATAAATAGATAGGAGATGTATGTGATTATAGCTTAAATGTATGAAGTGAAGCTCCTTTCCTTTTATTCTTTTTTAATTTATATGAGTGGGAATGTTAATGGGTATATAGTTTGAACAACCAAGGAATACGAAGCTTTAGTTAGCCCCAAGGAAGTCATTTGATTACCTCAGTTCCCTAGTTTAACAATGACATATACTACATTTGCTTTCATTCTTCCATATTTCAATTCTAGAATTTGGATGAGGCTTTAATTCATATACATAAATGATTTAATCAAATTAAATATCATTTTTTGCATGATTTTCATTCTCCAAATTATGAATTCATGTGTATCTATCTGAAAAAGGTGGTATATAGTCGGACATTCAGGAATATGAGGCTTTAGCTAGCCAAGGAGGTCATTTGACTACCTCACTTCCTGGTTTAACAAAGGCACATACTTGCTTATGTCTTTTATACATACATCTGTATATTTAATTAGAGATTGGTAATCCTTCCTTTTTAATAAAAACACATGCATTTGCAATTGTTCTAGTGATTGAATTAATTGATTATGTGATTTGGAGCTCTCTTTCTTATGTTCATGCATGTAAATTTACATATGGTTTGAATGTAATGGTATATAGTCACAGATGACCCAGAATATGAGGCTTTAGCTAGCCCAAGGAGGTCATTTGATTACCTCACTTCTAGTTAATGATGACATGTACATGTTTAATTTCATCCCTATGTATTTTTTGTATAAGAATTTAGATAGAGCATTAAATTAATATGATAAAATAGTTCAATCAGAGGGGAAATATGAAACTTCAAATGTACATACTCACATCCATCATTCAAGTGTGCTAAAACATATTGTATGTGTAGGTATACTTAAGACTTAATCATATCCATGTTACATATGATAGAAATGAAGGATTTAGCATGTGTCATGTGATAGTATTTCGATTAGATTAATTTTGAGAAGCCTTTCACATTGAATAGAATTATTTAAAGAGAACCTAAACTTAGTACTAATCTAAAATGTGTAATAAGCTATTCACTAAAGAGAACTAAATAAAAATAACATACTTTAGAAAGTAGTTTAAGGTAGGGATGAAAGAGGGTAATGTCTTTTCTTCTCTTTACAACACTTAGTTGCTAGGTGTGGGTCATATGAAACAAAACAAAACATAAATTAAAACTTGCAAATCAATTAAAGCACTTGAAGTGAAACCACCCTTTAAGTTGAATCTTTCTACACTTAGAAAATCTTAACTCTAAAACTAGTTACATACCACACATGCCTAATACACACATTAGATTAAGTCACCACTATAGCCTTATGTTAGGATGGTGCATGGTGTGATATGTATTTTATTTTGTGATGTATTATTTTAGACTAGATGTTAGGGTGCATGTTTTGTAGATTGGATGGTAGGATGATTAGCCTAATCATGTTTTCTTGAGGATTATGTTTAAGGGATTGCTTAAAAAAATATCAATGCTCTCTTTATGTTGCTTATGCCTCTAAGCATAATCCAAGTTAAGGATGTGGGCTTTGTGCTAAGTGCTAAGTCAATTATAAATATAATTGCTTGGGTTGTGTGTGTTTAGCTAACACCTATCTTGTAGGTGTAGTTAGATTTACTTTTCTCATTTTTAATATAATTTTATATTAAGAATTATGATTAGTGCTATGAGGGTATAAGGATGAGCACTTACTAGAAGGCTTTGTCCTAGGAGGCCATGTGATGCCTTTGAAGTGGATAAAACCAAATCAAAGGAGGAAGATACATGAAGACATAAAGACTTGACCCCATATCATTTATCATTTGTAAATTGCAAATTATTCTTTTATGTACATTTTATAAGGGTAGAGCTTCATTACCCATTTTTTTTCATGTTATCTGCATCACCCTATCCTACTTTGTTATTATTTTATGTTAGCTATAAAATGGTTTGATGTTGTGTTTAAAGTACAATTAGGATGGCTTTTCTTAGTTTCCTTATATGTTTGATGTTTGAATGTGTCCTAGAATGTGATTAGGCTTTTAGAAAAAAAATTAACATTTCTACCCAACTACAACTCATAAATAAAGTTTTAAGCAATTCATAACCTCACATGAAGCCTAGGACATAAATCAAGATAATTAAAAGATTTAGCAACCCCTTAACTAAATGTTGAATGACCAACAACATGCACATAATATTGTTTCGCTCTTAAAAAAAGAGGATTTCCATCCTTGCACGATAGTGGAATTCTTGACTTGTGGGCATCCCTTGTGTTGCAAAACACCCCTTTCTTACTGATTTAGCCAACAACCTTATTTCATCATGCATGTAGGCATCAAAGACCAAAAGCCTATGTCAAAATAAAGTGTCAAAAAAAATAAAATTTGAAAAGATTTTGCACTAGACTAAGTCATATGCTCATACCACTCATGCTCTAGTCTCTTAGGGGTGGGTTTAAGAACTTTAGTTTCTTTCCAATTAAATAATAGCCTAACTAATCTTACAAATCATATGACCAGACTTCATGGATTTAAAGCACAGGAGGTGTTAGCTGGCTGCCACTCCAGGCGGTTGTAAGTCCAGCGGGCAGTTTATCCTCTCTTATGGAGTTAAACCATATGTCCATTTTTGCTTAGATTTAGGCCACACTTTGGCTTATGCTAAAGCTCCATAGATTTAAGATTTGGTGGTTTCTTTTGAGCTACAAGCATAAATCCTCACCTCTTAGGCATCAATCTTGTGTTGTTGGATTACAAGTCCTAGCTTTCTAATGAAATGTCAACTTTAACACTATTGATCTTCTCTTTAATTTCAAAATTATAAAGCCAAATTATAGGATAGGTTCAAATGCTCATCAGGTTTCCTAGTATAAAGAGCATTCCCTACTCATTTCCTTTGGCTTCGATAATAAGTCTTCTCCTTGGGTTTTCCCACTTGATTTTCAAATACAACTAATCCTTTGATAGTCTAGCCTTGAAATCATTGAAGACTTTAATTGATACTTTAATCAAGAGTATTCATAAGGATTCACATCCCCTTAGGATGTAATTAACAATGGAGGCTAGCCTCCATAGGGAACTTAACAAACTGCTTAATATAAACCCTACTTTACTTTTCCATGTAAAGTGGGGAAAGATCTTTACATTCAAGACCCATCATGCCTTTGGAGTCCTTATTAGGTGATTATGTTTATTATAGGGAGATGATTTCTATCTTTTGAGATACTTCATCTTTGCTTAATGTCATACCCGATCATTTCAATAAGTACCCCCTAAGATCTGCGTGGCATCCCACATCTAAAAAAATACCACAGATTTTTCTAGCGACTCCATTGGGGAGGGTTCCTCTCTCCATCTCTAGTAGCAATTATTGTCTCCAAACATCTATAGTGGACTTGTATTTTATATGATTCCAAGGTTATCTTTCTTTTTCATTGGAACTTAGCCTATTTCATCTTTAGGTTGAGCTAGCTAACATCCTTTAGCTTTTAAGACCTCACTCCATGTTGGTCTTAAAACCCCTATTGGGTCCCCCAATAGGTAAATAAAAATTTTAATTAATTAAAGGACATGACTAAAAATTTAGAACCTCTTTACCATTCTCTTGGTGAGGCAAGGTTCATTTCATACTTAAGAAATATATAATTTCAAATAGCACTTCTCAAATTAAAATTCACATGAAAAATATCTACATTTAAAGATAACCAAACCTCTTGCAACAATATCCATGATTATTACATGGAGTTCTTTTAAAAATTTAAAATCAAATAATTTTAAAATCCTTTTTGAAGAAGCACATATTTCAAAATAGTAATCTCCATTCAACACACCTAAGCTTGTTGAATGAAGATTTTATTTTCAAACAAGATCATGACATAAAATTGAAATTTAATTTAGCACATCCTACATGTGCTAAGTTTTTCAAAAGAACATCACACACAAATATATCCCATCTTTGAAAATCAAAAGAAAAATATAATTGATTTCCATTTAACATACCTAAATTTGTTGGAAGTCCCCTTTTCCAAAATCTAAAATTAAAACACATTTGAATTCTGACATACCCAAATTTGTCAAATGAGAATTCCCTTTTTCAAAATCAAAATCAAATTGAACTCTGCATAGCATACCCACATTTGCTAAGTAGAGTTCCCTTTTTAAAATCATAAATAAATCAAACACACTTTAACACCATTTGACATACCCAAAATTTTCAAATGACAGTCCCACTTTTTTAAAATTGAAAACATTTTGAACTTATTTAACATATTGAACTTTATTTAACATATCACATTTGTTAAGTAGAAGTTCTCTTTTTCAAAACAAAATGAAACAAACTCATCAAACACACTTGAGCCCTACTTAATATACTAAGTTTGTTATGTAAAGGTCTTATTTTTTAAAATAAAATCAAAATACATAAAACACATTGGGCATCACTTAGAATACCAAAATTTTCTAAGTAAGGATCCCAATTTCAAATCGAATTCAACAAATCAAACACATGACACACATCATCGTAAACAACAAAAATGCATTCAAAAATTATTTTCAAACATGCACTTTAATCTCATTTAGCATACATAAATTTGCTAACTGAAGATTCCAAAATTAAATCCAAAATAAATTCAATTGACCCTCCATTTAGCATACCCAAATTTGTTAAATGAGGGTCCAAAACATAAAATCAAATTCAATTGTGAGCTAATGGAAGCATCAATTAAGAGCCTCTCCAAAACATTTGAACCCCATTTAACATAGCTAAATTTGTTGAATGTGGGTTCTAAATTTAAATCAAATTCAAAGTCACTCCTCCTATGGTGAAAATTTTCTAATATGGGAGTCACCTTTCAAATCTGTTGGGAGAAATGAAAGGGGTAAGCATATAGAAATTCATCTTTTTAAGATGCCACCAGATCCGCAGATGTACTTATTCAAGCGATCGAGTGTCATCAAGGAAATAGTGTACTACCTTGAAAGATAGAAGTCACTACCCTTTAATGGACCTCATCACCTCAATAAGGACTCCTAAGGATGATGGGTCTTCTAGAGATTCTTCCCCTACTTTACATGAAAAAGCAAAGCAGGGTTTATTTTAAACAGGGTTTGTTAAGTTTCTTATAGGTGCAAGCCACCATAGTTAATTACATCCTAAGAAATGGGGATTCCTTAGGATAACTCTCGATTAAGGTAAATGATTGTTGTCTTCAAATATTTTAATAGGAAAGGACTATCAATCGATTGCTTCATTTTTAAAGATCAAATGGGATTGATCAAGAGGGTTATTATCAAAAAATGGAAGATAAGTAGGAGATGCTCATGATGTTATGAAACCTAACAAGCATCTCAAATTATCCTACGGTTGGGCTTTACATTTTTGAAATTGATTTAGTTTGTTTGAGTTAAATTTTTCATTAGAAATTTAGGACTTATGATTCCTTAACACAAGATTAAGGAAATGCCTAAGAGGTGAGGAATTAAGCTTATGGCCCACAAAGGAGAGAAGCAATCTCAGAACCTAAATCTAGAGAGCTTTGGCGAGGGCTGAAAGCACAACCTAAATCTAAGGAGAAAAATGGGTATTTGGTTTATCAGCATAAGAGAGGACAAACCACCCGACAGCTTGGACTTACAACTACCTTGGGGTGGACGCCAACTAACTCCTCCTATGATTTTAAATATATGTAGGCAAGTCTTTATGCTTATGCAAGATAGCTAGGCTATTATTTATTTAGAAAGAGACTAAGTCTTTAAACTCACTCCCTAACATGACTAGATCATGTAAAGGGCATGCTTCAAATGACCTAAATCTAATGCAATTGAAATTTCATTTAATTTTTATTTTTGGATAATTATCTTGACACGGGCTAATAGGATTCATGAGTAATGCATGAGAAAGAAGGTTATTGGTCAAAATCAGTGAGAATGGAGGAGGTTAGTTTCCACCATGGCTCTTAAAGGTCAAGCCAAGTTTCTCTGGAAAAGGTGGAAGCCCTCCAATCAAGAGTGAAATAAGATGCATTTGTAAATGATATTAGAAAAGAAATGCTCATCCAGCTAAGGGGTTGCTAATTCTTTTATATTGATTTTAAACCTAAGCTTTAGATGAGGTTATGAGTTGTTTATTTTTGATTTGAGTTATTAAGTTGGGTAAAAGATTTATTTTTCTCTAAAGAACCTAATCCACATCTAGGCCATACATAAAGCAAGAAACTAGGAAAAGCATGCCTCTTAATGCAAAATCTAAATAAATCATCATCCAATTTATAAAGCTAATCACAAAAAGAATAAAAGGCCATTGTGGTCGGGCACCATCGCACAAATCCAAAAATATCAAATGTGGGTAGCCGAGCTCAACCCTTATACAACTCATATTACAAATGAATTAAATTACTATTAAGTAAGGAATTCATTATTATGGTGGATCTTCAAGCTTTATTTCTTCTTTCTTCTTTGGTTTATTATTTTGGATGGTTGGAAGGTAGATGCTCCAAGACTTCACATGGTGCATAAGATAGGATCTTATGACCAATGCTCATCCTAATCCCCATAATAATCATTCCACAAACCTAATTGCACAAATTTACATGAAAAGGAAAAGTGGAAATCTAACTAACACCTCAAAATAAAGTTAGCTAAAATAAACCACAAATCCCAAGCATGTATATTGGACTTATCACCCCACACATGGGTGACTAAGTCCACTATGGATTATGCTTTTGGTATAAAGCACCTGCAAGAAAAAACATTTATATTTTTGTTTATGATAGCGCCCCATAAGCACAAACCCCTGCAAAAAAGAATAGTTAGACCAAGAATGTCCTACCATTCATTCTACGAGCATACATCCTAACATCTAGTCTAAAACATATATCACAAAATAAAATAAACATCAAACCAAGCACTGACCTAACATAGAGCTAGAAGTGGTGACGTAGGCTAATATGTGTGCTTTAAAGGCTTGTGTGGTATGCTTAGCTATGGCTTTAGGTTCAAATTTTCTAAGTGTGAAAAACATGTTCAAATTAGAGGAGGGATTCATTTGAGTTGTTTAATTATTTTGGATTGATTTTATTTCATGTTTTTATTTAGTTTAAGTGGATCCTACATTTAATTACTAAGTTATGAAGAGAGGGAAAGAGAAGAGAACTTCTTTTTCCTTCCCTAACCTAAGTAATTTCTAAAGTAGATTCACATTTTAGTTTTTTTTATGTGAATGTTTTCATTAAATCTTTTAATTAATCCTAAGTTTAGAAGAACTCTAAACAAATCTATTCAAAAAGAAAGGCATTTTAAGATTAAATAAAATGAATCAAAATTTACATAACACACATTACTTCATTTCTTTCCCAACATATATATTATGCATATTGATGGATCCTAAGCATATCTATACATACAAATGAGAGTATTTAACACATTATGATGCATGCTAACTAATTCATTTAAGGAAATTTAGAAGTTGAATATCCATGTTTTTTCTTAAGTAGAAAGAGAATTCCTTATCCAAATTTTCACATACACACATGAAACTAAGAAAGGAATAAGTGAGAACAACGCCATTGTTAACCAGAGGTGTATGGTACAAGACCTACTTTGGGCTACTTAAATACTCACAACCTCAGGGTTGTCTAGACTAATATACCACTTTCCTTAAATACAAACATATGTATAAAAGAAATCTAATAGAAAAGGTGAATGCAAAAGTTGTTTAATGGATTCATTTTATTTATACAATTTATGTATGCAAGTATAGGTAACCCTTCTTAAGTGAAAACATAGGGATGAATAGGGTATGGAATTAAGTAAGTGTTGGGTTCTTTTCAAATGAACCCTACTTCTTACCAACTCTTATTCAAAACTATACCAACATAAGAAATAAAGGAAATATATGATAAGCATGCCTTTATAATCTATCACATGCAAACTCATAATTAAAATATAAGTAGCATACTTTCATATTTGGTATTTGATTTATGTATTTTGAAAATAATTTGGATTTAGTAGTGATAATATCCATTCATATTTCTACTTTAGCCAACACAAACAAACCTGACATAAAGTAAACAATTTCATTTTTAAATTTGAATTTGAAAAATATGAATGCATGAAACCACATGACATACAAATTTAACATGTTGGGAAAGATGAAAAGCAATGAAAGCATGTAAACAAGTTCATTTCACTTAAATCCTAAAGACATTCTTATAGAATAAGAAAATTTAAAATAAATCAAAGTGAACTCAAAGCAATTTTTGTTTATTTTGAAGTTTGATTTAATTTTGGAAAGGTGAGATGAGTTTGCTATTTCTAACCCATTCCCACATGTGTTTGATATTTTTGTATAATTTTTAGATAATTAGATCCATTTTTATGCATTGATTAGGTTAAGGTATGAATTAAGTAACTTAATTAACCCTTACCTACACCACCTGAATAATTAATAATTATGATGAGATGATAAAACTCATAAGGAATTTAAATTTTCAATGCACCTAATAAGAAATAGGCCTAATGCAATTTGGCTTACAATTAAAAGTTAATTAAGCTAAGGGGTTTAGCTTAAGTAATTTCAAAACACCCTTTCACACATGTGAATTGGGTTTTGATTTCCTTATTTGAACTTAGGCTATTAAACACCTAAGCATCTACCCAAAGTAGATTAATTAAGATTTGGAACTTTTTTGAATTATTAGAACTTAATTAAGGGGATAATTAATGAATTAACCCTTAATTAAAGGAGATTAACGAGAAAAAAGGGGGTTTAGGGAATAGCTTATGGGAAATGCCACAAAAATATTCCATAAACCTCCTACTTATTGGATCTGACCTTAATCAACCCTAATCATGGGTTAAAATCACTAATTACACCTTAATTATCCTTAATTACATAAAGAGGGTAATTAAGAAATTCATGTTTGATTCTTCTAATAAAGAATTCAATAAATCTCAAGAGAATTAGGGGAGGTAGAAGTCATCCCCTAAAATACACTCAAGAAATTTGGGATTAATCAGAGGCTTAATTAAAAAGTAATTAGAAAAATAAACTTTCTAATAAAATCCAAATTCAAAAAAAATAATAATTCAAAACCAATTGAAATTAATTTTAAAATATTCTAGGTTTAATTATCTATCCATAAAATTTTAACTCATATTTTGCTTTTACAGGGGGGAGTTGAAAGATCGGCGAGATCTCTCCTGGTTTTAAAATGAATAGAATCTCAGCGTGCAAGTGTCTGGTAGTCCATCAAATGTCTGCAGGATGATTGGTGGGAACATCCCAAGTTCTTTCTCTTGATCAACAGAGACCATCCATGATCAAGGGGAAGATCTAAGCTTGATCTAGCATGGATTTAAATCAAAGACAACTCACACCATCTAAAGCTAATGAGAGGCAAATCCAATGGTCAAAAATTGATGGGGTGAAAATTTCTTTCACAAAGCTCCACAATACATTGAGTTTAATGGTCCAAAAATTCCATACCTCACCAGCACTCGATTCCTTTAGAGAAGCTTCGTCTGGTTGGGATGAAGCCTTGCTGAAGTTTTGAGCACTTGAGGTTGAGTGGATCTACCTATGGGTCACCTCCTCCTTAGCCTAAGCTCAGCTTTGATCCAATTCTATTTTTCCTTGCTATGAGAACTCCAAAGGAAGCTTGGGTGCACTCGACGGAGCTCCTAATGAAGTATGCAACAACAATTGGTTGGAGATTGAGTGAAGAAGAAGTTAGCTCTTCAATGGACATCCCCTATTTTCAAAGTCTAAAAATTGAGAAATGGCTTTTTCAAATCCTCTCTAAGAAGCATGGGAATACTCTCTGATGCTTGCTTTGAGTTCCTTAGCTTCAATTGGCAAAGAGGAAGTGAGAATTGAATTGAATAGGGGGAGTATATCTCCCCCTTGAAGGATCGGCTGGCCGGCAATGCTCTTGCCATTTTGATCCAATTGATCATGGGTTGTTTGATTAGTTAAGGGTGTGCACATGGTCAATTTGAGCCAAGGAGTGGATTGCCAACCTCTCAAGTGCTTGAATTTGAGTTTGAGTGGGAGTTTGAATTTTGCATTTTGACCCATAGGGTTGGGTTTGGTCTAGGGACCAATTGGGCTGACCCAAACCCATTGGGTTCATTGCACCACTCTCCCTTAGGTCCCCTTGAGCTTTTAGGAAAGCCTCAAGTGGATGTGAAGAGAGTATGACCAAATTTCCCATGGGTTAAGCCAAAAATTTGCTCTATGGCTTAGGGGTAGAATGGTCATTTTGCTATTTTTCAATTTTGTTAAGTTGGGTATGTGGAGAAACTAGGTTTGGCCAAGTTTCATGAGATATGGAATTCATTTGATAGGGTTTGGCTCATGTTGACCCATTTAGGTCAAAATGGGTCAAATTGGGTCAAGTTGACTAATAGGTCAAATTGGGTCAAACCAAGGGTTGGGAGAAGTTCATATGACCATTTGAAATGTTTTGGTTACTTTGGTTTGATTCAGTTTGGTATAGTTTTGAATTTGGCTCATATGACTTCATTTAGGTCAAATGGGTCAAGTTGAACTATTTGACCCATTTGACCTATTTAAGGTAGGTCAAGGGAATGTTTAGGTTTGGTTAGTCATATTGAGTGGATTGGTATCTTTGTTTCCAATCAATTTTGGTTATGTTCAAATTTGGCTCAACATGACCCCATTAGGTCATGTTGGATCAAAGGTCAATTGGGCTAGGTTAGGTCTAATTGGCCAATGGAGGCTTTGGTCAAGTTCCACAAGTGATTTGGAATGACTTGACCCATTGGTTTGGATCAATTTGGCTTAGATCAAGTTTTGACACATTTTGACCCTTTAGGTCAAAATGGGTCAACTTGGGTCAAAAGTGGGCTAGGTTAGGCTCAAATGTTTCCTTGGTCAAGTTCAAACATAAGTCATGAGTGAACTTAGATCAATGGTTTTAATCAATTTGGCCTATGGTGGAATTTGGCTATGTTATTAGGTTTCATTTTAGGTTAAGTGTCGACTTGGTCAACCCTTAAGTTTGACTTGGTTTGACTCAATTTGATTGATTGATCATCCCATGATGATTGTTGATCATGATGAGAGGGATATATGAGTTTGGTTCAATCCAATTTGGTTAGGATCAAAATTTGGCTCATAAGGTTACTTTAAGTCACTTTGGGTCAAGTGAGCCTAAGTGGGTCAAATGGCTTGGCCGAAGCTTGATTTGAAGTTGGTTGACCTTGTATATGGACTCATGATTGAAATATAAATCCATTTACAAGTGGTTTAAAGTCAAATGGGTTTTGATCCATTTGATAATTTCATATTCAAAGGAAGAATATGAAGGGTTTTGGGTTTGATTTTTGACTTGGGTTTTGATTGAGTGATTGATGTTTGGATTTATATATGAGCTCATGATTGTAGGGTTGATTCAATCATTAGAGAAAATCAAGAGTTTGGCTTGATTTGAAGTTGATTTGGCTAAGTTCAAGATTTTGACTTCAAAGGCTTAGATTGGATTTTGAGTTGATTTGAGTTTGATTTTTGAAATAAGTTTTGATTGTTTGAATTTATATTTCATTTATATATGTAAATATAAATGAGAATATAAATGGATCATGAGAAAATTTCAAGGATTTGAAGTGGTTTAATCATGATTTGGGCTAAGTCCATTAAGAAGGATTTAAATGACTTAGGAAAATTTGGAGTAAGGTTTTGAATTTTGTAATTTGGTTTGATTGATTTATATTTATATTTCATTTATATATGTGAATATAAATGAGAATATAAAACAATTATGAGAAAATCCCATGACTTTGATATGGCTTGATCAAGATTTAGGCTAAATTCATTAATGGAAAATTAATGACTTAAGAAAATTAAGGGACTTAAGAATATTTCATGAATTGATTTGAAATTTTGAGTTTAGTTTGATTGATTTGAATTTATATTTCATTTATATATGTGAATATAAATGAGAATATAAATGGATTATGAGAAAATCTCAAAGATTTGATTTGATTTAGATCATGATTTTGGTTAAGTCCTTAAGGGAATATTAAGGACTTAGGTAAAATTTGGACTTAGAAATTTTTAATGAATTTTGATCATGCAATCATGAATTTCAATCATATGGAGTTTATTTGAATTTGGAGAAAATCAATTAAGATTGATTTGGAGTTTTAATTAAAAGAAGGAAAGTGAGGAATGGTTTAAGCTAAGGGTAAAAAATTCTCCTAACACCCCTAAGGCATGACCTATTCCTATGGCTAACTCTTCTAAGTCTCTAGGGATAGGTTTGAGTATCCACCTAATCACTAGATGTATCTTAAGATGAAAGAACTCTTAAAGTTTAAGAGGAATTTTATGTCTAAGATGGAGGGGTTGAGAGCTCATTCTAAAAATGAGGTCAACAAAGGGCGCCCAATGGTGTGACTGACAAGGAACACCGCACATATTTATGTTGACCAAAATGATCAAAAACATTGAAAGATCACAAGCACTAATAAAAGAAATCTATCCTTAACCCAAGGAAAAGAAACAATTCAGAGCTTAGTGCAATGTGGCTCTACTTAAGTCCAAGACATAAGAGAGAGGGAAAAAATCCACTAACGGATAGAGTGAGAACCTTCCACTAGAGAAGTAGTTTCAAGTCATCCACAAGGGAATGAAAGGTTTGATTTGATTCTCTCTAAGGAGCAAAAGATTTGAATTGTTTCACTGGGGAAGTGGGTTGAATTTGTTTTAAATTTGTTAGGTTTTGAATTTTTAGATGAACCTTGTTGGTTTATGATGGATCGCACTGAGTAGGAACCATGGAGGTCAAGACCTAGCTCAGATTTACCAATCCAAAGAGCTAGTCTACTAAACACGTAGTAGGACTAGCCAACCAAAGGGATGCCTTTCTATATACAATAGATGTACTAAGAAGAAAGTGTAGTAGACTTACATCCTCCAAAGTAGAGACCAGTTGCTGGGGTAATCTATTGGTAAGGCAACAGATTGAACCCAACCTAGGGCTAACTATTAAGTGAATGCCATTAGGGGACTTAGATCAGCTCAAAGATTGTCAAGATTGATTTCATTTTTTTAGTTTTGTTCATTCTGATTATGATGGATCCCATAGGTTTGTAATGAACTGTACTGAGTATGGGCTATGGAAGCTTAGACCTAACTCAGATTTACCAATTCAAAGGGAGTAGTCTACCAACCATGAGGTAAGACTATCCAACAAAGGGGAAATGCCTTTCGGTATACAATGGCCAGGTTAGGAAGAAAGCATAGGGACACACATCTTCCAGAACAAGGAACCACTAGGGTGATTGGTTGTATTGGGCAACAAATCAAACCTGACCTAGGGCTGACTATTGAGTGAATTCCACTGGGGGACTAAAATCAGCTCAAGGATAGTCAAATATTAATTTCATTTTTTAGATTTGTTTTTGGATTACGTTAGTTTGTGATGGATCATGCTAAGAAGGAGCTTATGGAAGCCTAGACCTATCTCAGATTCACTAACACAAAGGGAGTAGCTTTCCGATCGATGGGAGAACTATCCAACCAAAGGAGTGCCTTTCGATTTGTAATGATCAATTGGGGGAAGAAAGCTCGTGGACTCACATCATCCACTAGAAAAGACCACTGGGGTGATCGGTTGCTTTGGGCAACAAATCAAACCCTACCTAGGGCTGCTCGTCAATTTGCGATAATCATGCTAGAAAGAATGCATCAGTCTTACATCTTTCAAAGCAGAATGACTACCTGGGTAACCTGCTTGTGGAAAAATAGATTGAACCTGATCTAAGGGAGACTATGGAGTGAGTACCAACTTAAAAATTTATCTCAACTCAGGTAGTCAAGAAATTCCTATAGGGAGTTCTACTAACACTTCCTTAAAGATAGGATACCTACTTGGGAAAAGGGTCCCTTAGGGGGCTTGAATTCTAAATCCACAAGCGAATTAAATTTTTTATTTTGTTGTTTGTTTGTTTATTTTATCATGGACCCTATTAGTTTGTGAGGGATCATACTGAGAAAGAGCTTATATCAGCCTAGACCCATCTCAGATTTACTGAACCAAGGGAGAATCTGTGCATCCGCTGAATAGATTCTCCAACCACAAGGGTGGTTACTAGGAAAGGGGAACTATCCAATCCAGAAGTAACCTGTAGTGTCTAAATGGAGTCACAAAGGACTTGATCCAACACCATATATTATTCAATAGTATTCCAACTCAAGGAGAAAGTGTGGGGACTCATATCTACCAAGAGTGGTATATTCACTGGGTGAGTCACTGTTAGCATAGTTAACAACAACCAACCTAAGGTGCCCATCGATTTGCACCAATCAGCCTAAGAAGAAAGCTCAGAGACTCACATCCTCTTATAGTGGAAGTGATTGGGATAGTCTTCTGATGATCCCAAAAGGTGACTAAAGTGAATTTTACTAGGGGACATAGATCAGCTCAAAAGTAGTCAAGAGGAAAGGAGCCTCTGGGGGACTTATCTAAACCTCAAACATACTCGACCTAGTTAGAGCATGATGGCTAGTTCAAGAAGATAGCACAGGGACTCACATCTTCTTAAACAAACTCAACATGAGGTAGCTTACTGGCTAGGCAGTGAAGCCTACCATACTAACAAGATGCTCTTTGGTTTGCAATGATCATGTTAGGAAGAAAGCGCGGGGACTCACTTCCTCCAGTAAATGACCATTAGGGTGACATACTAGCGAGGTAGCATGTAGACCTAACCTATAGTAGCTAATGAGTGAGTGCCATAGGGGGCTTGCTCTTACATCAAAGTAGCTTGAGATATAAGATTTATGTTTATTGTTGTGCATGTGTTAGAAAGAATAAGATGCCTCTGGGAGACTCTTACACCTACCTTAAACACACTAGGGATTTGATGAAGTGGTGCCAGAGATGGCAAACAACATTCCTGCTAAGAAAGGATGTTTCTTGGGTTTTCTCACACCTATCTTAGTTATGCTAATTGAAATAGGATTCCTCTCGGGTTCTCTTACACCTATTCTAAAAGCATTGGGATATTGTGTTTATGTTGTGAAAGAGGGATAGGATTTCACTAGGGGACTCTTACACCTACCCTAAATACGTCATGGCAGATTTGCAAGATAAGCAAAAAATGCTTTGAAAAGAAGAGAAGATTTGATGAATGGAATCAAATTTTGTTCTTTTTATTAATGATTATTTGCAAACATGATTTGTTTCATGGGTAATATTTCTTTAGATAGAGCCCATTAATTGGAAGCATTGGGTGTTCCCCTTTATAATCAATAAGATGATAAAATCTTTCTTGGTAGGCTTTTTATATGACATAGGAGCCTTTCCAAGTGGGTCCAAACTTGCATCCCATCTTTTGACAGGCAACAATGGGTCTCCTTAGGACTAACACAAGTTCTCGTACTCGGCAAGACTTAGGGTGAACCAACTTGTTGTGAGCTTCAATCATTTTGGCCTTGTACAACTTGAGGTTCTGGCATGCCCGTAGGAGACTTTTCTCCAAACCTTCAAGCTCTTCTAATCACAAGTTTGCATTCTGCCCTATAGTGATCTTGTTACCCAATGCTATCCTTAGTGATGAGAGTTGAACTTCTAATGGAAGAACAGCTTCAGACCCATACACTAAAGAAAATAGGGTAGACTGAGTTGGATTTCGGTATATGGTGCAGTAGGCCCACAAAGCTTCAACCAACTAATCATTCACAATCGTTTGTTGTCATCAAGAGTCTTCTTCAGTATCTAGATGAGAGTTTTGTTGAATGCTTCTGCTAAGCCATTTGCTCTAGGGTAATAGATGGTGGAGTATCTCCAATCTATATCATGTCTTCTAGAGAAGCTATTGATCTTCGTGCTTTTGAATGCAATACCATTATCAGATATAATTCATCGAGGAACCCCAAACCTATATACAATATGGCTCCTAAAAAATTAGAGCACGTGATGAGCTGTGACCTCTCTGAGTGGGATGGCTTCTGCCCACTTGGAAAAGTACTCAATTGCAACTAATATGGATCGATGCCCCTAGGAAGAAGGAGGATCGATTGGGCCCAAAATGTCAGTACCCCAACACTCAAATGGCCATGAAACCAATGTAGGATGTAGAATGTTGGGATGTTGCTAGAGGCCCACATTGTGTACCTGACACTGATGGCATCTCCTAGCTACATCCATGCAATCTGTAATCATCAAAGGCTAGTAGTATCCTATTCTGTTGATCTTCATCTTCATCTTCAGACTGGGTTGATGAGCTCCACATATACCTGAGTGTACCTCGGTTACAATTCCATGGGCTTCATGTTTGTCTAAACATTGTAACCACATTTGGTCAAAGGATCGGCGGTAAAGGGTGCCATTAACAAGAGCATAGGAGAGAGCTCTTTGTTTCACTTGATGGGCTTGTGATTTCTCTTGTGGTAGTTTTGCCAGTGTTCAAATAATCTATGAACGGTTGCCTCCAATATAGCTCCTTGACCATTTTGGCAATGACAACCTTCCCTTCAAGAGAAAGTCTCTCGATGAGTTTAAAATCAATAAGGGATAGGACTTGTCTATTTTGGACCCTTATTGAAATGGACTCATTTTCCAGACATGCCAACTCTTTGGCAAGTTTGGCCAAGGCATTTGCTACTGTGTTCTCTGCTCAGGGAACCTTGTAGATGGTCACTTCGGGAATCCAGGCCAATAGCTTCATGGCATACTAGTAATGATGAAGCTTGGGTTTGAAAACCTGGTAGGACCCAACAATTTGGTTGATGACCCACTGAGAATCCCTGAAGATGTTGATGCTCTTGACACTGATAGTGATGGATAACTCTAGACTAACAATCAAAGCCTCATGCTCAACTTCATTGTTGGTGTAGGGGTTGAAAAGATAGTATGAGAATCTCACAATTTAGAGTTAGAAGAACTATTCCTGCCCTGCCTTTCCTGGGAGAATAGATAGTGGTGCTTCACCTTCAAGAAAAGAAATAGCACCATCAAAATACATCTCCCAATGGTGGTTGCCACCCTCCCTTAAGTTCATGATTTGTTCATTAGGGAGATCATCATTAAGCGAGAATCAACCAGAAGTGGGTATGCTGCTAAGAAATCCACTAGTGTCTGTCCTTTTACTGTACGGAGGGGTAAAAATATGATATCAAACTATGAGAGAATCATGGACCATCGTGCCAAACATCCAGATAATGTTGGCCATGTCATGAGATATCATAGTGGATTTGTTTGGGAGATCAAGTTCACCTTATGAGAAAGCATATAGTGTTGTAGCTTCTAAGATGCAAAGATCAAAGCTAGGCAATATTTATCAATAGGTGGATAGTTTTCTTCAGCAAGAATCAGATGACAGTTAAGATAATAGAGAGCGCTCTCCTTCCCGTCATCATTGGCTTGGGCTAACAGAGCACCGAGAGAGTCATCCAATGCAGTAGTGTAAAGGATCAGTGGCCTACCCGGGATAGGGGCTGCTAGAACTAGCGGCTTCACCAAGTACTCTTTGATGTCTTTGAAGGCTTACTGGCACTTATTATCCCACTTGAACTTGGCATCCTTTTTGATAAGTGCTGAGAATGCTTTACATCTCACCAATAGGTTTGAGATAAGGCATCTTAGATATGCCAGCCATGTTTGAAAGGATCTGAGTTGAGTTAAACTCTTAGAAGGTGGCATTTCTAAGATAGCTTTAATCTTTTTAGGATCTATTTCTATTCCAAGATGTCAAACAACAAACCCAAGGAATTTTCTTGAAGCGACTCGAATGGATTCATCTGAGATATTGATTATCTTAACCGTTTGAGAACTACTCTTAAGTCAAAGAGGTGGTCTTCCTTTTCTAAGCTTTTGACTACTAAATCATCAACATAACACTCAACCTGATGATGGATGAGTTCGTTGAAGATCTAAGTCATGACCATTGGTATGTAGCACCAGCATTTTTAAGGCCGAAGGGCATGACCCTATAACAGAAGATTCTGATCGGGGTTCAAAAAGTAGTGTTTCTTTCATCTTCAAGAGACATCTTGATTTGGTTATAGCTAGATGATCCATCCATGAAAGAGAATAATGCATGAGATGAGGTGATGTCCACCATTAATTATGGTATAGGAAGAGGAAACTCATCCTTAGGACATTCCTTATTCAAGTCTCTAAAATTGACACAAATGTGAATTTGGCCATCCTTCTTTTTAACTTGGATGACACTGGCTAACCAGGTAGGATATTTTTCTTCCCTAATAAAACCAGCATCAATTAGTTTCTTGACTTTATAAATAATCTATTGTTCAATTTCAAATTGCATGCATCTAGGAGCTTGCTTATTAGGGGGTAACATTAGGATCTATTGCTAGCTTGTGGACTACTACGTCAAGAGATAATCTGGGTTTTTCTTCATAACTCTATGTGAAGCAGTCTTTAAACTCAGTCAATAGATTAACTAAGTCATTGGTTTCTTCTACATTCAGCAACGAACTGATCTATGTCAGGCGAGGATTTTCTTCTGTCCCATGGTAGATTTATTTAAGCTTGTGGATTATTGAATGAATCTCCTCTTCAAATTCTGGCGGTGCCTACTTTACTTGGAGATCATCTGGATCATCTGAAGTTTCTAAACTCACATTCTCATAAGAGTTGGGGATGTGTGAGAAGAACCTATCAAACTCTAAATGGTTAGTAACAACTAGGCAATAATTTTCATCATTGATCAGACCCATTGTACCAAATCCTAGTCCTGCTTTTGATTGTGCTTCCCTGCCTATATTGTTCCATAGCTTTTCGAAGTATTCTAATCTGTGTTTGGACCATGTGTGAGGAACTAAACTTTTCTGTATAAGATTTTGAACACAAGATGAGTAAAAGTCAAAAGGTAATTCCATTAACTGTTTAAAAGTATCTTCCTGAAGCTCTACATCAACTTCAGGGATTGAGGAGGATGACCCCAAAAAGAACTTCTTTTGCTTCATGTCACTAGAAGACTTAGGGACTTCCTTAACTACTAAACCTTCAACTTTTTGAGATGTAAGTTAGGTAAGAGCTAAGGTTCCCAACTGCTGCCTAACAATTTCACATAAACTAGATTCGAATACTTTACTTTACTTGGAGGCCTGGTCTTCATCTCTGGCTGGATCAAAAGTCACCTCCAATGGAACCCGCTGAGAGGGTTGGCTACTATACTAATCATATTAGACTCATCCTACGAGCTGGATTCCAAGTCTATGTGAATATTAGGGGTACTTCTATGAACTGGAACATAAACTCTATTGGCTGAAAGCCAACTAGGGGGTCTCCCACCTCTAGAACTACCTCTATTTCTACCTCTACCTCTACTTGGTGGAGGTTGAGCCATCCTACCCACATGTCTATATGAAGGAATGAACTATGGGTGGAATGTGATATGCTGATCTATTTCTTCTTCAATTCCCCTTTCTTGTTCACTTAGACTTTTGTTTTACTTTTCATTTTCTTTTTTCTTTTATTTTGTTTCATTTTCTTTTTCTTTTGGTTCTACATTTGAATTTTGTCCATGTTCAAGAGAAAGGGTGTTTTGAGGAAGGTAGTAGGTCACATCCTCATAAATCTCAACCTCTCTAACTGAAAATGGCTTTTCATCCCCATTGATACGATATTCAATTCCATCTTTTCTAAACTTGATGCACTCATGAAGGGAAGATGGAATGATCTTATTCTAATGTATCCAAGGCCTACTAAGCAAAGAAATGAACAAGTATTTGAATCAATGATGTAAAACTTAGCTTCAGTCTTTCAGTCACCTATCTCTAAGGGTAACACTATAGAACCTAAAGCCCACTCACCTTGATCATTGAATCCTCTCAACATCATCCTATCTCCTCGGAGTGCGAAGAGATGTTGATCTTCAAATAGGCAAGGGTCTTTAGACTCATAATGTTCACCAATGCATCTGAATCCATGAGAATCTTGGCAAGTATTAACCTCTCCATGTCAATTATGATGTAATGGGGAAGGTTGTGCACCAAGTCCCCTAGAAGAAGGTCTTCATCTATGAAGGTGATCCCGTGGGCTTATTTTGCATAAAGTGCTTCCTCACCTATAGCGATCAGCTGAGCAAAGTATATTTCAAGATCAAGGAGGGCCTTGATTAGTGATTCCCTCATCTTTTTGGATAAGACAAGGGCATCATATATGCTTAGCTTAGATGGAAACTTTCTTAGATGAGAAAGGACGTTGTAGTCCACCTTTGGCTAGTCTTCCACAAGCATATCCAAGGGTGGAGCATCCTATGAAGGGCTTCTCGATCTTCAATACCAATGACTTGTTTTCCTCTATCTTGAGGTGTTTCCCTAGGAGGTAGAACCTTGCCACTATGGAGGTTGACTTCAGTGATCTCTTGAGGCAAGGTGGTGGAAGGTTCCACCTACACTTTAGGCTCACCTACATCTTCTTCTATGGGACTCTCAGAATCAGATGATTCCAAGTCTATCTCAAGAGGTGAACCCATAGTATTCAAAGTTGAAAAGTCTAACTATGAATCAAAAAGAGGAAGATCAAAATTGTTATAACTCTTTAGACTTAAAGAGTTATCATTAGGAATATAAAAAGACAACCCATAAAAAGTGACACAGATGTAATTCAAACTAGCTTTATTCTTCAATTTCTTAGAATTATTTGGAGGTACAAAGTAGAAGTCAAGTAAAGTGGGTGGAGTAAGGGATTTGATGCCCTTATCCGCTGATACAAGAGTTCTAGTAGTAGAAAAAAAGAAAAGCTAGCTGAAATGGAATAAGTCATTGGTGTGGAAGCTGCAACTAAAGGATGGAGGCTAGAAACAGTCGGTGGCTATGCTAAGGGGCTATCTAGGGCCGACACATGCTGCTTTTGCTGCTACTGAGCTCTCACTTTCCTAGAGTTGGCATTGGAAACTTGCAAACCTTCCTTGGTGTTGGAGGTTTGAGTTGACTCAGGCACCTACAAGGAAAGCTTCTTGATCTTCTGAATTATTTTCTTAGAGGTTTTGGATGAAGAAATCTCCCAACTTTCCATAGTTTTGGTAGGATCACATGTATCCCCAAATATTACCCTAATGGAACTAGAAGGTTGTTCTAGAAGGTATTCCTTTGGGATAACTATATCACCGATCTTGAAACTATTTTCAAGCCAGTCCTTGAATGTGAAGCAATCCTCCAAAATGTTGTCTAACATTTGGTGGTAAGGGAAAAAGTTTGGATCATGACTTTTGCCTACTTCCTCCGGTCTCCTAGTCTTAGGTAGCTAAAAATTAGGTTTCTTTAAGAGATTCTTAAAGATTTTCTTGATTAACTCCCTCTTAAATTAATAAGGTTTGTTTAACTTATTTAAAGAGTAGGTGGACCATAGCTACTTGGCAGTGGGTATGCATGCCGCTACTGCTATTGGTATGGTTGAGGCGATAGCTATGCTGGCCATGGAGGCTATGGTGGAGATCGGTAGGGTTGCCTCATTGATGGCAAAGGAGGTGGAGGCTACTGAGGTCATGGCCTTTCAGACTGATCTCTAGCTGACTACTTCCCTTTGTTAAAAACTTATACTACTCCTAGCTTCTTCTCATAGACCTTCTACAGCTTTTGCTTAGGAAATTGATCCTAAAAAGGCAACTGTTTGGCTTCTCCTTGTAGACTAGCCGCCTTATTGATTAGCTTCTCAAATGTCTTGATAGTGAAGCCCTTAATCATGAAGGTGAGTGGGCCATAAATATTCTTCAAGAGAATCTCAATGGCATGATGTTCAGACAACTGCGGTTCACACTTCATACTTAGATTATGCCATCATAGATTATAATAAATAAGTGACTCATCGGAGTGCTATTGTGCTACAACGAGATCACCTTCATTAACCCTTTGCTGAGCTCCAACAAACCTCTTGATAAAGAGTTGCTCTAACTCAGCAAATGTCTTTACTGAATCGTTAGGCAGTTCAACATACCAATCAAAACCAATACGCGTTAGGCTACTGACATAAAGTCAGAAAAGCAAAGCATCACTTCCACCTACGGTGCAATAATTAGCCCTGAAATGTGCTATGTGCTGCCTCAGATTTCCACTGCAATTGAAGGTTTTAAAGGAAGGAGGCATGAAACCCTTGGGATACTGGATAGCATAGAATTCCTCTGGGTAGGGTCTACCCTTTAGAACTGATGATCCTCCCGGGCTTGAGCCAAAGCTTCCTTTGATTTTATATCTTCTTCTTGTATGGAGGTACTTTCCACTACCTTCCTATACAGGCTAGTGCTACCTTGCTCAATGGGAGGTAGAGTCTTAACTAGATCAAAGACATTCACTAACTCAGGCTGACTGATGTCGACTGTGGTAGGATGAACTAAAGGGGCTTATTTCTGAAGCACTAACACTGCTGCTAACAAGTAATGTAACTAACGTGCCATCCTATCAATCTGCCCATCCTTCCACCTCAACTGATGTCAGAGGTGATTAACCCTAAACCCTAAACCCTAAACCTTAAAAACCTTAAAAATCTAAAAAACTAATCCTAAACTAAATAAAACCCAAAAATAAACTAAATAAAAAAAACCTAAATCTAAATAAAATGAAAACCTAAATTAAAACCTAAACCTAAACCTAAACCTAAAATTAAAATTAAATAAAAAATAAAAACTAAATTAAAATATAATAAATAAAATCCTAAGCTAAACTAAAAAAATAAAATTAGCCTAAGAATAAAAAGCCTAAATAAACAAAAACTAAATGTAAAATAAAAATAAAATAAACCTAAAATAAAACAAAATAAAAACCTAAACCTATGAAATAAACCTTAAAATAATACCTAAACCCTAAACTATAAAAACCTAAACCAAAAATAAAAAGAAAATAAACAAAATAAAATGAACTTAAACCTAAATTAAAATAAACTAAACTAAAATAAATAATACCTAAACCTAAAACTAAATAAAATAAAACAAAATAAACCTAAACCGAAAGTAAAAAATTGAAACCTAAAAATAAACCTAAAATAAAAATCTAAAACCTAAACCTAAAAAAATAAAATAAAAACCTCAACCTAAACCAAAAAATAAAAATAAAACCTAAACCTAAAAAATAAAAATAAAAAAATCAACTGAAAAATAAACTTAAACTTAAAAAATAAACTAAAATATGAAAAACATAAACTAAAATAAAGAAACTAAACTAAGTAAAAATAAAATATAAACCTAAATAAAAATAAAAAATAAAATATACTAAAATAAATAAAATATAAACTAAATAAACCTAAACCTATCGGTTTACTTAATTTTTTAAAAAAAACCATAAACCCAAAATCCTAAACCCCAAACCCTAAACTCTAAACCAACAACCCTAAACCCTAAACCCTAAACGATAAAACCCTATGCCGAAAACCCTAAACCCTATACCCTAAACCTAAAACCCAAAACCCAAAACCCTAAACCCTAACCCAAAACCCTAAACCCTAAACCCTAAACCTTAACCTAAAGTAACTAAATAAATTAAAAAAATAAACCCAAACCCTAAAACCTAATAAACCTGAACCCTAAGAATGATATCCCCTTTTGATGGAGGTTGAGATTATTTCTGGTTGGTACTATTGAGATTTACTTGCCCTCTAGTTTTGGTGGCTCTCCTCTTGTTGGTCTCCTACTGTGTTGGTTTTAAGATGGCATGGTGATTGGCAGGCTTCAGAACTTGCTTATTTGCATTTTTTCCAAGCCACTTTTTTTCTTGTGAGGGTTTATTGACTGCTGGTTGCTTGATGGTTGTGGTTTTTTCTAGCCTTTTGCTTTTAGTTTTTGCTATCTGGCATCATGATTATTGGTTGGGCTTGACTGTGGGCTTTGTTCCTTCATGGGATGAGTTTACTCTCTTTGGAGTTGTTACCTGCCATCTAGTTTTTGTTCCCTTTTTAGTGGTTTTTTTGATGTTTTTATGGTGTTTTCTTGTTGGCTGGATGGACCATTGGCTTGTCATTTCTTTCTGTTGTGGGATGAACATATATGTGGCTTTGGCTATTCTTATCTCTATTACTATTTTCGATTCCAGCTATGTAAATTTGATGGTTGGCTACTGTATTTGCTGGTTGGTGGATCTACATAGTTTTTAGTTCTTTACCTTTGGTCTTTATTTATTTTGGGTGGATTTGATGGTGGTTGTTTCTTGGTTATTGTCTTGTTTGGTTGGTTTCTTTGCTCTTTATTGGTTTTGTTTCTTGGTTAGACTATTTAATCGATGATAGATACTTGGTGAGCTCTTGGTAGCTATTTGGTTTAATTGAGGTATGTTGGTTATGAAAGGTGGGATGCTTCCTCTATTATCCTTTTGTCTAGTAGCACCATATGTGATTGTAACCCTTCTTCTGAAGGCTGGATACTCACATATCCTGTTTCCCCTTGAGATGAATGTGACTGAGCCTGAGCCATATCTAAGATTTTTATCATTTTATTCCTTTTGTGTATTTAGCTTATCCTTATTTCTAGATGTTTATCTTTATATGAAGTTCTTTGCAGATTTGTGGCAGGTTTTGGGGCTTTAGGTGGTTTCAACATCTCTTAGAAGATTTCGGGATATAGATGGCTTTGGCTGGCCTTCTTGGAATTTGGTGTTGTTTCTTTCTTAATTTTTGTCATTTCTTTATTTTTCTTTGGTTTTTTTGTAATAGGTAGGAAATTTATCTCTTTAGGTTAATTGTAGCTCTTTGAGTAGTAGTTTAGAGATTTATCCCCTATAAGGACCTTGTATCCCTTTCCTTTTGGCAATAAAATTCTCCCACTTTGGATTTTTTTTAAAAAAACCCTATGAATGGGAAGAACCTTGATGGCAAGAACATCCACAATAACCAGGCTTAGTCTAAATCTTGCTGTGGAGGTGAAGGTAGAGGCTAGTCACAGGGTGGTGGGGGGGATCTGGATGGATTGAGGTGGTCGAGTGGTTATGGAGGTGGGAGGGGAGAAGGTTACAACCATGGTGGTGGCGGAGGGAGAGATTGGGGATATGATGGTGGATCCTGCTACTCGAGAGGCCAGGGTGGTTTTGATCGGAACTGGAGAAACTAAAAAATAGCCGATCCTATCTGCTGCTTATGGAACTGTGTCTTTATAGTAGAGATGATTCTAGTTATCTAGAGTTTTTGATTTTCTCTATGCGTGCTCATTTTTTATCTATGTCGTCGCTTGTGTCATAGAAAACTTGGTGCGTTACTTGGTTAATGAATTCAAAAAGTAGAAAAGTTGAATCTAAATTTGTTCTCTGTTAAAAAAATATAACCAAAAACCCTAAACTAAAACCTGAACCCTAAACCTAAAACCTAAACCGTAAATACTAAACCCTAAACCATAAAAACCCTAGACCCTAAACCCTAAACTCTAAACCCTAAATCCTAAAATCCTAAACCCTAAACCATAAACTCTAAAACTTAAACCCTAAACCCTAACCCTAAAAAAAATTAAAAACCTTACACCCTAAACACTAAACCCCACCCTAAACCCAAAACCCTAAACTAACCCTAAACCCTAAACCCTAAAAGCTAAAAACCTAAACCTAAACTAAATAAAATGTGAAAATAAAATAAATAAGAAAACTAAACAAAAATGGAATAAAAAATTAAAATAAAATAAAAGCATAAACTAAAACATAAACTTAAACATAAAAAATAATAATAAATAAAAACTAAACAAAAATAAAATAAATAAAATCCTAAACTAAAATAAAAAAATAAAAATAAATTAAAAACTAAACCTAAAATATAAATAAAATAAACCTAAGATATAATAAAATAAAAACTAAATAAGAACATAAACCTATAAAATAAACTTAAAAATAAATAAAAAATAAAACCTAAATCCTAAACTAAAAAAAGGAACTAAACCTAAAATAAAATAAATAAACCTAAACCTAAACTAAAATTAGCTAAACTAAAATAAATAAAACCTAACCTAAACCTAAAATAAACTAAACCAATACCTAAACCTAAACTAAATAAAATAAAATAAACTAAAAATAAACCTAAACCTAAATTAAAAAATAAAACCTAAGAATAAACCTAAAATAAAAACCTAAAACCTAAACCAAAAAAAGTAAAATAAAAACCTAAACCTAGACATAAAAATAAAAAATAAAAGCTAAACCAAAAAATATAATAAAAATAAAATTAAACTAAAAAATAAACCTAAACCTAACTGTAAACCTAAAAAATAAGCTAAAATAAAAAACCTAAACTAAAATAAATAAACTAAACTACATAAAAATAAAAATAAAAATAAGCCTAAATAAAAATAAAAAAATCAAATAAACTAAAATAAATAAAAAATAAACTAAATAAGCCTAAACCTACCATTTTACGTAATTTAACAAAAATAAAACAATAAGAAAATAAAACAATAAAAAAACCCTAACCCTAAACCCTAAACCCTAAACCTATAACCCTAAACCTACAACCCGAAACCCAAAAACTCAAAACCCAAACCCTAAACCATAACCTTAAAACATAAACCCTAAAACCTAAACCCTAAAACCATAAATCCTAAACACTAAACCCTAAACCCTAAACTCTATTAAAAAAAACCTTAAACCCTAAACCATAAACCCTAAACCTTAAACCCTAAACTAAAACCTAAACCTTAAACCTAAAACCTAAACCCTAAACCCTAAACTCTCAAAACCCTAAACCTTAAACACTAAACCCACAGCCTAAACCCAAAACCTAAAGCCTAAACCATAAAGCCTATACCCTAAACCCTAAAACCTAAACCTGAATAAGAAAATAAAATAAAATAAAATAAAAATCTAAACTAAAACCTAAAAATAAAATAAAAATTAAACTAAAATAAAATAAACAAAATCTCAAACTAAATAAATAAAATAAAATAAACCTAAAATAAAAATAAAATAAACCTAATAAAATAAAATAAAAACTAAATAAAAACTTAAACCTAAAAAATAAACCTAAAAATAAAACCTAGAAATAAATAAAAAATAACACCTAAACCCTAAACTAAAAAAAAACCTAAACCAAAAATAAAAATAAAATAAACAAAATAAAATAAACCTAAACCTAAAGTAAAATAAATTAAACTGAAATAATTAAAACATAAACCTAAATGTGAAATAAACTAAACCTAAACATAAACTAAATAAAATAAAATAAACTAAAAATAAACCTAAGCCTAAAATAAAAATTAAAACCTAAAAAAACCTCAAATAATAACCTAAAACCTAAACCTAAAAAAAAAATAAAAACCTAAACCTAAAAAATAAAATAAAAGTCAAACTAAGCTAAAAAAACCTAAACATAAACTTAAACCTAAAAAATAAACTAAAATAAGAAAACTTAAACTAAAATAAATAAAATAAACTAAATAAAAATATCCTAAATAAAAATTAAAAATAAAATAAACTAAAATAAATAAATAAAAACCAAATAAAGTAAATAAACCTAAACCTACTAATTTACATAAATTCTTTAAAAAAAAAAACCCTAAACCATAAACTAAAAAATAAAACCCAAAAATAAACCTTGGAATAAAAAACCTAAATAAAATATAAACTAAAGATAAAATAAAAATAAAATAAACCTAAAATAAAATAAAATACAACCTAAATAAAATCCTAAGCCAAAAAATAAAACTTTAAAATAAATAAAAAATAAAACCTAAACCCGAAACCTAATAAAAAAACTAAACCTAAAACAAAAAAGAAATAATCAAATTAAAATAAACCTAAACCTAAACTAAAATAAACTAAACTAAAATAAAAAAACCTAAACCTAAAATAAATAAAATAAACCCTAAAATAAAAATAAATCAAAATCTAAACTAAAAAAATAAAAACTAAAAATAAACCTAAAATAAAAATCCTAAAACAGTAACCTAAGAAAATAAAATAAAACATAAACCTAGACCTAAACCTAAATATAAAAAATAAAACCTAAACCTAAAAAATAAAATAAAAATAAAACTCAACTGAAAAATAAACCCAAACCTAAACCAAAACCTAGAAAATAAACTAAAATAAAAAACCTAAACTAAATAAAAATTAAAAAGAGACATAAATTAAAAAAAATGTAAAATATACTAAAATAAATAAACCTAAACCTATTAGTTTACTTCATTTTTTTTAAAAAAACACTAAACCTTAAGATATCCCTAAACCCAAAATCCTACAAACCCTAAATCCTGAAGCCTAAACACTAAACCCTAAACCCGAAACGTTAGTCCCTAAACACTAAACCCAAAACCCAAAACCTTAAACCTTAAACTCTAAAAACTTAAAATTTTAATCCTAAATTAAATAAAACATAAAAATAAAATATATAAAAAACCAAAACCTAAATAAAATAATGAAGTAAAATAAAATAAAAACTTAAACAAAAACCTAAACCTAAATCTAAAAATAAAAAAATAAACTAATAAAAATAGACTAAAATAAAATAAATAAAGACCTAAACTAAACTTAAAATAAAATTAACCTAAGAATAAAAAAACTAAATAAAATAAAAACCAAAAAAACCAAAAATAAAAGAAAATGAAAATTAATTAAAAACCTAACCCTAAAAAATAAACCTAAAAATAAAACCTAAAAATAAATAAAAAATAAAACCTAAACCCTTAACTAAAAAAAAACTTAACCTAAAATAAAAATAAAATAAACAAAATAAAATAAACCTAAACCTAAATTAAAATAAACTAAACTAAAATAAATAAAACCTTAGCCTTAAATAAACTAAACCTAAACCATAAACTAAATAAAATAAAATAAACTAAAAACAAACCTATACCTAAACTAAAAAATAAACCTAAAATAAAAACCTAAAACCTAAACCTAAAAAATATAAAATAAAACCTAAACCTAAATCTAAAATTAAAAAGTATACCTAAACCTAAAAAATAAAATAAAAATAAAACTAAACTAAAAAATAAACATAAACCTAAACCTAAACCTAAACCTAAAAGATAAACTAAAATGAAAACCTAAATTAAAATAAATAAACTAAACTAAATAAAAATAAAAATAAAATTAAATAAAAATATAAAATAAACTAAATAAACCTAAACCTATTACTTTAAAAAAAACTAAATGCTAAACCTAAACCCTAAACACTAAATCTAAACCTAAGCTAACTAACTAAACCCTAAACCCTAAACCCTAAAACCCTAAACTAAACTTTAAACCTTAACTTAAACTAACTTAAACCCTAAACTCTAAACCCTAAGCTATAACCCCTAAACCCTAAACCTAAACCTAAACTAAAACCCTAAACCTAAACCTAAACTAACCTAAACCCTAAAACCTAAACCCTAATCACAAATTCCAAACCTTAACTAAACTAACCTAAACTCCTAAACTCTAAACCCTAAAACTCTAAACCCTAAAGCCTAAACACTAAACCTAAACACTAAACTTAAACCCTAACCCTAAATAAACCCTAAAACTTAAACCTAAAACTCTAAACCTAAACTAAACTAAAATTTAAACTAAACTTAAATCCTAAACTTAAACTTAAACCTAAATCTAAACTTAAACCTAAACTAAATTTAAACTAAACTCTAAACCTAAACTTAAACCTAAACTCTAAAACTAAACCTAAACTTAAAACCTAAACTTAAACTCTAAACTCTAAACTAAACTAAAACCTAAACCTAAATTTAAACCTAAACCTAAACTAAACCTAAACTAAACCTAAACTAAATAAACCTAAACCTCTAAACCCTAAACTAAACTAAACCTAAACTCTAAACCCTACAAACCTAAAACCTAAACTAATCCTAGTTTCTCCTTAGGCTATGGATTTCATTTTTCCCTTCATCTGCATCCCATCTCACATTTTTGGTGGATCCTTCATCATTATCATACCATTTTATGGAGCCTTTCAATATCCGCCACTCACATGATATGTGTCTCTTAATATGGTCGTGACCTCAAACCCATGGATTACATCTCCCAATTTGGATGATCTGACTAGGGCATCCAATTTTTTGGGGATTCCTAAACCCAATGCCATACTTGCTATTAAATCCTTTAAGGATGCACTTTCTGGAAAGAGCTCTACCATATCTGACTCGGTGAATATGATTTTGACTTCTTTTCGAGGTATGCCTGCAATCATGAGTTTGGATGATGATGTCAAAAAGCTTACAAAACCTTTCGAATTTACTTTGGTTGGAAAATTTGTGTTGCATTGGCCGAATTTGGAAAAGATCTGATCCTTTCTTCATAACCTTAAACTTTCAAGTGCTTTCTCTATTGGCTTGATCGATCTAAGACATATTTCGATTCAATTTATGAATGATTTGGATTATTCAAGGGTTTTCTCATGTCAATCTTAATTTATCTTTTATTGTCAAATGCATTTGTTGAGGAGGTCTCCTATTTTTTATATAAAGGATGAATCACTTATTATTCCTGTCTGGTTGGCTCTTCTAAATATAAGAATCCATTATGTTACCTACCAAATTTTATTTATTGTCGGGGCTCTTTTTGGTCGGCCACTCCAAATCAATCAAGCGATTGCTGTGAGATCCTGTCCCTCTATTGCTCATATATTGGTTGAACTTGACATATCTAAAAAACATACTAAGGAGGTTTGGATTGGATCTAAAAAGTTTGGTTATTTACAAAAGGTCAAATTTGAAAATTTTTTGGTTTTTTGTTCCCATTGCAAGATACATGGTCATGATAATTCGGAGTGTTTTGTTCTTCACATCTTAAAAAAGAAAATTTTGAATGATCTCAAAATTAGCTTCGATAAAGTTAATAAAACTATTTCTATGCCTAAAAATAACTTAAATGTTGATATTAGGTCGACTCTTTGGAATCTTCGATGTTCCTAAAATTGATTCGCTTCATTCTACCATGACAAAGGTACTAATAATGTTGAAAAGATGGTTTTCCCAACAACCTTTTTCTTTACATGAGAATATGCCTATTATGGCTAATTCCAAATTCAAAGAGGCTAAAAAAAATGATGATTCATTTTCTATTGAGTCTATTCCTGCTTTTTTCCTGGCATTAATTGATGAGAATGAAGATTTAAATGATAACCTGAATGTGGATGAAATTCTTGAGCAAAATACTAATTTTGACATTGGTAATTGTGCTTTGAATGGTATAATATTCTCTCCTTCCCCTAATTCCAAGATTAATCTTCATTCTAATCCCACCTTTCAATAAAATGCTGATTTGGAAGAGGGGGAAGTTGTGATTAGAGATGTTCTTGCTTATCCTTATCCTATTAATAATATTTCTAATCAATCTCTATCTAATGGTGTCACTTTCAATAAAAATAAAAAATTCTAAACTATCCTTAAAAAAAACTAAAAACTCTAAGATGCAACCTCCTATTTTTGTTAGATCTACTAGATCTAGATCCTCTTCACATAAATATTGTGTTATTTCAATTTTTTCTTAGAAAAGGATTTGTTAGTCTCTCTCTCTATCTCTCTCTTTATTATTATCCATTAATTTCCTTTTACAATTTTCTTTATGTTTAATTTTTTATTTGGAATGTTAGTGGGATTAGTACCCTCACTATTCATAATGGTATTAGAAATCTCTATAAAATTAACAATATCTCTTTACTTATTGTTATTGAACCTCTTATACATGCTGATAAAATCAATCATGTTACTAGAATGCTTGGCTTTAGTAATTTTTTCTCTAACATCAATAATAAAATTTGGTGCTTTTGGAATAGCTTCTTAAATGTTTTAATTTTAGATGATCAACAACAAGTTGTCAATGCTCAAATTTCTTTTGGTGACTCTTGTGTGCTGGGCTCTTTTATTTATGCTTCTTGCAATAGAGTTGGTCAAAATGTTCTTTGGGAGAATTTGAGAAGTTTTGCTCTTTCTATTAACAAACCTTGGTTGGTTGGGGGAGATTTCAACACTATTATGTATTCTTTAGAAAGGAGTGGTTGCTCGCCTAATATTCATTATATGGAAGAATTTTCTAATATGATTCTTGATTGCAATCTTTTTTACATTGGTTTTAAAGGCTCTAATTATACTTGGCAAAACTCTAAGCTCTAGCAACATTTAGAAGAATTCTTTTCAACTCTCATTGGATTAATTAATGGCCTCTTACCTCTGTTGACCATTTTAGTAAAACTTTATCTGATCATGCCCCACTTTTGTTTTATGTTAAAGAAAACTCAAAAATATTAAACATCTCACCCTCTTTTAGATTTTAAAATATGTATATTCAGCATCTAGATTTTCTTAAAGTCATGGCCATTAATTGGATTACATTACACCTGATAATTGATTAGGGTATGAATAGATTATGGTTTAATCTTAAAAAGCTCAAACAAAATTTGGTTTGGTGGAACAAACATTATTTTAAAAATCTTTTTGCTAATATAAAAAACATGGAACTTTTGGTTTGTGAACTTGAAAATGCTATTTTCACTGAATCTTCTAAGCTTAAAAATTTGAATGAAGCTAAAGATAAACTTGTTAATTATCAAAAATATGGAAGAGACCTATTGGTGGCAAAAAGATTCTAGTAAACATATTAATGGGGACAAATAATCTGTATTTTATGCATTTAATAAAAAGTGAGCTTTAAATTATATCCAAAAAATGAAAAATGATATTGGAGATTGGATTACTGATATTAATTTTATTAACTACTTTAGAAATATGCTTAATAAAATCCACTCTTATGAAGCTATTTCTAATTCGCATTTGATCCCCTCTATTATTACCAATGATGATAATCATTAGCTTACTAGGTTTCCTATTGAAGATGAGATTGGTAAAGTTCTCAATAGCATGAACATTGATTTCGTTACTGGTCTGGAGGGTTATACAACACAATTTTTTCAAAATTGTCTATTATTAAGCATGACTTAATCGATGCTATTGTTGATTTTATTGGTAATCCTCTCCTTAAATATTTTCAAGCACTATTGTTCTCATACCTAAAAAAGATAATCCAGTTCTTGAGTTATTTTTAGACCTATTAGTCTTTACACTTTCTTTAATAAATTGATTTCTAAAATTCTTACTAATAGACTTAGTCCTTTACTTCAAAAAATTATCTCTCTCAACCAAACTAGTTTTGTTAGAGGAGATCTATATCGATAACATTCTTCTTGCTCAAGAGCTTATTCATGATTTTGATGTTCCAATTAGGTGGTAACATTTTTAAATTAGATATTTCTAAAGCCTTTGATAATATCTCTTAGGATTTCCTTTTAAATATCCTGCATTTATTTGGTTTCTCTGATAATTTCATTAACCTTATTAAAAACTAAATTAATAATGCCTAATTTTCAATTCTTCGTAATGGTGAAGCTAGCTTCTTTCCTTTTTTCATGGATTGAGACAAGGAGATCCTTTGTCCACTTCTTTGTTTATTATTACTGGGAATACCTTCTAGGAGTTTAAATGATTTATTCAATAACAACCCAAGCATATACTTTAGAACCCTTGGTGGTATCCCTATTTTCTCATCTCTTAGCTTTGATGATTTCATTATCTTTTGTAATGCTTATTTCATCATATCAAAAGACTTAAGAAATTTTAAATAATTTTGGTAGAGAAAGTGGTATTTCTATTAATGAAAGCAAGAGCTACTTTATTACCTCCTCTAAAATTTCTAATAATAAAATCAATCATATCTTGAGAATCATAACTTTAAACACCAACAACTCCTATTAAATATATGGGCTCCTCTTCTCAAAAGTCAAAAAAGATCCCATCTTTTGATGAGCTTATCCAAAAAATTTCTAATAAAATTTTGGTGTGGAATTTCACTTACTTTTGGTGGCGCTTACTTTGCTTAGAGTACTCTTAATTGATGCCTTTATATCTTATTCAAACCATTATCCCTACTAATTCTATCTTAAATAGAATTGATCAACTCCTTAATAAATTTTTGGGCTCTAATAATTTAGTTAAAAGGATGCATTGGACTTCTTGGCATAAATGTTGTGGTCCTCTGGTGAAAGTGCACTTGTTGCAAACCTATTCATTATTATGCCTTCTCCAATGAACGCGTGGAATTTTGAAAAAATGATAGCCTCTGGCTAATTTTATGATAGTTAAATACGGCCAAGGTAAGCACCCTCTAATATGCACTTATAAAGTTGGCGACTCCCCAGTTTGGAAAAGGCTTTGCTCCATTAAATGGGAGGCTGAATCCTCGATATCTTGGGGTATAAAGAGATCTTCTTTCTTTTGGCAAGACAACTAGATTGGTGGTGGTTCTATTGATTCTTTTTATCTACCCATTCTACCGCTACTAAAGTTAACTCATTTTGGCTTAATAACAAGTGGAATGATAGTAAACTTAGCCAATTTATTCATATCTCTCTTTGATAAATTTAGTGATATTCCTATCTTTTCCAACAAGCTGATCAAATTCTTTTAAGCTTTTATAATGGTGATTTTATTCTTAAAGAGGCTTGGAATTATATTAGAGATGCTCATATTTCTTCAAATGTATTTATTAAACTTTGGAATAATATCATCCCTATTTCTTTATTGTCCTTACTTGGAGAATAAAAAAACTTCATTCATGTTGATTCCTTTGCTCTAGATAAAGGATTTCATTTGCCTTCCAAATGTTATTGTTGTTTTCATATTGAAAATGTTAATCATGTTTTTGTCAATGGTGTTATTTCCTCTAAATTATGGGTTTGGTATGATCTTTTAATACTAACCATTTCCATCTTTTTTTTCTTTATATCAACTTCTTGAAGCTTATTTCCACAAAACTATGAAAGGTCATATCAAAGTTTTAATTGCCATTACCCTTATTTAGTTCATATGGATGGATAGAAATGATGCTAAATATCATGGTATTCCTATGAATCATAAAAGGATTATTGCTAGAACCAAAGAAAAAAATCATGCATTATTTAATGCTAATTTAATTAGTAACACACATTTTAGAGGTTGCAAATTTGACGCCAAAAATTTGGGTCTTTACCTTCCTGAGATCACCTTCTATAAAGAAGTTAAGATTATATCTTGGATAAAACCTAATAATAATATTATTAAAATTAATATTGATGGCTCCATCTCTCAGAATACATTTGATTGTGGTAGTACTTTTAGGGATTTTGAAGGTAATGTCATTTTTGCTTTTGCTTATCCTCTTAAAGCTTGTTCTATTATCTATGTTGAATTAATGGTTCTAAACAAAGATATTGACATTTGTTTGCAAGAAGGTTTCTTCAATTTTTGGATTGAAGTTGATTCTCTTTTACTCATTGACATGCTGACTTCCACTGAGATGGGGAATGCGGATTTATTCTATCTTCTTAATCATACTAGAACACTCCTCTCTCAAGTATGCTTTAAAATTTCTCACATTTGGCATGAAGGAAATGTCTATGTAGATTTTCTAGCTAATCTAGGTGCTAAATTAAATGATCTCATTTGCTATGATAATCTTAATTTACCTAGACAATTGAGAGGGTTGGTTAATCTAGATAACACCAGATTACCTTATCTCAAAAATTAAATTTGCTTTGTGTTTTTTTGGTTTTCTATGTTTTTGTCTATGTACATTTTCATTTTGTTGCATTCCTTTGGCCGGTTCACTCACTTGTCTAGTTTGTGTTGTAATATTTGGGAGATCTCTTTGAGGTGGTGGCTAGCTATTTAGCCTCTCTTGTTGGAGAGGTGTTCTCATTGGCTGACTATTTTATTTAGGGATCAATGTCAAGTTTCTTCAAGTGCTTCCTTGAACTTGTCTCCTTTAGGTTATACCCTCTACCTTTTCAGCTTTTTCTTAGTTTTGCCTCTAGTTTGTGGCTATTTACTTTCTTTTGCTACTATTTTGGGCCTGTGCTGTTGTTTGCTACTACCCTCTACCTAGCTATCTTGGGTGGCTATTATTTGATGGCTATTGATCATTTCACTCTTGAGTTTATGCTTTTGGTGGTTTTATCTCTTCATCCTTTTAGCTTTGGTGGCTTTATTCCTTTACCTTTGGACAAGGGTGCTGATTGGTGGTTGTTAGTATCCTATTTTCTCTTGGTACTAGTTTTTTTTTATCCTGGTGTCTAGAAGGGGCCTTGGTCTATTTTCTCCACCTGTTGGTTGAGGTTGGGTGGTCCTCCGTGATTTTATCTGGTTGGATGATTACCATTTCTTTCTTTGCTATTTTTGGTGGCTTCTGCTATTTGTCACTATGCCTATCTTTCTATGTTGGGATTTCCTCCCTTTGGACCATACTTCCTTATTGAGTTGGCTCATGCTTTGTTAATTAGCTGGTTTTATGGGTCGGTTTTTGGTTTCCTTTTGGTTTTCTTCCTGAACTATTAGTGGTTTTTTGGTGGTTTTCTTTATTTTATTTTGGCTTTATGGTGGCTATTTGTTAGTTGTTGATCCGGGTTTGCTTGGTCGCTATTTTTCCTAAGTGTGTTGTTTTGGTCTATTATTTTTGAGGATTTTGCTTTTTCTTTGGCTCCTTTGTTTCCTATGTCTTGCCTCTTGGTTGGTAGGGTGGGCTTGGCTATTTTCCCTATTGCTCTTGGTTATGATTTTCTAGTGTTTTCTGGATTCCCCTTTGGTCTCCTCATGGGTTCTTTTTCCTCTCTATAATGATGCTATTTTCCTATGGCTATCTTCCTATGGAGGTATTTCGACTGCCTTTTTATTTCTTACCTCTACTGTCTGGGTTGGACTGGTGGCTTCTGTTAGTGTTTGCCTCTTCTGACCGGTTTGAATTGTTGGTTTCTTAGTGCTAGTAGGTTGCTATTTTGGTTTTGTTATTTCTTGTGGTTGTCAGGTGACACTAGTGGTTTGGTTCCTATCCATGGTGGCTTTGTTTTCTGGGTGAAATCTTGCTTTTCATTTCTATTATGGCGCTTTTATTGATGCTACTTCCTTTCGCTGGTGGCCTTTAGTCACTGGGTGATTTGTATTAGCTATTTCTACGCGTAGAATTGTTGACTTTCACTCTTTGATTGCCTTCCAAGGTAAATGTAAATGATGGTTGGGATGATTTCCCTATTATCTTCTAGTTCGTAGTAGCATATGTGACTGTAACCCTTCTTTTGAAGTCTGGATGCTCAAATTTGTGGTTGCCACTTAAGATGAAGGTGACTGAGCCTAAGCCTTATTTGAAATTTTCTCTTATATTGCTCTTTATTATGTGCTTAAGCTTGATTTTCTCTAGCTGTGCTAATTACATCTTCTAGTAGCTTGCAAGATTCTTTTATAGGTTCTTTGCAAGTTTCATCCTGATGTGATTGTGCAACTCTTAAAAGACTTTTGATTCTAGTATTTTTGATCCTCCTATTTACTATGTTGTTGCTTAGTTTTTTTGGTCTTTATTTCTTTTGCTTAGGTTTTATTTTGCTTTTGTTGTATTAGATAGGGACTTTTCTCTAGTAATGTAGGTAATTAAGAAAAATTTCCTCTCTTAAGGAACTTGTACTTCTTTATTTATGGCAATAAAATTCTCCCCTCTATGGGTTTTCTTAAAAAAAACCTTAAACCCTAAACCCTAAACCCTAAACCTTAAAACCTAGAAACCTAAACCTAAACTAAAAAAAACCTAAAAATCAAATAAATAAAAAAACCAAAACCTAAATAAAATAAAAAAATAAAATAAAAGAAAAACCTAAACTAAAGCCTAAACCTAAACTAAAAAATAAAATAAAATAAAATAATAAAGTACAATAAAAAATAAAAATAAACTAAAATAAAATAAATATTATTCTAAACTAAACTATAAAATAAAATAAACTAATAAAAACATAAATAAAATATAAACTAAACTAAAACATAAATAAAATATACTTAAAATAAAATAAAATAAAACTAAATAAAACCAAAACCTAAAAAAAATAACCTAAAAATAAAACCTAAAATAAAAAAAAATAAAACTAAATAAACTAAAACTAAACTAAACCTAAAATAAATAAAATAAACAAAATAAAATAAACCTAAACCTAAACTAAAATAAACTAAAAAAAAATAAATAAACCTAAACCTAAAATAAACTAAACCTAAACTAAACCAAATCTAAATAAAATAAAATAAACTAAAATAAATAAACCTAAACTAAAATAAAATAAAAAAAATAAACCTAAAATAAAATCCTAAAACCAACCTAAAAAACTAAAAATCCTAAACCTAAACCCAAAAAATAAAATAAAAATAAAACTCAACTAAAAAATAATCCTAAACCAAAACCAAAAAAATAAATTAAAATAAAAAACCTAAATTATAATAAAAATAACTAAACTAAATGAAAATAAAAAATAAAACTAAATAAAGCTAAATAATAAAGTAAACTAAAATAAAAATAAAACTCAACTGAAAAATAATCCTAAACCAAAACCAAAAAAATAAATTAAAATAAAAAATCTAAATTATAATAAAATAACTAAATAAAATAAAATAAACTAAATAAAGCTAAATAAAGTAAACTAAATAAATAAATAAACTAAATATAAACTACATATTTTACTTAAAAATCTTAAACCTAAACCCTAAAAACAAACCCTAAACCTATTTAACCTAAACCTAAACCCTAAACCCTAAACCCTAAACCCTAAACCCCATAAAACCTTAAGCCCTAAACCCTAAACCCTAACCCTAAACCCTAGACCCTAAAAGCATAAACCCTAAAACCCTAAACCTTAAACCCTAAACACTAAACCCTTAACCCTAACCTAAACCCCAAACCTAAATGCAAATTAAACTTAAACCTAAACTTAATGTAACTAAATAAATTAAAAAATAAACATAAACCCTAAAACTTAATAAACCTAAACCTACTAAACCTAAACCCTAAGAATGAGTAGAACCTTGACGACAGGAACATCACCACAACTGTGCTCACCTATCTAGTGGAGGCAAAGGCAGGCGATGGTTATCACAAAGTGGTGGTGGGGATCGAGTTGCAGTGGATATGAAGGTGGTGGTTAAGCAAGTGGTTATGGAGGTGGACATGAAGGTTACAGCCATGGTAATGGCAGAGGGAGAGATCGAGGATATGATGGTGGATCCCCCTACTTGAGAGGCAGGGGTGGTTCTGATGGGAACTAAAGAAACTAAAGAATGATCGATGTGATCTACTACTTATAAAACTATGTCTTTATAGTAGAGATAGTTCTAGTTATCCGGGGTTTTTGATTTACTCTATGCGTGCTCATTTTTATTTATGTCGCAACATGTGTCTTAGAAAGCTTAGTGTGTTACTTGGTTGATGAAATCAAAAAGAAGAAATGTTAAATCTAAACTTGTTCTCTGTTAAAAAAAATAGCAACCAAAAACCCTAAACCCTAAACAGAAACCTGAACACTAAAACTAAAAGCTCAACCCAAAAATTTGTTGGAGCCTCTTACTATGCTAGCTGAACCTTTATTGATATTTTGGATTGGACTTTTTAGTTTCATGTGGTTGGTAGCTGCCTTTGGCCACCTGTTGTTTGGTCATTTTGTGTTATGGTGATTTGCACTAGCTGTAACTTATTTTCCTTCAGTTGATGGTTTCCTTTTTGAGCTATTTAGTTATTTATGGTTGCTTACCTTGGGTTTGCTTGGTGACTGCTTATTGTTGGGACTTTGGCTTGAGGGCTCCTATCTTTGTTTTGTTGGTTGTTTCTCTATTAATTAGCATTGGTCTGGTGCTTGTTGATCGCTGGTTCTAGTTTTCCCTAGTTTGGAGCTTGGATGGGTATCTGGTTAATGGCTGTTGTTCATGTTCTAACTTTGTTCTAGCCTCTTTCTAGGTTATTGTGATTAATCTGTTGTGTTTTTTATTTGGTGGTTTGGCTGCTATCTTGTTGCTGCTCAGTTGCTTTTTGTTTAATGGTGCTAGATTTAGAACTCTATGGACTGTTGACCTTAGATGTTTGCTTGTATGTATCCTATGATGGCTTTGATGTTACTCACCTCTTCTCTCTAGTTGGTAGCATTACATATGATTATAAAACTTCTTTATGAAGTTTGGATGCTCATTTTTGTTATTTCCCATCGAGATGATCCTAATTGAGCCCGAGCCTTCTCTTTCTAAGCTCTCTCCTTTTCCACTATTTATCCTTATCCTTTTTAGCTATGACTTTTGCCTTTGTGGTGTTTTGCAGATTTCTTTTATAGGTTAGAACTTTACAGAGGGAATGGTCATTGTTCAGTCAACCCAAGGGATGTTGTTGTGGATCGCTTATCTTACTTTCTCAAAGGAATCATGAACTCACGACTCATCCTTTTACTACTTTTATGATTTGTTTTAGTCTTACTCAATGCCTTTTCCTCTTATGCTTTTTAGGTGATATATTTGTTGCTTTATCCTTTTCTTTTTCTAATGTACTTAGATGGGGTTTAGCTCTCTAAGTTTCTTGTAGCTTTGAGAGCAATAGAAATTTAGAGCTTTACACCTTTTAAAGATATTATATCTTTTCCTTTTATGGTAATAAAATTCTAACTTTCCCCAAAATAAAAATCCTAAACCCTAAACACTAAATAAACTTAAACCATAAAACCCTAAACCCTAAACCCAAAATCCAAACCGTAAACCCTAAACACTAAACCATAAACCATAAACCATAAACTCTAAAACCCTAAACCCTAAAGACTGAACCCTAAACCCTAAACCCTAAACCCCAACCTTAAAACCCTAAAAGCATAAAACCTAAATTCCTAAACCTAAACCCTAAACCCTAACCCTAAACTATAATCCCTAAACCCCAAACATTAAACTAAACATAAAGTAACTAAATAAATTAAAAAATAAACCTAAACCTAAAACCTAATAAACCTAAACCTTTAGAATGGGTAGAACCTTGATGGTAGGACATCACGTCAACTAGATTCATTCTAGATCTAGCGGTGGAGGCGAGATGAGATGGATGGCAAGTGGTGGTGGGATCCGAGGTGCCGTGAATATGGAGGTGGTGGTCTAGCAGCAGGTGGTGGAGAGAGGAGGGCGATGAAGGTTACTGCCGTGGTGGTTGCAGAGGAAGAGATCAAGGATGTGATGGTTGATCCCACTACTAGAGAGGCCAGGGTGGTTCTGATGGAAACTGGAGAAATCAAGAATGGCCAATCCACCCAATCGCTTATGAATTGTTTACTAGGGATGGTTCTAGTTATTTAGGGTTTTTGATTTGCCCTATGCGATCTCATTTTTTATCTATGTCGTCACTTGTGTCTTAGATAACTTGGTATGTTACTTGGTTGATGAAATTGAAAAGAAGAAATGTTGAATCTAAATTTGTTCTATATTAAAAAAAACTAAAAACCCTAAACCTACATACGTAAACTCTAAACCCTAAAAACCCTAAACCCTAAACCCTAAACCCTAAAACTTAAACCCTAAACCCTAATCCCTAATCCCTAAACCCTAAAACCTACAACCCTAAACCCTAAACCCTAAACCCCAAACCCTAAACCCTAAACCCTAAACCCTAAACCCTAAAAACCTAATAACCTAAAAACCTAAAACTAAACTAAATAAAACCTAAAAATAAAATAAATAAAAAACCTAAATTCAAGTAAAATAAAAACCTAAACTAAAACCTAAACCTAAACATAAACCTAAAAGTAAAATAAAATAAAAAATAAAAACTAAAATAAAATAAAATAAATAAAACCTAAACTAAACTAAAAAATAAAATAAATCTATGAATATAATACCTAATTAAATTAAAAACTAGATGAAAAAATAAAAATAAAATAAAAATAAATAAAATTTAAAATAAAAACCTAAACCTAAAAAAATAAACCTTAAAATAAAATCTAAACCCTAAATTAAAAAAAAGCATAAACCAAAAATAAAAAAATAAAGATAATAAAATAAACATAAACCTAAACTAAAATAAACTAAACTAAAATAAATAAAACCTAAACATAAACCTAAACTAAAATTAACTAAAAATAAACCTAAACCTAAGCTAAAAAAATAAAACCTAAAAATAAACCTAAAATAAAAACCTAAAACTTAAACCTAAAAAAATAAAATAAAAATAAAACTCAACTAAAAATAAACCTAAACCTAAACTTAAACTTATTAAATAAACTAAAAAAACATAAACTAAAATACATAAATTAAACTAAGTAAAATAAAAAATAAACCTAAATAAAAATAAAGAATAAAATAAACTAAAATAAATAAAAAATAAACTAAATAAACCTAAACCTACAGGTTTACTTAATTTTAAAAAACCCATAAACCCTAAATCCTAAACCCTAAACCCTAAACCCTAAACTTACAACTCTAAACCCTAAACCCTAAACCCTAAATCCTAACCCCAAACCCTAAACCATAAAAGCATAAACCTTAAAACCTAAATAATAAACCCTAAACCGTAAACCCTAAATCCTAAACCTTAAACCCTAAACCCTAACCCTAAACCCTAAACCCTAAACCTAAATATAAAGTTACTAAATAAATTAAAAAATAAACTTAAACCCTAAAACCTAATAAACCTGATCCTAAACCTAAACCCTAAGAATGGTATCTCGTTCTGATGGAGGTCAGGATTGTTTCTAGTTTGTACTGTTCAGGTTTGGTTGCCCTCTAGTTTTGGTGGCTCTCTCCTCTTGTTGGTCTCTTGTTGTGTTGGTTTTACGATGGCCTGGTGATTGGAAGGCTTCGAAGCTTGCTTGTTTGCCTTTTTCCCTAGCCTTTTTTTTCTTGTGAGGGTTTTTTGGCTGGTGGTTGCTTGATGGCTATGGTTATTTCCAGCCTTTTGCTTTTTGGTTTTGGCTATCTAGCATTGTGATTATTGGTTGAGCCTGACCATGGGCTTTGTTCCTTCCTGGGCTGAGTTACTCTCTCTGGAGCTGTTACCTACCATCTAGTTTTTGTTCCCCTTTTTTGGTGGTCTTTTTGAAGTTTTTTATGTGGTGTTTGCCTATTGGGTGGATGGCCCATTGGCTTGTCATTTCTTTCTATTGTGGGATGAACATGTATGTGGCTTTGGTTGTTCTTGGCTCTGTTGCTATTTCTAATGATTCTTGCTACTATGTTTGGTTGGGTGTCCTTGATGGTCGGTCATGCTTGTGATGTTGGTTGGTGGATCTACAGAATTTTTGGTTCTTTACCATTTGTCTTTGTTTATTTTGGGTGGCTTTGATGGTGGTTGTTTCTTAGCTGATGTCTTGTTTGGTTGGTTTCTTTGCTCTAGTTTGGCTGGATGTTTTGCGGGTTAGTTACCTATTTAATCTTGATGATAAATACTAGAACATGGCTATTGGCTATTTGGTTTAATCGAGGTAAGTTGGCTATGATGGTTGGGATGTTTCCCCTAATATCTTTTTGGTTAGTAGCACCATATGTGATTGTAACCCTTCTTTTGAAGTTTGGAAGCTCACATATCCTCCCCTTGAGATGAATGTGATTGAGCCTTATCTAAGATTTTTATCATTTTGTTCCTTTTGTACTTAGCTTATCCTTATTTCTAGATGATTTTCTATCTTAAGTTCTTGGTGGTCGTTTTGGGAATGTAGGTGGTTTGTGCATCTCTTAGAAGATTTCAGGATATAGATGTCTTTAGCTACCCTTTTTTGGAATTTTGTGTTGTTTCTTTCTTAGTTTTTGTCTTTTCTTTCTTTTGCTTTGGTTTTCTTGTAATAGATTGGGGATTTATCTCTTTAGGCTAATTATAGCACTTCGAGCAGTAGTTTAGAGATTTGTTCTCTTTAAGGACCTTGCATGCCTTTCTTTTTGGTAATAAAATTCTCCCACTTTTCATTTTAAAAAAACCCTAAGAATTGGCAGAACCTTAATGGTAGGAACATCACCGTCAACCAGGCTCATTCTAGATCTTGCGGTGGAGGCAAAGGCAGAGACTACAATTATCATAGTGGTGGTGGGGGATCTAGAGGTGCCGGTGGATATGGAGGTGGTGGTCGGAGCAGTGGTTGGTATGGAGGTGAGAGGAGCGATGAAGGCTACAACAGTGGTGGTGGCGGAGGGAGAGATCAGGGATAGGATGGCGGATCCTGCTACTCGAGAGACTGGGGTGGTTTTGATGGGAACTAGAACTAAAAATAAATGATCCACCGCTATGGAACTGTGTCTTTATAGTAGAGACGATTCTAATTATCAAGGCTTTTTGATTTGCCCTATGCGTGCTCATTTTTTATCAATGTCATTGCTTCTATCTTAGAAAACTTAGTGTGTTACTTGGTTGATGAATTCGAAAAGAAGAAATGTTGAATCCAAATTTGTTCTCTATTAAAAATAATTAACCGAAAACCGTAAGTCCTAAACTAAAACCTAAACCCTAAACCTTAAACCCTAAACCCTAAACCCTAAAAATCCTAAACCTTAAACCCTAAACACAAAACCATACAACCCTAAACCCTAAACCATAAACCCTAAAGCTTAAACCCTCAACCTTAAACCCAAAACCGAAGAAATAAAACTTTAAATCTTAAACCCAAAACCCTAAAAAGATAAAAAACTTAAACCTCAACTAAATAAATCATAAAAATAAAATAAATAAAAAACCTAAACCAAAATAAAATAAAATAAAAACCTAAATTAAAACATAAACTTAAAAAACCTAAATGTAAACCTAAATAATAAAATAAAAATAAAACTAAACTAAAATAAAATAAAACAAACTAAACTAAAAAAAGAAAATACCTAAATAAAATAAAACTATACCTATAATAAAAATAAAATAAAATAAAAACAAAATAAAACCTAAACCTAAAAAATAAACCTAAAAAAATATAAAAAGTAATAAAAAATGAAACCTAAACCCTAAACATAAAAAAAACATAAACCTTAAATAAAAATAAGGTATACCTAAACTTATACTAAAATAAATTGAACTAAAATAAATAAAACCTAAACCTAAACCTAAACTTAAACTAAATAAAATAAAATAAACTAAAAATAAACCTAAACCTAAATTAAAAAATAAAACCTAAAAATAAACCAAAATAAACCTAAAACATCAACTTAAAAAAATAAAAATAAAAAAGCTAAACTTAAAATAAAAATAAAAAAACCAAAACCCAAAATAAAGTAAAAATAAAATTAAACTAAAAAATAAACCTAAACCTAAACCAAACCTAAGAAATAAAATAAATAAAAATAAACTAAAATAAGTAAACCTAAAAAAAAATAAAATAAACTAAATAAAATAAAGTTGATTAAATAAAATTTAAAGTTAAACTAAATTAGCTAAATAAACCTAAACCTAACCCTAATCCTTAAACCCTAAACCTGCAACCCTAAACCCTAAACCCTCAACCCATAACCCAAACCCAAAACCTGAAACCCTAAACCCTAAAACACTAATCGGTAAACTTTAAACCCTAAACTAACCCTAAACCCTATGCTAACCCTAAACCCTAAGAACACTAAACCCTAAAGCTAAAACACTAAACCCTAAACTATAAACCCTAATTTCTAATCCCTAAACCCTAACCCTAAAACTAAACCCTAAAACCCTAAACCCTAAACCCTAAACCTAAAACCCTAAACACTAATCCTTAAACCCTAACCCTAAACCTTAAACCCTAAACCCTAAATGCTAAACCTAAACCTAAAGAAACTAAATAAATAAAAAGATAAATGTAAACCCTAAAACCTAATAATCCAAAACCTAAACTTCAACCTAAACCTTAATAATAGGCAGAACCTTGATGGCAGGAACATCAATATCAACTAGGCTTAGTCTAGATCTGGCATTAAATGCAAAGTTGGAGGCTGTGATTATCATTATGCTGGTGGGAGATTTGGAGGTGCTGATGGATATGGAGGTGGTGGTTGGAGCAGTGGTTGTTATGGAGGCAAGAGGAGCAACGAAGGTTACAATCGTGGTGGATGCGGAGAGATAGATTGGTGATATGATGGAGGATCCGCTGCTCGAGAGGTGGTGGTGATTCTGATGTGAACTGGAGAAACTAGAGAAACTGAAGAATGGCCAATCCAATCTGCTACTTATGGAACTATGTCTTTACAGTAGAGATAGTTTTATTTATCTATGGTTTTTGATTTGCTCTATGCATGATCATTTTTTATCTATGTCATCGCTTGTGTCTTAGTAAACTTGGTGCGCTACTTGGTTGGTGAAATAAAAAAGAAGAAATGTTGAATATTAGTTTATTCTCTATTAAAAAAAACCTTAAACCCTAAACCTTAAACTAAAACCTAAATCCTAAACCTAAAACCTAAACCCTAAACCCTAAACCCTATAAACCATAAACCCTAAACACTAAACCCTAAACATTAAACCGTAAACCTTAAATCCAAAAACCCTAAACCATAAACCCTAAATCCTAAACCTAAACTGAAACAAACCTAAACCTAAATTGGAAGACCTAAACCTACCCTGGGCCCTGACCTGAGCCCCAGGCTGACCAGGCCCTGGGCCAGGCTGAGCTGGGCCCTAAACCTAAACTGGCAGCCTGTACTGGGCCCTGACTGGGAGATCCAGGGCTGACTGGGCCCTAGGCTGGGCTGGCATGGGCCATGGGCTGGGCCTGGGCAGGCCCCAGGCTGGGCCTGAGCTGGGCATGGGCCTGGGCTTGGGCCAGGCTGAGCCTGAGGCTGGGCTGGGGCCCAGGCCTGGCTGAGCCTGGGCCCTGAGCCTGAGCTGGGCCCTGGGCTGGGCATGGGCCCTGGGCTTTGGGCCCAGGCAGGCTGGGCGCTGGGCCCTGGGCTGAGCCCAGGCTGGGCCTGGGGCTGCAGCCAGGCGTGACTGTGCTGGGCCCTGGGCCCTGGGCCCAGCCAGGCCCTGGGCTGGGCCCTGGGCTGGGCCTGGGTAAGGCTGGGCCTGAGTCTGACCTTGACCCAGGATGGTGGGCCCTGGGCCTGTCCTGGGCCCTGGCTGGGACCCTGGGCTGGGCTCTGGGCCCTGGGCCCCTGGCCACTGGGTCTTGACCTAAACCCCAAGGCCTGGGCCCTGGGCTCTGGGCCCTGGGCCACAGGCCCTGGGCCCTGGGCCCTAACCTGACCCTGGGGCCCCAGGCCACCCTGGGGCTGAGCCCTGATCATGAGAGGCCTACCTTGAGCCCTGGGCTAGATAAAGACCTGAAAATACAGTAGATAAAGGCTAGGCCTAGATAAATAAAGGCCTGAGCTAAGGCCTGCCTAAAATAAAAGGCCTATAAGAGAGCACTAAACATAAAATAAAAGATAAACCTAGATCAGATAAATGCTAGATGGGACCCTGAGCCTAAAGATTAAAGGCTTAAAAGACCTAAGAAAAGGCCTAGAAAGAGCTAAACCTAAGATGGACAAGATAGATAAACATGAGCTAGGCTAAAATAAATAGCTAAAATAAATAAACCTGGGCCCCTAGCAACCCTGGGCCATGGGCCTTGGGCCTTGATGTTGGGCCCTGGGCCCTGGCTGGGGGTGGGCCCTGAGCCACAAACCTGAGCCTGGATCCTGGGCCCTGGGCTCTAGGCACTAAACCCTAAAGACCCTGAGTCTTAGGCCCTGGGCCTCTGGCCCTGAGTGGGTGGCCCTGGGCCACAGACCACTGGCACTGGGCCTGGCTTGCAGGATCCTGGGCTCTAGGCCCCAGACCTGAGCCCTGGGCCCTGGACCTGACCCTAGTGGGAGGCTCAAGCCCTGGGCCAAGAGGCCCTAGGCTGGGTAAGACCTAGAATGGCATAATATAAAAGGCACTGCTAAATAAAGAAGATAAATAAGGCCTAAAATGATCCTGAGGCATGAGCCAAGGCTAGATAAGATACATGAAAACCTAGGCTTAAGATAAAGATAAAACCTAAAAGGCTGCCAAGGCACATAAGATAAATAAATAACCTCAAGACAATAAGATAAAGATAAAAACAAAAGATAAAAATAAACATAAACTACTAAAATGATGGGAGAGCTACTACTAAGATGAGCCTAAAATAAATATGGTTAAACTAAATAAACTTAGGAACCTGGGTTGCATGATTTAAAGAAATCTTAAAGGCCAACACAGATCCTAGGCCCTGAGGCATTTAACCTAAACCTGGGCTAACCCAGATGTGCTAAGCCACTGAGCCCTAGATCATGAGCTCTAAACCCTGAGCCCTAGGCACTGAGCCCTAAACCTAAACAAACTAAATAAACTAAATGCTGACATGGAATTAACTAAAGCAAACCTAAACCTAAAGCCTAAATAACACCAAAACCTAAATAAAACTAAAATAAACTAAATGGGATAAAAAACTAAAATAAATAAAATAAACATAAACTAAACCTAGGCTAAAACTAAATAAACATAAATAAGCAACCTAAAACTAAATCTACTAAACCTAGGCTGATCCTACCTGAGCATAAGCTAAGAATGACACTGAGCCTAGGCACAACAACTAAGATTAAACTAAATGATCTGACCTAAAATGCTTACCTAAACTAAACTAAATAGGCTGACCTGAGCCTAAACCTAAACCCTAAAACCTGAGCTAAAATAAATAAATAAAGGGATGAACCTGAGATTTAAATAAAATAAAATAAACCTAAACATAAAATAAAACCTAAACTAAAATAAAAATAAACCTAAACCTGAAACCTAGCCTAAAACCAGGCCTTAAAACCAAGATTAATAAACCAAGGCCACCTAAATTAAAATAAATAAAATAAACCTAAAAAATAGAAATAAAAAACTAAAATAAACTAAAAATAAAACCTAATCCTGATCCTAAACTAAAATAAACTAAAAGTAAAAGATAAATAAAACCTAAAACCTAAATAAATAAGACTAAAAAATAAACCTAAACTAAACCTAACTAAACCTAAATTAATAAAATCTAAAAAATAAAATAAACTAATAAATAAAATAAAATAAAACTAAAAAATAAATAAAATAAACTAAAACCTAAAAAACATAAACCTAAACCTAAACCTAAATAAAAAACCTAAAGAAGCTAAACTTGGCTAGGCCTGAACCTAAATGGACAAAACCTAAAATGAGCCTAAACCTAAAGATAAATAAATAAAATAAAAAAAAATAAGCTAAATAGATAAAATAAAAAAAACCTAGACCATAAACCTAAACTAAAACTTAAATAAAAAACCTAAACCAAACTAAACTAAATAAACCTAAATAGATAAAACCTAAATAAAAAAAATCTAAACTAAATAAACCTAAACTTAAACCTAAACTTAAGCCCAAAACATAAACATAAAAGTAAAAACTAAACATAAAATAAAAAATAAACTAAAACTTAAACCTAACCCTGAACTTAAACCTAAGTAAATAAAAAAATAAAAACCTAAACCTAAACTAAATAAATTAAACCTAAACCTAAAATAGAAAGGCTAAAACCTAAACCTAAACCTAAATAAAAATAAAGCTAAATAAACTAAAAAATAAAACCTAAACCTAAACCTAAAAGAAAAATAAACTTAAACTAAAATAAAATAAATAAATAAACCTAAACTGAAATAAACTAAAACTATGTTTCCCTTATTTATTTTCTCTCCTTTCTCATTTATTGCTAGTGGTTGGGTGGTCCTCCTAGGTTTTTTTTCCCTTATTTGTTTGTTTGGCTGGGTGACTACCATTTCTATTTTTTGGTTTTTTTGATGATCTCTAGGAGGGTTGTGGCTATGCTTGTTGTTGCTTTTTCTACCTATTTTGGGGTCTATTTTGGGTTAGCCTTTTATTTTGGTTAGCTGCCCCCCTTTCGATATTGGATCCTCTACTGTTATGGTTGGTTGTTGAGTGGCAGCTGTTGGTCTCTTTAGGATTTGATTAGCTTTGGTCTTTTCAATACTTTTTGCTATTTTTCCTATTGTGTTGGAGATTCTTATTGATTGGCTAATTTCTCTTCTGATTAGCTTGAGGACAACTGCTTTATGGTTTTTTCCTTCCTGACCTGGTTATGGCTGATTTTAATGGTGGCTGATACTTGGTGGCTTTTTGTCACTGCCTGCTAGGTTGATGGCATCCTTTTCTCTACCTAGTTTGGTCTGGTGTCTAATGATGGCTGGTTGTGGCTCTCCCTTGCTTGGAGCTTTAATGTCTATTTGAATGATGGTTGTTATTATTTTTTATTTTGTTTTAATCTCTTTCTAGGCTATTGTATTAGTGTTTGCTATGCTTCTGAATTGGCTTGTCCCTTTCAATTCTTCCTTGCTGGTGGTGGCTTTATCACTGACCTTGATGTATCTTACGGGTGGTCATTTTCGTGATTGTGCGCAATGGTTTTTTTTGTTAGTTGTTTGGTCGTTGGCGCTTTCTTTGTTTTATATCAGTTCGGAAGCCTTTGGGCTGCTTTCTTTTGATGTTGGCTTGTATCAGGAATGCTGGCTATGATGGCCATGATGTTAACCATATCTTCACCTTTGGTTGGTAGCATTGCATATGAATGTAGCCGTTCTTAGGAAGTTTGGATGCTCATATACATTGTTGCCTCTTGAGATGATCTTAATTGAGCCTGAGCCTTTTCTTTCTCAGCTCTCTCTAATTGTATTCTTTATCTTTTTTTCTTGTTAGCTATGACTATTGCCTTTGTAGTGTTTTGCAAATTTCTTTTATAGGTTGGAACTTTTCAGATGGAATGATCGTTACTCAGTCAACTCAAGAGTTGTTGATGTGGATCTTGCTATCTTGCCTCCCGAAAGGGATTATGAGCCACTACTGACTAGTCTTTTGATTATTTTTTACTTATATTGTACTATTCTTAATCTGTGTCTTTTCCTCTTTTGCTTTTTTAGCAGTTGCTCTTTCTCTCTATTTTTCCATTGTACATAGATGGCAATTTAGCTTTTTAGGTTCCTTGTAGCAGTAGATCTTTGAGCTTTATAAGGACATTGTATCCTTCTTTTATTGTAATAAAATTATAACCTTTCCTTTAAAAAACCCTAAACCCTAAACCTTAAACCCTAACCCTAACCCTAAACCTGATACCCTAAACCCTAAACCCTAAAAACCTAAACCTAAAAATCAAATAAAATAAAAATTAAAAACTAAACTAAAACAAAATAAATAAAAACTTAAATTAAACTAAAAAATAAAATAAACCTAAAAATAAAACCTGAACATAAAATAAAAATAAAATCAACCTAAATTAATATTAAATAAAAACCTAAACCTAAATAATAAACCTAAAAAAAATAAAAATTAAAAAAAACTTAAACATAAAATAAAAATAAAAATACTAAACCTAAACTAAAATAAATAAAACCTAAACTTAAACCTATAAATAAATAAAAAAAAAAACTAAATAAAATAAAATAAACTAAAATAAACTTAAACCTAAACTAAAAATAAAACCTAAAAATAAAGCTAAAATAAAATCCTAAAACCTAAACCTAAAAGTAAATAAAATCTTAACTAAACCTAAAATAAAAATAAAACCTGGACCTAAAAATAAAAAATAAAAATAAAACTAAACTAAGAAAATAAACATAAATACCTAATAAAAGCTAAAATAAAACTAAATAAATAAATAAACTAAATAAAATAAAATAAACCTAAATAAAAATAAAATAAACTTAATAAATCAGAACTCTGGGTTTCTTTGATTAAAAAGATCCTAAACCCTGATAATAAAATCCTGATCCTAAACCTAAACCTGACCTGACACCATACCATGGAGTTCTGGGCACATGACTGGGCCCTAGGCCACTGAGTGTTTGACCTGGGCCAAACCCTGAGCTGGCCCTCACCCTGAGCTCTAAACCCTAAACCCTGAGTTGAGTACTGATCTTGAGCCCTAAACTGAGCCCTGGCCATCCCTGAGCCTGGGCCACAGGCCCTGGTGAGCCTTAAACTTGCCCAGGCCTGGGCCACAGGCCACAGACCTGGGCCACTCAGGCCCTAGGCCACTGAGGCTGAGCCATAAACACTAGCGCTGTTCTGACCTGGGCCCCAGACCCTCCACAGGCTGAGCACTGGGCCCAAGACCCTGGGCCTAGATCATTATCCCTGTGAGGCTGAGGCTAGGCCCAGGGCTTTTAAGGCCTAGGCCCTGGGGTGGGCCCTAGGCCCAAGACCCTGGGCCCTGGGCAAGACCCACTGGCTGACCTGGGCAGACCTGGGCCCTCAGGCCCAAATCCTGGGCCCGGACCTGAGCTGGGCCAGGCCCCAGGCCACCCTGGGATAAAGGCCCAACCAGCCAGGCCTAAAAAGGCCTGACCTAGGCAAGATAAGACCTACAAACAGTAAGATCAAAGATGAGGCCACTATGTAAGATTAAAGGCCTGTGTAAATAAATAAAACCTACTAAATCCTAAACAAAACCTAGGCTGGGTCTAAACTAAATAAAATAAAGATAAACTAAAAATAAACCTAAACCTAAAAAAACCTAAAGAAAGGCTTAAAATAAAACATAAACCTAAGATAAAATAAAACCTAAACTTAAAGGCCTAAAAATAAAATATAACCTGCACTAATAAATAAAACTAACCCAACTAAAAATTGCCCTAAACCTAAAACCTAAGATAAATCAAGATAAAAACCTAAGATAAATAAACTAAGCTAAATAAAAATAAAAACAACCTAAATAAAAAATAAAAAATAAAATAAATTAAAATATATAAAAATAAAATAAATATACCTAAACTTGCGGTTTGCTTTTTAAAAATAACCAAACCCACAAATCTTAAACTTTAAACCCTAAGGCATACCCTAAACCTTAAACCCTAGGCCCTGATCCTAAACTGACCTAAAAGCTTAAACCCAAACACTAAACCCTAACTGAGCCCTAAACCACAGCTACAAACCCTGGCCTTAACCTGACCCTAAATCCCAGGTTTGAGCCTAAACCTAAAGTGACCAAACAGAAAAAAAATAAACCTAAAACCCTAGCCTAATAAACCTACCTAATAAACCTAAACCTAAAACTGGGCGGAAAAAACATTGACTAAACTAAAAAATGAAATGTTGGATCACGGTTTGTTCTGTTTTAAAAATTAAAAACCAAAGACCAGCCAAGGCAAGGCCTAGCCCTGGATCTAACCTGGCCATAACTTTAAACCCTAGGCCACTGACCTCGGCCATGGGCCAATCTGAGCCTGCCCATCAGGCCACAGGACTGAAACCTAGGCCCTGGGCTTGACCTACCTGGGCCCTAAATGGTGCCTGGGCCCTAGGCCCTGATCCTGGCCTTGACTGATCCTAATCTCCTCGACCTACCCTACACTTGACCCTGGGCCAGGCCTTGGAGTCTGGGCTCTAAGACCACTGGGCCCTCAGGCCCTAATACCATGGGTTGACCACTGAGCCACTAAACCCTACCACTGAGGCACTAAACCTGAGCACTAGGCTACTCCTCCACACCCTCAAACCTGACCCTAAACCTAATCACTAACCTGACCTCCTAAAGCATAAACCTTAACCAACTCCTACTCCCCTAAACCATAAATTCTAAACTTAAACCTAATGTAACTGAATAAATTTAAAAAATTAACCTAAACCCTAAAACTTAATAAACCTAAACCCTAAGAAAAGGCATAACCTTGATGGCAAGAACATCACCATCAACCAGGCTCAGTCTAGATCTAACGGTGAAGGTGAAGGCAGAGGCAGTGATTATCGTAGTCATGGTGGGGGATCTAGAGCTGCTGGTGGATATGGCGATGGTGGACGGGGTAGTGGTGGTTACGATGATAGGAGGAGTGATGGAGGTTATAGCTGTGGTGGCGCGGGAGGGATATGATGGTGGATCTCGCTACTCGAGAGGCCAAAGTTGTTCTGATGGGAACTAGAGAAACTAAAGAATGGTTGATCTGATCTACTGCTTATGGAACTATGTATTTATAGTAGAGACGATTCTAGTTATCTAGGGTTTTTGATTTGCTCTATGCGTGCTCATTTTTGATCTATGTCATCTCTTGAGTCTTAGAAAACATGGTGTGTTACTTGATTGATGAATTTTAAAAGAAGAAATGTTGAATATGAATTTGTTGTACGTTAAGAAAAAACCAAAAATCCTAAACCCTCAACTAAAACCTCAACCTAGACCTAGTATATAAACCTTAAACCCTAAACCTTAAACTCTTAAAACCCTAAATCCTAAACCCTAAACCCTAAACCCTAAACCTGAAACCCTAAACACTAAACCCTAAACCCCAAACCCTAACCCCTCAACCCTTAACTATCCTTAAATCCAAAACCCCCTAAAAAGATAAAAACCTAAACCTGGACTAAATAAAACCAAAAAATAAAATAAATAATAAAACCTAAACTAAAATAAAATAAAAAAATAAAATAACATAAAAACCTAAACTTAAACCTAAACTTAAACCTAAACTTAAACCTAAAAGGAGAATATAATAAAAAATAAAAACTAAACTAAAATAAAATAAATAAAATCCTAAACTAAACTAAAAATACTAAATAAAATAAAAACTAAACCTAAAATAAAAATACAATAAACCTAAAATAAAATAAAATAGAAACTAAATAAAAACCTAAACCTAAAAAGTAAACCTAAAAATAAATAAAAATTAAAACCTATACCCTAAACACATAAAAAACCTAAACCTAAAATACAAATGAAATAAACCTAAACCTAAACTAAAAGAAACTAAACTAAAATAAATAAAACCTAAACCAAAACCAAAACCCAAACCTTTAAAAAACAAACCTAAACAATAAACTAAAAAGTAACCTAAACCTAAAATAAAAAATATAAAGTATACATAAAATGAAACTAAAATAAACTAAACTAAAATAAATAAAACCTACACCTTAAACCCTAAACCCTAAACCTTAAACTCAAAACCGTAAACCATAAACCCTAAATTGTAAACCCTAAAAACCTAAAAACCTAAACCTTAACTAAATAAAACCTAAAAATAAAATAAATAAAAAAACCTACACCTAAATAAAATAAAAAGAGAAAATAAATTCTAAAATCCTAAAAACCTAAACCTAAACTAAATAAAACCTAAAAGTAAAATAAATAAAAAAATAAAAAAATATAAACCTAAACCTAAACCTAAACCTAACCTAAACCTAAAACTAAAAATATAATAAAATAAAATTAAAACTAAACTAAAATAAAATAAATAAAACCTAAACTAAACTAAAAAAATAAAATACACCTAAAGAAAAAAACCTAGATAAAATAAAAACTAAACATAAAAAACCTAAAATAAAATAAAATAAAAACTAAATAAAAACCTAAACATAAAAAATAAAACTAAAAAATAAACTTAAAAATAAAACCTAAAAAAATAAAAATAAAACCAAAACCCTAAACTAAAAAAAAACCTAAACCTAAAATGAATAAAATAAAATAAACATGAACCTCAACTAAAAAAAAACTAAAATAAATATAACCTAAACCCTATACCCTAAACCCTAAACCCTAAACCCTAAACCTTAAACCCTAAGCCCTAAACCCTAAAACCTAAACCCTAAAAACCTAAAAACTTAAACCCTAAACCCTAAACCCTAAACACCAAACCCTAAAACTAACCCTAAGCCCTAAACATACAACCTTAAACCCTAAATCCTTAACTCTAAAATCTTAAACCTAAAACCTTAAACCCTAAACCCTAAACCCTAAACCCTAAAAATTACAACCTTAAACCCAGAACCCTAAACCTAAACACTAAACCCTAAACCTTAAAAACCTAAAAACCTAAACCTAAACTAAATAAAACCTAAAAACAAAATAAAAACCTAAGCCTAAATAAAAAAATAAAATAAAATAAAACCTAAACTAAAAACTAAACCTAAACCTATACCTAAAAATAAAATAAAATAAAAAATAAATACTAAACTAAAATTAAATAAATAAAAACCTAGAGTAAACTAAAAATTAAAATAAACCTAAAAATAAAAAAACCTAAATAAAATAAAATCTAAACATAAAATAAAAATAAAATAAATTTAAAATAACATAAAATAAAAACTAAATAAAAACCTAAATCTAAACAATAAACCTAAATATAAAACTTAAAAATAAATTAAAAATAAAACCTACTCCCTAAAATAAAAATAAAGAACTTAAACCTAAAATAAAAATAAAATAAACCCAAGCATAAAATAAAATAAACTAAATTTAAATAAATAAAACCTAAACCTAAACCTAAAATAAACTAAACCTATACATAAACCTAAACTAAATAAAATAAAATATTCTAAAAATAAACCAAAACCAAAACAAAAATATAAAATCTAAAACCTATACCTAAAAAAAACCTAAACCTAAAAAATAAAATAAAATAAAACTAAAGTAAAAAATAAACATAAACTTAAAACTAAACCTAGAAAATAAACTAAAATAAAAAACCTAGACTAAAATAAATAAACTAAACTAATAAAAATAAGAAATAAACCTAAATAAAAATATATAATAAACTAAATAAACCTAAACCAACCATTTCATTTAATTTAAATGAAAAACCTTAAACTTAAACCCTAAACCCTAAACAGTAAATCCTAAACCCTAAATCCTAAAACTAACCCTAAACCCTAAACCATAAACCTACAACTCTAAACCCTAATCCCTAATCCCTATGCCCTAAACTAACCCTAAACAAAAAACCCTAAACCCTAAACTAAAACCTAAACCTAAAATAAAAACTTAAACTTAAACTTAAAACTAAATAAACTAAAAACCTAAACCAAAATAAACTAAAATCAAAACCTAAACCTAAATCTATATAAACTTAAATAAATAAACTAAAAAAATAAACCTAAATAAACCTAAAGAAACCTAACTAAACTAAATAAATAAACCTAAACCTAAACCTAAACTAAATAAACCTAAACCTAAAATAAAAATTAAAACATAAACCAAAAACCTAAACCTAAAAACTTAAAACAACCTAAACTTAAACCTAAACCTAAACTAAATTAAAAAAATAAAAATAAAAATAAAAGTTAAACCTAAACCTAAACCAAAACCTCAATAAATAAACTAAATAAAATAAATAAAACTAAAATAAATAAGTAAATAAAATGAAGCATAAACCTAAACCTAAACTAAACTAAATAAACCTAAATAAACCTAAACTTAAAACCTAAATCTAAACCTAAACCAAAACTTAAACCTAAAAAGCAAAACCTAAACCTAAAATAAACCTAAACCAAAACTTAAACAAAGTTAAAAAAACTAAAAACTAAATAAACTATCCCTAAAAAACCTAAACCTAAATAATACCTAAACCTAAGCCTAGACTAAACTAAATAAACCTAACCTTAAACCTGAACCCTAAAAAAAACCTAAAACCTAAACCTAAACTAAATAAATAAAATAAAAAATAAAAAAATCAAAAATAAACCTAAACTTAAAACTAAACCTAAATAAACCTAAACCTAAACCTGAACCTAAAAACCTAATCCTAAAACCTAAACCAAAACCTAAACTAAGATAAATAAATTAAATAAACCTAAACCTAATAAAATAAAAACCTAAACTAAAATAAATTAAACTAAAAACCTAAACCTAAAAAATTAAAATAAAACATAAACCCAAACCTAAACTTAAACCTATACTAAAATAAATAAAATAAACCTAAATAATAAAAATTAAAAATAAAACTAAAATAAACTAAAAAAAATTCATAAACCTTGACCTAAACCTAAACCTTAAAACCTAGACCTAAACCTAAACCTAAACTAAAATAAACTAAACTAAATAAAATAAATGAAACCTGAACCTAAACCTAAATAAATAAAACTAAAAACTAAACTTAAACCTAAACCTAAAAGTAAACGTAAATAATAAAATATAAATCTAAACTAAATAAACTAAAAAATAAATAAAATAAAACTAAACTAAATAAAACCTAAACTTAAACCCTAAACCTAAAGTAAATATAAGTGAATAAACCTAAACAAAATCTAAAAACCTAAACCTAGAAAACCTAAACCTAAATAAAAACCTAAACAAAAACCTAAACCTAAGCTAAACCTAAACGAAAATAAACCTAAAACCTAAACATAAATAAACCTAAACCTAAACTAAATAAATAAAAATAAATCCTAAACTAAATAAAATGAAAATAAACTTGAAACCTAAAACCTAAACCTAAACTAAAACTTAAACCTTAAAACCTAAACCTAAACCTAAACTAAACTAAATAAACCTAAATAAAAAATCTAAACTAAACTTAAGCTATAAGCACATGCATTTCTTATGTATTTATAACTAGCATCATAACACATTATTATTCATTTATAAGCTTTTGAGAAATACATTTGGATTTAATAGTGATAGTAGCCATGCATATACTAAATTAAATCAACACATGCAAGCTTACATAAAGGAAATCCATTTTATTTTACATGATTTTGAAAAGATGGATGCATGAATTCAAATGACATACAAAATTTAACATGATTGGTAAGAGGAAACTCAAATATAAGCTTGTGATTCTTTCAACTAAACTAGTTATTAAGGATAATCAAATCAAATAAGATTATTTAAAGCAAACCAAAGCTTCTTTATTAATTAAGTTTTGGATTTGATTTGATTTAAAGAAGAGAAGAGAAATCATCACTTGTTGTTTTAAACCCATTCCCACATTAGTGATTTGATTTAATTTAAAGAAATGTAATTAAGTCGATTTTATGTGTTAATTAATTTGAACCCTTAATTAGATGAATTGATTACCCTTACCTATGTCACCTTAAAGTAATTAACTAAATAATTATGATCTAACATGATATGCATGGAAAATAAACTTACAATGATCCTAAGAAATAAAAGGGGCCTAATGCAATTGGCTCATGATTAATAGTTAATTAGATTAAGGGACTTAATTAATTACTCTTATGGTTTTCTCACACATGTGAACTAACCATAATTTCATTAAACTCCTTTAGGTTATTAAACACCTAAAGATCTACCCCATCATTTAATTAATTAAGGTATGATGTGATTATGATTTCAATTTGATTAAGTGATTTAATTAATTAGTTAAATCTTAATTAATTTCATTTTAAAAAAGGGTGGAATGAACATAGGGAAAAGGGTCCCAACCCTATTCCTTAGTTCACTTACTATTGAATAATGATTAAAAAACTTAATTAACCAATATATTACTATTTGTGGGATTAATTAATCATTAATTAACTTAAAAGAGTTAAGGTTTAATTAGTCCATTTTTCTAATTAAGTGAGCAATAAATCCCAAGAAAATTATGGGAGGCAGAGGTCATCCCATTAAATTAACCCACAAAATTTGGGATTAATTACTCAAGTAATTAAGGAGTAATTAAGCTAGTTAATTCTATAATTAAATCTTAATTACTATTCAAAATTTGTTAAGATCATTTTTAATTTATTCTCCTTTGAAATACCTATAAAATGAGTATTTATTTGCATTTTTAATTTCTTTATGCTTTTTCATGATTTTTATAAGTTTCAGCCATTAAAAATGTTTCAGCCATTAAAAATGATTAATTAAGCCTAATTAAAGCCTAATCTTGTTGGCGCCACGCGGCGCATTTTCCATGCGGCGTTGCGGGATTGGCTACTTAAAACTTATCCGACTCTGCACCTATGTGGTGGTGACGAATGCATTTTCTCGTTCACCATCTGATCTAAGATCAAACAGCTATGATTAATCCCACAGCTTAATAGGATTAAATCATATCGATCTAGCGGATCTAATCATGACCGTCTATTCTGATCAAGCAGAATGGATGGTGCGTGATCTAACATCACATGAGTGAGGGAGAATGGAGTCCATCCACCATTGCTTAGTTGATCCGAGCTTACCTGAGCTCGGATCAACTCTAAAAAAATTTCACACCTTCATGACATCGATTAGAGGGGATCCAATGGTCAGATCCCATGAGATAAAAGTTTTCTTCAAAAAGCCCCAACCCATTTTTTTTCTAAGGATCAATTTTGGAAGCATACCTCACCAGAGCTCAAGACCAGTGGCTCGAACGATTGAGGAAGCTTCATCTAGTGGAGATGAAGCCCTGTTGATCAACAATTGGATCAATTCTTTGATGTTCACTCGAAAGGCTATGAACTAACCATTTGGAGCTTTTCTTTGATTGAAGTCCCACTTTTGATGCTCGAGAAGCTAAGGAGATGATTCATTCTTGCTCAACAAGGCCTAGGGAAGGTGCATGCAAAGTTAATTTGAGTTTGATGGAGAAATGGAGAAATCAAGTCAGAAATGGGAGTGTCCTATTTTGAGGTGGATGGGAATGGCATTTTTCTATCGAGGAACAAGCTTGGGAGCTTAGGGAATGGCTCTAGTAGCTCATCTTGGTTAGTTATGGCTCTGAGAAATGATTTTTATGTGTATTTTAGTGGAAATAAGGTGGTGTATACCCCCCTTCATCTTGATCAGATGGTGGGATTAGGTTTGGCTTCTAGTGGTCATTCGACCACCTTAGGGAGTCATGGGTGGCATAGAGGAGGTGAGTTTGCTTGGCTTGGTTGGTTGCAGGTGTGGAAGTGGTTGCCAAAAAGAAATCATGGGTGTCCTATGGGTTTCAAATACTCCAATAGGGAGGGTGAGGTGATTTCACCTCCCATGGGTCAACCCAACCACCCCTAAGGTTAGGTTGGGCAGTGTCCTAGGTGCCTAGGTGGACCATTGGGAGAGCACCAAGTGACCAAGGAATGGAAATGACCACTTACATGGGTGATTTATCTCATGTGATGCCCTTGACCCAAAAGTAGAATGATCATTTGGCGTTAGATTTGATTTGGGTAGATTTAAAATGAGAAAAAAGTGGGTTAGCCAAAATTTCAAGTCAATTAGAGTTGATTTGGTTAGGTTTGGCTCAGTTTGAATCATTAGGTCAAATTGGGTTAGGTTGGGTCAAGTTGACCAATTGGTCAAATTCGGTCAAACCAAGGGCTGGGTCAAGTTCATATGATCATTTTAGATGTTTTGGTTCAATTAGTTTGCTTTAGTTTGGCTTAGATTTGATTTTGGCTCATTTGAATTCATTTGGGTCAAATGGGTTAAGTTGACCAATTTGACCAATTAGTCAAATGGGTTTAGTTGACCAATTTAAGATGATTGTAGGCTTTGGTTTCAATTAATTTGGATTTTATTTTGATTTAGGCCAACTTGAAACTTTAGGTCAATTTGGGCTAAGTAGGTCAATTGGGTTTAACATGGCTTTGGTCAAGCTCAACAATCAATTTGGAATGAACTTGAGCCATTGGTTGCAATCAATTTGGTTTATATTTTGATGGGATGTTTTGATGGGGTTGGTTCATTCTAATTTGGGTAGGATTAGAACTTAGCTCAAATAGGTCAAATTGGCCACTTTGGGTCAAGTAGACAAATTGGGTTTAGTTGGCTTGATTTTGGGTTGAGTTTGATTTATTTGAGATTATATATTGATTTGGGATTGATATGTAATTGGCTTGGGTTCAAAAGGGTTAAGTTAGGTTTGACTTGGGTTGATTTTGATTTGTCTTGATGATTATAAATTTAATTTATATTTGAAAATATGATTGAAGGTATGATTGATTCATGAGAAAATCAATTAAATTTGGGTTTTTGAATGAAGGAATTCGGGTAAGTCCATGGAGGTGGGTCATGTGGCTTAGGTTTGGATTTTTATTTGGTTTGATTTATTTTTGATGATTTAAATGTATATTTCATTTAAATTTGTGAATATGATTGAAAACATGAATGATTTGTGAGAAAATCAATTGAGTTTGAATTGATTTGGATTTAGATTTGGCTAAGTCCATGGGATATGTCATACCACATAGGAGGGGTTTTCATTTAATTCGATTTAATTTGATTTAGTTCTGATCATTTTAATGTAGATTTGATTTATAGTTAGGAAGATGATTGAAGATATAATTGATTATGAGAAAATCAATTGATTTTGGATTGATGTGGATTAAGATTTAGCTAAGTCCATGGGACATTTCATATGGGTTAGGAAGGGTTTCAAGTTTGGATTTGATCATGGGCTTCAATCATTTGGTTTTGGAATTTGGGCTTGGATTTGGATTTAAATTTTATGTTTGAATTGAACTTCAGGTTTAGTTTGAGAAGGTGAACATGGATTGGATTTGGGTTGTAGGGTAAGCGGATTATCATAATTCCTAAGGCATAACCTAATCATATGGTTAACCCATCTATGTCATTTGGTTTAGGTTAAGTGTTTACCTAATTATTAGAAGTGTCTTATGACTAGGGAAGTCTTAGTGTCTAGAAGACTCCTAAGTCTAAGATTGGAAGATTGAATCTGCACTCCAAAAGTGTGGTCAACATGCCTTAGGCACCATAGTGTTGCTCTTTGAGATAGATGATTTGGAAGATTAAAGATAAGTTTCATATAATAGACTCAGATACATCATTCAACACTTTGTTTGGGAGACCATGGATACATGAGAATAACATAGTTCCATTCTCTCTACATCAGTGTATTTGTGTGAGGTGAGATCATCTGCTGTGTCAAAGGAGATCTCAAGCCATTTACAGTTCATGAGGTTGGCATATATGAGGATGCAACTTACTACCTCCCTCAAAATTAACAAGTCTATTCTCACAAACTTGGCCAAAGTTTAAAAATAAAAGAAAAAGAAAAAAGAAAAGAAAAGGAAATAGAAAAAGAAAAAGAAAGGAAAAGAGAAAATGAAAAAGAAAATAAAAGTGAGCGAAAATAGACTTGGAGGAGGAAGTGGAGCCTGATATTAAATTCCACCCACAATTCATTACTCCATTCGAACATATGGGTAGGATTATCTGACCTCCACCAGGAAGAGAAAGAGGCCATTTCAGAGGCAATCCCAGGGGTGGAAAACCTTTTTATTGGCCATCTAATACAAGATATGTCCCAGCTAGCAGGAGTACACCTGCTATCCATATAGACTTAGAATCTAGTTCATAGGATGAGTCTTATAAGGATAGCACACTAGCTAGCTCTTCTCAATAGTAGATTCCCTTGGAGGTGACACTTGATCCAAATAATAAACAAGACTAGGCTCCAAGGAAAGCATAAGTATATCCAAGTGTAGCTCTAACCCCACTTTTCTCTCAAAAAGCTAAGGGTTCGGTAGTTAATGAAGCCCCTAAGTCATCCACAGGTGTGAATACTTAGAGGTCCTTTCTGGGAGCATCATCCTCAAGATAAGAAGTTGATGTACAACTTTAGGATGATTCATATAAAGATTTAATAGAATTTCCTTTTAATTAGTACTTGGTTGTGTTCATAATTCAATAAAGAAAGGGCTAATCCCACATACTTGGTCAAAGCACAGGTCAGACTACTTTGAAAGAATAGGAAAGAATAAATGCAAAAGCTCTCAATCAAGATAGGGACTAGGATTCAGTATAGTGGGTCCAGTCGATGATGATAATTACTGCTTAGTCATCATCAATCATTTAGAATCTGATAGGTTCTTTTTAGATCACATTAAATCATATGAGGAGCTATGCTTAGAAACTTCAGATGATCCAGATGATTTTGAATTCAAAAATGCACCGGCAGAGTTCTAAGAAGAGATCAAGTCAACCATCGATGAACTCAAGAAAATAAACTTAGGAACTGAAGAAGATCCACGCCCGACATACATCAATTCTTAATTGAATGAAATTGAAACCAATGACTTAGTTAGGCTATTGACTGAGTTTAAGGACTACTTTTCATAGAGTTATGAAGAGATGCCTGGATTAGCTCCTGACATAGTAATCCATATACAAGCAATAGAGCTTAGTGCTAGCCTTATCTAGTAAGCTCCTAGACGCATGCAATTAGACATAGAACAACAGGTCATTTATGAATTAAAGAAATTGATTGATGTTGGCTTCATCTGGGAAGAATAATACCATACCTGGTTAGCCAACATCATCCCATTTAAAAAAAGAATTGCCAAATTCACATATGCTTCAATTTTAGAGATTTAAATAAGACATGCCCAAAAGATGAATTTCCACATTCAATCCTGGAGTTGATGGTGGACATTACCTCATCTCATGCAGTCTTCTCTTTCATGGATGGCTCATCTGGATATAACCAAATAAAGATGGCACCTGAAGATGAAAGAAACACTACTTTTAGAACCCCTGATCAAAATCTATTTCTATAAGGTCATGCCTTTCAGCCTTAAAAATGCCGGTGCTACATACCAGTGGGCTATGACTAGAATCTTTGATGAACTCATTCGTCATCAAGTCAAGTGCTATGTTGATGATCCTGTGGTTAAAAGTAGAGAAAAGAAAGGTCATCTCTTTGACTTGAGACTAGTTTTCAAATAATAAAGATAATTTAACCTAAAAATGAACCCCCTAAAGTGTGCATTCGAAGTAGCTTCAAGAAAATTCCTTTGGTTTGTTGTCCAACAGCACAAAATCAAAATTGATCTAGAGAAAATCAAGACGATATTAGAAATGCCACCCCCTAAAAGTTTAACACAACTTAGATCATTCCAAAGGCAGTAGAAGTATCTAAGATACTTTATATCCATCATATTGGGAAGATGTTAGCATTCTCAACACTTATCAAAAGGATTCCAAGTTCAAGTGGGATGACAAGTGTAAGCATGCCTTCGAAGACATCAAGCATTACTTGATGACTTCATTGGTTCAAGCAGCCCTTATCCCATGCATGCTGCTCATACTTTACATTGCTATGTTAGATGACTCCCTTGATGCTTTGTTGGCCTAAGCTAATGATGAAGGGAAGGAAAACACACTCTGCTACCTTAGCCGTCGTCTAATCCTTGCTGAGGATAATTATCCACCCAATAAAAAGAATTGCCTAGCTTTAATCTTTGCATCCCAAAAGCTACAACACTACATGCTTCCTCATAAGATGAACTTAATCTCTAGGATCAATCCACTATAGTATTTCATGACACTGTCGATGCTATCTGGATGGCTGGGATGACGGTCCATGATCCTCTCGCAATTTGACATTACCTTTATACCTCTCTGTTCTTTGAAAGGATAAGCAGTAGCAGATTTCTTAGCACCCACTTCACCTAACTCTCTGCTTAGTGATGATCTCCCCAATGAATAAATCATGAACTTAGGGGATACTAGCATTCTCCATTAGGAGATGTACTTTGATGGCACAACTTCTTCTCAAAGAGGAGAAGAATCATACTATTCCAAAAGTGGTAGGGGTAGTTCTCTTAACTCTAAGGCTGATGTGATTTGATTCTCATATCATTTGTCCAATCTTTGCACCAATAATGAAGTCAAATATGACACTAGGATAGACAGTCTGGAGTTAATTGTTACTCTAAGCATCCATAACATTGACATCTTTGAGGATTCTTATCTAGTTATCAACCAAAACACTGGGTCCTATAAGGTTATAAAGCTCAAGCTCCATCACTACCATAAGTACACCATGGAGTTGTTGCCCCAAATCCTAGAGGTTACCATTTATAAGATTCCTCAAGGAGAGAACATCATAGTGTATGCTTTAGCCAAACTTGCCAAGGAGTTGGCATATTTGGAGGATAAGTCCATATCAATAAAGATTTAAAATAGACAAGTCTTATCCTTTATTGATATTGAACTCATCAAAAAGTACTCTCTTGAAGGGGAGGTTGCCATTACCAAGAAGGAGAGGAGTTAGATTGGAGGCAACCATTCATGGATTACCTAAATAAAGGTAAACTACCTCAAGAGAAGTCCCAAGCCCATCAGATGAAGCAGAGAGAACTTTTTTATGCTCTTATGGATGCTATCTTGTACCGGCAGTCTTTTGATCATATGTGGTTACATTATTTAGACAAGCATGAAGCCCATAAGATCATGACTGAGGTATACTTAGGATTATGTGAAGCCAACCACTCCGGTTCGAAGATGAAAGCCAAGATCAAGAGACTAGGATACTACTGGCCATTAATGTTCAAAGATTGCACGGATACAGCTAGGCAATGCCACCATTGTCAAATACATGGTGTAGTCCTACACCGACCAACCAACATTCAACATGGCCATTCGAGTGTTGGGGTACCCACATAATGGCTCCGATTAATCCTCCTTCTTCCAAGGGTCATCGGTTCATCTTAGCTACTTCTGAGTACTTTTCCAAATGGGTGAAGGTGATTTCACTCAGAGAGGTCACATCTTAGTATCTGCTCCAATTTTTTAGAAATCATATCGTATATAGGTTCAGAGTGCCTTCATAAATTATATCGGATAATGGTACTACATTCAAGAGCACTGAGGTCAATAACTTTGCCAGGTGACATAACATAAATTAGAGATATTCTACCATCAACTACCCGAAGGCAAACGGCTTAGCTGAAGCCTTCAACAAAACTCTGATCCAAATACTGAAGAAAACACTCGACAATAATAAGTGATAGTGGCATGAGGAAGTAGTTGAAGCCTTGTGGGTCTACCACACCACATATAGAACTCCAACTTAGTCTACTCCTTTCTCCTTAGTGTGTGGGTCTAAAGCCATTCTACCATTAGAAGTCTAACTCTCATCACTAAGGATAACTGTGGGTAGCAAGATCATAACAAAGAAGAATGCCAAGTTGCGGTTAGAAGAGCTCAAAGGTTTGGAGGAGAGATGCCTGCGGGCATGCCAAAATCTCAGGTTGTACAAAGCTAAAATGATTCAAGCTCACATGAAGTTGGTCCATCCTAGATATTTTCAAGTAGGAAAGCTTATTTTAGCTCTAAGGAGACCGATTGTTGCCCGTCATAACATGGGAGGTAAGTTTGAACCCACTTGGGAAGGCCCATTTACTATAGAGAAGGCCTATGAAGGAGGACCTTATCAGCTTATTAATCATAAGGGAGAGTGCCCAATGCTTCTAATTAATGGGTTGTACTTAAAGAAATATTATAAATCATGTTTGAAAATAGTTATCATCAATGCAAATTCCATTTCAAATTCAATCTCTTTCATGTTGAAAGTATTCTTGTTTGAGAATCAGCCACAACGTGTTTAGAGTAGGTGTAACGAACCCAAGCGACATCCTATCCTTCATCGACATAACATAAACACAAATACAAACTACACACAAACATATAAAATAAATACAAATCTTTTATCTCAGGCTACTCTGAGTTGAGATAACGCCCCTAGTGGCACTCTCATCGCTCTAGGTTGGCACGATAATACGCTAGTTTGTCACCCTAGTGGTCTTCTTACTTTGGAGAATGTAAGTCTGTTACACTTTTCTTTCTTACTTGTTAGTTTGGTAGGCATTACTATGTGGCCGGTAAGCTACCTCATGTTGCCTTTGTTTAAGAGGATGTGAGTCTGCTATGCTGTCTTCTTGGATTAGCCTTTGTGCATTGACTGAGTTGAGTATATTTGAGGTTTAGGATAAGTCCCATAGAGGTCCCTTCCCTCCTGACTGCTTCAAGTCTAGGTTCAGTCCTTCCTTAGGGCTCCCCACTTAGTAGTTGCTCTAGGTCAGATAACATCTACCTCGCTGACGATAGATTATCTTGATGATCAATTCCGCTTGGAAAGTTGTAATCCTGCATGCTTTCTTTCCAAATTGATCATTGCACACCGATGGACACCTTAGGTTGGTTGTTTCTCACTATGCTAACGAATACACCACTCTTGCTAACGAATACACCTTTGGTTGGTTGGTTCTTGCAACTTAGGATACACTGCTCATGGAAAATGTAAGTCTACTATGCTTTCTCCTTGAGTTGGCCACTGTACATCCATAGGCTTTCTTTTTAAGGGCTAAGGATAACACCGCTAGTAGTACCTCCCATGTGGGCACTATATTTGGATCACATCCTTTCCAAACCCATTTAGACACTACTTAGGTTACTATCAACTTAAATAGTTCTCCTTTCGTATTACCCATGTGGTTGGAGAATCCATCTTGTCGATGTGCAGATTCTCCCTTGGTCCAGTAAATCTGAGATAGGTGAAGGCTTATTACATTAATTGAATAGCTTATTACATCTTGATAATTTAATATCCTTAATATCTAATGAAGTTTAAGTTTGTTTAAATTCATGTGCTTTTGATTGATTAATTTTAGATTAAATATTTTTGGTTTAATTAAATCTTGATAATTTAATATCTTTAATATCTAAAGAAGTTTAAGTTTGTTTAAATTCATGTGTTTTTGATTGATTAATTTAAGATTAATTATTTTGGTTTAATTAAATCTTGATAATTCAATATTTTTGATCTCTAATAAAGTTTAAGTTTAAATTTATGTGTTTTTAATTGATTAATTTAGATTAGATGTTGGTTTAATTAAATCTTGATAATTCAATATCCTTTTAAATTAATTTAATTATTTTCTTTGATTATGGTTATGTGACTTAATTTTATGCTTATTTGATTTGATTGTGGTTCATTTATTTGTAGTTTATTGATTAGATTAATTTTATTTTGATTTTAATTGAGTTTGATTCTTTTGGAATTAAGATGTTATTTTTAATCTCATCCATTTATCATGTTTATCAAAGTTTGGTTTGTATTTTGATTTCAAACATTGGATAGTTAACTAGTTTATCTTATTTAAATAGGTTGAATGAGATTTGATTTGATTACATATTAAATTGATGAGAGTCTTTCTTAATTTAATTTAATTTGATTTAATTTGATTTGATTAGCTTTATTAGTCTATGGGTTTGCTTAGGTTCAATGTGATCATGTGATTAGTTTAATTATGAAGTGTATTCATGTTAATTATAAAGGTTTGTTTAATTTTTAATTTGATTTCATATTTGCTTAGGTTAATGATGTAATTAATGACTTAATAATTTTGGCTAAGTTTAGGTATTGATTAGTATTTAATTGCATTTATGTTTGATTAAGTTTAAGTTTAATATGATTAATTTGATTGGTTTATTAGCTTATTTAAGAAGTGTGATCAAATTAATTAGTAGATTAATTAAGTGTTTCATTTGAATTTGATTTTATAAAGTTAATTTGGTTCATTAAGATGATGGATTAATTCATTAAGTTTCCATTAATTAGGTATTTATTCAGTTGGATTAGCTTAAGGGTAATTAATTTAATTAATAAGTGTGTTTAAGTTAATTAATAAATTAAATAAAGATTTATTTAATTTTTAATTTGGTTTTATATTTATTTAGATTAACAATGTAATTAATGACTTAATGATTTATGTTTAATTTAGGATTTGATTGGTATTTAATTGCATTTATGTTTGATTAACTTAATTAGCTTCCTTATGGGTTGTGATTAAATTAAATAAAGATTTGTTTAATTTTTAATTTGATTTCATATTTATTTAGGTTAATGATGTAATTAATGACTTAATGATTTAAGTTTAAATTAAGATTTGATTAGCATTTAATTGCATTTTATGTTTGATTAAGCTTAAGATTAATATGATTAATTTGATTGACTTAATTAGTTTATTTAAGAGGTGTGATTAAATTAATTAGTAGATTAATTAAGTGTTTGATTTGAATTAATTTAATGTGATTTATAAAATTAATTTGGTTCATTAAGATGATAAATTAATTCATTAAATTTACATTAATTAAATGTTTAATTAATTAAGTTTGATTAAGGGTAATAAAACTTTTTTTAAATAATTAGATTAATCAAAGATTTATTTAATTAATGATTTAATTTCCCACATGTGAATGATATGATTTAGTTAAGTTTTTTACTTAAGTTTGATTTTATTAAAGGATTATTGTTATTATCATTTGATTAGATTAAGTTATTTAATTATTTATTTTTATTTCAATTAAACTTGATTATTCATAATCATAGTTAGGTTTGATTTTCTTCATTTATTATGTTCATTAGATTTCATTCATGTTTGATTTAGTTGTTAGGTTTATGTATTAATGGATAATTAATTATCTTATTCCAAACGGATGTGATTTAGTCATATGTTAATTAAGTTTATTTTGACTTTATTTGGTTTAATTTGATTAATATCAAATGATTATGTTGAATTGGTTTGTTAATCAACTTTATTTTTAATTTATTTAATGATTAATTAGTTTCAATTTGTTTATATTCATTAAAGAGTTTCATATGATTAAGACTCCATGCATAGTGTAGGTTTAGTTATACTAGTTTGACTTATGTTAAAGTTTCCTAGATTTGTTAAATTTTAAGTTTGATTTAAGATTTAGTCATTTAATTGAGTTTTATTGATCTAAATAGGTTTAATGATATTTAATTTATTTTATTAGGAGGATGATATTTCTCTGCTTTGAGGTTTGATTAATGATTACTTAAGTGTTATTTCATTTATGATTTTGATTTTGATATTTAAATTATTTTTAGATTATATTTTAATTAAGTAATTGATTAAACTTTAATCTTAAGTGTTTGTTTGGGGTTCATTAGGATTTATAAAATCACATTATTTCCTTAAGAGTCCTAGATGTCAATCTAAGTGATTTAAGCCATTTTGAATATTTTTGTAAATTTTTGAATTTTTATTTGATTTATTTTATTAAAATGGACAATCTAAACTTCAAAATTTAATTTCTAGCAATCTAGAAGTCCTTTTCACTTGAAATTTTATGATAGGTGTGTTTTAACTTTAGTTTCAATCCTTGAAAATTTAAATTTAATCTGACATTTATTTTTTATTTGATTAATAAAATTTGATTTTTACTAAAACTCAAATTAAGCTCAAAATACCTAGTAAAATTTGGGGATTTTGCATTTTTGAATTCCTCTCGGAAAGATGAATCCAACGAGCTCTTGTTTGCAATTTTTGGTCAAAAATTTTATTTTCTATTAATTTTTGAAGTTTCACGTAATTTAAATTAATTTTTTTCATCGCGGCACCGCATGATTGGCAGCGTGCGCTTGACGTTAGCATTGACGGGAAACATGTCAATGCACGGAAAGTAGCTTTGTGGTTTGCTCACGGACATCCAGTTGGATGGTCGGATCGGATCATCGATCGATTTGAACCGTCGATCGTGGATCCGATCTAGTCTGGTTGCTTTCCAAGTTTTGACCCGTTTCTCGCTCCTCAACACTGACGTGACACCGAGCATGAATTGCGCAGTGCCACATGGCACCACATTGCCACATGGCACCACGTTGCCACATGGCACCACGTTGCCACGTTAGCGCCATGCAGATTTTCTGATTTAAATAATTAATTTAAATCACCTAAAACTTCAAAAAATCATAGAAATTAAAATACTTAACCAAAAATTGTAAATAAGGGCATGGTGGATTCATCTTTTCGAGAGGAATTCAACAAAGACAAAATCCCCAAATTTCACTGAGTATTTTAAGCTTAATTTTAGTTTTAGTAAAAATAAAATTTTATTAATTAAACCAAAAAATATGTCAGATTAAGTTGAAATTTTTAGGGATTGAAATTAAAGTTAAGGCACACCTACCATAAATATCTTAAGTTAAAAGGACCTCTAGATTGGGTGAAATTAAAATTTGAAATTTAGATTATCCATTTTAATAAAATAAATCAAATCAAAATTCAAAAATTTACAAAAAAAATGGCTTAAATTACTCGATTGACATTTAGACTCTTAAGGAAATAATGTGATTTTCTAAATCCTAATGAACCTCAAAAAAACACTTAAGATTAAAGTTTAAGCAAAGGACTTAATTTAAATATAATAAAATAATTTAAATATCAAAATCAAAATCATAAATAAAATAACACTTAAGCAATCATTAATTAAACCTCAAATAATATCATCCTAAGAAATTAAATTAAATATGATTAAACCTATTTAAATCAGTAAAACTCAATTAAATGAGTAAATCTTAAATCAAACTTAAAATTCAACAAATCTAAGAAACCTTACATGAGTCAAACTAATATAACTAAATCTGGCTTGAGTCTTAATCATATGAAACTCCTTAATGAATATAAACAAATTGAAACTAATTAATCATTAAATAAACTGAAAATCAAATTGATTAACAAAATAAAGTCAAAGTAAACTTAATTAATATATGACTAAATCACATCCGTTTGGAATAATATAATTAATTCATTACCTAACAACTAAATCAAACATGAATGAAATCTAATGAACATAATAAATGAAGAAAATCAAACCTACTATGATTATGAATAATCAAGTTTTTGAAATAAAATAATTAAATCATTTAATCTAATCAAATGATAATAATAATAATCCTTTAATAAAATCAAACATAAGTAAAACACTTAACTAAATCAAATCACTCACATGTGGGAAATTAAGTCAATAATTAAATCAATCTTTGATTAATCTAATGATTTAAAAAAGTTTAATTACAATCAAACTTAATTAATTAAACATTTAATTAATGCAAACTTAATGAATTCATCTATCATCTTAATGAACCAAATTAATTTTATAAGTCACATTAAAATTAATTCAAATCAAACACTTAATTAATCTAATTTATTCACACCTCTTAAATAAATTAATTAAGTCAATCAAATTAATCATATTAAACTTAAGCTTAATCAAACATAAAATGCAATTAAATGCTAATAAAATCTTAATTTAAACTTAAATCATTAAGTGATTACATCATTAACCTAAATAAATATGAAATCAAATTAAAATTATTTATTTAATCAAACCCTTCAAGCAAACTAATTATTGAAATTAATCATATTAAACATGCTTAATCAAACATTAAATACCAATCAATCTAAATTCAACATTCATTAAGTCATTTCATTAATCTAAATAAATATAAAACCAAATTAAAATTAACTTCTCTTTATTAATTTAATAATTAACTTAAACACACTTTAATAATTTTCTTAAGCTAATCCAATAAATAAATACCTAATTAATGCAAACTTAATGAATTAATCCATCATCTTAATGAACCAAATTAACATTATAAAATCAAATTGAAATCAAGCACTTAATTAATATACTAATTAATTTGATCACACTTCTTAAATATGCTAATTAATTCAATCAAATTAATCATATTAAACTCTCAAACTTAATCAAACATAAATTGAATTAAATACTAAACAAAACCTAAATTAAACCTAAATTATTAAGTCATTAATTACATTAAAGCTAATCAAATCAAATTAAATTAAATCAAATTAAATTAAATTAAGAAAGACTCTCACCAATTTAATATGTAATCATATCAAATCTCATTCAACCTTTAAATAGATAAATAAAAACTATCCAATGTTTGAAATCAAAATACAAACCAAACTTTGATAAACATAATAAATGGATGAGATTAAAAATAAAATCCTAATTATAAAGAATCAAACTCAATTAAAATCAAAATAAAATCTCAATTAATCTGATCTTATCAAACTACGAATAAATGAACCATAATTAAATCAAATAAGCATAAAATTAACTCACAAAACCATAATCAAAGAAAAGAATTAAATATTAATTTTAAACCAAAACATCCAATCTAAAATTAATCAATTAAAACACATGAATTTAAACAAGCATAAACTTTATTAGAGATCAAGGATATTAAATTATCAAGATTTGATTAAACCAAATCATCTAACCTGAAATTAATTAATCAAAAACACATGAATTTAAACAAACTTAAACTTCATCAAATATTAAGGATATTGAATTATCAAGATTTAATTAAAACAAAATCATTTAATCTAAAATTAATCAATCAAAAGCACATGAATTTAAACGAACTTAAACTTCATTAGATATTAAGGATATTGAATTATCAAGATTTAATTAAACCAAAACATCTAAATCAAAATCAATCAATAAAATACTTAAATAAATTCAAATTCTAAATTCTAAACCAAATCAAATAAATCAAATTAAATGAATTACACAAATTCAAATGGGCTAATTATGATACTTAAGGACCTTAATTAGACTCTTTAAGAGTTATGATGTAGAATAAGGTGAGTTCTGTCTACAAATAGAATTTATTGTACTCTTCATTCTAAAAAACTTAAACATCACTTTAACCAAATAAAATTGAAATAAAAATGAAAAGTAAATCATTAAGTCATTTAAATTGAAACCATCCAAAGGTAAAATTTAAACAAATTAAAGTTCAAAATTGAAACTTAAACTAAAGAAGCCTTTCCACACAAGCCTTAAGCACACACATTAGAATACTAAGTCACCACTTCTAGTGCTAAGTTAGGGAGTTGTATGTATGATGTTGTGTTTTGTTTTGTGAGGTAATGTTTTAGACTGGATGTTAAGCCGTTATTAGCCTAATCATATTTTTTATAGAGGGTTGTCCTTAAGGGGCCGCTATAATAAAAATATAAATGCATTTGCTGTGCAGGTTGCTTAGCCCCTAAGCATAACCCATGTTAGGACAGGTGGGCTTGGTTACCGATGTGTGGGGTGCTAAGTCCAAATTATTCATATAACTTCTTGGGTTGTATGGTGTGTTTATCTAACATTTGTTTTGTAGGTGTAGCTAGATTTACTTTTCTTATTTTTAAGGTAATTTTGAATTAGGAATTAGGATTAGTGTTATGGGGATTAGGATGAGCAGTGGCTAGAAGGCTTAGTCCCTAGGGTGCCCTGTGATGCCTTTGGAGCAAATCAAAATCAAAAGGAAGAGATGGAAGAAATGAAGAAAAGAAGACCCCCATAACATATATTATTTTTGTAATTTGGGTTGTATAAGGGTAGAGCTCGACTACCCATCTTTATTTCTCTTTTTGGGGTGTACGACAGAACCTGATCAAACTGGTATTTTATTCTTCTATGGTGGTCTATAAAATTAATTGATGTTGTGTTTAGATTAAGCGTTAGAACAATATGCTTTTCATATTTTTTGTATGATTAATGCTAGAATGTGTGGCGTGGATGCAGTAGGCTCTTAGGATGAAATTAATTTTGTTATCCCAATTACAACTCATAATTAAAACATAAAATAACTCATAACCTCACTATAAAGCCTTAGAATTAAATCAAGATAATAAAATTTTTAGCAACCCCTTAACTAGATGAATGAATGTATAATATTATGCATGTCATATTCGTCCACTCTTGTTAAGAGGTGGCTTGCATCATTGCCAAAGAATGAAGGCTTAACTTGTGAGAGCCTTTGATGGAAGAACACCCCTTTCTCTCTTGATTTGTCCCATAATCAAGTTCTCATGCATTTAGACATACAAAATCCCATAGCCTGTGTCAAAACAAAGAGTTCAAAATAATCAAATAAATTTGATAAAATTTGCATTATATTAAGTCATGAATTCATACCACTCATGCTCTAGTCTCTTAAGGGGTGAGTTTAAGTTCTGAGTCTCCTTTCTAAATAAACAACAGCCTAGACATCTTGCAGAGCATAAGGCTTGCCTACATGGATTCAAAGCATAGGAGGAGTTAGCTGGTTGCCACTTTAGGTAGTAATAAGTCTAGCAGTCCGGTGGTTTATTCTCTATTATGGAGGTAAACCATATACCCATTTTTAGCTTAGATTTAGGTCGCTCTTTGGCCCTCGCAAAAGTTCCCTAGATTAGTATCCAAGGTAGCTATTTCCTCCGGTCTACAAGCATAAATTCTCACCTCTTAGGCATTTCCACAATCTTATGTTGTAGAATTATAAGCCCTATCAATCTAATAAAATGTCAACTCAAATAATTAACTCTCTTCAATTTCAAATATATAAAGCCTAATTATAGGGTAGATTGAATGCTCACTAGGCTTCCTAGTATCATGAGCATTTCCTACTTTCTCCCTTTGGATTCCAAAAATAAGTGTTCTCCTTGATCTATCCCATTTGATTTTCTAAAATAGCCAATCCTTTAAATGTCTTAACATTGAAGTCTTTAGAGACCCTAATTGTCTACTTTAATTGAGAGTATTTTTAAAGAATTTCCATTCCTTAGGATGTAATTACCTATGGGGGCTTGCCTCCATAGGGAACTTAATAAACCTGACTTAAAATAAACCCTACTTTACTTTTTCATGTAAAGTAGGGGAAAGATCTCTAGTATATTTGAAGACCCATCATACCTTAGGAGTCTTTATTAGGTGATTAGGTCCATTATAGGGTGGTAATTTCTATCTTTAGAGATAGTACATCATTTTTTAATGTTGTACCTAATCATTTCAATATATACCCCCTAAGATATGCGTGGTGTCCCACATCCTCAAAAATAAACACCACACATGCATAGAGCAAATCAAAAACCTTAGATAACTAGAACTATCTCTATTGTAAAGATAAAGTTCCATAAGTAGTAGATCAGATTGATCATTCTTCAATTTCTCTAGTTCCCATCAGAATTACCCTTGCTTTTTGAGTAGTAGGATTTGCCATCATATCCCTAATCTCTCCACCACCACCATAGTTGTAACCTCCGTCACACATCCCTCCTCCATAAAGGCCACCTCCATATCCATCAGCACCTCCAGATCCCCCACCACCACTGCGATAACCACCACCTCCACCTTCGCCTCCACGACTAGATCTAACTTAAGCCTGGTTGACAAAGATGTTCCTACCATCAAGGTTCTGCCTTTTCTTAGGGTTTAGCTTTAGGTTTAAGTTTATTAGCTTTTAGGGTTTATGTTTATTTTTTATTTATTTAATTACTTTAGGTTTAGGTTTAGGGGTTTTGGGTTTAAGTTAGGTGTTTAGTGGGTTTTTTAGGTTTGGGGGTTTGTGGTTTTAGGTTTTAGGTTGGGTTTGGTAGGGTTTAAGTTTAGTGTTTAGGATTTGGGGTTTAGGTTTAGGTTAGCAGGGTTTAGGGTTAATTTACTTTTAGGGTTCAAGATTTAGAGTTTTTGGTGAGGAGGGCCCAGGTTTAGGTCAGTGGAGCCTGTTACATTAGGAGTTTGGAAGATAGGAGGGCCCAGGGCCCAGGTTTAGGGCCCAGGGTTTAGGGCCCAGGAGTAGGGCCCAGGGCCCAGGGCCCAGGCAAGGTCAGTGATCAGGGTCATAGTAGTCTGGGTGTGATAGGCCTAGCCACAAAGCCCAGGTTTAGGTCAGGCCCAGGGTCATAGCCTAAGGTCAGGTTTAGGGTAGGGCCAGGGCCCAGGATTTAGGGTGGCCAGTTTAGGGTTTAGTGGTTTAGTAGGTGGTAGTTAGGAGTTTAAATTTATTTTTCTTAAATTAAGTCAGGGTTTATGTGTTTAGTTTATTTTTAATTATTTTAGTTTATTTTATTTTTTATATTTATTTAGCTTATTTTTATTTTTATTTAGTTTAGTTTATTTATGTTAGGTTTATTTATTTTTGTTTAGTTTTATTTTTATTTTAATGTTTATGTTTAGGTTTTATTTTTTATTTTTAGGGTTAAGGGTTTCAATTTTTATTTTATTTTTTTTGGTTTGGGATTTAGGTTTTATTTTTTAGTTCAGGTCAAAGTTTAGGTTTAGTTTATTTTTAATTTAATTTATTTTATTTACTTTAGGTTTAGGTTTAGTTTATTTTAAGTTTAAGTTTTATTTATTTTAGATTAGGTTTATGTTTAAGTTTATTTTTATTTTATGTTTAAGTCTTTTTTTAATTTAGGGTTTAAGTTTTATTTTTTTATTTACTTTTAAGTTTTAGATTACCATTTATTTTTTATTTTTAGGTTTTTATTTAGTTTTTTTTTTAATTTTCTTTTATGTTTATTTTATTTTCATTTTATGTTTAGTTATTATTTTATTTATGTTTTTTATTCTTTGGTTTATTTTATTTTTAGTTTAGTTTAAGTTTTTATTTATTTTATTGTAGTTTATTTTGTTCTATTTTTAGGTTTAGCTTTAGGTTTTAGTTAATGTTTTCATTTTATTTTATTATTTTTATTTTATTTAGGTTTAGTGTTTTGGGTTTATATAATTTTTAAGTTTTATTTTGTTTAGGTTTAGGTTTTTAGAGTTTAGGGTTTAATGTTTAGAGTTAGTTTAGGGTTTAGGGATTAGGGTTTTGAGTTTAAGGTTTAGGTTTTAGGGATGTAGGTTTTAGGATTTAGGGTTTAGGGTTTATGGTTTATGGTTTTGGTTTTAGGGTTTTTGGTTTAGGGATTTTTTTTTCTTTTTTCTAGTATAGGGTTTAGGGTTTAGGGTTTTTAGGGTTTAGGGTTTAAGGTTTTAGGTTCAGGGTTTAGGGTTTATGCTTAGGGTTTATGTTTTAGTTTTTAGTTTAGGGTTTATGGTTTAGGATTTAGGGTTTAAGGTTTTTTTAAAATGAGAACAAATTCAGTTTCAACATTTCTTCTTTTTGATTTCATCAAGCAAGTAGCACACAATGTTTTTTTAAGACACAAGCGATGACATAGATATAAAATGAGATGCATAGAGCAAATGAAAAATCGTAGATAACTAGTACTGTCCCCACTATAAAGATTAAGTTCCAAAAGTAGTAGATTAGATGTCTGTTCGTTAGATTCTCCAGTTCCCATCAAAACTACCCCACCTTTTGAGTAGCGGCATCTGCCATCAGATCCCTAATCTCTCCCTCCGCCACCACCAAGGCTATAACTTCCATTGCACATCCTGCCTCCATAATCACCACCTCCATATCCACTAGAACCTCCAGATCCCCCACCACCACTGCAGTAACCTTCGCTTCCACCTTAGCCTCCACAACCAGATCTAGACTGAGCCTAGTTTTTAGGGTTTAGGGTTTAATTTAGAGTTTAGGGTTTATGATTTAAGGTTTTAGGGATTAGGACTTTTTAATTTAGGGTTTAGGGTTTAGGGTTTAGGATTTATGGTTTAGGGTTTAGGTTAGTTTAGGGTTTAGGTTAGCTTAGGGTTTAGAGTTTAGGGTTTAAGGATTAGGGTTTCGGGTTTAAGTTTTTTGGGTTTTTAGTGTTTTTAGGGTTTAATGTTTAGGGTTTAGGTTTTAGCTTGGGGTTTAGGGTTTAAGGTTTAATGTTTTTTTAATAGAGAACAAATTTAGATTCAACATTTCTTCTTTTTGATTTCATCAACCAAGTAGTAGACCAAGTTTTCTAAGATACAAGTGATGACATAGATAAAAAATAAGCACGCATAGAGTAAATCAAAAACCCTAGATAATTAGAACCATCTCTATTGTAAAGACACAGTTCCTTAAGCAGCAGATTGGATCGACTGTTCTTCAGTTTCTCTAGTTCCCATCTGAACCACCCTTGCCTCTCGCGTAGCGGGATCTGCCATCATATCCCCGATCTATTCTTCCTCCACCACCATGGCTATAACCTTCGTCCCTCCTCCCGATTTTGTAACTACCACCTCCATGTCCACTAGCACCTCTAGATCCACTAGCACCTCCAGTATGGTTAGGGTTTAGGGTTTAGGCTTTAGGGTTTAGGGTTTAGTGTTTAGGCTTTAGGGTTTAGGGTTTTTAGGGTTTAGGGTTTGGAATTTATGGATAGCTTATGATTTAGGTTTAGTTTAGGTTTTATGGTAAGGTTTAGGGTTTTAGGGTTTAGGGTTTTAAGGTTTAGGGTTTAGGGTTTAATGTTTAGGGTTTAGTGTTTAGAGTTTTGGTTTAGGGTTTAGGGTTTAGGGTTTAGGGTTTTAGGGCTTAGGGTTGTTTAGGGTTTAGGGTTTAGAGTTTAGGATTTATGATTTAGGGCTTTTAGGGTTTAACATTTTTTTTTAATTAATTTTTTAAAATATTTTTCTAAATTAAGTAAATGAGTATGTTTAGGTTTATTTTATTTATTTAGTTAATTTTTTATTTATTTTAGTTTATTTTATTTTTTATTTTTATTTAGGTTCATTTTTATTTTTTATATAGTTTAGTTTATCTATTTTAGGTTTATTTATTTTAGTTCAGGTTTTTGATTTTAGTTTATTTGTAGGATTTAGGTTTAGCTTTAGGTTTACTTTTTAGTTTAGTTTTATTTTATTTTATTTTAGGTCCAGGTTTATTGTTTTATTTAGGTTTAGGTTTATTATTATTTTAGTTTCTTATGTTTAGGATTTAGGTTTTATTTTAGGTTTAGGCCTAATTTCAGTAGGTGGGTAGGTCAGGCTCAGGGCTCATGGTAGTTTAAGGTTTAGGTAGATTTAGGCGTTAGGGTTTAGGTTTAGTTTAGTTTAGGTGTGGTGCGAGTGTTTGTGGAGTTAGGTTTAGGAGTGGCCCAGTTTAGGTTTAAAGATCTGATTTAGGTCATGGTAGGGTTTAGTTTATTTAGGAATTATGTTTGGTTAGGTTTAGGAGGGGTGATTGTTTGTGGTTTGTGGTTTAGGGTTTAGGGTTTAGGATTTATGGTTGTAGGTTTTAGGGTTTATGGAGGGTTTAGGGTTTAGGTTTAGGGTTTAAGATTTACGGCTTATGGTTTTAAGTTTTAGGGTTTAGGGTTTAGTGTTTAAAGTTTATTATTTTTTAGGTTAAGTATTTAGGTTTTAGTTTAGGGTTTAGGGTTTAAGGTTATTTTTTTAAGAGAGAATAAATTCATATTCAACATTTCTTCTTTTGATTTAAATAACTAAGTATCGCATCAAGTTTTCTAAGACACAAACGATGATATTGATAAAAATGAGCACGCATAGAGTAAATCAAAAACCCATAGATAACTAGAACTATCTCTACTATTAAGACATAGATCCATAAGCACTAGATCGGATCAGTCGATCATCAGTTTCTCCAGTTCCTGTTAAAAGCATCACCACCTCTCGAGCTGCGGGATCCATCATCATATCTCTAATCTATCCCTCCGTGACTAGAACAGTTGTAACCTCCGTCACTCCACATGCCTCTATAACCACGACTGCTCTTACCACCACCTCCATATCCACTAGCCTCTAGATACCCCACCACCACTATTCAAATTGCCGCCTCTGCCTTCGCCTACACTGCTAGATCTAGATTTAGCCTAATTGATGCTGATGATCCTGCCGTTAAGGTTCTTTCGATTATTAGGGTTTTACTTTAGGTTTAGGTATAGGTTTATTAAGTTTTAGGGTTTAGGATTATTTTTGTATTTATTTACTTTCTTTAGGTTTAGGTTTAGGGTTTAGTTTTTAAGGTTCAGTGTTGGGGTTTAGGGCATAAGGTTTTAGGGTTAGGGTTTAGGATTTAAGGTTTTATGGTTTGGGGTTAGGGTTTATGGTTTAGGGTTTAGTTTTTAGGCTTTAGGGTTTATGGCTTTTAGGGTTTAGGGTTAAGGGTTTAGTGTTTAGGCTTTAGGGTTTTTTGAGTTTCAGGTTTAGGGTTTATGGTTTAGGGTTAGCTTAGGGTTTAGGGTTAGTTTAGGGTTTAGGGTTTAGGGTTTAGGGTTTAGGGTTTGGGTTTGAGTTTAGTTTTATTATTTGGGGTTTATAGTTTAGGGTTTTTTGAATTTAGGGTTTGTTTAATTATTTATTTTATCTTTTAAATTAAGAAACCGACAGGTTTAGATTTCTTTAGTTTATTAAGTTTATTTCTTATTTATTTTAGTTGATTTTATTTTATATTTATATTTAGGTTCAATTATATTTTATTTAGTTCATTTATTTTAGGTGTATTTATTTTACTTTAGATTTTTTATTTAGTTTATTTTTTAGGTTTAGGTTTAGGTTTAGGTTTATTTTATAGTTTAGTTTTATTTTTATTGTAATTTTTAGGTTTAGGATTTATTATTTATTTTTAGGTTTAGGTTTAGGTTTTTAGTTTATTTTCTTAAGTTGAGGTTGTTGGTTTTTATTTTAGGTTTATTTTTAGTTTTTATTTTCTACTTTAAGTTTAGGTTTATTTTTAGTTTATTTTAATTTATTTAGGTTAAGTCTATGTTTAAATTTAGTTTATGTTAGGTTTAGTTTTTATTTATTTTAGTTTAGTTTATTTTAGGTTTATGTTTAAGTGTATTTTCTTTTTTAGCTTAATTAAGGTTTTTATTTATTTTATTTTTATTTATTTTAGTTAGTTTATTTTTTTACTTTTAGGTTTAGGTTTAAGTTTTAATTTAGGTTTTTATTTTATTTAAGTTTAGATTTATTTATTTATTTTATTTTTAACTTTTATTTAGTTTAGGTTTAGGTTTTTTAAGGTTTAGGGGCTAGGGTTTAGGGTTAGTTTGGGTTTTAGGGTTTAGGGTTTAGTGTCAGGGTTTAGGGCTGGGTTTTGGGTTTGGGTTTTAGGGTTTAGGGTTTAGGGTTTAGGATTTTTAGTTTTGTTTTAGGCTTTAGCTTTAGGCTTTAAAGTTTAGGGATTAGTTTTAGGGTCCAAGGTTTAGGGTTTAAGTTTTAAGGTTAATGTTTTAGGGTTTAGGGTCTAAGGTTTTGGATTGCAGGCTTAGGGTTTATAGTTTAGGGTTTAGGGATAGTTTTAGGGTTTAGGGTTTAGGATTAGGGTTTTTTATTTCATTTATTATTTTTATTTTTTTTAAAATTAAGTAAACTAGTAAGTTTGGGTTGATTTAGTTTATTTTTTATTTATTTTAGTTTAGTTTATTTTTTAATTTGATTTAGGTTTATTTTTATTATTATTTAGTTTAATTTATTTTTTTAGCTTATTTATTTTTGTTTAGGTCTTTATTTTATTTTATTTTTTATGTTTAGGTTTAGGTTTAGGTTTATGTTTTTTTAGTTTCATTTTATTTTTATTTATTTTTTCAGGATTAGGTTTTATTTTTTATTTTTATTTTTAGGTATAAGTTTTTATTTTATTTTTTTAAGTTTAGGTTTTAGGTTTTATTTTAGGTTTTATTTTTTAGTTTAGGTTTCAGTTTATTTTTAGTTTATTTTATTTTATTTAGTTTAAGTTTAGGTTTAGGTTTTTTTTATTTTAGTTTAGTTTATTTTAGTTTAGGTTTTGGTTTATTCTATTTTTATTTTAGGTTTATGTTTTTTTTAGTTTAGGGTTTAGGTTTTATTTATTATTTATTTTTAGGTTTAATTTTTATGTTTTTTTAGGTTTAGATTTTTATTTAATTTTTATTTTAGGTCTGTTTTATTTTATTTTAGGTTTAGTTTTTTATCTTATTTAGGTTTTTTAGTCTTAGTTTTATTTTATTTTATAGTTTAGTTTATGTTTATTTTTAGTTTATTTTATTTTATTTAGTTTAGGTTTTAGGTTTAGTTTTGTTTAGGTTTAGGTTTAGGATTTATTTATTTTAGTTTAGTCTATTTTAGTTTAGGATTAGGTTTATTTTATTTTCTTTATTTTTGGATTAGTTTTTTTTTTAATTTAGGGTTTAAGTTATATTTTTTAGTTATTTTTGGGTTTTATTTTTTCATTTATTATTTAGGTTTAGGTTTTAATTTATTTTTTATTTTATTTTATTTTATGTTTTTTTATTTGGGTTTTTTATTTTTAGGTTTATTTTATTTTGAGTTTATTCTAGGTTTTTATCTATTTTATTTTAGTTTAGTTTTAAATTTTTATTTTATTTTATTTTTAAGTTTAGGTTTAGGTTTAGGATTTTATTTTATTTTATTTTAGTTTAGTTTAAGTAGCTCTACTTATGGTTAGTTTTAGGGTTTAGTCAGTGTTTGAGTTAGGGCCTGTGGTAGTCAATGTAGGTTGGGTTTGAGTTTAGCGCTTTAGGCTTGTGGCCCAGGGTGGGGTTTTGGGGTCAGATCAAGATATGGTTTTGGAGTGGGGTCAGGTTTTAGGTTTAGAGGAGTTGGGAAGGGCCCAGGGTGTGGTGTGGAGGGTCAGGGATGAGGTTTAGGATTATGATCAGAGTCACGCCTGTGGTAGTGGCCTGTGAGTTTAGCCAGTAAAAAGGAGTTAAGTGGTTGGTAGGGTCAGAGTTAGTTTTAGGGTTTAGGTTTTACGATTTAGGATTTAGTGTTTAAGTTTTAGGGTTTAGGGTCTAGGGTTTTTTTTTAAATTAAAGAAACTAATAGGTTTAGGTTTATTTAGTTTATTTTATATTTTTATTTAGGTTTATTTTGTAATTTTATTTTGATTAGTTTATTTTTAATGTTAATTTTTTTTAGTTTAGGTTTTTTATTTTAGTTTATTTATGAGGTTTAAGTTTAGGTTTATGTATTTTTTAGTTTAGTTTTATTTTTATTTTATTTTTTAGGTTTAGGTCTTATTTTATATTTAGGTTTAAGTTTATTTTATTCTTTTAGGTTTAGGATTTAGGTTTTATTTTAGGTTTATTTTAGGTTTTAACTTTAGTCCAGGTATAGGTTTATTTTAGTTTATTTTATTTTATTTAGTTTAGGTTTAGGTTTAGGTTTATTTTATTTTAGGTTTAGGTTTAGGTTTTATTTATTTTAGTTTAGTTTATTTTAATTTAGGTTTATGTTTATTTTATTTTTATTTTAGGTTTAGGTTTTTTTTTGTTTATGATTTAGGTTTTATTTTTATGTTTATTATTTTGGTTTAGGCTTTTATTTAATTTCTATTTTATTTTATTTTAGTTTAGTTTTAAATTTTTATTTTTTATTTAGGTTTAGGTTTAGGTTTATGTTTTAGTTTAGATTTTAATTTTTTTTTTTATTATTTTATTTAGGTTTAAGTTTTTATTTATTTTATTTTTAGGTTTAGGAAATTAAGTTTTTAGGCTTTACAGTTTAGGATTTTGGGTTTAGGGTTTAGGCTTTAGCATTTTTAGGGTAGGGTTTAGGGTAGGTTTTAGCAGGGTTGGGTTTAAGGTTTAGAGTTTAGGGTTTTAGGGTTTAGAGTTTAGGGTTTAGGGTTTAGGTTTTAAGTTTTATTTATTTTAGTTTAGTTTATTTTAGTTTAGGTTTATGTTTATGTTTATTTTGTTTATTTTAAGTTTAGTTTTTTTTAGTTTAGTTTTTTTTTTTTTATTTAAGTTTATTTTTAGGTTTAAGTTTTATTTAGTTTTATTTTATTTTATTTTGGGTTTATTTTTATCTTATTTAAGTTTCTATGTTTAGGTTTATTTTTTTAGTTTTATTTTTATTTATTTAATTTTAGTTTAGTTTTATTTAGGTTTAAGTTTATGTTTAAGTCAGTTTTATTTTAGTTTCATTTTTTTTTTAGTTTAGGTTTTTTTTATTTATTTATTTAGGTGATTTAGTTTAGGTTTTAGGAATTGGTAGGTTTATGGTGGGTTAGGGTTTATGGTTTAGGGCCCAGGGTTTAGGGCCCAGGGTGGGGTTTAGGGTTTAGGATCCCAGTTGCAGAATTTAGCCCAGTTTAGGGTGTAGAGTCAGGGTTAATTATAGGGTTTAGGGTTTAAGGTCAGGGTCAGGATTTAGGTTTAGGGTTTAGGGTGGTGGGGTGATCAGCTTTAGGGTTTGGGTTTAGAGTTTAGTTTAGTGTGCATGCTTTGGGATTAGGGTTGGGGTTTAGGGCCTGGGTGAGTTTGTGGTGGGAGATCAGTCATGGTCAGATTTAGGCATAGTTTTGAGTTTAGGGTTTAGGGTTTTAGGCTTAGGGTTTAGGGATTAGGTTTATGTTTTATTTTTTATTTTTAGGTTTATGTTTAGGTTTTTATTTTATTTTTTTAGGTCTTGGTTTTTAGTTTTTTATTTTAGGTTTATTTTTATGTTTTATTTTTTAATTTATGTTTACCTTTATTTTTAGTTTATTTTATTTTATTTAGTTTAGGCTTATGTTTAGGTTTAGTTTATTTTTTGTTTAGGTTTAGGTTTTATTTACATTAGTTTAGGTTTATGTTTATTTTCTTTTTATTCTTGGTTTAGGTTTTTTTAGTTTTGGGTTTAGATTTTTTTTTTTTGTTAGGTTTTATTTTTATGTTTATTGTTAAGGTTTAGGTTTTTATTTAGTTTTTATTTTATTTTATTTTAGGTTTATATTATTCTTATTTTACATTTAGTTTTTATTTAATTTAGATTTTTTATTATTTGGTTTATTTTATTTTATTTTATTTAGTTTAGTTTAGGTTTTTATTTATTTTATTTAATTTATTTTTATTAATTTATTTTTTTTAGGTTTAGACTTTGGTTTTAGTTTAGGTTTTTGTTTTGTTTTATTTATTTATTTTATTTAGGTTTAGGATTTTTTTATATATTTTTTTTAGGTTTTATTTAGCTTAGGTTTAGGTTTTTAGGTTTTAGGTTTTTAGGGTTTAGGGTTTAGGGTTTAGGGTTTAGGGTTTTAGGGTTTAGGGTTTAGGGTTTAGAGTTTAGTGTTTATGCTTTAAGGTTTAGGGTTAGCTTAAGGTTTAGGGTTTTCTTAAAAAAATTAAGTAAACCTGTAGGTTTAGGTTTATTTAGTTAATTTTAATTTTAAATTTAATTTATGTTTATTTTTTATTTTTATTTATTTTAGTTAGGTTTTTATTTTATTATATTTTTTAGGTTTAGGTTTAGGTTAAGGTTTACTTTTTAGTTGAGTTTTATTTTTATTTTATTTTTAGGTTAAGGTTTATTTTTAAGTTGAGTTTTATTTTTATTTTATTTTTTAGGTTTAGGATTTATTTTTTAGGTTTAGGTTTATGTTTTTCTTTTATTTTTTTAGGTTTAGGCTTTAGGTTTTATTTTAGGTTTATTTTTAGGTTTTAGTTTTTTTTTTTTGTTTTTTTTTAGTTTATTTTATTTTATTTACTTTAGGTTTAGGTTTAGGTTTACTTTATTTTAGTTTTAGGTTTAGGGTTTAGGGCTAGTTTATAGTTTAAGATTTAGGGTTTAGGGTTTAGGGTTTAGGTTTTAGGATATAGTGTTTGGGTTTAGGGTTTAGGGTTTAGCTTTTAGGTTTAGGGTTTAGGTTTTAGTTTAGGGTTTTTGGTTTTGGGTTTTTTTTGATTGCAAACAAATTCAAATTCAACATTTCTTCTTTCTGATTTCATCAGCCAAGTAACACCCCAAGTTTTATAAGACACAAGTGATGACATAGATAAAAAATGAGCATGCATAAAGAAAATCAAAAACCCTAGATAACCAGAACTGCCTCTACTATAAAGACAGTTCCATAAGTAATAGATCGGATCAGTCGTTCTTCAGTTTCTCCAGTTCCCATCAAAACCACCCTGGCCTCTCCAATAGTAGGATCCACCATCATATCCCCGATCTCTCACTCCGCCACCACCACAATGTAACCTCCGTCGCTACTCCCGCCTCCATAACCACCACTGCTCCGACCACCACCTCCATATCCACTAGCACCTCTAAATCTGCAACCACCACTGTGATAACCATCGCCTCTGCCTCCACCACAAGATCTAGACTGAGGCTGGATGATGGTGATGTTCCTGCCTTCAAGGTTTTTCCCATTCTTAAGGTTTAGGTTTAGGTTTATTTTATTTTAGGGTTTAGGTTTATTTTTTAATTTTTGTAGTTACTTTAGGTTTAGGTCTAGTATTTGAGGTTTAGGGTTTAGGGTTTAAGGTTTAGGGTTTACGGTTTTAGGGTTTATGTTTTTAGGGTTTAGGTTTAGGGTTAGGGTTTAGGGTTTATGGTTTAGGGTTGTAGGTTTAGGGTTTAGGGTTTATGGTTGTATGTTTAGGAATCATTTGGGGTTTTGGGTTTTGGGTTTAGAGTCAGTTTTATGGTTTAGGGTTTAGGGTATAGGGTTTAATGTTTAGGGTTTAGTGTTCTTTTTTTAAAAAAAATTAAGTAAACTAGTAGGTTTTAGTTTATTTAATTTATTTTATTTAAGTTATTTTTTATTTTTATTTAGTTTAATTTATTTATTTTAGTTTAGGTGTGTAATTTTAATTTATTTTTTAGTTTAGGTTTAAGTTTTTTTTTTTTTTTTAATTTTTTTTATTTTATATTTTATGTTTAGGATTTATTTTTTATTTTAAGGTTTACGTTTAGGTTTATTTTAGGTTTAGGTTTAGGTCTTAGGTTTAGGTCTTAGGTTTTTCATTTTAGGTTTATTTTTAGGTTTTATTTTTTATTTTTAGGTTTAGGTTAATTTTAATTTTAATTTATTTTATTTAGTTTAGGGTTTAGGTTTAATCTAGTTTGGGTTTAGGTTTACGTTTTATTTATTTTAGTTTAGTTTATTTAAGTTTAGTATTAGGTCTATTTTAATTTCTTTATTTAAGGTTTAGGTTTTTTTTTAGTTTAAGGTTTAGGTTTTTTTGGGTAATATGTTTACATTTATTTTTTAGGTATAAGTTTTATTTAGTTTTTGTTTTATTTACTTTTAGGTTTATTTTATTATTATTTTATGTGTAGTTTGGATTTTATTTGGGTATTTTATTTTTAGGTTTATTTTGTTTTCTTGTTTAGTTTAGGTTTTTATTTATTATATTTTAATTTAGTTTTTTTTATTATTTTTAGGTTTAGGTTTAGGTTTAAGTTTTAGTTTAGGTTTTTATTTTATTTTATTTTATTTAGGTTTAAGTTTTTTATTTAGTTTAGATTAAGTTTTTGGGTTTTTAGGATTTAGGGTTTAGGGTTTAGAGATTAGGGTTTAGTGTTTAGGGTTTAGGGCTTAATGTTTGGGGTTTAGGGTTTAGGGTTTAGGGTATGTTTTGGGATGGGGTTAGTGATTAGGGTATGGTGTGGTTGGTAGGTTTGGGTGGTTTTTTTTTATTTTATTTTAAAATTTTTTATTTTTTTATTTATTTTAAATTAGGTAAACTGGAAGGTTTAGGTTTATTTAGTTTATTTTTTTATTTTTATTTAGTTTTTTTATTTTTATTTACTTTAGTTTATTTATTTTTATTTAGGTTTTTTATTTTAGTTTATTTTTTAGGTTTAGGTTTAGGTTTAGGTTTTATTTTCTATTTTTAGGTTTAGGTTTTAGTTTTAATTTTATTTTTTTAGGTTTAGGTTTTAGGTTTTTATTTTAGATTTATTAATAGGTTTTATTTTTTTAGTTAAAGTTTATTTTTAGTTTATTTTAATTTTTTTTAGTTTAGGTTTTATTTATTTTAGTTTAGGTTTAGGTTTATTTTATTTTTATTTTAGGTTGAGGTTTTTTTTTTTGGTTTAGGTTTTATTTTTATTTTATTTTTAAGTTTATTATTTGGTTTAGGTTTTTATTTAGTTTTATTTTATTTTATTTTAGGTTAATTTATTTTATTTTATTTTAGGTTTATTTTATTTTATTTAGGTTTTTTATTTTTTTAGTTTAGTTCAAGTTTTTATTTCTTTTATTTTAGTTAAGTTATTATTTTTTATTTTGTTTTCTTTTTTGGTTTAGGTTTAGGTTTAGTATTACATTTAAGTTTTAGTTTCTATTTTTATTTTATTTTATTTTCTTATTTTATTTTGGTTTAGATTTTTTTTATATTTTTTATTTTCAGGTTTTAATTAGTTTAAGTTTAGGTTTTTAGCTTTTTATTGTTTAGGGTTTAGGGTTATTTTATGGTTTAGGGTTTAGGGGTTAGGGTTTGGGGTTTGGGGTTTGGGGTTTAGGGTTTAAAGTTTTTTTTTTGTTGTGTTTATGGTTTTAGCCTGGTTTAAGTTTTAGGGTTTGCTTTGTTTTTTAGTTTTATGGTTTATGGTTTAGAGTCTAGGGTTTAGGGTTTAAGATTTAGGTTTAGGGTTTAGGAATTAGTTTACGGTTTAGGGTTTTTTATTTAGAACATTTCTTCTTTTGTTTAATTAGTTAATTTGTTTTATTTTTTTATTTTTATTTTGTTTTATTTAATTTATGTTTATTTTTTATTTTTATTTAGTTTAGTTTATTCATTTTAGTTTTATTAATTTTTATCTTGGTTTTTTATTTTGAGTTTGTTTTTTGGATTAGGTTTAGGTTTCTTTTTAGTTGAGTTTTATTTTTTTTTTATTTATTAGCTTTAGGTTTTTTATTTTTTATACTATGTACTAGGTTTTTTATTTTAGGTTTATTTTTAGGTTTTATTTTTTAATTTAGGTTTAGGTTTATTTTTATTTTTATTTAATTTATTTATTTTATGGTTTAGGTTTTATTTATTTTAGTTTGATTTATTTAATTTAGGTTCAGGTTAATTTTATTTTTTTGTTTTTTTTTCTTTTAGGTTTATTTTTTTTTAATTTAGGGTTTTTGTTTTATTTTTAGGTTTAGATTTGTATTTAGTTTCTATTTTATTTTATTTTAGGTTTATTTTATTTTTATTTTAGGTTTAGTTTTTATTATATTTAGGTTATTTATTTTTTAGTTTAGTTTAGGCTTTTATTTATTTTATTTTAGTTAAGTTTTTAGTTTTTATTTTATTTTCTTTTTAGGTTTAGGTTTCAATTTTAGTTTATGTTTTTATTTTATTTTATTTTATTTTCTAATTTTATTTTGTTTTTATTTATTTATTTTATTTTTAAGTTTTAATTAGTTTAGGTTTAGGTTTTTAGCTTTTTAGGGTTTAGGGTTTTTTTAGTTTTAGAGTTTAGGGTTTAGGGTTTAGCATTTATGTTTTAGGATTTAAGGTTGAGGGTTTAGAGTTTTAGGGTTTTGGCTTTTGGCTTTTGGCTTTTGGCTTTTAGGTTTAGGGTTTTTGGGGTTTAAGGTTTAGGGTTTAGGGTTAAGTTTTCAGTTTATGGTTCAAGTTTTAGTTTTGGGTTTAGGGTTTTTGGTTTATTTTTTAATAGAGAATAAATTCCAATTTACAACATTTCTTCTTTTGTTTAACTAGTTTATTTAGTTTATTTTTTATTTTTATTTATGGTTATTTTTTATTTTTGTTTTCTTTAGTTTATTTATCTTAAGTTTATTTATTTTAGTCTAGGTTTTTTATTTTAGGTTAGGTATTTTATTTTAGTTTATTTTTTGGATTTGGTTTAGGTTTAGTTTTTAGTTTCTATTTTATGTTTAGGTTTAGGTTTTTATTTTATTTTTTTAGGTTTAAGTTTTAAGTTTCTATTTTAGGCTTATTTTTAGGTTTTATTTTTTATTTAGGTTTAAGTTTATATTTAATTTCTTTTATTTTATTTAGTTTAGGGTTTAGGTTTAAGTTTACTTTGTTTATTTTAATTTAGTTTTTAGTAGTTTAGGGTTTAGGTTTTTTTAATTTTATTTTCATTTAGGATTATGTTTTGTTTTAGTTTAGGTTTAGGTTTTATTTTTTAGGTTTACTTTTTTATGTTTAGGCTTTTATTTAGTTTTTATTTTATTATATTTTAGGTTTATTTTGGGTTTATTTTATTTTTAATTTATGTTTAGTTTTTATTTTATTTAAGTTTTTTACTCTTAGGTTTTATTTTCTTTTTTAGTTTAATTTAGGTTTTTATTTACTTTATTTTTATTTATTTTAGTTAGTTTATTTTATTTTTTAGGTTTAGGTTTAGGTTTAGGTTTTAGTTTAGGTTTTTATTTTATTTTATTTATTTTATTATATTTTGATTTAGATTTTTTTATATTTATTTTTAGGTTTTATTTAGTTTAGGTTTAGGTTTTTACATTTTTAGGGTTCAGGGTTTACAGTTTAGGGTTTATGATTTTAGGGTTTAGGATTTAGGGTTTAGGGTTTAGTGTTTAGGCTCTAAGGTTTAGGGATTTTATGGTTTAGGGTTAGGGTTTAGGGTTTTTCAGGCTTTAGGGTTTAGGCTTTAGGATTTAGGGTTTTGGGTTTAGGGTTTTAATGATTAGGGTTTAGGGTTTGGGGTTTTAGGGTCTATGGTTTTAGCATTAAGGTTTACGATTTAGGAATAGGGTTTTCTTATTATTTTTATTTTTTAAAATTAAGTAAACTAGTAGGTTTAGGTTTATTTAGTTTATTTTTTTTTATTTTTTTTTATTTTGATTTAGGTTTATTTTTATTTTTATTTAGTTTAGTTTATTTATTTTAGCTTTATTTATTTTAGTTTAGCATTTTGATTTTTATTTATTCTTTAGGTTTAGGTTTAACACTAGGTTTATGTTTATTTTTTTATTTTAGTTTTATTTTTACTTTATTTTTTGGTTAGGTTTTATTTTTTATTTTTATTTTTAGGATTAGGTTTTTATTTTATTTGTTTAGGTTCGGGTTATAGGTTTTTATTTCAGGTTTATTATTGGTTTTATTTTTTAATTTAGGTTTAGGTTTATTCTTCATTTTTTTATTTTATTTAGTTTAGGTTTAGGTTTAGGTTTAGTTTATTTTAGGTTTAGGTTTAGGTTTTATTTATTTTAGTTTAATTTATTTTAGTATAGGTTTTGGTTTATTTTATTTTTATTTTAGGTTAAGGTTTTTTTTTTAGTTTTGGGTTTAGTTTTTTTTTTAATTTATTTTTAGGTTTTTTTAGGTTTAGATTTTTATTTAGTTTTATTTTATTTTATTTTTATTTCAGGTTTAGTTTTTATTTTATTTAGGTTTTTTATTCTTAGTTTTATTTTGTTTTTTTAGTTTAGTTTAGGTTTATTTTTAGTTTATTTTATTTTATTTAGTTTAGAGATTAGGTTTAGTTTAGTTGAGGTTTATGTTTAGGTTTTATTTATTTTAGTTTAGGACTATGATTATTTTCTTTTCTTTATTTTAGGTTTAGGTTTTTTTTTAGTTTAGGGTTCAAGTTTTATTTTTTATTTATTTTTAGGTTTTATTTTGACATTTATCTTTTTGGTTTAGGTTTTTATTTTTTTTATTTTATGTTTAATTTTTTTTTTGGGTTTTTTATGCATAGGTTTATTTTATTTTTTTAGTTTAGTTTAGTATTTTATTTATTTTATTTTAGTTTAGTTTTTATTTTTTATTTTATTTTTAGGTTTAGGTTTTTATTTTATTTTTTTAGTTTTATTTTAGGTTTATTATAGGTTTTCTTTTTTAGTTTAGATTTAGTTTTATTTTTAGTTTATTTTTATTTTATTTAGTTTAGGTTTAGGTTTAGGTTTAGGTTTTATTTATTTTAGTTTAGTTTAATTTATTTTTGGTTTAATTTATTTTATTTTTATTTCAAGTTTAAGGTTTTGGTTTTATTTTTTGTTTATTTTTTAGGTTATTTTTAGGTTTAGGTTTTTATTTAGTTTTTATTTTATTTTATTTTAGGTTTCTTTTATTTGTATTTTAGGTTTAGTTTTTATTTTATTTAGGTTTTTTATTCTTAAGTTTATTTTGTTTTTTTAGTTTAGTTTATGTTTATTTTTAGTTTATTTTATTTTATTTAGTTTAGGGTTTAGGTTAAGTTTAGTTTAGGTTTAGGTTTAGGTTTTAGTTATTTTAGTTTAGCTTATTTTAGTTTATGATTAGGTTTATTTTATTTTCTTTATTTTTGGTTTAGGTTTTTTTTTCGTTTAGGGTTTGAGTTTTATTTTTATTTTTTTTATGTTTTATTTTTACGTTTATTTTTTTATTTTAGTTTTTAATTAGTTTTATTTTATTTTATTTTAGTTTTATTTTATTTTTGTTTTATGTTTAGTTTTTATTTTATTTGGGTTTATTATTTTTAGGTTTTTTTATTTTTAAATTTAGTTTAGGTTTTTATTTATTTTATTTTAGTTTAGTTTTTATTTTTATTTTATTTTATTTTTAAGTTTAGGTTTAGGTTTAGGTTTTAGTGTAGGTTTTTATTTTATTTTATTTTAATTATTTTATTTAGGTTTAGGCTTTTTTATTTATTTTATTTTTAGGTTTTATTTAGTTTAGATTTTGATTTTTAGGTTTTTATGCTTTAGTGTTAATGGTTTAGGGATTAGGACTTTGTGTTTAGGGTTTAGGGTTTAGAGTTTGGGGTTTAGGGTTTATTGTTTAGGGTTGTATATTTTGGTTTAGGGTTTAGGATTAGGGTTTTTTTTCCAATTTTTTATGAATTAAGTAAACTTGTTGGTTTAGGGTTATTTAGTTTATTTTTTTATTTTGATTTTGGTTTCTTTTTATTTTTACTTAGTATAGATTATTTATTTTAGGTTAATTTATTTTAGCTTAGGTTTTTATTTTAGTTTATTTTTTAGGTTTAGGTTTAATTTTTTAGTTAAGTTTTTTTTTAATTTACTTTTTAGGTTTATGTTTTATTTTTTATTTTTAGGTTTAAGTTTAGGTTTTAATTTTATTTTTTTATGTTTAGGTTTTAGGTTTTTATTTTAGGTTTATTTTTAGGTTTTATTTTTTAGTTTAAGTTTATTTTTAATTTATTTCTAGTTTTTATTTTTTATTTTAGGTTTATTTATTTTAGTTTAGGTTTTTTATTTCAGTTTATTTTTCAGGTTTACGTTTAGGTTTTCCTTAAGTTTTAAATTTTTTTTTAGGTTTAGGTTTTATTTTTTTAATTTTAGGTTTAGGTTTAGTTTAGGTTTTATTTTAGGTTTTTTTTTTAATTTTATGATTTATTTTTTAGCTTAGGTTTATTTTTAGTTTATTTATTTTTTTTAGTTTAGGTCTAGGTTTAGGTTTAGGTTTTGTTTATTTTAGTTTATTTTATTTTAATTTTGGTTTAGGTTTATTTTATTTTTATTTTAGGTTTAGTTTTTTTAGTTTAGGGTTTTGGTTTTATTTTAGGTTAAGATTTTATTTATTTAGTTTAGGTTTTGGTTTAGGTTTAGTTTATTTCAAGTTTAGGTTTAAGTTTTATTTATTTTATTTTAGTTTATTGTAGTTTAGGTTTAGATTTTTTTTATTTTAGGTTTAGGTTTTTTTGTTTAAGGTTTATGTTATATTCTTTATTTATTTTTAGGTTTATTATTTAGGTTTAGGTTTTTATTTAGTTTTTATTTTATTTTATTTTATGTTAATTTTATTTTTATTTTAGGTTTTGATTTTATTTTAGGTAGGCTTTTTATTTTTTTAATTTTGTTTAGATTTTTATTTATTTAATTTTATTTTAGTTATAATTTTTTATTTTATTTTTTTAGGTTTAGGTTTAGGTTTAGGTTTAGGTTTAGGTTTTAGTTTATGTTTATATTTTATTTTGGTTTAGATTTTTTTATTTATTTTATTTTTAGGTTTTATTTAGTTTAGGTTTAGGTTTTAGCCTTTTTAGGGTTTAGGGTTTAGGGTTTAGGTTTTAGGGTTTAGGGTTTAGGGTTTAAGGTTTAGGGTTTAGGGTTTAAGTTTTAGGGTATAGGGTTTTAGGGTTTAGAGTTTAGGGTTTAGGGTTTAGGGTTTAGGGTTTAGGGTTTAGGTTTAGGGTTCAAGTTTTAGTTTAGGGTTTAGGGTTTAGGGTTCAAGTTTTAGTTTAGAGAAAAAATTCAGATTTACAACATTTATTCTTTTATATAATGAAGTTTATTTAGTTTATTTTACTTTTTATTTTGATTTTATTTAGTTTAGTTTACTTATTTTAGGTTTATTTATTTTAGTTTAGGTTTTTTATTTTATTTTATTTTTCTAGTTTAGGTTTAGGTTTAGGTTTATGTTTTCTTTTTTGTTTAGTTTTATTTTTAATTTATTTTCTAGGATTAGATTTTATTTTTTATTTTTAGGTTTAAGTTTAGGTTTTTATTTTATTTTTTTAAGTTTAGGTTTTAGGTTTTTATTTTAGGTTTATTTTTAGGTTTCATTTTTATGTTAGGTTTAATTTTTTTAGTTTAGGGTTTAGGTTTTATATTTTATTTATTTTTAGGTTTCATTTTTAGGTTTAGGCTTTTATTTAGTTTCAGTTTATTTTATTTTAGGGTTATTTTATTATTATTTTAGGTTTAGTTTTTATTTTATTTAGGTTTTATTTTTTTATAAGTTTAGGTTTTATTTATTTTATTTTTAGTTAAGTTTTTTATTTTTATTTTATTTTTTCTTTTAGGTTTAGGTTTAGGTTTATGTTTAGGTTTTTGTTTATGTTTTTATTTTATTTTATTTTTTTATTTTATTTTGGTTTAGATTTATTTCTTTATTTTATTTTTTGTGTTTTAATCAGCTTTGGTTTAGGTTTTAAGATTTTTAGGTTTTAGGGTTTAGGGTTTAGGGTTTAGGGTTAGTTTAGGGTTTATGGTTTTTGGTTTAGGGTTTAGGGTCTTTTGTTTGGGTTTAGGGTTTAGGGTTTAGGTTTTAGGGTTTAGGGTTTAGGGTTTAGGGTTTTAGGGTTTAGATTTAGGGTTTAGAGTTTTGGGGGGTTTAGGGTTTAGGGTTTAGGGTTAGTTTAGGGTTTATGATTTTGGGTTTAGGGTTTAGGGTCTTTGTTTGTTAGTTTAGGGTTTAGGGTTTAGGTTTAGGAGTTTAGGGTTTAGATTTAGGTTTAGGGTTTAGGGTTTAGTGTTTAGAGTTTAGGGTTTAGGTTTAGGGTTTAGGGTTTAGTTAGTTTAGGTTTAGGGTTTAGGGTTTAGTTTTAGTTTAGTTGAGTTTAAGTTAGGGTTTAGGGTTTTGTTTTTTTTAGAGAACAAACTTCTTTTCTTTTCTCGATTTCATCAACCAACCAAGTTTTTTAAGACAAACAACGAAATAGATAAAAGCACACATAGAGAAATTCAGAAACCTAAAATAACTAGAACCGTCTCTATTCTAAAGACAATTCCATAGATGGTCGGATGGATTCTTGTTTCTAGTTCGTCAGAACCACCCTGCCTCTCTAGTAGCAGGAGCCACCATCATATCCCTGATCTCTTCCTCCTCCAGCACCACGCTATAACCTCCATCACTCCTCCCACCACCATAACCATTATTGCTTCGACCACCAGCACCTCCACATCCCCTACCATCATTGCGATAACTCCCACCTCCACCTTTTCCTCCACCGCCACCTCCACCTTTGCCTCCACCGCCACATCTAAAATGAGCTTGGTTGACGGTGACGTTCCTACTGTCAAAGTTTTTCCCATTCTTAGGGTTTAGGTTTAGGTTTAGGTTTATTAGGTTTTAAGGTTTAGGTTTATTTTTTAATTTATTTAATTACTTTAGGTTTAGGTTTAGGATTTGGGGTTTGGGGTTTAGGGTTTAGGGTTCACGATTAGGGTTTAGAGTTTAAGGTTTACGGTTAGGGTTTAGGGTTTAGGGTTTTTTAATTATTTTTTAACTCAAATGATTCCATAACAAAGAAGAAATTACCAAATCAATAAAGTCATTATCCTCTAACAACTAATAAAATAGGATAAAATAAAATGCAATTAAAAAATTCACAAAATTATATTTCACAAAATGTTTTAACTCCTAGAGATGATAAAATTTGATTTTATAGAAAGCCAATAAAGCTTAGCTGAACAAGCTGAAACCCATATCATCATCAGATTCCTCAGCATGCTCTTCCTTCTTCTCTTCCACTACAATAGTTGGAGCAGGGTAGGAGTAGCGAAGCATCAGCGTACCATCAAATTTACTAGGATCCTTCAAATACTCCTTAACCTTCTCGGTCTACAAGTATGTGCAATCAGTGGCAATCATGATGGCAAGGACATTCTTGTAAGCGTTGGTGAACATGTGGGATGCTGTAGCAAAGGTGGGATAATAGAGGGCCAGTGAGAAAGAAGTGATCATTAAAATCCTGCCAAAAACTTTCGATGAGATCATCTTTAGTGAGGTCAAGCACCTCAAGATTAAACACCAAACCATCATCATACACAGACTGGATGACAAGGCCATAAGAGATGGCTAATCCCCTTAGTGAGGACAAGACTTTGAGGATTCCACCTTATTGCCTTTTTTTAATAAACTCAATTGGGGTGATAATTTTAATACCCTTGTTGATCTTAGTTGGGATGTCGAGATCCTGGAAGAAAGAAGTTTCTGAAGGATCTACACCAGTGTTGCTTGGAGGAACCATAACATCAATAGGTGCAACTAGACCAACATGGGCAGGAGCACCAACTTTGTATTTTAGAACCTCTTCGCTGACTTCTTTAAGATCACCTTTCATAAAAATTAGCTCAACCGAGGTTTAGAGTTTAGGGTTTAGCGTTTTAGGGCTTATGCTTTTAGGGTTTAGGATTTTGGGTTAGGGTATAGGGTTTAGGTTTAGAGTTTAGGGTTTAGGGTTTAAGGTTTAAGGTTTAGGGTATAGGATTTAGGGCTTTTTAGGGTTAATGGTTTAGGGTTTAGGATTAAAGGTTTAGTTCTTTTCTAAATTAAGTAAACCGGTAGGTTTAGGTTTATTTAGTTTATTTTTTATTTATTTTATTTTATTTTATTTATTATTTGTATTTAGTTTTATTCTTTATTTTTATTTAGATTAGTTTATTTATTTTAGGTGTATTTATTTTTAGTTTAGGGCTTTTATCTTAGTTTATTTTTCAGGTTTAGGTTTATTTTTTAGTTGAGTTTTATTTTTATTTTATTTTTTAGGTTTAGGTTTTCTTTTTTCTTTTTAGGTTTAGGTTTAGGTTTTTATTTTATTTTTTTAGGTTTAGGTTTTAGGTTTATTCTTAGTTTATTTTATTTTATTTAGTTTAGGGTTATGTTTAGTTTATTTTAGGTTTAGGTTTAGATTTTATTTATTTTAGTTTAGTTTATTTTAGTTTAGTTTTAGGTTCATTTTATTTTTACTTTAGGTTTAGTTTTTTTTAGTTTAGGGTTTAGGTTTTAATTTTTATTTTTTTTAGGTTTATTTTTTAGATTTAGGTTTTTATTTACTTTTCATTTTATTTTATTTTAGGTTTATTTTATTTTTATTTTATGTTTAGTTTTTATTTTATTTAGCTTTTTTATTTTTAGGTTAATTTTATTTTTTAGTTTAGTGTAAGTTTTTATTTATTTTATTATAGTTTATTTTTATTTTTTATTTAATTTTATTTTTAGGTTTAGGTTTAGGTTTTAGTGTCATTTTTTTATTTAGGTTTAAGTTTTTTATTTATTTACTTTTTAAGTATTTTTTAGTTTACTTTAGGTTTTTAGGTTTTTATGGTTTAGGGTTTAGGGTTTAGGGTTTAGGGTTATAGGGTTTAGGGTTTTAGGGTTTAGGGTTTAGGGTTTAGGGTTAGGGTTTAGGGTTTAAGGTTTAGGGTTTAGTGTTTAGGCTTTAGGGTTTAGGGTTTTTAGGGGTTTGGGTTTTGGGTTTAGTGTTTAGGGTTTTTTTAAATAAAGGGAAATAATTTCTCTGAAAAATAGGTATAAGAAGACCATATTAGAGACTAAACTAAAAAAAGCTACTACTCAAATGAGCGATAGGAAAATCTTGAAAAGTTTAGTCCTTAAAATAATACATCAAAGAGCAATAAAGAAAAAAATGAAGACAAAACTAAAAAAAGTGAAGCAAAAGATAGCAAAGGGGAAGAATCCACAGAACTCCAAAAGAACCTCCAAAGAGACAAAGATGTAAGGCATGGGGAGGAATTTGATAATGATTCAATATTATTATAAAAGGCATGGGGATCAACAGAAGCTATTAATTTCAAAGAAGAGCATTCAGAATCATCCACAACATTAGACAAAGAAAAATCAGAAATAGTATGCATTTCATAATCATAAGTGAAAGAAGGAGCAAAATCAACTTTATTAAGAAGACAATTATCAATAATTTCACCTTCCAACAAAATCTAAAGAGTATCATCTCTATCTTCATTCTTAAAAGAAGCAAGAGAAGCAGAATCCATATTTTTAGTACAATCTTCATGTAAGAGATTAAAATAAGATCTAAACCTTAGAAACATATAGCATATTACCAAAATTCTAAACATAATTACTATCCATAGAAAAACCATCATTTTGAATCGAAATAGAACTATTCATAATGAGAGAATTATCACAGGTATCTAAATATTATTTTTTAAAGAAGATCACCAATATTAACAAGATTGCTAGGACCATATGTTAAAATATCAAAAATAAGAACATTCTTTTCACCACCATTTTCAATCAAAGAAGGCAAAGAAATAATCTATTTCCCATGTTTTAAAGTAGACATAGGAGAAAGAGAAACAACATCCAACTGATTGGAAGAAATGGTGTTAGCATCAATAGTATTTGAACCTTCATCATGAAAAGACTTATGCACAACATTCAAACCATTAGAATCATTAACCATAGCCTCTAAAGTCTTCCCTTTAACAAAATCATCAAAAGAAACACTTAGAGCATGATTATTAGTTAAAACCTTTTCAAAAATATCAAAATTACCTTTCGCATAGACAAATCATTAATAAGCAAAACTTTTCTAGAAGATTCAGAAATCTGGTTTTACAAAACATCAAAATTTTGAAAAGCAAATTTTCCCTTATTCAACTTGAGAGAATCATCAGTTTTTTGAACAATTGAATTCTTACTAGTGATTTTCTTTCTAAGAGAGGGATGAGCAATAAAGCATTCAAAATTTCATGCCCATGAATCTTACAATGATTATGAAAAATGGGAAAGTTCTCAAAAATAACTTTCTAAAAATTACCGCATTTCCTTGATCCCAACCAACTTTCATTCGGATATCTTTTAGTAATATCAATCTCTATAAGAAATCTAGCAACATATGGTCTAGAAGAAGTAGCTGTTACTTGATCAACTTGCAAAGGCTTACCAAAAATCAACCCAATAGCATAAATAATATGATGATTAAATAGATGAATCCATAAGTTAGGTAAAGAAATCCAAATGGGAACAATAGGAGACTCTTCATTAACATCAAACATAGGAGTCCACTTTAGAATATGCATTTAACAATTAAAAACATAGTAAGAATGCCTAGAAAAAATTCTTTTGTAATCAAGGTCATTAGAAAGTTTAATCAGAACATGCCTTGCATCAATCAGCCCAATGGAAAAAGAATTAGACAAATTTAAGCTATGAAAAAAAAGAATGAATATCTTCCTTCTTTGGCCATTTAAATGAAAACTTTTCGATCCAAGAAAACACAAAAGACTCAGCTAATCATTCAATATTTTCATCTAAAATAATAATTGTTGGAGTACCTTTAAAAGTCATAAGAAGCAAATTCAATGGAGGCTCTGTGGAGGAATTCTTACCAGCTAAAGCCTCTTTGAAAGATTTAGTAATAGCAAGTGATTTAGATGTAGGATTACCCAAAAAATCTATTGCCTAGCAGGATCCATGGACACATGGGATTTATCCCATGGATTTGAAAAAGTTGGTGCCATGAGTCACATCGTAGTGATAAGAACAGGATGAGATTGGCCCAAGGCCGACAATCTATAGGGAATCCAAGAGAGAAAACTCTCAAAAACACACCAAGAATGTGAGGGGTCCTGAAATCGCCCAATAATAAGGTTTAGGTTTTAGGTTTAGTGTTTATTAGTTATTATTAGGTTTTATTAGTTTTAGGTTATTATTAGTTTATTATTAGTTTTATGTTTAGTTTTGTTGGTTTAGTTTTAGTTAGGTTGTTACTTTAGTTTTATTAGTTTTAGTTTTAGTTATTATATTTTAGGTTAGTTTAGGGTTTAGGTTTAGTTTATTAGTTTATTTAGTTAATTTATTTAGTTAGTTTATTTATGGGGGTTTAGTTTGATTTTAGTTTATTTATTAGTTATTATTAGTTAGTTAGTTATTTATTTAGTTTAGTTAGTTATTATTACTAGTTTATGGCTTTATTATTATTTAAGTTTTAGTTAGTTTTAGTTAGTGGTTTAGTTTTGTTAGTTTATTTATTGATTTATTCATTTAGTTTATTAGCTTTATTGGTTTAGTTATGGGTTTAGGTTTATTAGTTTATTATTATTAGTTTTTTAGTTTAGTTTATGTTTAGATTTTTATTAGTTATTTATTATTTATTATTATTAGTTTAGTTAGCTGGTTTATTATTAGTTTTATTTTAGTTTAGTTTTTTTTATTTTATTGTTATTATTGGTTCATGTTTATTATTATTAGTTTTATTATTATTATTTAGTTTATTTATTTATTTAGGGTTTATGGTTTAGTTATTTAGTTATTTATTAGTTAGTTTATTATTAGTTTTATTATTATTAGTTTATTAGTTTAGTTATTAGTTATTATTTATTATTATTATTTAGTTTTTTAGTTTAGTTATTGTTAGTTAGTTTTATTATTATTATTACTATTAGTTTATTAGTTCAGTTAGTTAGTTATTAGTTATTATTATTATTATTACTAGTTTTTATTAATTTAGTTATTGATAGTTAGTTTTATTATTATTATTATTATTAGTTTATCTATTAGGTTTATTAGTTTAGTTATTTAGTTAGTTTTGTTTTATTTAGTTATTAATTTATTAGTTTATTTTTATTTAGTTATTATTAAATTTTTTAGTTATGTATTTTATTATTTATTTATTATTAGTTATTAGTTAGTTTATTAGATTTAGTTATTAGTATGTTTATTTATTAGTTAGTTTTCATGGTTTATTAGTTTAGATTTAGGGTTTAGTTTTAGTTACTTATTTAATTATTTATTATTAGTTTATTAATTTAGTTTTAGTGTTTATTATTTATTAAGGTTTAGGTTTATTTATTAATTAGTTTAGTTTTGTTAGTTAGCTTGTTTATTAGTTTATTAGATATTAGTTTTAAGTTATTTATTAATTATTATTAATTTTATTTAGTTTATTATTAGTTTTATTTTTTTATTAGTTATTATTAGGTTTTTAGTTTATTATTGATTTGTTTATTAGGTTTTTATTAGTTAGTTATTAGTTAATTTTAGTTTAGTTTTATTATTAGTTTATTAGTTATTGTTTAATTATTATTATTAGTTTTGTTAGTCTAGTTATTGGTTATTTTACTTTAGTTAATTTAAGTTTAGGGGTTTAGTGTTTAGTTTATTTAGTTATAATAATAATTATAATAATAATATTAATATTAATATTAATATTATTATTATTATTATTATTATTATTATTATTATTATTATTATTATTTATTTGTTAGTTTTAGTTAGTTTAGTTATTAGTTATTTATTTAGTTTGTTTAGTTATTATTAGTTTATTATTATTAGTTAGTTATTATTAGTTTTATTTGTTAGTTTTTATTTAGTTTATTATTATTTATTAGTTTAGTTAGTTTAGTGTTTAGTTCAGTTTAGTTTTAGTTATTTATTATTTGATTTATTATTATTATTAGTTTAGTTTAGTTAGTTATTATGTTGTTAGGTTTTATTATTATTTAAGTGTTTTTTTAGGTATTATTAGTTTTAGTTTAGCTTATTTATTATTATTATTATTTATTAGTTTATTAGTTTAGTTATTTTTTATTAGTTTATTATTGCTAGTTAGTTTTTTAGGTTTGTTTATTATTTTTAGATTTAGTATATTTATTTAGGTTTTATTTATTATTTAGTTTATTATTAGTTTACTTAATTATTATTATTATTAGTTTAGTTATTAGTTTTATTTAGTTTAATTTATTATTACTTTATTAGTTTATTGTTTGCTCTTATTAGTAATTTAGTTTTAGTTTATTAGTTTTTTAGTTTTATTATTAGTTTTTGTTATTATTATTTAGTTAGTTTATTATTAGGTTTAGTTAGTTTATTAGTTTATTAGTTCAATTTAATTGTTAGTTTTAGTTATTAATTAGTTATTATTATTAGTTATTTATTAATTATTTAGTTAGTTTATTAGTTATTAGTTATAATTTAGTTAGTTTAGTTATTATTAGTTTAGCTATTGGCTTTTGTTTTATTATTAGTTAGTTATTTATTTGGTTAGTTATTTTTTGAGTTTAGGTTTATTAGTTAGTTAATATTATTAGTTAGTTATTTATTAGGGTTTAATTTAGTTAGTTTATTAGTTTAGTTTTAGTTAATTATTTAGTTTTAGTTTAGTTTTTATTAGTTTTATTAGTTTAGTTTATTAGTTGGGTTTTTTTTGTTTATGTTTAATTTAGTTATTAGTTTAGTTAGTTTTTGTTATTATTAGTTTATTGGTTTTTTAGTTATTATTTAGTTAGTTTAGTTTAGTTAGTTTTATTAGGTTTTGTTTTAGTTTATTATTAATTTTTATTTATTATAAGTTTATTAGTTTATTAGTTTTAGTTTATCATTTATTAGTTTTAGTTTATTATTTTTTTAGTTTTAGTTTATTATTTATTAATTTTAGTTTTAGTTAGTTTAGTTTAATGTTTTATTAGTTTCTTATTAGGGTTTAGGGTTTAAGGTTTATGGTTTAGGGTTTAGGGTTTTAGGGTTTAGGATTTAGGGTTGTAGGTTTAGGGTTTAAGGATTAGGGTTAGTTTTAAGATTTAGCAATTAGGGTTAGGGTTTTTTTCTTATTTTTATTTTTTATTATTTTTTAGGGTTTAGGTTTTAGGTTTAGGGTTCAGCTTTTAGTTTGGGCTTTAGGGTTTTTGGTTTTTTTTAATACAGAATAAATTCAAATTCAACATTTCTTCTTTTTGATTTCATCAATCAAGTAACACACCAAGTTCTCAAAGACACAAGCGACGACATAGATAAAAAATGAGCACGCATAGAGCAAATCAAATGACATAGAAAACTAGAATTGTCTCTATTGTAAAGACATAGTTCCATAAGCAGCAGATCAGTTATGGTTCTTCAGTTTCTCTAGTTCCCATCAGACCCACATTGGCCTCTCAAGTGGTGGGATCCTCCATCATATCTATAATTTTTCCCTCCGCCACCATCATGATGATAACCTCTATCCCTCCTCCAACCTCCATAACCACCATTGCTCTGACCAGCACCTCCATATCCACTAGCACCTCTTGCTCCCCCACCACCACTATGATAACCGTCGTCTCCATCTTCTCCGCGATCAGCACGGTTGGCTGATGTTCCTATCGTCAAGGCTCTACCCATTCTTAAGATTTAGGTTTAGGTTTAAGTTTATTTGATTTTAGCACCTCCATATCCACCAACACCTCTTGCTACCACCACTTGATAAGTTTATCTTCTTGATCTAAATTTATGTTTATGAAGGCTATTCTTAAGATTTAGGTTTAGGTTTAAGTTTATTTGATTTTAGGGTTTAGGTTTATTTAATTTATTTTGATACTTTAAGTTTAAGTTTAGGGTTTGGCTTTTAGGGTTTAGGGTTTGGGGTTTAGGGTTTAGGGTTTAGGGTTTAGGGTTTTAGGGTTTATGCTTTTAGGGTTTAGGGTTTAGGTTTAGGGTTAAGGTTTAAGGTTTAGGGTTTAGGGATTATGGTTTAGGTTTTAGGGTTTAGAGTTTAGAGTTTAGAGTTTAGGGCTTAGGGTTTAGTGTTTTTTAGGGTTTAGGGTTTAGAGTTTAGGGTTTCGGCTTTAGGATTTATGGTTTAGGGGTTTTTTTTAATTAAGTAAACTGGTAGGTTTAAGTTTATTTAGTTTATTTTTTATTTATTTTAGTTTATTTATTTTATTTTTATTTAGGTTTATTTTTTATTTTTATTTAGTTTATATATTTTAGGTTTGTTAATTTTATTTTATTTTTTAGGTTTAGGTTTATGTTTGGATTTATTTTTTGGTTGAGTTTTATTTTTATTTTAAATTTAAACTTTAGGTTTTAATTTTCATTTTTAGGTTTAAGTTCAGGTTTTTATTTTAATTTTTAGGTTTATGTTTTAGGTTTTTATTTTAGGTTTATTTTTAAGTTTTATTTTTTTATTTCGGTTAAGTCTATTTTAGTTGAGATTTTTTTTTATTTTATTTTTTAGGTTTAGGTTTTATTTTTTGTTTTTAGGTTTATGTTTAGGTTTCTATTTTATATTTTTTAGATTTAGGTTTGAGGTTTTTATTTTAGGTTTATTTTTAGGTTTTAGTTTTTAGTTTAGGTTTAGGTATATTTTTAGTTTATTTTATTTTATTTAGCTTAGGTTTAGGTTTAGGTTTATTTTATTTTATTTATTTTATTTTCATTTTAGGTTTAATTTTTTTAGTTTAGGGTATAGGTTTTATTTTTTATATATTTTTAGGTTTATTTTTTAAGTTTAGGTTTTTATTTAGTTTTTATTTTATTTTATCTTTATTTTATTTTTATTTTATTTATGTTTTTAATTCTTAGGTATATTTTATTTCATAGTTTAGTTTATGTTTTTATTTATTTTATTTTAGTTTATTTTTATTTTTTACTTTCTTTTATTTTTAGGTTTAGGTTTAGGTTTTAGTTTAGGTTTTTTTTATTTAGTTTTAAGTTTATTTTTATTTTATTATTATATTTTATTTAGTTTAGGTCTAGGTTTTAAGGATTTTAGGGTTTAGGGTTTAGGGTTTAGGGTTTAGCATTTTGGGTTTAGGGTTTTAGGGTTTAGGGCTTAAGGTATAGGGTTTAGGGTTTAGGGTTTAGGGTTACGATTAGGGTTTAGGGTTTTGGGTATTTGGTTTAAGGTTGTAGGTTTAGGGTTGTAGGTTTAGGCTTTAGGGTTTAGTGTTAGTTATAGGGTTTGGGGTTTAGGGTTTAAGGTTTAGGATTTAGGGTTTAAAGTTTAGGGTTTAGGGTTTAATTTTTTTATTTTGTCTAGTTTATTTTATTTTTTTGGTTTTTATTTAAGTTTATTTTTTACTTTTATTTAGTTTGGTTTATTTATTTTAGGTTTTTTATTTTAGTTAATTTTTAGGTTTTATTTCAATTTATGTTTATTTTTTAGTTTCATTTTATTTTTATTTTATTTTTTAGGTTTAGGTATTATTTTTAAATTTTTGATTAGTTTTATATTTTAGGGTTTTATTTTAGGTTTATTTTTAGGTTTTATTTTTTATTTTAGGTTTAGGTTTAATTTTAGTTTATTTTATTTTATTTAGTTTAGGGTTTAGTTTTAGGTTTAAGTTTAATTTATTTAGGATTTAGGATTTTAGGGTTTAGGATCTATGGTTTAAAGTTTAGGGTTTAGAGTTTAGGTTTATGGTTTAGGGTTTAGGGTTTAGTGTTTAGGGTTTAGGGTTTATTGTTTAGGGTTTAGGGTTTTTAGGGTTTAGGGTTTAAGGTTTAGGGTTTAGGGTTTAGGTTTTAGGTTTAGGGTTTAAGTTTTCATTTAGGGTTCAGGGTTTAGGGTTTAGGGTTTAAGGTTTTTTTTAATAGAAAATAAATTCAGATTCAATAATTTTTCTTTTTGATTTCAGCAACCAAGTAGCACCCCAAGTTTTCTAAGACATACGCGATGACAAAGATAAAAAAATGAGCACCAATAGTGCAAATGAAAAACCCTAGATAACTAGAACCATCTCTACTATAAAGATAAAGTTCCATAAGCAGCAGATAAGATCAATCATTCTTTAGTTTCTCTAGTTCCCATCAGAACCACCTCGGCCTCTCGAGTAGCAGGATCCGCCATCATATTCCTGATCTTCCCTCCACCACCACCACGGTAGTAACCTCCATCGCTCCTCCTACTTCCATAACCACCACTACTCTGACCACCACCTCCAAATCCCCCACCACCACTCGATAACTGATGCCTTCGTCTCCACCCAGTTCTAGGCAGTGGTTGGCGTGATGTTCCTGTTATCATGGTTTTTCCCATTATTTGGGTTTAGGTTTAGGTTTAGGTTTTCTAGGTTTTAGGGGTTAGGTTTATTTTTAAATTTATTTAGTTACTTTAAATTTAGGTTTAGGGTTTGGGGCTTAGGGTTTAGGGTTTAGGGTTTTAGGTTTAGGGTTTAGGGTTTTAGGTTTAGGATTTAGGGTTTTAAGGTTTATGCTTCTAGGGTTTAAGGTTTAGGGTTAGAATTTAGTGTTTAGGGTTTAGAGTTTAGTGTTTAGGCTTTAGGGTTTAGGGTTTTTATGGTTTAGGGTATAGGGTATAGGGTTTATGGTTAGCATAGGATTTAGTGTTATTTTAGGGTTTAAGGATTTTAAGGTTTAGGATTTATGTTTTAGGGTTAATTTAGGGTTTAGGATTTAAGATTTTAGGTTTAGGTTAGATTTAGTTGGTTAGGGTTAGGTTAGGTTTAAGGTTTAGGGTTTATGATTTAAAGTTTAGGGTTTAGTGTTTAGGGCAGGTTTAGGTTTAAGATTTAGTGTTGTTAGTTTAGGGTTATAGTTTAAGGTCCATTTAGTTGTTTAAGTTTAAATTTATAGTTTTAGGTTTTAGTTTGGTTTAGTGTTTAAGGTTTAGGGTTTAGGGTTTAGGGTTTTAATTTAGGGTTTATGGTTTAGGTTAGGATTAGGGTTAAATTTAGTTTAGGGTTTAGGTTTAATGTTTAGCTTTAGGGTTTAGCATTTTAGTTTAGGGCACAGTTTAGGTATATAGTTTAGGTTTGGTTTTGGGTTTGGGTTTTGGGTTTTGGTTTTGGATTTAGGGTTGTAGGTTTATGGTTCAGGGTTTAGGGTATAAGGTTTAGGGTTAGGGTTTCTTATTTATTTTATTTTTTTTTAGGGTTTAGGGTTTAGGGTTTAGGTTTTAGGTTTAGGGTTCAAGTTTTAGTTTAGGCTTATTTTTAAATTAAGTAAATTGGTAGGTTTTATTTTTTAGTTTATTTTAGGGTTTAGGGTATTTTTTTAAAAAAATAATGAAGTAAACTGGTAGGTTTAGCTTTATTTAGTTTATTTTTTATTTATTTTGTTTATTTTATTTTTTTATTTTTATTTAGGTTTTTTTATTTTTATTTAGTTTCTTTTTTAGTTTATTTTTTAGGTTTAGGTTGAGGTTTATGTTTATTTTTAGTTTAGGTTTAGGTTTAAGTTTTAATTTTATTTTTTTAGGTTTAGGTTTTAGTTTTTTCTTTCAGGTTTATTTTTAGGTTTATTTTTTAGTTTAGGTTTAGGTTTATTTTTAGGTTAGTTTATTTTTATTTAGGGTTTTGGTTTTCATTTTGGTTTAGTTTATTTTAAGTTTAGGTTTAGGTTTTATTTAATTTAGTTTAGTTTGTTCGTATGTTTTATTTATTTTAGTTTAATTTGTTTTTAGGTTTTATTTATTTTAGTTTATTTTATTTTATTTTTTAGTTTAGGTTTAGGTTTAGGTTTAGTTTATTTTAGGTTTCAGTTTTAGTTTTATTTATTTTAGTTTAGTTTATTTTAGTTTAGGTTTAGGTTTATTTTAAATTTTTTTTAATTAAGTAAACCAGTAGGTGTAGGTTTATTTCGTTTATTTATTTTAGTTTTTTTTTATTTAGGTTTATTTTTTATTTTTATTTAGTTTAATTTATTTATTTTAGGTTTATTTATTATAGTTTTGGTTTTTTATTTTAGTTTATTTTTAGGTTTAGGTTTATGTTTAGGTTTATTATTTAGTTGAGTTTTTTTATTTTATTTTTTAGATTTAAGTTTTATTTTTAATTTTTAGGTTTAGGTTTAGGATTTTATTTTATTTTTTTAGGTTTAGGTTTTAGGTTTTTATTTTAGGTTTTATTTGTTAGTTTAGATTTAGTTTAAACCTTTTTTATTTTAATTTATTTTATTTAGTTTAGGGTTTAGGTTTAGTTTATTTTAAGTTTAGGTTTAGGTTTTATTTATTTCAATTTAGTTTCTTTTAGTTTAGGTTTAGGTTTATTTTTTAGTTTTAAGTTTAGGTTTTATATTTTATTTATTTTTAGGTTTTATTTTTGATTTATTTTTTAGGTTTAGGTTTTTATTTAGTTTTTCTTTTATTTTATTTTATGTTTATTTTATTTTTATTTTACTTATAGTTTTTATTTTATTTAGGTTTTTTGTTTTTAGGTTTATTTTATTTCTTAGTTTAGTCTAGGTTTTTATTAATTTTATTTTAGTCTAGTTTTAATTTTTTTTATTTTTAGGTTTAGGTTTAGGTTTTAGTTAAGGATTTTATTTTATTTTATTTTATTTTTGTTTAAGTTTTTTATTTTATTTTATTTATAGGTTTATTTAATTTAGGTTTAGGCTTTTAGGCTTTTAGGGTTTATCGTTTAAGCTTTTAAGGTTTAGGGTTTATGGTTTGGGGTTTAGGGTTTAATGTTTAGGGTTTATGGATTGAGGTTTAGGGTTTATGGCTTAGGGTTGTATGTTTTAGGGTTTAGGGTTTATGGTTTTGGGTTTTGGGTTTAGAGTTTTAGGCTTTAGGATTTAGGCTATAGGGATTAGGGTTTAGGGTTCAGGGTTTAGGGTTTAGGGTTTTAAGGTTTAGTGTTTAGGATTTAGGGTTGTAGGTTTAGGGTTGGTTTAAATTAGGGTTTATGGTTTAGGGTTTAGGGTTGAGTTTGTTTTAATTAGGAAACAGGTTTAGGTTTATTTAGTTTATTTTCATATATTTTAGTTTATTTTATTTTTTTATTCTTATTTAGGTTTATTTTTATTTTTATTCAGTTTAGTTTATTTATTTTAGTTTAAGTTTTTTATTTTAGTTCATTTTTTTAGGTTTTGGTTTTGGTTTATGTTTATTTTTTAGTTTAGTTTTATTTTTATGTTATTTTTTAGGTTTAGGATTTATTTTTTTATTTTTATGTTTAGGTTTAGGTTTTAGGTTTTTATTTCACTTTTATTTTTATGTTTTATTTTTTAGTTCAGGATTAGGTTTATTTTTTGTTTATTTTATTCTGTTTAGTTTATGGTTTAGGTTTAGTTTATTTTAGGTCTAGTTTTATTTATTTTGTTTAGTTTATTTTAGTTTAGGTTTAGGTTTATTTTATTTTGTATATTTAGGTTAGTTTTTTTTAGTTTAGTGTTTAGGTTTTATTTTTTTATTTATTTTTAGGTTTTATTTTTAGGTTTAGGTTTTTATTTTATCATATTTTAGGTATATTTTATTTTAATTTGATGTTTAGTTTTTATTTTATTTAAGTTTTTAGTTTTTACGTTTATTTTACTTTTTTGTTTAGTTTAAGTTTTTATTTATTTTTGTTTAGTTTAGTTTCTATTTTTATTATTATTATTATTTTAGGTTTAAGTTTAGGCATAGGTTTAGGTTTAGGTTTCAATTTTAGTTTATGTTTTTCTTTTATTTTATTTTATATATTTTATTTAGGTTTAGGTTTTTTTATTTATTTTATTTTTAGGTTTTATTTAGTTTAGGTTTAAATTTTTAGGGTTTTAGGGTTTATGGTTTGGTTTTCAGGGTTTAAGGTTTAGGGTTTAGGGTTTGGGGTTTAGGGTTTATAGTTTAGCAATGTCAATTTTAGGGTTTAGGATTTAGGGTTTAGGGTTTAGGGTTTATGATTTTATAGTTTTAGGGTTTAGGGTCTTACGGTTTAGGGTTTAGGGTTTAGGGTTTTTTTTATTTAAGTAAACTAGTAGGTTTAGGTTTATTTTTTCATTATTTTAGTTTAATTTTCATTTAGTTTAGTTTATTTATTTTTGGTTTATTTATTTTAGTTTAAATAATTTGTTTTAGTTCTTTTTTAGGTTTAGGTTTAGGTTTAGGTTTATTTTTTAGTTGAGTTTTATTTTTACTTTATTTTTTAGGTTTAGGTATTATTTTTTATTTTTAGGTTTAGGTTTAGAATTTTATTTTATTTTTTTAGGTTTAGGTTTTAGGTTTATTTTTAAGTTTTATTTTTTAATTTAGGTTTAGGTTTATTTTGGTTAATTTTATTTTATTTAGTTTATTGTTTATGTTTAGTTTATTTTAGGTTTAAATTGAGGTTTTAATTATTTTAGTTTAGTTTGTTTTAGTTTAGGTTTATATTTATTTTACTTTATTTATTTTAGGTTTAGGATTTTTTTTATTTTTAGTTTAATGTTAACATTTTATTTTTTATTTATTTTTAGGTTTGTTTTTAAGGTCTAGGTTTTTATATTATTTTTATTTTATTTTATTTTAGGTTTATTTTACGTTTATTTTTTATTTTATTTAATTTATTTGTTTTTAGGTTTATTTTGTTTTTTATTTAGTTTAGGTTTTTATTATTTTATTTTAGTTTAGTTTTTAATTTATATTTTCTTTTATTTTTAGGTTTAGGTTTAGGTTTAAGTTTTAGTTTAGGTTTTTATTTTATTTTATTTTTTATTATATTTAGGTTTAGGTTTTTTTATTTATTTTATTTTTAGGTTTTATTTACTTTAGTTTTAGGTTTTTAGGGTTTAAGGTTTAAGGTTTAAGGTTTGGTGTTTAGGGTTTAAGGTTTAGGGTTTAGGGTTTAGGGTTTGGGGTTTAGGGATTATGATTTAGGGTTGTAGGATTTAGGGTTTAGGGTTTAGGGTTTAGGGTTTTAGGGTTTAGGGTTTAGGGTTTATGGTTTAGGGTTTAGGTTAGGGTTTTTTTTAAAAAAAATTAAGTAAACTGGTATGTTTAGATTTATTTAGTTTATTTTTTATTTATTTAGTTATTTATTTATTTATTTTAGTTTATTTTATTTTTTTTATTTTGATTTAGGTTTATTTTTATTTTTATTTAGTTTAGTTTATTTATTTTAGGTTTATTTATTTTAGTTTAGGCATTTTATTTTAGTTTATCTTTTAGGTTTAAGTGTAAGTTTATGTTTAAATTTCTAGTTTATTTTTATTTTTAATTTATTTTCTAGGTTTCAATTTTATTTTTAATTTTTTGGTTCAAGTTTAGGTTTTTATTTAATTTTATTTTTTAATTTATTTTGGTTTAGATTTTTTAATTGTTATATTTTAGGTTATATTTAGTTTAGGTTTAGGTTTTTTTTTAGCTTTTTAGGGTTTAGGGTTTAGGGTTTAGGGTTTAGGGTTAGGGTTTAAAGTTTAAGTTTTTGTGTTTAAGGTTTAGGGTTTAGGATTTTGGGTTTTGGGTTTGGCTTTAGGTTTATAGTTCATGTTTTAGTTTCGGATTTAGGGTTTTTGGTTTTTTTTTGAATAAAGAACAAATTCAGGTTTTATTTATGTTTATTTTAAATTTTTATTTAATTTAGTTTATTTATTTTTGGTTTATTTATTTTAGCTTAGGTTTTTTATTTTATTTTATTTTTTAGGTTTAGGCTTAAGTTTATTTTTTAGTTGTGTTTTTTTTTTTTTTTACTTTTTAGGTTTAGGTTTAATTTTTTATTGTTAGGTTTAGGTTCAGGTTTTTATTTTATTATTTTAGGTTTAGGTTTTTATTTTATGTTTTATTTTTTAGTTTAGGTTTGGTTTATTTTTAATTTATTTTATTTTATTTAGTTTAGGGTTTATGTTTAGATTATTTTAGGTTTATGTTTAGGTTTTATTTATTTTAGTTTAGTTTATTTTATTTTAGGTTTAGGTTTATTTAATTTTAATTTTAGGTTTAGGTTTTCTTTTTTTAGTTTAGTGTTTAGGTTTTATTTAATGTCTTAGCTCACCTTAGAAAGTTTCCAGCTAAGTTAAGCATATATGATACCCTTGTCTTATCCAAAGAGATGAGAAAATCTCTAATCAAGGCCTTACTTGATCTAGAGATATGCTTAGCTCAGCTGACCATTACTAAAGAAGAGGCATGCCACTCAAAGGACATCTTCCGAGTTACATTCAACGATGAAGACTTACTCCTAGGGACGAGCACAATTGCCTCTTTACATTACAATGGATGTTGGGAGATACAGACTATCCAGAGTTTTGGTTGACCCATGTGTATGAATTAACATTATGAGTCAAAGAACCCTTGCCTACTTGAGGATTGACATCTCCAAACTCCAAAAAATATGATGATGTTGGGAGGGCCTTGTGGTGTTTATTTTTGGATGTATGGAGGCATCACTCTACAATGGACCTATTCACGTAATAAAGACTCCTAAGGCATGATGGGTCTTCGAATGTATAAGAGATATTTCTCCTACATTACGTGGATGAATACAACAAGGTTTATGTTAAACAAAGTTCTTAAGTTCCATATGGATGCAAGCCTCCATAGTTAATTACATCTTAGAAAATGAAATTTTCTAAGAATACTTTAGATTAAAGTAGACAATTATCATCTCAAAAGATTTCAAGGTTAGACTATCAAAAGATTGGTTGTATTTGGAAAATCAATTGGGAAAGCTCAGGGAGAAGACTCATTTTTCGAATCCAAATGAATTAAGTAGGAAATCCTCATGATACTAAGAAGCCAAGTGAACATTCCAATCTATCCTAATGTTGGGCTTTATAATTTTGAAGTTGATGAGATTTATATGTTTTGAGTTGAAATTTAATTAGATTACAAGGCTTATACTCAACCAACACAAGATTGTGGGAATGCTTAAGAGGTAAGGATTTATTGTCATAGCCCAAAAGAAATAGCAACCTCAAATCCTAAATCTAGGGAGCTTTAGCACGACCTAAATCTACGAGATAGGTGGACGTAAGAGTTTACCTCCATAAGAGATAATAAATTGTCTAACTTCTGGACTAATAACTGCCTGGAGTGACTGCCAGCTAACTATTCCTATGATTTTAAAACCATGTAGTTCGGTCTTATGAATTCCAAGATAGCTAGGGTAGTTATTTAATTAGAAATAGACTAAAGTCCTAAACACTCTCCCTAAGAGACAAGAGCATGAGTGGTATGAGCATATGACTTAATCTATAAATGCAAAACCTTTTCAAATTTTAAATCATTTTAGACACATCATTTTGATAGAGGCTTTATGATTACATTTGTTTAAATGCATGATGAAATAGGTTATGGGTCAAATTAGCTAGAAGAAGGTGTTCTCCACCACAAGGGGTGCCCTCACAGTCAAGCATTTTTTTATTGTACAAGGATGGAGCTCCATGTTCAAGAGAGAAAGAATATGCATGCATGATGTGAAACATACAACCATACAGCCAAGGGGTTTCTAAATCTTTTAATTATCTTATTTATGTCTTAGGCTTTATGTTGAGGTTATGAGTTGTTTAAAATTTAGTTATGAGTGATTAGTTGGGTATAAAAGTTAATTTTAATCCTAAAAGCCTAATCGTATCCAAGCCACACATTAAAGCATCAATCATTTAAGAAACTATGAAAAGCATGCCATCCTAATGCACAATGTAAACATAACATCAAATAATTATATAAACTATTCTAAAAGAATAAAAGGCTGACGTGGTTGGGTACCGTCGTACAACCTGTAGAGAGAAAAGATGAAAAATTATAATTGTATTCAATGTTATGGGGGTCTTCTTTCTTTATATCTCCATTTATGATTTGCTTCATTCTTTGATTTGGAAGGTGCTTGCTTCAAAGTCATCACAAGGCACCCCTGGACAAAGCCTTCTAGCCACTACTCATCTTAATCCCCCATAGCACTAATCCTAATTCCTATTGCAAAACTTACATTTATTTGGGAAAAGAAATGTAAGTACACCTACAAAATAGAGGTTAGCTAAATATACATATAATCCCAAGTAGTTGTATTTATAATTTAGACTAAGAAAATACACATGGGTAACTAAGCCCATTAGGGTTAGTTTTAAAGTTTAGGGTTTAGGATTAGGGTTCTGGGTATAGGGTTTAGGGTTTACGGGTTTTTTAATATAATTAACTAAACCGGTAGGTTTAGGTTTATTTAGTTTATTTTTTATATATTTTAGTTTATTTTATTTTTTTATTTTTTAGGTTTATTTTTTATTTTTATTTAGTTTAGTTTATTTATTTTAGTTTAGGTTTTTTATTTTAGTTTATTTTTCATATTTAGCTTTTTTATTTTAGTTTAGTTTTTATATTTTTAAATTGTTGATATCTAACAAATATGAAAATAATTTTGGCACAATAAATTAATTTGAAATGCTTAAAATATACTTCTAAAATAGATCTAAGAATAAATGATCTTTCAAAATAAGATTAATGAAGAAATATTTCAAGAAACCAAAATGAATTTGTACGAAGTTAAAAATTTCAACAACTTGGAATAGATCTTAAAAATATTCTAACATCATGTTATCATCTAATAATTTAATATTCAATAAAAATATAATTTATATTAAATAAATATTAAATTCAAGTAGCCAAAATTAAATATATGGGCAAATCAAAATAATCAAAATGGTAATATATTCAATGCATGTAGCATTCATTATTAAAATCACTAAGGTTTGAAAAGTCATAATAAATTCAATTTAATCAAATGCAGGTCATGTAACCTATCAAATTAAAGGAAAAAAAACTAAGAATTTGGAGATGAAATCAAATATAAATTCCTTGATTATAAAATGACTTTCTAAATACAAAATTTCACATATTTTTTGTTAATTTTGAAATATGATATTTAAATATTATGACATAATTTACATATAATCATACATATGTTAGTTATCATATAACCTTAAAATTAAATTAAAATATTTAATTATATTAAATAAATAAAATAATTACACTTAATAGTCATAATTTATTATCAATTATTATTTTGACAATTCATGCTATGTATGAAACATATAATTGAATGTTAATTAGATAGAGATTTATATAAATTAACCTCATTAAAATAATATGTTAAGTTGTAAGCAAATTGATTCGTGCCAATGAACTCATGAATTTCTAAGATAGTTATAAATGCATATAACCTAAAATATTGTATCTTGACCTTCACATTATCCATTTTGATCTATCTTTCATTCTTCTACTATTGTAATTTTCTCAAAAATATTGTGAGATGTATTGAATATGTAATTAGCAATTGATATATCTGAAACACATAAAAACATTCATTAGAACATCCAAGCATTCGTTTGTTATCATCAAAATTGAACGGATTGAACATGAGGCTCATTAAGCCAACAATCTCCCCCTTTTTAAAGATGACAAACTAATGTTGGGTATTGATTTTGATGAAGGTGAAAATTGACCTTTCATCATAGTTTCTAAAAAAAAATTCTCTTCTAAAAAAAAAAAAATTATGCACCAGAGATGAATAATATTGCTCCCCCTAAATGTATGCATGAAATAGACTTAATACTAAGCAACATTTTACTCTTCTCCCCCTTTTGACAACATCAAAAAAGAGAGAACAAACTACATATAATTTTAAATATTAGGATCTAACATTCCAAGCATGCATCTTAAAGAACAAAACATTCTTCTTGTAATGGTTTTGTAAAAAATATCTAATTTGTAAATCGGTAGTATTGAAATTAATATTAACATCACCTTTCAAAACATGATCCTAATAAAATGATGTCTAATTTCCATATGCTTGGTTCATGAGTGCTGGATAGGATTTTGGTCAAACTAATAGCAGTATTGTCACCGAACAAGAATGTGATCTTACTTAATACCAAAATCTTCTAATTGTTGCTTTAACCAAAGGACACGAGGAAACACAACTACCGATAGTATGCTCAGCAGTGGATAAAGCAACAAAATTTTGTTTCCTAGATGACCAAGACACAAGCGATGATCCTAAAAAATGACATGTGCCTGATGTGCTTTTTCTATCTACTTTACATTCCATAAAATCAGCATTAGAATAAGCAACCAAATCACATGATAAAGAATTTTTAGAATACCATAAACCTTACTTAGTAGTGCTTATCAAATATCGAAAGATACGCTTGACTACTATTAAATGAGATTCTTTTGGGTTGGCCTGAAAATGAGCATACAAAAAAATAGTAAACATAATATCTACTAGCAGCAAGGCATAAAAGTGAACCTATCATACTCCTATAAAGTTTTTGATCAATTGATTTTCCTAATTCATCTAAATCCAATTTTGTAGATGGGCTCATAGGAGTTTTACTAAATTTATATCTTTTCATGTCAAACCTCTCAAGTAATTCATCTGTGTACTTAGTTTGACAAATGAATGTGCCATTTTCTTATTTCTTCACTTGAAGACCTAAGAAAAAAATTAAGTTCTCCCATCATACTAATTTCAAACTCTTTAGACATCAAAGATGAGAACTCATGGCACAAAGATTCATTTGTACTTTGAAATAATATATCATTTACATACACTTGTATCACTCTCAAATCATCATCTATGCTCTTAATGAATAAGGTGGTATCTACTCTACCCTTTCTAAATCCATGATCTATCAAAAAGTTACTTAACCTGTCATACTAAGCATGAGGAGCCTATTTTAAACCATATAAGGCTTTATTTAATTTATACACATGATTTGGCCAATCAAGGCTCTCAAATCCAAGTGGTTGCTCTACAAATACATATTGGTCAATAAATCCATTCAAAAATCCACACTTGACATCCATTTGAAAAAGTTTAAAATCCCTAAAATAATCATAAGCAAGGAGTAACCTAATAACTTCCAGTCTTGCTATGGGTGCTAAAGATTCTTCAAAATCTATACGTTCAACTTGTGTGTTCCCTTGTACAACTAACCTAACTTTATTTTTAACAATACAACATGAATCATCTAGCTTATTCCTAAAGACCCATTTTGTTCCAATGACATTTTGATCTTGGGGTCTTAGGACTAATTCCCAAACATTATTTCTTACAAATTGATTCAACTCCTCTTCCATAGCAATAATACAAAAATTATCTTTTAATGCTTCTTCTAAATTTTAGGTACAACCTCAAATAAAATGATGAATGATCTACAACCTCTCTACTATGTCTTGGTCATAACTCTTTTGAAGGATCTCCTATAATTAGTTCCTTTGGATGATTTTTTATATATTTTCATTCTTTAGGCAATGAATCATCCACATTATATTCTAAAGATGTTTTCTTAAAATTATCAATCTCTTCATCAATCTCTTCATTTCTAATGGGATCAATTAAATTTTTATCAAAAATAACATGTATTGATTCTTCTGCAATCATTTTTCTCTTATTGAAAGCTCTATAAGCTCTACTGGAAAGAGAGTATCCTAAGAAGATACCATCATCTGATTCACAATCAAACTTACCTAAATGCTTTTTTCTATTATTCAAAATAAATCATTTACATCCAAATACATGAAAGTGTTCAATCTTATGCTTCTTTCCAAAAAATAATTCATAGGGTGTCTTCTTCAAAATTGGTCTAAAATAAATCCTATTCATCACATAACATGCATTATTTACTGCTTCTGCCCAAAAATATTTTGGCAATTTATACTCATCAAGCATAGATCTACTTAATTCAATTAATATTTTATTTTTTCTCTCTACTACTCCATTTTGTTGGGGAGTTCTAGGTGCAGAAAAATTATGTCTAATCCCATGTTCATCACAATAATCCTCAAATAATTTATTTTTAAATTTTCCACCATGATCAGTTTGAACCCTATTAATCAAAAGGCCTTGTTCTCTTTGAATATATTTAGAAAACTTTCTAAACTCACCGAAAACATAATCCTTGTAAGTTACAAATAAAACCCAAGTATATTTAGAGAAATCATCAACAATCACAAAACCATAATTTTTTCCACCTAAGCTAGTGGTGCTAATAGGATCAAATAAATCCATGTGCAATAATTCTAGAGGTCTAGAAGTAGAAACAATATTTTTAATTTTAAATGAGCTTCTAGAATGCTTATCATGAATACATGCATCACAAAAAAAGTTTGAATGAAAATTTAATTTAAGCAATCCAACTACTAAATCAAGTTTGGCAATTTTATTAAGTGTGTGCATGTTAATATGACATAGTCTTCTATGCCAGAACCATATATCATCATGAGTGCTTTTAAAACAAAGTAAATTCAAATTCACATTATGAAAGCTATCTAAATCAATGACATAAATATTTTTATATCTTTGTCCTACTAACAAAACATTTTCATTACTTTTTATAATGCAATATGATGCATGGAATACTACATTCAAACCTTTATCACATAATTGATTAATAGAAATTAAATTATGTTTTAATCCTTCTACTAGAAAAACTTTATCTAAAGTGATAGTATTCTTATAAATAGAACCAATGCCAATGATCTTTCCTTTGCATTATCTCCATATGTAACAAATCCTCCATCACTTGATTCTAAAGTTATGAATTTATCTTTATCTCCCATCATATGTCTTGAACATCCACTATCCAAGTACCACATGCCTTCTTTGATTTTGCTTTGAAGGCATTCCTACAAATGAGACTCACATGTTAACTTTTGGAACCCACATACATTCTAAATTTGAAGCAAGATATCTAGCATGCATGGTTTGTGTAGTGCTTGTACCTTTTGGTACCCATACATAAGATGATTGCTTAGTGTTTTTATAATTTACATGCATAGCAATCAAATAAAATATGCCATTTTCTATCACAATAGTTGCACCAAACATTAGTGTTTACATATGACTTACGATAATTATAAGGTTTATGAGTGGGATGTATGATATGATGCAAATAATTTTTATTAAATGTTTTTCTTGATGAAGTATTATAATGAACTTGTAATTTCAAAAATAATTCTAATATTACTTTTAACAAGATATTCTCTCTTTTATGTTTACATACAAGTAAGGAACAATTTAATAAAGAAGTATTTTTACTTTTTAAATTATCACATTCATTTTTAAATCACAAAAATGCATATCTAAATTTTTGTTTTCTTTTTCTAAGGTTTTGTATTTTCTTTTTAATCTTTTATATTCTATAACTAAATCATTAAAAGAATCATCTAATTCATCATAAGATATATCATTACATACCTCTTGAGAATCTAAGTTAGATTCTCCATTTGCCATAAGACATATGTTGACCTCTTCATCGGATGAGCAAGTACTTGATTCATTTGAATCTAGATTGGCCCATGAAGCTGTCTTTTTCTTCTAATGGTACTTTTTCTCCTTCATATTTTTCCTCTTTTCACATCAATCTCTTTCTTCTTTGATTCAGCAAGTTCTATACAATCACCTCTTATGTGTCCAGGCATTTTACAATGGTAGCAAATGATCCCTTTACTTGTAGGAAATTTCTTAGTTTGAAATTTATAGTTTTTAGATTTTTTATACCTTTGATTCTTCTTCTTTAGCAAGTTCCCAAGCCTTTTGGATAACATGACCACCTCATCACTATCACCATCCGAGCTTGAGGTGTTATGCTCATCACTATCATCAACTTGTAATGCAATGGCTTTTCCTTTCTCCTTCTTTTTGGATGAGTTATCCATCTTATCCCTTTGAGTAATAACCTGTTCATGTGCTATCAAAGAAGCTAAAAGCTGATCAAGTGGATAAGTAGATAAATCCTTAGCTTCATTAATAGCTGTTACTTTAGCTTCCCATTCTTTTGGAAGACATCTAAGAATCTTATAGACTAAGTTTTGATTCCTATCTATTTTTCCAAGAGAATGTATGTGTTAATTATTTTCATGAATCTTGTATACATATCAGAAATAGATTCAGAAGGGGACATATGAAATAACTCATATTCATGAACAAGTCTGTTTATGTGAGCATCTCTAACTTCACTAGTTCTTCATAAGTTATAATGAGTTTATCCCATATTTTTTTTGTTGTACTTAACATAGAAATTTTCATGTAATCATCAGTAATAAAGCACAATGTAAAGTATTACAAGCCTAGCATTTAATTCATCAAGTTCTCCTTCAGACCATTCCTCAAAAGGTTTTCTACTTTAATGCCATTTACTTCTCTGGGTGTATGATATTGATGGGTCAACATATGCCACATGCATGCATCTTGACCTCTTAAAAATGTACTAATTCTATTTTTCCAATAATCAAATGGTACACTATAGCACCCAAGAGGGGGAGGGGGGGGGAGGTGATATTAAAAAATATTAAAAGTTAAATCTTAAATTTTAAGTTTTAATAGAAAATTAATTTTTGATTTTATAATGATAAGATAGAATTCTTAATGCAACAAAACGAAAATACAATAAAGTAAAGAGAGACAATTGGCACACAATTTTTACGTGGTTCAACCAATCTCCAAAATAGGCCTACGTCCATGCCTAGCCACCCCTGGCTAGGAATCCACTAAAAGCAAAATAGTTTACAAATAGTACTCTCCTATAAGAGGGAGAGTACAACCCCTACAACAATATGTACTCTTCTACAAAGGGGCGAGTACAACCTTAATATAAATTTTATAGCACAAAAAGAAAAATACAAAATAATAAATTTTGATAAAATAAATCTCTCACAAATATACCAAGCTATCCAATTCAAAAAATGATCTCACAACTTATAAATGATCACTTACAACTTAAAATTTTGGAAAAATAAAATTCTCACATAATATTGATAAGAAATAATAAAATAAATATCTTAAAGTGATCTTACTAAGATGTTTATGTTATTATAATTTGGAGACTAATATAAAAATGATTTCAAAATAAATTCACAATATTCTTTTCCAATAAAATAAATTTCAACAAGGAATAATTTATTATATTTTAACCAAAAATATGCTTTCAATTAATGCAAATGATCACAAAATACTTAAATAAAATTAGTATATGATAGATCTAAGTAGTCTAGTAAGCTTTTAATAAAAAAAGATATGTGGCAAATATGAAAATAATTTCAATAAATTAATTTGAAATTCTTAAAATATACTTCTAAAATAGATCTAAGAATAAATGATCTTTCAAAATAAGACTAATGAAGAAATATTTCAAGAAACCAAAAGGTATTTTGGAAGTTAAAAATTTCAACAAGTTGAAATAGATCTTACAAACTATCACAAGAGTTTTTCACAAAAGAATGATTGAGAAACTTTGATTAATAACCAAAATTAAATTGAAAATAGCATGAACTTAGTGAAAATAAAGTTAATTTTTGCTTGGAGAAATTTATTTGGAGGGATTTTGAATTTGAATGAGGAAAGCTTTCATGAAGAGAATGAAATTTATAGGCAAGATGGTCATTTTGAATTATTTCAAAACAACATATTATTCTAACATAATATTTTCATCTAATAATTTAATATTCAATAAAAATATAATTTATATTAAATAAAAATTAAATTCAAGCAGCAAAAATTCAGTTATTGACATGGGCAAGTCAAAAATAATCAAATATGGCTCTTAATATATTCAAAGCATGTAGCATGCATTCATTATTAAAATCAACTAATGTTTGAAAAGTTATACTAAATTCAATTTTAATCAAACGTGGGTTATGTAACCGATCAAATTAGAGGAAAAAGTCCAAGGAATCTGTTGGAGATGAAATCAGATATAAATTCCTTATTATAAAATAACTTTGGCTAAAATACAGAATTTCACATATTTTTGTTAATTTTGAAATATGATATTTAAATATTATGATATAATTTATATATAATCATACATATGTTAGTTATCATATAACCTTCAAACTAAATTAAAATATTTAATTATATTAAGTAAATAAAATAATTACATTAAATAGTCATAATTTATTATCAATTATTATTTTAACAATTCAAATTCTATGTATGAAACATATAATTTAATGTTAATTAGATAGAGATTTATATAAACTAACCTCATTAAAATAATATGTTTAGTTGTAAGGAAATTGATTCATGCCAATGAACTCAAATGAATTTCTAAGATAGTTATAAATGCATATAACCTAAAATATTGTATCTTGAGTTTAACATTATCCATTTTGATCTATATTTCATTCTTCTACTCTTGCAATTTCCTCAAATATATTGTGAGATGCATTGGATATGTAATTAGCAATTGATATATATAAAACACATAAAAACATTCATTAGAACATCCAAGCATTCATTTTTTATCATCAAAATTGATCAGATTGAAGATGAGGCTCATTAAGCCACAAATGGCACTTAAGAACCAAACAAGGATCGGCTAAGGATCAAACCAAACTAGAAGAAATTTTTGAAAACCAACCTGAAACACCGAGAAAGAGAACGAAAAAGAAAGGGATTCAAGAATTGCTAGAGCTCGAGATGAGAAGGGGCCACATGATGGGTTTAGGGGTTTAGGTTTTTTTAATTATTAGTTTAGTTTAGTTAGTTTTTTAGATTTGTGGATTTAGGTTTTTTTATTAGTTTTGTTTTTTAGTTATTTATTATTTATTAGTTTTTTATTTTTAGTTTAGTTTTAATTATTATTATTGAGTTTAAGTTTAGTTTTGTTAGGGGGTGAGGATTTATTAGTTTTTTTTGGGTTTTTTTTGTTTATTTTTAGTTATTAGGGGTTTTATTTTTATTTTTCTTTTATTAGTTTAGTTTAAGGGTTTAGGTTGTTTTTATTAGTTTTAGTTTTATTTAGGGGTTTTTATTATTTTTGTTTTATTTTTTTTTAATTGGGAGGGGGGGTTAAGGTTTAGGTTTTTCTAGTTTTATTTATTATGTTTTTTTGTTTTACTTAGGTTTATTTAGTTTTTTTATTAGTTTTATTACTTTTTAGTTTTTTTTTGGGTTTAGGTTTTTATTTTAGTTTTTATTATTGGGTTTAGTTTTAGTTTTTTTTTAAGGTATAGGTTTTTAATAGTGTTTTAGTTTAGTATTAATTTTTTATTTTAGTTTTAGTTTTTAGTCTTTAGTTTTAGTTTTTAGTTTTAGTTTTTAGTTTTAATTTTAGTTTTAGTTTTAAGGTTTAGGGTTAATTTTAGGTTTTAGGAATTAGGGTCTAGGGTTTAGGATTTAGTGTCTAAGGTTTAGGATTTAGTTAATTTTATTTAGTTTATTTAGTTTATTCTATATATTTTTTATTTTTTATTTTTTTTATTTAGTTTAGTCTATTTATTTTATGTTTATTTATTTTTTGGTTTAGGTTTTATTTTAATTTATTTTTAGTTTAGTTATATTTTATTTTTAAGTTTAGGTTTTATTTTTTATTATTGGGTTTAGGGTTTAAGTTTTTAAGTTAAGGTTTGGTTTTTTTATTTTGTTTTGTGTTTAGGTTTAGGTTTTTTTTTATTTTAGGTTTTATTTTTTGTTTTAGGTTTAGTTTTATTTGTAGTTTATTTTATTTCATTTAGTTCAGGGTTTAGGCTTAGTTCATTTTAGGTTTAGGTTTAGGTTTTATTTATTTTAATTTAGTTTATTTTAGTTTAGGTTTAGGTTTATTTTATTTTATTTATTTTAGGTTTAGTTTTTTTTTTAGTTTATTATTTTAGTTTTATTTTTTATTTATTTTTAGGTTTATTTTTTAGGTTTAGGTTTTTATTTTGTTTTTATTTTATTTTATTTTATTTTAGGTTTATTTTATTTTTATTTTTTATGTTTACATTTTAATTTTAGGTTTATTTTATTTTTTAACTTAGTTTAGGTTTTTATTTATTTTATTTTATTTTAGTTTTTATTTTTTATTTTATTTTATTATTAGGTTTAGGTTTTCGTTTTAGTTTAGGTTTTTATTTTATTTTTGTTTTTGTTATTTTATTTTGGTTAGTATTTTAAATTTTTTTTTAGGTTTAAGTATTCAGGTTTTTAGGGTTTAGGGTTTAGGATTTAGGGTTTAGGTTTAGGGTTTAGGGTTTAGGGTTTAGGGTCTTAGGGTTTATGGTTTAGGGTTTAAAATTTAAGGTTTAGGGTTTAGTGTTTAGGGTTAGTTTTGGGGTTTAGGTTTCATAATTTGGGTTTTTTAATTAATTTTATTTTTAAAGTTTTAAAAATTAAGTAAATTGGTAGGTTCATGTTTATTTAGATTTATGTTTTATTTATTTTACTATTATTTTTATTTAGGTTTATTTTTATTTTAATTTAGTTTAGTTTACTTATTTTAGGTTTTTTATTTTAGTTAATTTTTTATGTTTATGTTTAGGATTCGATTTATTTTTTTAGTTTAGTTTTATTTTTAGTTTATTTTTTAGGTTTAGATTTTTTTTATGTTTAGGTTTATGTAATTATTTTATTTTTTTTTGGTTTAGGTTTTAGGTTTTTATTTTATGTTAAATTTTAGGTTTTTTTTTTAGTTTAAGTTTAGGTTTATTTTCAGTTTAGTTTATTTTATTTTATATAGTTTTGGCTTAGGTTTTATTTGTAGTTTATTTTATTTCATTTAGTTTAGGTTTAGGTTTAGTTCATTTTATTTTATTTATTTTATTTATTTTAATTTAGTTTATTTTAGTTTAGGTTTAGGTTTATTTTATTTTTTTTATTTTAGGTTTAGTTTTTTTTTAGTTTATGGTTTTGGTTTTATTTTTTATTTATTTTTTAGGTTTATTTTTTAGGTTTAATTTTTTATTTTGTTTTTATTTTATTTTATTTTATTTTAGGTGTATTTTATTTTTATTTTATGTTTACATTTTTAATTTTAAGGTTTATTTTATTTTTTAGCTTAGTTTAGGTTTTTTATTTATTTTATTTAGTTGTTTTATTTTATTTATTTTATTAGGTTTAGGTTTTCTTTAGTTTAGGTTTTATTTTATCTTATTTTGTTATTTTATTTTAGGTTAGTTTTAAAATTTTTTTTGGTTTTGTATTAGTTTTAGGGTTTAGGGTTTAGGATTTAGGGTTTAGGGTTTAGGGTTTAGGGTTTAGGGTTTAGGGTTTAGGGTTTAAGGTTTAGGTTTAAAATTTAGTTTAGGGTTTAGTGTTTTTTTAGGTTAGTTTTGGGGTTTAGGTTTTTATTTGGGTTTTTTTTAATTAATTTTATTTTAAAGTTTTAAAATTAAGTAAATTAGTAGGTTCATGTTTATTTAGATTTATGTTTTATTTATTTTATATTATTATTTAGGTTTATTTTATTTTAATTTAGTTTAGTTTATTTTAGGTTTTTTTTATTTTTTAATTTTATGTTTATGTTTATTGATTTATTTTTTAGTTTAGTTTTATTTTTAGTTTATTTTTTAGGTTTAGGTTTTATGTTTAGGTTTATGTAATTATTTTATTTTTTTTTTAGGTTTAGGTTTTAGGTTTTATTTTATGTTAAATTTTAGGTTTATTTTTAGTTTGTTTAGGGTTTATTTTTCATTTTAGTTTATTTTATTTTATATAGTTTTGCAGGTTTTATTTATTTTAGTTTGTTTATTTTAGTTTAGGTTTAGGTTTATTTTTTTATTTTAAATTTATGTTTATTTTTTTTTTATTTTTAGGTTTTCTTTAGTTTAGGTTTTTATTTAGTTTTTATTTTATTTTTGGTTTTAAATTTTTTTTAGCTTAGTTTAGGTTTATTTATTTTATTTTACTTTAGTTTTTATTTTTTATTTTATTTCTTTTTTAGGTTTAGGTTTTTTAGTTTATGTTTTATTTTATTTTTTGGTTTATGTTTTTTTATTTATTTTATTTTTGGTTTTATTTAGTTTAGGTTTAGGTTATTATTTTTATTTTAGGTTTAGGTTAGTTTATAGTTTAGTTTATTTAGTTTAGGGTTTAGGTTTTATTTTAGGTTTAGGTGATTAGGGTTTAGGTTTATTTTAGGGTTTAGGGTTTAGGTTTTAGGTTTATGGTTTAGGGTTTAGGTTTAGGTTTATTAGGGTTTTAGGTTTTATTTTAGAGTTTAGGGTTTAGGGTTTAGTTTTTTAGGTTTAGGTTTTATTTTAGTTTAATGTTTAGAGTTTTATTTTTTTTGAGAACAAATTCAAATTTAATATTTCTTCTTTATATCATTAGTAGTTTTCTAGATTTATAGATAGCATTAGAAAATTATAACTAGAACCATTTGAAGACAGGTTTGAATAGTTATTATTTTATTTTCTTATTTTATTCTAGTGTGGTTCATATCCCATCTCTCCCTAGCCTAGGTGGTTAACCTCCATCACTTCCATGTCCATAACCAGTTTAGATCCCCAAGATTTATAGCCTTTCAGTTAGGGATCTAGGTGAACTGGTTGGCATTGATGTTTCCATGGTTTAGTTTTGCTTTAGGTTTATATTTTAATTTTTTTAGTTACTTTAGGTTTAGGTCAGGGTTTGGGGTTTATGGTTCATAGTTTAGGGTTAGGGTTTAGGGTTTAGGGTTTAGGGTTTAGGGTTTAGGGTTTAGGGTTTATGCTTTTAGGGTTTAGGGTTTAGGGTTTAGGGTTTAGGGTTTAGGGTTTTTTTTTGGGTTTAGGGTTTAGGGTTTAGGTTTAGGGTTTAGCATTTTGGGGTTTATGGTTTTTTTTAAATTATAAAGTTGGTTTATGTTTATTTAGTTTCTCTTTTATTTATTTTAGTTTATTTTAATTTTAATTTTTTTTATTTTATTAAGTTTAGTATATTTATTTTAGGTTTATATATTTTAGTTTAGGTTTTTTTTTACTTTAGTTTATTTTTTTAGGATTTAGTTAGCTTACTTTTTAGTTTTTTTTATATTTTATTTTAGGTTTAGGTTTATTATTTATTTTTTTACTTTATTAGGTTTTATTTTATTTATTTAGGTTTAGGTTTTTATTTTAGGTTTATTTTAAGGTTATATTTATTTATTTTATGTTTTGGATTGATTTTAGTTTATTTTATTTTATTTAGATTAGATTTAGGATTAGATTTAGTTTATTTTAGTTTTAGGTTTTATTTATTTTAGATTAGTTTATTTTCATTTAGGTTTGGGTTTATTTTATTTTATTTTATTTATTTTTTATTTTAGGTTTAGTTTTTTTTTTAGTTTAGGGTTTAGGTTTTATTTTTTTTATTTTTTAGTTTATTTTTTAGTTTATGTTTTATTTATTTTTTATTTTATTTTATTTTATATTTTTTTATATTATGTTTAGTTTTTATTTCATTTAGGTTTTTTATTCTTAGGTTTATTTTATTTGCTTTTAGTTTAGTTTAGGATTTTATTTATTTTTATTTATTTTAATTTATTTTATTTTTAGGTTTAGGTTTAGGTTTTTACTTTATTTTTAATTTATTTTATTTATTAATTTTTGGGTTTATTTAGTTTTTAGGTTTTTTAGGTTTATATTTAGGTTTAGTTTAGGGTTTAGTTTAGGGTTTAGGGTTTTAGGGTTAGGGTTTAAGTTAGGGTTTAGGGTTTAGGGTTTTTATAGCTTTAGGGTTTAAGTTTTAGGGTTTAGGGTTTAGGTTTTAGGGTTTAGGTTAGTTTAGGTTTAGGGTTAGGGTTTTAGTATTGGGTTTAGGGTTTAGGTTTAGTTTAGGATTTTTTTAGGTTTAGTTTAGAGTTAGTTTAGGGTTTAGGTTTATGGTTTTATGGTTTAGGTTTAGGGTTTAGTTTTAGTTTTTGGGTTTATGGTTTAGGGTTAGTTTAGGGTTTAGGTTTAGGGTTTAGGGTTTAGGCTTTTTTATGGTTTAGGGTTTAGGGTTTAGGATTAGTTTTAGGGTTTAGTGTTTTTTTTTGAAAAAAAAAATTTAGTAGGTTTAGTTGTTTATTATTAACTTATTTTTTTATTTATTTTATTTTATTTTATTTTATTTAGTTTAGTTTATTTATTTTCATTTTGGTTTTATTTTAGTTTATTTTAGATTTAGGTTTAAATTTATGTTTATTTTTTAGTTTAGTTTATTTTTTAATTTTTTTAGGTTTAGGTCTTATTTTTTTATTTTTAATTTTATTTTATTTTTTATTTTATTTTTTAGCTAAGTTTTATTTTTGTTTATTTTAGGTTTATTTTTATTTAGGTTTAGGTTTATCATTAATTTATTTTATTTTATTTAGTTTAGGCTTTAGGTTTAGTTTATTTTGGGTTTTGGTTTAGGTTTTATTTATTTTAGTTTAGTTTATTTTAGTTTAGTTTTTTATTTATTTTATTTTTGTTTAGTTTTTATTTTATTTTTTATTTTATTTTAAGGTTTAGGTTGAGGTTTTAATGTAAGTTTTTAATTTATTTTATTTAGGTTTAGGTTTTTTATTTATTTTATTTTTAGTTTATTTATTTAGTTTAGGTTTATTTTTTTATTTATAATTTTTGGTTTAGTTTAGTTTAGGTTTTATTAGTTTAGGTTTTAGTTTAGTTATTTTAGGTTTATAGTTTATGGTTTAGGTTTTATTTTGGTTTATTTAGTTTATTTATTTTAGGTTTCTTAGGTTTAGGGTTTATTTAGTTTAGTTTAGGTTTGTTTTATTTTATTTATTTTTTATTTTTTTTTATGGTTTAGGGTTTAGGGTTTAGGGTTAGGTTTAGGCTTAGGTTTAGGGTTTAGGTTTAGGTTTATTTTTTTATTTAGGGTTAATTTAGTTTAGGGTTTAGGTTTTTTATTATTTTTTTTTATTTTAGTTTATTATTTTTTTTTTAAATTTTTTTAGGTTTAGTTTATTTAATTTATTTAATTTAGTTTATTTATTAGTTTATTTAATTTTTTTTAGTTTATTTTTTTTTTTTATTTAGTTTTTATTTTTTAGTTTATATTTTTTTATTTAGTTTATTTTTTTTTTTTTATTTTATTATTATTTATTATTATTATTATTTTTTTTTTTTTATTTTTTATTTAGGTTTTATTTTAGGTTTTATTTTTTAGTTTAGGTTTACATTTATTTTAATTTATTTTATTTTATTTTTAGGTTTAGGTTTATTTTTTTTAGGTTTAGGTTTAGGTTTTATTTTTATTTTTTAGGTTTAGGTTTAGGTTTTTTATTTTAGTTTTATTTTTTAGCTTTATTTTAATTTAGGTTTAGGTTCATTTTAGTTTAGGTTTAGTTTAGGTTTATATTTTAGTTTTAGGTTTAGGTTTTTTATTTTAGTTTAGTTTTAGGTTTATTTTTAGTTTTATTTTAGGTTTAGGTTTTTTTTAGTTTAGGTTTTATTTTATTTATTTTTAGGTTTATTTTTAGGTTTTATTTTTTTTTTGGGTTTATTTATTTTATTTTAGGTTTATTTTAGTTTTATTATAGGTTTAGTTTTATTTTATTTAGGTTTTTCATTTTTTTGGTTTAGTTTAGAGTTTTATTTATTTTATTTTAGTTTAGTTATTATTTTTTATTATATTTTTTTTTTTTAGGTTTAAGTTTAGGTTATAGTTTTAGTTAGGTTTTATTTTATTTTATTTTGTTTAGGTTTTTTAGTTTAGTTTCATTTAGTTTTTAGGTTTTAGCTTTTAGGTTTTATTTTGGTTTTAGGTTTTTTAATTTAGGTTGATTTTTAGTTTATTTTATTTTATTTAGTTTAGGGTTTAGGTTTAATTTATTTTAGGTTTAGGTTTAGGTTTTATTTATTTTAGGTTAGTTTATTTTAGTTTAGGTTTAAGTTTATTTAAGGTTTAGGTGTTTTTTAGTTTTGGGATTATGTTTTATTTTTTTATTTATTTTTAAGTTTATTTTTTAGTTTTTATTTTATTTATTTTAGGTTCATTTTATTTTTATATTACGTTTAGTTTTTATTTTACTTAGGTTTTTTTATATTTAGGTTTATTTTATTTTTTTGCTTAGTTTAGATTATTCTTTATTTTATTTTATTTTGCATTTTAATTTTTATTTTATTTTATTTTTAGGTTTAAGTTTAGGTTTATTTTATTTTATTTTTTATTTTATTTATGTTTAGGTTTTTTTATTTATTTTATTTTTAGCTTTTCTTTAGTTTAGGTGTAGGTTTTTAGGTTTTAGGGTTTAGGGTTTAGGGTTTACGATTTAGGGTTTCGGGTTTAGGGTTGTAGGTTTATGTGTTTTTATTATTTATTATTTTCAAATTATGTAAATTTTTAAGTTTAGGTTTATTTAGTTTATTTTTCATTTATTTTAGTTTATTTTATTTTTATTTAGTTAATTTTTTTTACTTTAGATTTACTTATTTTAGTTTAATATTTAGGTTTAGGTTTAGGTTTAGGTTCATTTTTTAGTTTAGTTTTATTTTTATTTTGTTATTTTGGTTTAGGTTTTATTTTTTATTTGTAGGTTCAGGTTTAGGTTTTCCTTTTATTTTTTTAGTTTTAGTTTTAAGTTTTTTTTAGGTTTATTTTTAGGTATTATTTTTTAGTTTAGGTTTAGGTTCATTTTTAGTTTATTTTATTTTATTTAGTTTAATTTTAGGTTTAGTTTTAGGTTTAGTTTATTTTAAGTTTTGGTTTAGGTTTTATTTACCTTAGTTTTGGTTCAGGTATATTTTATTTTTATTTTAGGTTTAGGGTTTTTTCTTAGTTTAAGGTCTAGGTTTTAATTATTATTTATTTTAGTTTTATTTTTTAGGTTTAGGTTTTTATTTAGTTTTTATTTTATTTTATTTTAGGTTTATTTTATTTTTATTTTAGGTTTAGTTTTTATTTTATTTAGGTTTTAATTTTTTTATTTGAGTTTAAGTTTTTATTTATTTTATTTTAGTTTAGTTAATATTTTTTATTTTATTTTTTTTAGGTTTAGGTTTAAGTTTTGTATTTAGTTTATCTTTTTATTTTATTTTCTTATTTTATTTTATTTTGATTTAGATTTTTTTATTTATTTTATTTTTAGGATTCAATTAGTTTAGGTTTAGGTTTTTAACTTTTTAGCATTTAGGGTTTAGGTTTTAGGTTTTAGGTTTATTTTTTAGGTTTTATTTTTTAGTTTATGTTTAGGTTTATTTTTAGTTTATTTAATTTTATTTAGTTTAGGGTTTAGGTTTAGTTTATTTTAGGTTTAGGTTTAGGTTTTATTTATTTTAGTATAGTTTATTTTAGTTTAGGTTTAGGTTTATTTTATTTTGTTTATTTTATTTTATTTTAGGTTAAGTTTTATTTTAGTCTAGGGTTTGTGTTTTATATTTGATTTGTTTTTAGGTTTTATTTTTAGGTTTATTTTTTTGGTTTAGGTTTTTATTTAGTTCTTATTTTATTTTATTTTAGGTTTATTTTATTTTTATTTTATGTTTAGTTTTTATTATATTTAGGTTTTTTATTATTAGCTTTATTTTTTTTAGTTTTAGTTTAGCTTTTTATTTTATTATATTTTTTATTTTATTTAGGTTTAGATTTTTATTTATTTATTTTATTTTTAGGTTTTATTTACTTTAGGTTTAGGTTTTTAGGTTTTTAGGGTTTAGGGGTTAGGGTTGTAGGTTTAGGGATGTAGGTTTAGGGTTTAGGGTTTACATTTAGTTTTATGGTTTAGGGTTTAGGGTTTAAAGTTTAGGGGTTAGGGTTTTTTTAAAAAATTAAGTAAACACATAGGTTTAGGTTTATTTAGTTTATTTTTTATTCATTTAAGTCTATTTTATTTTTTATTTTTATTTTGGTTTATTTTTTATTTTAATTTAGTTTAGATTATTTCTTTTAGGTTTATATATTTTAGATTAGTTTTTTTTTAGTTTATTTTATAGGTTTAGGTTTAGGTTTATGTTTATTTTTTTACTTTAGTTTTATTTTTATTTTATTTTTTTAGGTTTAGGTTTTATTTTTATTTTTTAGGTTTAGGTTTAGGTTTTTTTTTTTTTTTTTTTTAGGTTTAGGTTTTAAGTTTTTATTTTAGGTTTATTTTTAGGTTTATTTTTATGTTTTATTTTTTAGATTAAGTTTAGGTTTATTTTTATTTATTTTATTTCATTTAGTTTTGGGTTTAGGTTTAGTATATTTTCAGTTTAGGTTTAGGTTTCATTTAATTTAGTTGAATTTATTTTAGTTTAGGTTTAGGTTTATTTTATTTTGTTTATTTTAGGTTTAGGTTTTTTTTTTAGTTTAGGGTTTAGGTTTTACTTTTTATTTATTTTTCAGTTTTATTTTTAGGTTTATTTTTTTAGGTTTAGGTTTTTATTTAGGTTTTATTTTATTTTATTTTATTTTAGGTTTATTTTATATTTATTTTATGTTTAGATTTTATTTTATTTAGGTTTTTTATTTTTAGGTTTATTTTATTTTGTTATTTAGTTTAGGTTTTTATTTATTTTATTTTAGTTTAGTTTTTATTTTTTATTTTATTTTATTTTTACATTAAGGTTTAGCTTTAGGTTTTAATTTTATTTTTATTTTTTATTTTATAAAGGTTTTTTATTTATTTTATTTTTAGGTTTTATTTGGTTTAGGTTTCTGTTTTTAATTTTTTATGGTTTAGGGTTTAGTGTTTAAGGTTTGGGATTTAAGGTTTAGGGTTTAGGGTTTAGGGTTGTAGGTTTTAGGATTTAGGGTTTAGTGTTTATAGTTTAGGGTTTAGGGTTTATGGTTTACGGTTTAGGGTTTAGGGTTTTAGGGTTTAGGGTTTAAGGTTTTAGGGTTTAGGGCTTAGAGTTTAGGGTTGTATGTTTAAGGTTTAGCGTTTAGGTTTTAGGGTTAGTTTTAGGGTTTAGGGTTTAGGGTTAGGGTTTTCTTTAATTTTTTTAAGTAAATTGGGAGGTTTAGGTTGATTTAATTTATTTAGTTTAATTTTTATTTATTTTAATTTATTTTTTATTTAGGTTTATTTTTTATTTTTATTTATTTTAGTTTATTTTTGGAGTGTAATTTTAGTTCCAGAAGTTATAGTGGTAGTGTTGTGACATTTGGTTTAGTTTTAGGTTTATTTTTTAGTTTAGTTTTTTTTAGGTTTAGGTTTTATTTTTATTTTTAGGTTTAGATTTAGATTTTTATTTTATTTTTTTGGTTTAGAATTTAGATTTTTATTTTAGGTTTACTTTTAGGTTATATTTTTTAGTTTAGGTTTAGGTTTATTTTTAGTTTATTTTATTTTATTTTATTTAGGGTTTAGGTTTAGGTTTAGGTTTAGTTTATTTTAGGTTTAGGTTTAGGTTTTATTTATATTAGTTTAGTTTATTTTAATTTAGGTTTAGGTTTATTTTATTTTTATTTTAGGTTTAGGTTTTTCCTTAGTTTAGGGTTTAGATTTTATTATTTATTTATTATTAAGTTCTATTTTTAGGTTTATTTTTTAGGTTTAAGTTTTTATTTAGTTTTTATATTATTTTTTTTAAGTTTATTTTATTTTTATTTTAGGTTTTGTTTTAATTTTATTTAAGTTTTTTTTGTTTAGTTTAGGTTTTTATTTATTTTATTTTTGTTTAGTTTTTATTTTTTTAGTTTTTTTAGGTTTAGGTTTAGATTATGATTTTACTTTAGGTTTTTATTTTATTTTATTTTGGTTTAGTTTTTTATTTATTTTCTTTTTTAGGTTTTTTAGTTTGGGTTTAGCTTTTAGCTTTTAGGGTTAAGGGTTTAGGGTTAATTGAGGATTAGTTTAGGTTTAGGGTTTAGGGTTTAGGGTTTAGGGTTTAGGGTTTAGGTTTTTTGGGTTTAGGGTTTAGGGTTTAGGGTTTAGGGTTTTTAGGGTTTTTAGGGTTTAGGATTTAGGGTTTAGGGTTTAGGGTCTAGGGTTTAGGTTTCAGGTCAAGGGTTCATGTTTTAGTTTAGGGTTTGGAGTTTTTGGTTTTTTTTAATAGGTAACAAATTCATATTCAACATTTCTTCTTTTCAATTTAACCAACTAAGTAACACACCAAGTTTTCTAAGACACAAGCGATGACATAGATAAAAAATGAGCACACATAGAGCAAATCAAAAACCCTAGATAACTAGAACCATCTCTACTATAAAGACACATTTCCATAAGCAACATATTGGATCGACCGTTCTTCAATTTCTTTAGTTCCCATCAAAATCACCCCAGCCTCTCGAGTAACAGGATCCACCATTATATCCCCAATCTCTCCCTCCGCCAGCACCACGGTTGTAACCTCTGTCACTCGTCCCACCTCAATAAACATCACTGTTCGACTACCACCTCCATATCCACTAGCACCTCCAGATCCCCCACCACCACTATGATAACCTTCGCCTCCTCCTTTGCCTCTCTTTAGATCTAGACGCTGGTTGTAGATGTGTTCATCAAGGTTCTTCCCATTCTTAGGGTTTAGGTTTAGGTTTATTAGGTTTTAGGGTTTAGGTTTATTTATTCATTTTTTAGTTACTTTAGGTTTAGGTTTAGGTTTTAGGGTTTAGGGTTTAGGGTTAGGGTTTAGGGTTTAGGGTTTAAGGTTTAGGGTGTAGGGTTTAGGGATAAGGGTTTAGGATTTTATGGTTTATCCTTTAGTATTTAGGGTTTAGAATTAGGGTTTAGGGTTTAGGGTTTAGGGTTTAGGATTTTTTAAGGTTTAGTGTTAGGGGTTGTAGGTTTAGGGTTTAGAGTTTAGGATTTTGGGTTTAGTGTTTTTCTTTAATTAAGTAAATTAGTAGGTTTAGGTTTATTTAGTTTATTTTTAATTTATTTTAGTTTATTTTATTTATTTATTTTTATTTAGGTTTATTTTTTTTATTTAATCTTTTTAGGTTTAGTTTTAGGTTTAGTTTATTTATTTTAGTTTATGTTTTTTATTTTAGTTAATTTTTTAGGTTTAGTTTTAGGTTTAGGTTTATTTTTTAGTTGAGTTTTATTTTTATTTTATATTTTTGGTTTAGGTTTAGGTTTAGATTTTTATTTTGTTTTTTTAGGTTTAGGCTTTATGTTTTTATTTCAGGCTTATTTTTATGTAATATTTTTTATTTTTATTTTAGCTTTTTTTTAGTTTATTTTATTTTATTTAGTTTAGGTTTAGATTTAGTTTATTTTATGTTTATTGGTAGGTACTATTTATTTTAGTTTAGATTATTTTAGTTTAGGTTTAGGTTTATTTTATTTTTATTTTAGTTTTAGGTTTTTTTTAGTTTAGGGCTTAGGTTTTATTTTTTATTTGTTTTTAGGTTTTATTTTTAGTTTTATTTTTTATGTTTAAATTTTTATTTAGTTTTTATTTTAATTTATTTTATTTTATTTTAGGTTAATTTTTTTCAATTATAGGTTTAGTTTTTATTTTATTTAGGTTTTCTATTTTTTAGTTTAGTTTATATTTTTATTTATTTTATTTTAGTTTAGTTTTTTTTTAATTTTATTTTCTTTTAAGGTTTAGGTTTAAGTTTTAGTTATGTTTTTATTTTTTTTTATTTTTTTATTTTATTTTGGTTTAGGTTTTTTTATTTATTTTATATTTAGGTTTTATTTAGTTTAGGTTTAGGTTTTAGCTTTTAGGGTTTAAGTTTAGGGTTTAGGTTAGGTTTTATTTAGGTTTACTTTTAGGTTTATTTTTTAGTTTAGGTTTAGGTTTATTTTTAGTTTATTTTATTTTATTTAGTTTATAGTTTAGGTTTATTTTATTTTAAATTTATGTTTAGGTTTTATTTATTTTAATTTAGTTTATTTTAGTTTAGGTTTAATTTTATATTATTTTGTTTATTTTAATTTTATTTTTGGTTAAGTTTTTATTTTTAGTTTAGAGTTTGGGTTTTATTTTTTATTTATTTTTAGGATTTATTTTGAGGTTTATTTTTTAGGTTTAGGTTATTATTTAGTTTTTATTTTAATTTATTTTAAGTTTATTTTATTTTTAGTTTTTATTTTATTTAGGTTTATTATTCTCAGGTTTATTTTATTTTTTACTTTAGTTTTAGTTTTTATTTATTTTATTTTTATTTTTTTTATTTTTTTTATTTTATTTTTTTTTAGGTTTAAGTTTAGGTTTTAGTTTAGGCTTTTATTTTATTTTATTTTTTAATATTATGTGGGTTTTGGATTTTTTATTTATTTTATCTTTAGATTTTATTTACTTTAGGTTTAAATTTTTTGGTGTTTAGGGTATACGGTTGAGGGTTTAGGCTTTAGGGTTTAGGGTTTGAATGTTTAGGGTTTAGCATTAGGGTTTAGGGTTTAAGGTTTAGGGTTTTGTTTTTAGGCTTTAGAGTATAGGATTTTAATCCTTAGGGTTTAGGATTTAGGGTTAGCTTAGAGTTTAACAAGTAAGGTTTAGTGTTTAGGCTTTAGAGTTTTTAGGGTTTAGGGTTTATAGTTTAAGATTTGTATAAGGTTTAGGGTTTAGGGTTTAAGGTTAGGGTTAGAACTTAGGGTTTAGGGTTTAGGGTTTAGAGTTTATGGTTTAGTGTTTAGGGTTTAGGGTTTAGGGATTAGGGTTAGTTTAGGGTTTAGGGTTTAGGGTTTAGAGTTTAAGGTCTTTTAGGGTTTAGGGTTTAGGGTTGTAGGTTTAGGTTTAGGTTTAGGGTTAGTTTTTGGGTTTAGGGTTTAGGGTTTAGGGTTTAGGATTTATGGTTTACGCTTTATGCTTTAAGGTTTAGGGTTTTTTTTAAAATTAACTGTAGGTTTAAACTTTTAGTTTATTTTTTATTTATTTATTTAATTTTTTATTTTTTATTTAGATTTATTTTTATTTTTTTTTTATTTATTTTATTTCTTTTGGTTTATTTACTTAGTTTAGGTTTCTTATTTTAGTTTATTTTTTAGGTTTAGGTTTATATATATTTTATAGTTTAGTTTTTTTTTTTTTTTTTTTTTTTAGGTTTAGGTTTTATTTTTTATTTTTTGGTTTAGGTTTGGGTTTTTATTTTATTTTTTTTAGGTTTAGGTTTTAGGTTTTTATTGTAGGTTTATTTTTAGGTTTTATTTTTTTAGTTTAGGTTTATTTTTAGTTTATTTTACTTTATTTACATTAGTGTTTAGATTTAGGTTTAGTTTATTTTTGGTTTAGGTTTAGGTTTTATTTATTTTAGTTTAGTTTAGTATAGTTTAGGTTTAGGTTTATTTCATTTTGTTTATTTTAGGGATAGGTTTTTTTTAGTTTAATGTTTATGTTTTATTTTCTATTTATTTTTAGTTTTTATTTTTAGGTTTATTTTTAGTTATTTATTCTTTTATTTATTTTTATTTATTTTTTTATTTTTAGGGTTTAGGGTTTAGTGTTTAGGTTTTAGGTTTAGGATTCAGAGTTTAGTTTAGGTTTTTTGGTTTTTTTTATTTAACATAGTACAAATTTAGATTCAACATTTCATTTTTTTTATTTCATCAACCAAGTAACACATCAAGTTTTCTAAGACGCAAGCTACAACATAAATAAAAAATGAGCATGCATAGGTTTTTAGCTTTTTAGGGTTTAGGGTTTGGGGTTTGGGGTTTAGGGTTTAAGGTTTAGGTTTTAGGGTTTAGGTTTTAGGTTTAGGATTTAAGTTTTAGTTTATGGTTTAGGGTTTAGGGTTTATGGTTTAGGGTTTAAGGTTTTTTTTAAACAAAGAACAAATTCAGATTCAACATTTCTTCTTTTTGATTTCATCATCCAAGTAGCACCCCAAGTTTCCTAAGACACAAGCGATGAGATAAACTCTAAAAATGAGCACTAATAGAACAAATGAGCACCATCAAAAATGACACCACCATCATATCCTCGATCTATCCCTCCACCACCACCACGACTGCAACCTCCGTCACTCCTCTCACTTCCATAACCACCACTGCTCTGACTTCCACCTCCATATCCACCAGCACCTACAGATCCCCCACCATTAGTGTGATAACTGCCACCTCGACCTTCACCTCAACTACCAAATCTAGACTGAGCATAGTTAACGGTGATGTTCTTGCCATCATGGTTCTGCCCATTCTTAGGATTCATAATTAGTTTAGAGTTTAGGGTTTAGGGTTAGTTTAAGGTTTAGGGTTAGTTTAAGGTTTAGGGTTTAGGGTTTAGGGTTTTATGGTTTAGGGTTTAGGGTTTAGGGTTTAGGGTTTAGGGTTTAGGGTTTAGGGTTTTAGGGTTTAAAGTTTAGGATTGTAGGTTTAGGGTTGTAGGTTTAAGGTTTAGGGTTTAGGGTTTAGGGATAGTTTTAAGGTTTAGGGTTTAAGGTTTAGGGTTTAGGGTTTAGGGTTAAGTATTTTTAGGCTTTTAAAAAAAAATCCAAGAAACATGTAGGCTTTAAGTTTATTTAGTTTATTTTTTATTTATTTGAATTTATTTTACTTTTTATTTTTATTTAGGTTTTTTTTTATTTAGTTTAGTCTATTCATTTTAGGTTTATTTATTTTAATTTAGATTTTTTATTTTACTTTATTTTTCAAGTTTATGTTTATTTTTAGTTGAGCTTAATTTTTATTTTATTTTTTAGGTTTAGATTTTATTTTTATATTTTAAGGTTTAGGTTTAGTTTTTTATTTTATTTTTTAGGTTTAAGTTTTAGGTTTTTATTAGGAATAATATTTGGTTTTCTTTTTCAGTTTAGGTTTATGTTTATTTTTAGTTTACTTTATTTTATTTACTTTAGGTTTACATTATTTTATGTTTAGGTTTAGGTTTTATTTATTCTTGTTTAGTTTATTTTAGTTTAGGATTAAGTTTATTTTATTTTGTTTAATTTATTTTTATTTGAGGTTTAGGCTTTTTTTTATTTTAGGGTTTATGTTTTATTTTTTATTTATTTTTAGGTTTTATTTTTAGGTTTCTTTTTTAGGTTTAGATTTTTATTTGGATTTTATTTTATTTTAGTTTAGGTTTATTTTATTTTTATTTTCGGTTTAGTTTTTATTTTATTTAGGTTTATTATTTTAGAGTTTAGGTTAGGTTTTTATTTATTTTATTTTATTTTAGTTTTAATTTTTTATTTTAATTTCTTTTTAGTTTAAACTTTAGGTTTAGGTTTAGGTTTTAGTATGCTTTTATTTTATTTAACTTTTTTATTCTATTTTAGTTTAGTTTTTTTATTTATTTTATTTTAGGTTTTACTTAGTTTAGTTTAGGTTTTTTATTTTTTAGGGTTTAGAGTTTGGGGGTTTAGGGTTTAGGGTAGGGTTTAAATTTTGGTTTAGGTCTTAAGTTTAGTTTTAAGTAGGTTTAAGGTTTTTTCTTAATAGAGAATAAATTTAGATTCAACATTTCTTTTTTTCGATTTCATCAACCAATTAGCACCCCAAGTTTTCTAAGACACAAGTAATAACATAGCTCAAAAATGAGCACCTATAGAGCGAATCAAAAATCCTAGATAAGTACAACCATTTCTACGCTAAAGAAATAGTTTCATAAGCAATAGATCGGATCAGTCATTCATCAATTTCTCCAATTTGATCAACCACCCCTCTCGAAAGTCGGGATCCACCATCATATCCCCTGATCTCCCTCCGCCACCACCATGGCTAAGTTTCATCACTCTTCGCCTCCATAACCACCACCCACCATCACCTCCATATCCCCAAGACCAGATCCCCCCACCACTATAATAAATGCCACCTCTTCGCCTTCCACCATCTAGACCAACCTAGTTGATGGTGATGTTCTCAAGGTTTTGCTCATCATTCTGTTGGTTAGTTTATGGTTTAGAGTTTAGGTTAATTTAGGTTTGGTTGTAGGTTTTACCATTTAGGGTTTAAAGTTTGTGGGTTTAGGGTTTAGGTGGGTTTGTGTTAGGTTTAGGGTTTTAGGTTTTAGGGTTTAGGGTTTAGGTTTATTTTATTAGGGTTTAAGGTTTAGATTTAGGTTTTAAGATTTCTTTAAAATTAAGTAAACCCAGAGTTTAAGTTTATTTATTTAGTTTATTATTTCTTTGAGTTTATTTTATTTTTATTTTATTTAGGTTTATTTTTTATTTTATTTATTTTAGTTTTTTTATTTTAGTTTATTTTTTTTGGTTTATGTTTATTTTTTAGTTGAGTTTTATTTTATTTTATTTTAGGCTTAAGTTTTATTTTTATTTTTTAGCTTAGGTGTAGGTTTATATTTATTTTTTTTAGGTTTAGGTTTTAGATTAATTTTAAAGTTTTATTTTTAATTTAGGTTTAGGTTTATTTTAGTTATTTTATATTATTTATTTTATGTTTAAGTTTAGGTTTAGTTTATTTTAGGTTAGGTTTTATATTTTATTTATTTTTTTAATTTTATTTTAGGTTTTAAGTTTTATCTATTTTATTTATTTTTATTTTAGGTTTTTTTTATTTAGGTTTTATTCCAGGTTTACTTTAATATTCATCTCAGGTTTTATTTTATTTTATTTTATTTTATTTTATTTTTATTTTATTCTTAGGTTTAGGTTTTAATTTACTTTTATTATTCATTTATAGCCTCAACCTTCCATTTATCTTATTTTAGGTTTAATTTAGTTTAGGCCTAAGCCTCAGGTTTAGGGCCAGCCCAGGCCTGGGGCCCAGAGCCTTAGATCAGGGCCTGGCCCTGGCCTGGTAGTTAGCTCAGGGCTCAGGTGGGCTCCAGTCATGGGCTCAGTAGAATCCAGTGGCTCAGGTGGCCAGCCAGGGCCTAGGGCAGGGCCAGGCTCAGGCCCAGGACTCCAGGGCCTGTGGCCTAGTGGCCTGTGTGGCTCAGACTCAGGTCATAGCCTGTGGTTAGGGCCTGTGGCCTGTGGTCAGGCCCAGTAAGTTTAAGGTTTTACTCAAGATCTTAGGGCTCAGGTTTATTTTAGGGTTTTTTAAACAAGCACATACCAGGTTTAGGTCATTTATTTTATTTATTTGTTTTTTTATTTATAGTCTTTTATTTTTATTTATTTACATCTTTCTTTATTTATTTAGTTTATTTATTTAGGTTTATTTATTTTAGTTTATTTTTAGGTTTATGTTTATTTTTTAGTTTTATTTTATTTTATTTTTAAGTTTAGGTTTGGTTTTTTATTTTATTTATCTTTAGGTTTCAATTTTATTTTTGATTTAAAGTTTTTTAGTTTAGTTTAGGTTTTTTTTAGTTTATCTTTATTTTATTTAGTAGGGTTTAAGTAGTTTATTTTTTGGTAGGTTTAGGTTTTATTTATTTTAGAGGTTTATGTTTTCATGTATTTTAAGTTTATTTTTTTTTTTGGGGTCAGGTCAGTTAGAGTTTGGGGTTTAGCTTTAAGGTTTAGGGTTTTACTTGGTTTAGGGTATTTTAGGTTTGTGGTTTTAGGCCTAGGGTTTAGGCCTAGGGCTCAGTGGTCAGGCCAGCTCAGTGGTTAGGCCAGTAGTGGCCTAGAGCCTAGGGCTCAGTAGGTGTAGGTTTATAGGTTAGGTCTGGTAGGAATTAGTTTAGGGTAGGGGTTTAGTGTTTTTTTAAAAAAATGTAAAACCCCAGAGGTTTAGGTTTTTTTTTAGTTTATTTTATTTATTTTAGTTTATTTTATTTTATTTATATTTAGGTTTATTTTATTTTTATTTATTTATTTATTATAAGTTTATTTTTTTTAGTTTAGGATTTTATTTTATTTTTTAGGTTTAGGTTTAGGTTTATATTTTTTGTCTTTATTTTATTTTATTTTATTTAGGTTTTTATTTTAAGTTTAGTACTTTCTATTTTTAGGTTTATTTTTAGTTTTTTTAGTTTAGGTTTAGGTTTATTTTTAGTTTATTTTATTTTATTTAGTTTAGAGTTTAGGTTTAGTTTATTTTAGGTTTAAATTTAGGTTTATGTTTTATTTTATTTTTGTTTTGGGTTTTTAGTGTGGTAGGTTTTTTATTTTATTTTTTATTTTTTTTTTAGGTTTATTTAGTTTTATTTTATTGTATTTTAGGTTTATTTTATTTTATTTATTTTTATTTTATTTATTATTTTATTTATTGGTTTATTTTAATTTAGTTTAGGTTTTATTTTATTGTAATTTAGTTTATTTTTATTTTATTATATTTTAGGTTTAGGTTTAGGTTTTTTTTTATTTTATTTTATTTTATTTTATAGGTTTAGGTTTATTTATTTATTTTATTTTAAGTTTTATTTAGGGGTTTAGTTTTGTGTTTTAGTTTATGGTTTGGTTTAGGGTTTGAGGTTTGGGGGTTTAGGGTTTGGGTCAGTGTGGTGGTTTAATGTTTAGGTTTTAGGTTTAGGGTTTAGGGTTTAATGTTTAGGTTTTAGTGGTTTAGTTTATGGTTTAGGGTTTTGGTTTTTTTTTAGAGAACAGATACAACATCTCTTCGATTTCATCAACCAAGTAACAAACTAGAAGTGAGGTAATCAAATGACCTTCTTGGGGCTAAAGCCTCATGTTCCTGGATGTCTAGATTATATACCCATTACCATTCAATCTTATATAAATTAACACATGAATATAGGAAATAGAGCTCAACATTCATGCACTTAGCTATAAAAATAAGCTTTTGTTATGTATTTATAACTAGCATCATAACACATATTATTATTCATTTATAAGCTTTTGAAAAATACATTTGGATTTAATAGTTAGAATAGCCACACATATATTGAATTAAATCAACACATGCAAGCTTACATAAAGGAAATCTATTTTATTTTACTTGATTTTGAAAGATGGATGCATGAATTCAAATGACATACCAAATTTAACATGATTGGAAAGAGGACAATCAAATATAAGCATGTGATTCATTCAACCAAACTAGTTCTTAAGGACTATCAAATCAAATAAGATTATTTAAAGCAAACCAAAGCTTCTTTATTAATTAAGTTTTCGATTTGATTTGATTTAAAGAGGAGAAGAGAAATCATTACATGTTGATTTAAACCCATTCCAACATTAGTGATTGATTTAAGTTAAGGAAATGTAATTAAGTTGATTTTATGGGTTAATTAAGTTGAACTTTTAATTAGATGAATTAATTACCCTTACCTATGTCACTTTAAAGTAATTAACTAAATAATTATGAGCCAACATGATATGCATAGAAAATAAGCTTGCAATGATCATAGGAAATAAAAGGGGCCTAATGCAATTGGCTCATGATTAATAGTTAATTAGATTAAGAGACTTAATTTATTACTCTTATGGTTTTCCCACACATGGACTAAACATAATTTCATTAAACTCCTTTAGGTTATTAAACACCTAAAGATCTACCCCATCATTTAATTAATTAAGGTATGATGTGATTATGATTTCAATTTGATTAAGTGATTTAATTAATTAGTAAAATCTTAATTAATTTCATTTTAAAATAGGGTGAAATGAACTTAGGGAAAGGGGTCTCAACCCTATTCCTTAGTTCACTTTCGCTGAACAATGATTGATAAACTTAATTAACAAATTCAGTAATGTTCATGGGATTAATTAATCATTAATTAACTTAAAAGAGAAGTTAAAGTTTAATTAGTCAATTTTCCTAATTAAGTGAGCAATAAATCCCAAAAAAATCATAGAGAGAGGTCATCCCATTAAATTAATCCACAAAATTTGGGATTAATTTCTTAAGTAATTAAGGAGTAATTATGCTAATAAATTTTGTAATTAAACTTAATTAAACATTAATTACTATTCAAAATTAGTTAATAGCATTTTTCATTAATTTTGTACTTATTTGAATTTTATTTATTTCCCTATGATTTTTTATGATTTTTAAAAGTTTCAGCCATTAAAAATGATTAATTAAGCCTAATGAAAGCCTAATCTTGTTGGCACCATGTGACATGCTGACGCGGTGCACTTTCCATGTGGCACCATGAGATTGGCTAATTAAAACTTATCTGACTCAGTGTCTATGCGGCAGATGTGGATGCACTTTCTCTTCTGTCGTCCGATCTAAGATCGGATGGCTACGATTAATCCCACAACTTAATAAGATTAAATTTGATCAATCTAGCAAACTAATCATGACAGACCATTCCGATCATGCTGAATGGACGGTGTGTGATTCAACATTACACGAGTGAGGGAGAAGGGAGTTTGTCCGCCAATACTCACTTCATCCCAGCTTACCTGAGCTCGGATCAACTCCAAAAGGATCCCACACCTTCATGACATCGATCGAAGGGGATCCAATGGTCAAGATCACACGAGATGCAAGTTTTCTTCAAAAAGTGCCAACCCATTTTTGCCTAAGGATCAATTTTTGAAGCATACCTCACCGGAGCTCAAGACCGATGGCTCAAAAGTTTGATAAAGCTTCATCTAGTGGAGACGAAGCCCTGTTGAGTAGAAATTACATCAATTCTTTGACGTTCGCTTGAAACGCCATAAACTAATGATTTAGAGCTTGGCTTTGATTGAAGTCCCACCTTCGGTGCATGCAAAGTTAATTTGAGTTTGATGGAGAAATGAGGAGGTTAAGTCAGAACTGGGAGTGTCCTATTTCGTAATAGACGGGAATGGCATTTTTCCATCAACGAACGAGCTTGAGAGTTTAGGAAATGGGTCTAGCAGCTCATCTTGGGCAACTAGGGCTTTGAGGAATGATTTTGTGTGTATTTGAGTCGAAACAAAAGGGTGTATACCCCCTTCATCTTGATGAATGATTGGGTTTGGCTTCTAGTGGCCATCCGCCATCTCGTGAGTCATGGGTGGCAGGGAGGAGGTGAGTTGGCTCGGCTTGGTTGGCTGAAGGTGAGGAGGTTGCTACCAAGGAGGAATCATGGGTGTCCTTTGGGTTTCAAATCCTCCGTTTGGGAGGGTGAGGTGATTTCACCTCCCATGGGTCATGGCTGACCCAACCACCCCTTGGGTCGCAAGGTCTTAGCCTAGTGTGGACCATTGGGAGAGTACCAAGTGGCCATGGAATGAAATGACCACTTACATGGGTGATTTGTCTCATGTGATGCCCTTGACCCAAGGGCCGAAGGATCATTTAGCATTGGATTTAATTTGGGTAGATTTGAAATGAGCCAAAAGTGGGTTAGCCCAAATTTCAAGTCAATTGGAATTGATTTGGTTAGCTTTGGCTCAATTTGACTCATTTAGGTCAAATTGGGTCAAACCAGTTAAGTCAAGTTTATTTGATCATTTAGATATTTTGGTTCAATTGGTTTGGTTTAGGCTTAGATTTTATTTTGGCTCATTTGAATTCATTTGGGTCAAATGGGTTGTTTACCGATTTGACCAAAATTAGGGTTGTTGGGTGTTTGGGTTTAGTTGACCAATTGAAGATATTTGTTGGCTTTAGTTTCACTTAATTTGGATTTAGTTTTATTTAGGCCAACTTGAATCTTTAGGTCAATTTGGGCTATGTAGGTCAATTGGGTTCAATTGGGTCCAATCGTGGCTTTGGTCAAGTTCAACAATCAATTTGAAATGAACTTGAGCCATTGGTTGCAATCAATTCGATTTATATTTTGATTTGACCCAATTTGGTCTTTTAGGCTAATTTGGGTCAACTCGGAGGCCAATTGGGGTTTGACTCAATTGAAGGCCAAGTCATATTCAAATATTAATTTTGATTTGGTATGAATCATTGGTTTCAAGGGATTTGGCTTAAGCTGTACTGGCTAGTTTAGGTTCATATAGATTAAGGGATTGACTTGGTCAAATGACCAAGTTGACTTGGTTTGACCCAATTTGTGATAATTGATCAACCTAGGTGATCAATAATCATGATGGGAGGTTTTGATGGGCTTGGTTCAATCAAATTTGGGTAGGATTAAAATGTAGCTCAAATTGGTCAAATTGGCCATTTTGGGTCAAGTGGACCAATTGGGTTTAGTTGGCTTGATTTTGGGTTGACTTTGATTTAGTTTATATATGGATTTGGGATTGATATATAATTTCAATTGTATTGTTTTCAAATGGGTTAAGTGGTTTTGAACATTTTGGGTCAATTTTGGCTTTTATGATTGTAGATTTCATTTATATGAATATGATTGAATGTATGATTGGTTCATGAGAAAATCAATTCAATTTGGGTTTTAGAATGAAGGAATTTGGCTAAGTCAATGGAGTTGGGTCATGTATAGGTTTGGATTTTGATTTGGTTTGATTTAGTTTTGATGATTTAAATGTATATTTTATTTAAATTTGTGAAGATGATTGAAAATATGATTAATTTGTGAGAAAATCAATTGAGTTTGACTTGATTTGGATTAATATTGTTAAGTCCATGGGTTGTTATATATAGAAGGGTTTTGATTTAATTTAATTTAGTTTGATTTACTTTTGATCATTTGAATGTTGATTTGATTTATATTTAAGAAGATGATTGAAGATATAAATTTATTATGAGATAATCAATTGATTTTGGATTGATTTGGATTAAGATTTGGCTAAGTCCATGGGATAGGTCATATGGCTTTGGAAGGGTTTCAAGTTTGGATTAGATCATGGGCTTCAATCATTTGGTTTTGGAATTTGGGTTTGGATTTGGATTTAAATTTGATGTTTGAACTGAACTTGAGGTTTGGTTTGAGAAGGTGAACATGGATTGATTTGGGTTGTAGGTGGATTATCCTCAACCCATAAGGCATAACCTAATCATATAATTAACCCTTCTAAGTCTTTAGGCTTAAGTTAATTGTTTACCTAATTGTTAGAAGTGTCTTATGACTAGGGAAGTCTTAGTGTCTAGAAGACTCCTAAGGCTAAGATGGGAAGATTGAATCCACACTCCAAAAGTGAGGTCAACAATCCTTAGGCTCCATAGTGTTTCCTTTGGAGATAGATGATTGGAAGACCGAAGCCAAGTTTCACATAGAATACATCTTTTAATGATTTGTTTGGGAGACTATGCATTCATGAGAACAACATAGTTCCATCCTCTTTACATCGTGAAGTTTATGAGAGGAGGGGATCACTGTCAAAGGAGATCTCAAGTTATTTATAGTTCATGAGGTTGACATAGGATGCCTCCCTCAAAACAAGTATATTCTTACAACAAAAAGTTTAAAAATAAAAAAAAAAGTAAAAGAAAAAAAAAGAAATAAAAAAGAATAAGAAAAGAAAAGTGAAAATAAAAAAGAAAATAAAATGGAGCAGAAATAGACTTGGAGGAGGAAGTGAAGTATGACATTAAATTCCATCCAGCTTCTTACTCCATTCAACATATGGGTATGATGACCACCTACCAAGAGAGGAAGAGGTCCATTGAAGGGCCCCTAGGGGTGAAAATCCTCTTTATTGGCCACCCAATAGAAGATATGTCCTACCAAGAGTAGACATATCCATATAGAATCTAGTTCATTGGATGGGCCTTATATGGGTAGCACCACCCTTCTCAGATTCTCTTGGAGGTGAATCTTGAGCCAAATAGCGATGAAGATCGGGCTCCAAAGCAAACCATATGTTTATCCAAGTCTTTATGTGGAACAGTTAGGCATCAGTTGGGAACCTTAGCTCTAACCCCACTTTTCTCTCAAAAAGTTGAGGGTTTGGTAGTTAAGGAAGCCCCTAAGTCATCCATAGGTGTGAAGACTCAGAGGTTCTTTCAGGGAACATCATCCTCAAGTCATGAAATTGATGTAGAACTTGAGGATGATTCATATAAAGATTTAATAGAATTATCTTTTGATTGGTATTTGTCTTGTGTTCATAATTTAGCAAAGAAAGGGTTAATCCCATATACTTGGTCAAAGCACAAGTCAGACTATTTTGAAAGAATATAAAAAATAAATGCAAACACTCAATCAAGACCGACTAAGATTCTATATAGTTTCTAGATGACACTATTAGTCATCACCAATCATTTAGAATCAAATTAGTTCTTTTCAAATCACATAAACTCATATGAGGAGCTATGCTTAGAAACTTCAAATGATCCAAATGATTTTAAAGTCAAAGATGCACAGCTAGGGTTCAAAGAAGAGATCAAGTCAACCATCGGATCTCAAGAAAATTGACTTAGAATTGAAGAAGACCCAATAACATACACGCTTTTTTTTATTGAATGAAATTGAAACCAATGACTTAGTTAGGCTATTAACTAAGTTTAAGAACTACTTGCATGGAGTTATGAAGAGATTCTTGCTCTTGACATAGTCCATAAACTAATAGACTACGCTAACCCTATCAAGCAAACTCCTAGATTATTAGACATAGAATAATAGGTCATTTTTCAAGTCAGAAATTGATCGATGGGCTTCATCTAGAAGAAAAATACCCTACCTAGTTAGCCTCCATCCCTAGTTAAGAAAAGAATGGCCAAATTCACATATCGTCGATTTTAGGGATTTAAATAGGGTATGTCCAAAATATTAATTTTCACCAATGTCGAGTACATTGCCTCATCTCATGGAGTTTTCTCTTTCATAGATGGCTTATCTGGATATAACCAAATAAAGATGGCCCTTGAAGATGAAATATACACTACTTTTAGAGCCCCGGTCAGAATCTATTGCTTTAAGGTCATGCCTTTAGCCTTAAAAATGCAGATGGTACATACTAGCTATTTATGACTCAAATCTTGAATGAACTCATTCATCATCAAGTTGAGTGCTATGTCAATGATCTCGTGGTCAAAAGTAGAGAAAAGGAAGACCATCTCTTTGACTTGAGAATAGTCTTCGAACAGTTAAGATAGTTTAACCTCAAAATGAACACCCAAAGTGTGCATTAGTAGCTTGGGATATTCCTTTTGTTTGTTGTCTGACACCAGAGAATCAAAATCGATCTAGAGATGATCAAGGTGGTATTAGAAATGCCACCCCCTAAAAGTTTAACTCAACTCAGATCATTATAAGAGAGGTTGGAATATCTAAGATGCTTTATATCCAACTTATCGGGAAGATGTCAGCCATTCTCAGTACTTGTCAAAAAAGATGCCAAGTTTAAGTGGGATGACAAGTGTGAGCATGCCTTCAAAGGCATCAAGCATTACCTTATGTCACCATGTGTTCTAGTATCCCCTATCCTGGGCAAGCCGCTCACACTTTACACTATTGCATTAGATGACTCCTTTGTTGTTTTGTTGGCCCAAGTCAACGACGAAGGGATGGAAAATGCTCTCTACTACCTCAGCCGCCGTCTAATCCCTATTGATGCTAATTATCCACCCATTAAGAAGCATTGTCTATCTTTAATCTTTGCATCCAAAAGCTACAACACTACATGCTTCCTCATAAGGTGAACTTAATCTCTAGGAGCAATCCACTATAGTATCTAGTGACATGGACGACGCTATCCAGATGATTGGCACAATGGTCCATGATCATCTCACAGTTTGACATTACCTTTGAACCTCTCTATACGGTGAATGGAAAACTGCTAGCAGATTTCTTAGCAGTACACCAACTTCTTGTTGACTCTCCTCTTAGTGAATATCTCCCCGATGAATAAATCATGAACTTAGGGCATACGAGCACTCACAGCTAGGAGATGTACTTTGATGGTGCAACTTCCTCTCAAAGAGGAGAAGAACTATAATCTACTATTCTAGGAAAAATAGGGGTAGGAATAGTTATCTTAACTTCAAAATGTGATGTTATGAGATTCTCATATCATATGTCCAATCCTTGCACTAATAACAAAGCTAAATGTGAGGTTTTGATTATCGGTCTGGAGTTAATCATTACTCTAAGCATCCAAAACATCAACCTTTTTGGAGATTCTAGGCTAGTTATCAACTAAATTGCTAGGTCTTATAAGGTTATAAAGCCCATCCTCCATCACTATAATATGTATACCATAGAGTTATTGGCCCAAATCCTAGAGGTTACCATTTTTAAGATTCCTCAAGGAGAGAACGTCGTAGCATATACTTATCCAAGCTTGCTAAGGAGTTGGCATGTCTGGAGGATGATCCATATCAATAAAGGTTGAAAATCGACAAGTTTTATCCCTTATTGATATTAAACTCATCAAATAGTACTCTCTTGAAAGGGAGGTTTCCATTGCTAAGAAGGATGAGGAGTTAGATTGTAGGCAACCATTCATGGATTACTTAAATAAAGATAAACCACCTCAAGCGAAGTCTGAAGCCTATCAGATGAAGTAGAGAGCACTTTCTTATGCTCTTGTGTATGGTGTCTTGTACCAGTGATCTGTCGATCATATGTGGTTATATTATTTAGACAAGCACAAAGCTCGTAAGATCATGATCGAGGTACACTCAAGATTATATGGAGCCAACCAGTCCAATCTGAAGATGAAACCCAAGATCAAGAGACTAGGATACCACTGGCCACTGATAATCAAAGATTACATGGATATGACTAGCCGATGCCACCAATGTCAAATACACATTGAGCTCCTACACCAACCACCCAACATTCTATATCATACATTGGCCTCATGGCCATTCGAGTGTTGGGGTATTGACATAGTGGGTCTGATTGATCCTCCTTCTTCCAAGGGTCATCGGTTTATCTTAGCTTTTGCTGATTACTTTTCCAAATGGGAGAAGGTGATTACGCTCAGAGAGGTCATAGCTCAGCATGTGCTCCAATTTTTTAGGATCCATAACGTATATAGGTTCAGAGTGCCTCGATGAATTATATTTGATAATGATACTGCATTCAAGAGCACTGAGATAAACAAATTTTCCCAGTGACACAACATAGATTAGAGATATTCTACCATCAACTAGCTGAGGTCAAATGGATTAGCAAAAGCCTTCAACAAAACTCTCATCCAAATACTAAAGAAGACACTCAACAATAATAAGTGATGGTGGCATGAACGGTTAGTTGAAGCCTTGTGGGCATACTGCACCACATATAGAACTCAAACTTAGCCTGCTCCTTTCTCCTTAGTGTATGGATCCGAAGTAGTTTTACCATTAGAATTCCAACTCCCATCACTGAGGATAGTTGTGGGTAGCATGATCACAACAGAGTAGAACATCAAGTTACTGTTAGAAGAGCTCAAAGGTTTAAAAAAGAGATGCCTGCGAGCATGCCAAAACCTCAAGTTGTACAAAGCTAAAATGATTCAAGCTCACAATAAGTTGATTCATCTTAGAGCTTTTCAAGTAGGAGAGCTTATTTTAGTTCTAAGGAGACCGATTGTTGTCGATCATAAGATGGAAGGCAAGTTTGAACCCACTTGGGAAGGCCCTTTCGCCATAGACAAGGCCTACCAAGGAGGATCTTATCAACTTATTAATCATATGGGAGAGGGCCCAATGCTTCTAATCAATGGGCTCTACTTAAAGAAATATTATAAATCATGTTTAGAAATGAATATCATCAATGATAATTCTATTTTAAATTCAATCTCTTCCATGTTAAAGGTATTCTTGATTTACGAATCTGCCACGATGTGTTTAGGGTAGGTGCATGAAACTTGAGCGGTGTCCTATCCTTCAACTACACAACATAAACCCAAACTACACATAAACATATAAAATAAGCACATATCTTCTATCTCGGGCTACTCTGAGTTGAGATAATGCCCTCAGCGGCACTCACTCAGCAGCTGCTATAGGTCGGGCTGAAGTGCTACCCTGTCAGTGGGTCACCCTAGTGGTCTTCTTGCTTTGGAGGATGTAAGTCTGCTATGCTTTCCTTCCTTACTTGGCCACTGCACATAGATAAGCTCCTTATTAGTTTGGTATGCTTTACTGCGTGGTCGGTAAGCTACCTTATGTTGGCTTCGTTTAATAGGATGTGAGTCTGCTATGATTTCTTCTTGGATTAGCCTTCATGCACTTATTGGTTCGAGTATATTTAAGGTTTAGGATAAGTCCCTAGCGACTCCTTCCCTCCTAAATACTTCAAGTCTAGGTCCAATCCTTCCTCGGGGCTCCCCGATTAATCGTCACTCTAGGTCAGATAGCATATGCCCCACCGATGACAGACTATTCTGATCATCAATTTTGCATGGAAAGTTGTAAGCCTACATGTTTTCTTTCCAGATTGCCAGTAGCATACTGACAGACACCTTAGAATGGTTGGTTCTCACTATGCTGATGGATACACCACTCATGATGATGGATACACCTTAGGTTGGTTGGTTCTCACACCTTAGGATGCACCACTCATGGTAGATGTAAGTCTGCTATGCTTTCTCCTTGAGTTGGCCACCGTACACCTATAAGCTTTCTTTCCGGGGCTGGGATAATGCCTAGTGCCTCCTCTGTGGACCCTATATTTGGATCACATCCTTTATGACCCCATTTAGACACTACCTAGGTTACTATCATATTGGATAGTTCCCCTTTCCTAGTAATCATCTTTATGGTCAAAGAATTCATCTTGTGGATGTGTAGATTTTCGCTTGGTCCAGTAAATTGAAGATAGGTCAAGGTCGACATAACCCCTTCTCAGTGTGGTCCCTCGCACACCGACATGGTCCACACAAATTTATAAACAAAATATATATTCACTTATGGATTAGGACGACAGCCCTAGCGGTACATTTTCCTAAGGAAGTATCTTATCTTTAGGTTAGTGTCATCAAAACTCCCAATAGGAATCACCTAACAACTCTTGAGTTGGTATAAGTCCTCGACGGCATTCACTCAGTAGTCTCCCCTAAGTCAGGTTCAATTTGTTGTGCTACCAACAGGTCACTCAAGTGGTTATTCCTTGCTTTAGAAGATGTATGTACCTTCTTCTTCCTGGTTACACGAAGGCAACCCTTTAGGTTGGCAAGCTCTACCCCATGGCCAGTACACTATCCCTTTGGATTTGTAAATTTAAGATAGGACAAGGCCAATATAGCCCCTTCTCAGTGGTTCCATCGCACACTGACATGGTCCATAAATTTAATCTATTAAATTTGATTGAGCTCACATCCCTAGTAGATATGCCCTCAATTTGAAATCAAACTAAACTAAATAAACTATATCAAATCACATGAAAAAAATTAAGATAAAATTAATCTTAACTACTTTTGATTTGACGTAAGTCCCAATAGCATTCACTCGGTAGTCTAGGTTAGGTTGTTGTGCATCCAGTCACCCTAATGGTTGTTCCTCACTTTGGAAGATGTAAGTCTGTATACTACCTTTCTATTGCACATTGAAAGGCAACCCCTTAGGTTGGCTAGCTCTACCCATCGGTAGACTATCCCTTTGGATTTGCAAACTTAAGGTAAGTCAAGGCTGATATAATCCCTTCTCAGTGGGTCCATCGCCCACCGACAAGGTCCATACATTAACTCAAATTAAATTAAATCAAATTTGATTTTTCCCAGTGGAGTTAAATCACACCTTTCTAGTGGAGCCCCAAATCATATATAAACAAGTCAAGCAAACAAATCAAATTCAAAACCAACCTCATCAATGGAACCAAATTAAACCACCTCCTTCAATAGAGTCTAAATCAAAGAAATCCAACCAAACTATTCTCTCCAGTGGATATATCCCCAAACAAATCTATGAAATCAAACTCAAATCCCAATCCCCCGTGGATAGCTCGAACCTGCTTCCCTAGTGGAAGGTTCATATACGATCCCATGGGCTGAGCATCTCTAGAAGATATGCCTCCACATCAGTTAAAATAAAACAAATTAAAGTTAATTTGATCTTAATACCTATTGGATTATAGATTCTTATCTCTAGATGATCTTTTTTCCATATATCATATAATAAAATCTAATTCAAACATTATCCCTAACAGATTTTCTCTTTCTATGCCCTCGACATGGACCCCTCATATGTCATGTCCAATGCATGTGTGATCCCCTAGTAGATCTCCCTCCATGTCCTCGACATGAAATTCTCATCAAATCTTATTTATTCTCTTATGCACACCTTTAATACTTCAACTAAAAGCTTAAGAATGTATTTGTTAGATTACATCATCTTAACATTGTAATCAATATTTTATGATTTGTGATGCTGCAAGCTCAAACTAACTATACAATATCATGCAAAATATATTATATTGTTTATTAACACACTATATTATATTATACTATATGATGTTATATTATAATTTGCTATAATATAATATATTGTCTAACATTACACCTTATTAGAATAACTTAAAAGAAATAAATAATAAAATTTTCTCAAAATCTAAATAATGTTCATTTTAGATGTACAATTGTTAATTTTCTATTAGAAATGGTACAAAATAGTATAATTTTTTTGTTGCTTCTTGGTGTGTGCCGTGAATTTGGCCAAATTCTTCCATCTCAACCTTCAAATTAACATTTTTGTGAGTTTTGACCCAATGTATTATAACAAAAGTAACACATACTAAAATGTACAATAACATTTAGTAACACACCACCACATTCATATATATATGTGAAGTTATACTATTATGTATATTATATTTTAATATGTTTTTATATAATATATTATCTTACAATAATCCCTAAAATGAATCACTTTAAGCAAAAAATTTATAAAATTTGGATGAAAAATGAAAATTATTTTGGATGCAAAATTCCAATCTTTTGATTAAATGACACACCATAGCACACCCCCAATGATGTTCCCTAAAGCTTACCTTAAATTTGGCCAAATCCCCTCATCTTAGCCTATGAATTAGAATTTTTAAGAATTATACCAATACAAACTCTACTACATCATACAATAATAAACTAAAATATGCTAAACAAGAAGTAGTAATACACAATAATATGCTATAATGCTTGATGCTACACTATGTTATGGCATCATATATTATAATACAATATAACATATTATATTATATTATATTGCATATCACATCACAAGGGATTGTTTAAGATAAAAAATCATAAAATTAGTCTAAATAATAAAAAACAATATAATTTAGTTGTATCACTTACATATTTTAAATTAAAATAATATATTATGATGCCATGCTCTACCAACTATGAATTTGGTTAAATTCCACCATTTTGAAGTCTAAATCAACATTTTTATAAATAATGCTAGTGTAGGCTTGACTGCATGATTGTAAAATACTAAAAGAATTTAAAATTCATAGAATAATATATTATGATATATGATGTTATACTATGCTACAATAGATAATATTTATTTTGAACATAAAATCTTACTTTTTAGACTATAAGTGGTGTAGCACACCTTTGGTACTACAACATAATTCTCATTACAAATTTAAAAAATTTCATCATCTGATTTATTAAATTAATATTTTTATTATTTATATTCATATAGACTATAGGGCACAATACCATAATATACTAAAACATTTCAAAACATCTTATAACATCCAAAACACATCACTACATGCTCAAATATATGATGCTACATTATACTTAATATATGGTATTATAATATGATTTAGGGTTAGAGTTTATCAAATCGGTAGTCAAGGGAATGTCTCTTGAAGACATTTTCTTTACCTATGATATGATTAGGTCATTCTTTAGATCTCTAATGACATCTTTATTCAAGCTTTAGGTTTTAGGGTTTAGGGTTAGGGTTTAGGGTTAGTTTTAAGGTTTAGGGTTTAGGGTTAATTTAGGGTTTAGGGTTTAGGGTTTAGAGTTGTAGGTTTTCAGGTTTAGGGTTTACAATTTTAGGGGTTAGGGTTTAGGGTTTAGGGTTTAGGGTTTAGGGTTTAGGGTTTAGTGTTTAGGGTTTTGCTTTTAGGTTTATGGTTTAAGTTTTAGTTTATGGTTTAGGGTTTAAGGTTTAGGGTTTAAGTTGTAGTTTAGGGTTTAAGGTTTAAGGTTTAGGGTTTAAGGTTTATTTTTTTTAATAAAGAACAAATTAAAATTCAACATTTTTCCTTTTCAATTTCATCAACCATGTAGCACCCTAAGTTTTCTAAGACACAAGCGATGACATAGATAAAAAATGAGCACCATTAGAGTAAATTAAAATGCTAGATAAGTAAAGCCATCTCTACTGTAAAGACACAATTCCATAAGTAGTAAATCAGATCGGTTGTTCTTTAGTTTCTCTAGTTCCCATCAGAACCATCACCACCTCTCGAGTAACGAGATTTGCCATTCATATCCACGATCTCTTCCTATGCCACCACCACGGCTGTATCCTCCATCGCTTCTCCCGCCTCCATAACCACCACTGCTCCAACCACTGCCTCCATATCCACTAGCACGTCTAGATCCCCCACCACCACCTCTGCCTTCGCCTCCACCGCAAGATCTAGACTGAGCCTAGTTGACGGAGATGTTCCTGCTGTCAAGGTTCTGCCCATTCTTAGGGTATAGGGTTAGTTTAGGGTTAGTTTAGGGATTAGGGTTTCAGGTTTATGGTTTAGGGTTGTAGGTTTTAGGGTTTATGGTTTAGGATTTATAGGTTAGGGTTTTAGGGTTTAGGTTTTAGGGTTTATGGTTTATGGTTTAGGGTTTAAGGTTTAGGGTTTAGGGTTTAGGGTTTTTTAAAAATAAAGAAAACCAGTAGGTTTAGGTTTATTTAGTCTATTTTTGTTTATTTGAGTTTATTTTATTTTTTATTTAAGTTTATTTTTTTATTTTTATTTAGTTTAGTTTATTTATTTAAGTTTATTTATTTAAGTTTAGGTTTTCTATTTTAGTTTATTTTTTAGGTTTAGGTTTATTTTTTAGTTGAGTTTTATTTTTATTTTGCTTTTTAAGTCTAGGTTATATTTTTTATTTTTAGGTTAAGGTTTATGTTTTTTTTCTTTTTTAAATTTTAGGTTTAGGTTTTTATTTTAGGTTTTTTTTAGTTAGGTTAGGGTTTAGGTTTATTTATAGTTTATTTTATTTTATTTAGTTTTGGTTTAGGTTTAGGTTTTTTACTAGGTTTAGATTTTATTTATTTTAATTTAGTTTATTTTAGTTTAGGTTCAAGTTTATTTTATTTTATTTTAGTTTAGGGTTTAACTTTAATTTTAATTTTATTTATTTTTAGTTAGGTTTAGGTTTTATTTAGTTTTTTATTTTATTTTAAGTTTATTTTTTAGTGTTATTTTATTTAAGTTGTTTATTCTTAGGTTTAATTTTTTTATTTATTTTAGTTTATTTTATTTTTTATTTTTATTTTTTTATTTAGGATTTTATTTATATTTTATTTAGTTTTTTACATTTATTTATTTAGGTTTAGGTTTAGGGTTTAGGTTTGAGTTTAAAGTTTTAAGGTTTAGGGTTTAGGGTTTAGTGTTTAGGCTTTAGGGTTTAAGGTTTAGGTTTAGGTTTTTTAGGTTTAGGTTTAGGTTTTTTTAGAGTTTTAGAGTTTAGGGTTAACAGGGTTTTTTTAGGTTTAGGTTTAGGGTTTAAGTTTTTAGGTTTAGAGTTTAGGTTTAAGTTTAGTTTAGGTTTAAAGTTTAGGTTTAGGTTTAGGTTTAAGTTTTAGGGTTTTAGGTTTAGGTTTAGTTTTAAGGTTTAGGGTTTAGGTTTAGAATTAAAGATTTAGGGTTTAGGTTTATGGTTAATTTTAGGGTTTAGGTTTCAAGGTTTAGGGTTTTTAGGGCTTAGGGTTTAGGGTTTAGGTCTAAGGTTCAAGTTTTATTTTAGGGTTTAAGGTTTTTGGAGTTTTTTTTAACAGAGAATAAATTCAGATCCAACATTTCATCTTCTCAATTTCATCAACCAAGTAACATACCAAGTTTTTTAAGACTCAAGCGATGGCATAGATAAAAAATGAGCATACATAGAGAAAATCAAAAACCCTAGATAACTTGAAATGTCTCCACTGTAAATACAGTTCTTTAAGCAGTAGATCAGATCACACTTCTTTAGTTTCTCTAGTTCCCATTAAAACCACCCGGCCTCTCGACTAGCGGGATCCACCCTCATATCTCTGATCTCTCCCTCCACCACCACTATAGTTCCATTTAGTTTATTTTTTTATTTATTTTAATTCATTTTATTTTTTCTTTTTATTTAGGTTTATTTTTTATTTTTATTTATTTTAATTTATTTATTTTAGGGTTATTTATTTTAGTTTAGGTTTTTTATTTTAGTTTATTTTTAAGGTTTAGGTTTAGGTTTAGGTTTATTTTTTAGTTGAGTTTTATTTTTATTTTATTTTATATTTTAGGTTAAGGTTTTTATTTTATTTTTTTAGGTTTAAGTTTTAGGTTTTTATTTTAGGTTTATTTTTAGGTTTATTTTTAAGTTTTATTTTTTATTTTAGGTTTATGTTTATTTTTAGTTTATTTTATTTTATTTAGTTTATGTTTAACTTTAGGTTTAGTTTATTTTAGGTTTAGGTTTGGGTTTTATTGATTTAAGTTTAGTTTCTTTTAGTTTAGGTTTACGTTTATTATATTTTATTTATTTTATGTTTATTTTACTTTTTGGTTTTTTTTAAGTTTAGGGTGTAGGTTTTATTTTTTATTTATTTTTAGGTTTATTTATTAGGTTTAGGTTATTCTTTAGCTTTTATTTTATTTTATTTTAGGTTTATTTTACTTTTATTTTACGTTTAGTTTTAATTTTATTAAGCTATTTTATTCTTAGTTTTATGTTATTTTATAGTTTAGTTTAAGTTTTTCTTTATTTTATTTTAATTTTTTTTATTTTTTATTTTATTTTATTTTTAGGTTTATGTTTAGGTTTAGGTTTTAATTTAGGTTTTAATTTTAATATTATTTTTATATTTTCTAAGCTTAAGTTTTATTTCATTTAGGTTTAGGGTTTTAGTTTTTTAGGGTTTAGGGTATAGGGTTTAGGGTTTTAGGGTTTAGAGTTTTAGCATTTAGGGATTAGTGTTTAGGGTTAGGGTTTAGGGTTTAGGGTTTAGGGTTTAGTGTTTAGTGTTTAGGGTTTAGGGTTTTGAGGGTTTAGGGTTTAGGGTTTAGGGTTTAGGTTAACAGGTTTAGGAGTTTAGGTTTAGTTTAGGTTTAAACTTTAGGGTTTAGTGTTTTAGTTTGTTTAGGTAAGTTTAGGGTTTAGGGTTTAGGTTTTAGGGTTCATGGTTTAAGGTTAGGGTTAGTGTTTAGGGTTTTTGGTTTAGGGTTTAGAGTTTAGTATTTAAGGTTTAGAGTTTAGGGTTAGTTTAGGATTTAGGGTTTAGGTGGCTTTTTAAGGTTTAGGATTTTAGTGTTTAGGGTTTTTTAGGGTTTTGGGTTTTGCATTTAGGGTTTAGAGTTTAAGGTTGTAGGTTTAGGGTTGTAGGACTAAGGTTTAGGGTTTTGGGTTAGTTTTAGGGTTTAGGGTTTAAGGCTTTTAAGACTTAGGGTTTAAGGTTTAGGATTTAGGGTTTAGGTCTAAGGTTTAGCTTTTAGTTTAGGGTTTAAGGTTTTTGATTTCTTTTTAATAGAGAATAAATTTAGATTCAATATTTCTTCTTTTCGATTTCAGCAACCAAGTAACACAATAAGTTTTCTAAGACACAAGAGATGACATATATAAGAAATGAGCACATATAGAGTGAATCAAAAATCCTAGATAACTAGAATCATCTCCACTATAAAGACATAGTTCCATAGGCAACAGATCGGATCATCGCTTCTTCAATTTCTCTAGTTCTCATCAAAACCACCCTGGCCTCTCTAGTAGCGAGATCCACCATCATATCCCTGATCTCTCCCTTTGCCACTACTAGTTGTAACATCTATCACTCCTCCCACCTCCATAAGCCATTTTCGACCACCACCTCCATATCCACCGACACCTCCGGATCCCCACCACCACTACGATAATAGCCTCTCTTGCCTCACTAAGATCTAGGCGAGCACGCTTGATAGTGATGTTCATGTTATCAAGGTTCTGTCCATTCTTAAGGTTTAGGTATATTTTTTAATTTATTTCATTACTTTAGATTTAGGTTCACGATTTAGTGTTTAAGGTTTAGGGTTTTGGGTTAGGGTTTAGGGTGTAGGGTTTAGGGTGTAGGGTTTAGTGTTTAGGATTTAGGGTTTAGGGTTTAGGGTTTAGGGTGTAGGGTCTAAGATTTAGGGTTTATGGTTTAGGATTTAGGGTTTAGCATTTTGGTAAAAAGGCTTTTAGGGTTTAGGGTTTAGGGTTTAAGGTTTAGGACGTAGGCTTTTTAGAGTTTAAGCTTTAGAGTTTAAGGGTTAGGTTTTAGGTCTAGGATTTAGGTTTTAGTTTAGGGTTTATGATTTTTCGCTTTTTTATTTAATAGAGAAAAAATTTAAATTCAATATTTCTTCTTTTTGATTTCATCAACCAAGTTACACACCATGTTTTCTAAGACACAAGTGACGACTTAAATAAAAAATGAGCATGCATACAGCAAATCAAAAGCTCTAGATTACTAGAACCATCCTTACTATAAAGACATAGTTCCATAAGAAGCAAATCGGATCGATCATTCTTTAATTTCTCCATTTCCCATCAGAACCACTCCAACCTCTCGAGTAGTAGGATCCACCATCATATCTGTGATCTCTCCCTTCGCCACCACCATGGTTGTAACCTCCGTCGCTTCTCTCACCTCCATAACCACCACTGCTCCGACCACCACCTCCATATCCACAGCACCTCTAGTCCCCACCATTGCGATAATGCCTCGCCTTGCTCCACCAGGATATAGGCTAAGCACGGTTGTGATGATATTCTTTACATCAGGTTTGCCCATTCTTAGTGTTTAGTGTTAGTTTAGGGTTAAAGGTTTAGGGTTAATTTAGGGTTTAAGGTTTAGGGTTTATGGTTTTGGGGTTTAGGGTTTAGGGTTGTAGGTTTTAGGGCTTAGGTTTTGGGTTTAGGGTTTAGAGTTTAGGGTTTTAGGGTTTAGGGTTTAGGGTTCAGGCTTTAGGGTTTCAGGGTTTAGGGTTTAGGGTTAATGATTTAGGGTTTAGGGTTTTAGGGTTTAGGGTTTAGGGTTTAGGGTTTAGGGTTTAGGGTTTAGGGTTTAGGGTTTAAGGTTTTTTTTTCTTAAATTAAATAAATCGGTTGGTTTAGGTTTATTTAGTTTATTTAGTTTATTTTTTATTTATTTGAGTTTATTTAATTTTTTATTTTTATTTAGGTTTACTTTTTATTTTTATTTAGTTTAGTTTATTTATTTTAGCTTTATTTACTTTAGTTTAGGTTTTTAATTTTAGTTTTTTTTAATTTAAGTTTATTTTTTCGTAGAGTTTTATTTTTATTTTTTTAATTTTAGGTTTTAATTTTTATTTTTATGTTTAGGTTTTGGTTTTTATTTTATTTCTTTAGGTTTATGATTTATGTTTTTATTTTAGGCTTATTTTTTAGGTTTTATTTCTTTACTTTAGAGTTAGGTTTACTTTTAGTTTATTTTATTTTATTTTATTTAGGTTTAGGTTTAGGTTTAGTTTATTTTATGTTTAAGTTTTATTTGTTTTAGTTTGGTTTATTTTTGTTTTGGTTTAGGTTTAGGTTTAGTTTATCTTATTTATTTTATTTTTATTTTAGGCTTAGGTTTTTTTTAGTTTAGGATTTAGGTTTTAGTTTTATTTAATTTTAGGTTTATTTTTTAGGTTTAGGTTTTTATTTAGTCTTTTTTTTTCGATTTATTTTATTTTAGGTTAATTTTATTTATATTTTATGTTTAGTTTTTATTTTATTTATGTTTTTTATTCTTAAGTTATTTTATTTTTTAATTTAGTTTAGGTTTTTATTTCTTTTATTTCATTTTTTATTTTTTATTTTCTTTATTTTCACGTTTAGGTTTAGGTTTTAGTTTAGGTTTTTATTTTATTTTAACTTTATTATTTTATTTAGGTTTAGGTTTTTTTATTTATTTTATTAGTAGGTTTTATTTAGTTTATGTTTAAGTTTTTAGGTTTTAGGTTTTAGGGCTTAGGGTATAGTGATTAGGATTTTGAGGGTTTAGGGTTTAAGGTTTAGGGTTAGCTTAGGGTTTAGGGTTTAAGCTTTAGGGTTTAGGGCTTTTAGGGTTTAGGGTTTAGGGTTTAGGATTAGTTTAGGGTTTAGGGTTAGTTTAGGGTTTAGGGTTTAGGATTTTGAGTTTAGGGTGTAGGGTTTAGGATTAGGATTTAGGGTTTAAGGTTTAGGGTTTAGCTTTTAGGGTTTTTTTTAATTAAGTAGACCTGAAGGTTTAGGATTATTTAATTTATTTAATCTATTTTTTATTTATTTCAATCTATTTTATTTTATTTATTTAAGTTTATTTTTATTTTTATTGAGTTTAGTTTATTTATTTTTAGTTTATTTATTTTAGTTTAGTTTTTTTATTTTAATTTATTTTTTAGGTTTAGGTTTAGGTTTAGGCTTATTTTTTAGTTTATTTTTATTTTTATTTTCTTTTTTAGGTTTAGGGTTTATTTTTTATTTTTAGGTTTATGTTATTGTTTATGTTTTATTTTTGTAGGTTTAGGTTTTAGATTTTTATTTTAGGTTTTATTTTTAGTTTAGGTTTAGGTTTACTTTTAGTTTATTTTATTTTATTTAGTTAATTTAGGTTTAGGTTTATGTTTTATTTATTTTAGTTTAGTTTATTTTAGTTAAGGTTTACGTTTATTATATTTTGTTTATTTTAGGTTTAGGTTTTTTTAATTTATTTTTAGGTTTATTTTTTAGGTTTAGGTTTTTAATTAGTTTTTATTTTATTTTATTTTTGGTTTATTTTATTCTTAATTTATGTTTAGTTTTTATTTTATTTAGGGTTTTTCTTTAAGGTTTATTTTATTTTTTTGTTCAGTTTAGGTTTTATTTATTTTATTTTAGTTTACCTTTTATATTATATTTTATTTTATTTTTATGTTTAGGTTTAGGTTTTAGTTTAAGTTTTCTTTTTATTTTAATTTTTTATTTTATTTAGGTTTAAGTTTTTTATTTATTTTATTTTTAGGTTTTATTTAGTTTAGGTTTAGGGTTTTAAGTTTTTAGGGTTTCAGGTTTAGGGTTTAGGGTTTAGGGTTATAGGTTTTAGGATTTAGGTTTTAGGGTTTAGGGTTTAAGATTTAGGATATAGGGTATAGGGTTTTAGGGTTTAAGGTTTTGGGTTTAGGGTTTAGGGTTTTAAGGTTTAGGGTTTAGGGTTTAGGATTTAGGGTTGTAGATTTAGGAATCAGGGTTTAGGGTTTAGTGTTAGTTTTAGGGTTTAGGGTTTAGTGTTAGAATTTTTTTTTGTGTTTTAAAAATTAAGTAAACTTATAGGTTTAAGTTTATTTTTTTTAGATAGTTTCTTTTTTATTTATTTTAGTTTATTATATTTTTATTTTTATTTAGGTTTATTTTTATTTAGTTTAGTTTATTTGTTTTAAATTTATTTATTTTAGTTTAGGTTATTTATTTTAGTTTATTTTTATGTTTAGGTTTAAGTTTAGGTTTATTTTTTTGTTAAGTTTTATTTTTATTTAATTTTTTAGGTTTAGGTTTTATTTTATTACTTCTAAGTTTCAATTTTGGTTTTTATTTTTAATTTTTTCTTAGGTTTAGGTTTTAGGATTTTATTTTATGTTTATTTTAAGGTTTTAGTTTTTTAGTTTAGGTTTAGGTTTATTTTTTGTTTATTTTATTTTATTTAGGGTTTAGATTTAGGTTTAGGTTTAGGTTTTATTTATTTTAGTTTAGTTTATTTTAGCTTAGGTTAGGTTTATTTTATTTTTATTTTAAGTTTAGGTTTTTGTTTAGTTTATGGTTTATGTTTAATTTCTTTTATTTTCAGGTTTATTTTTTAAGTTTAGGCTTTTATTTAATTTTAATTTTATTTTATTATATGTTTATTTAATTTTTATTTTAGGTTTAGTTTTTATTTTACTTAGATTTTTTATTTTTTAAGTATTATTTAGACTTTTATTTATTTTTTTTTAGTTTTGTTTTATTTAGGCTTTGGTTCTTGTCTAGGTTTAGGTTTAAGTTTTAGTTTAGGTTTTCATTTTATTTTATTTTTTTATTTTATTTTAGTTTCTATTTTTTATTCATTTTATTTCAAGGTTTTATTTAGGTTTTTAGCTTTTTAGTGTTTCATGGCAGGTAGATCTACTATGGATGCTATACATTTGTTAAGAGGTTTGATGGAGAAGTATAGAGAAAGTATGGAGGATCTACATATGATATTTATTGATTTAGAGAAAGCTTATGATAAAGTTTCAGGAGATGCTCTTTGGAGAGTTCTAGAACAGAAAGGTGTTAATATTGGTTATATTCAAGTAATTAAGGATATGTACACTAGAGCTATTACTTGTGTCCAAACACAAGGAGGATTGACAAAATATTTTCCTATTTCAGTTGGATTACATAAGGATCTTATCTTTTGCTTTAGTTATGGATGTTCTTACTACAAAGATGTACATTCTTCTTCTTGAGAGTCGAGAAACTTGAATTAGGTCAACATTAGAGTCTAAAGGTTTTCATTTAAGTAGATCTAAAATTGAATATATGTAGTGTTGTATCACATTAGGTGAACTCATTAATAAGAGTGAGCAATTTAGATATTTAGGTTCTATTGTTCGAAATGATGGTGAAATAGATGGAGATGTTATTAGTAGAATTCAAGTTGGATGGTTGAAGTGGGCGAATCGGCTTTGTTATGTGATAGAAAAGTTCCACTTAAACTTAAGGGAAATTTCATAAGATGGTGGTAAGACCTACAATGACTTATGGTGCAGAATGTTGGCTAATAAAAGAGAAGCATAAGACTAAGTTAAGTGTTACAGTGATGAGGATTCTCAGGTGGATGAATGGCTTTACTCTTAGAGATAAAATGCGAAATGAGTATGTTCGGGAAAAAGTTGGAGTAGCTCCAATGAGATAAGATTAGAGAGTCCCTTAGATGGTTTCTCCACATAAAGTATCCGTCGATGGCGATTCTGAGAGTAGATGCATTGCCTTATGTTAAGGTAGAGGTAGACCTAAAAAGACTTGGTTTAGATGTATAAAAAATGACCTAAGTATACTTGAATTAAATGAGAATTTGACACATAATCAGACACAATGGAGATGAAGGATTCATGTAGTTGTCCCCACTTAGTGGGATAAAGGCTTGTTGTTGTTGTAGTGTTTAGGGTATAGTGTTTAGGGTTTAGGGTTTGGGGTTTAGGGTTTAGGGTTTAGGATTTAGGGTTTAGGGTTTAAGTTTTTGGGTTTAGGGTTTAGTTTAGGGTTTAGGGTTTTTAGGGTTTAGGGTTTAGGGTTTAGGGTTTAGGTTTTAGGTCAAAGGTTTAGGTTTTTGTCTAGGGTTAAGGGTTTTGGTTTTTTTTTTAATAGAGAACAAATTTTGATTCAACATTCTTCTTTCCAATTTCATCAACCAAGTAACCCACCAAGTTTTCTAAGACAAAAATGATGACATAGATAAAAAAATCAAAAACCCTAGGTAACTAGAACTGTCTCTACTATAAAGATAAAGTTCCATAAATAGTAGATCATATTGGCCGTTCTTCTATTTCTCTAGTTCCCACCAAAACCACCCAACTTCTCGAGTTGTGGGATCCATCATCATATCCCCAATCTCTCCCTCCACCACCACCACGGATATAACCTCCATCGTTTCTTCTGCCTCTATAAGCTCCACTACTCCGACCACTACCTCCATATCCACCAGAACCTCTAGATACCCCACCCTTGTGGCTAACCTCCTCTTACCAGAGATCAGAGCGATTGATGGTGATGTTCATGTCTTAAAGGTTCTACCCATTCTTTGGGTTTAGGTTTATTAGGCTTTAGGGTTTAGGTTTAATTTTTAATTTATTTAGTTACTTTAGGTTTAGGTTTAGGATTTGGGGTTTAGGTTTGAGGGTTTAGGGTTTAGGGTTTAATGGTTTATGATTTTAGGGTTTAGGTTTTAGGGTTTGGGTTTAGTGTATTAGGGTATAAGGTTTTAGGGTTTAGGGTGTAGGGTTAGGGTTTAGGGTTTAGGATTTAGGGTTTAGTGTTTAGGCTTTAGGTAGGGTTTTGAGGGTTTATGGTTTAGGGTTAGTTTAGGGTTTAGGGTTGTAGGTTTGTGGTTTAGTGTTTAGGGTTAGTTTTAGGGTTTAGGATTTAGGGTTTAGGGTGTAGAGTTTATGGTTTAGGGCCTTTTTTTTTTAAATTTAAGTAAATCAATAGGTTTAGGTTTATTTCATTTATTTAAGTTATTTTCTATTTATTTTAGTTTATTATATTATTTATTTATATTTATGTTTATTTTTAATTTTTATTTAATTTAGTTTATCTAATTTTAAGTTTATTTATTTTACATTAGGTTTTTTATTTTAGTTTATTTTTTAGGTTTAGGTTTAGGTTCATGACTATTTTTTAATTTAGTTTAATTTTTATTTTATTTTATAGGTTTACATTTTATTTTTTTATTTTTAGGTTTAGGTATAGGTTTTTTTTGTTTTTTTAGGTTTAGGTTTTAGGTTTTTATTTTAGGTTTATTTTTATGTTCTATTTTTTATTTATTATATTATATTTAGTTTAGGGTTTAGGTTTTGTTTATTTTAAGTTTAGGTTTAGGTTTACTTTAATTTTATTTATTTTAGGTTTAGGTTTTTTTTAGTTTAGGGTTTAGGTGTTATTTTTTATTTATTTTTAGGTTTAGGTTTTTTTTCATTTTTATTCTTTTTTATTTTAGGTTTATTTTATTTTTATTTTTTGTTTAGTTTTCATTTTATTTAGGTTTTTTTGGTTTTTGGTTTATTTTATTTTTTTGGTGTAGTTTAGGTTTTAATTTATTTTATTTTAGTTTAGTTTTTTTAAATTTTATGTTTAGGTTTAGGTTGAGGTTTAGGTTTAGGTTTAGGTTTTAGTTTAGGTTTTTATTTTTATTTTATTTATTATTATATGTAGGTTTCAGTTTTTTTGTTTATTTTATTTGTAGGTTTTATGTAGTTTAGGTATAGGTTTGTATGTTGTTAGGGTTTTGGGTTTAGGGTTTGTGGTTTAGGGTTTAGGGTTTAGAGTTGTAGGTTTTAGGGTTTAGGTTTAGGGTTTAGGGTTTAGGGTTTTAGGGTTTAGGGTTTAGGGTTTAGGGTTTAGGGTTTAGGGTTTAAGGTTTAGGGTTTAAGGTTTTTAATTTTATTTATTTTAGTTTATTTTTTAGGTTTAGGTTTAGGTTTATGTTTATTTTTTAGTTTAGTTTTATTTTTATTTTCTTTTTTAGGTTTTGGTTTTATAATTTTAGGTTTTGGTTTTGGTTTAGATTTTTATTTTTTGTTTTAGGTTTAGGTTTTAGGTTCAGGTTTTAGGTTTTATTTTTTGATTTAGGTTTAGGAATATTATTTGTTTATTTTAATTTATTTAGTGTAGGTTTAGGTTTAGGTTTTATTAATTTTAGTTTAGTTTATTTTGGTTTAGGTTTAGGATTATTTTATTTTATTTATTTTAGGCTTAGTTTTTTTTTTAGTTTAGGGTTTAGGTTTTATATATATTTTTAGGTTTTATTTTTATGTTTAGGTTTTTATTTAGTGTTAATTTTATTATATTTTAATTTTATTTTATGTTTATTATTATTTTATTTAGTTTTTTTTATTTTTAGGTTTATTTTATTTTTTAGTTTAGTTTAGGTTTTTATTCATTTTATTTTAGTTTACTTTATTTTATTTTAAAATTTTTTTATGTTTAGGTTTAGGTTTGGGTTTAGGTTTTAGATTAGATTTTTATTTTATTTTCTTTTATTATTTTATTTAGGTTTTGGTTTTTTTATTTATTTAATTTTAGGTTATATTTAGTTTACGTATAAGTTTTTAGGTTTTTATAGTTTAGGGTTTTGGGTTTAGGGTTTAGGGTTTGGGGTTTAGGGTTTAGGATTGTAGGTTGTTGGTTTAGAGTTTAGGGTTGTAGGTTTAGGGTTTAGGGTTTAAGGTTTAGAATTTAGGGTTTAGGGTTTAGGGTTTAAGATTTAGTGTTTAGTGTTAAGGTTTTAAGGTTTAGGGTTTAGGGTTTAAGGTTTAAGGTTTAGAGTTTGTTTTAGGGTTTAGGGTTTAGGGTTCGGGTTTTTTATTTATTATTTTTTTAATAATAGGTAAACTCATAGGTTTAGGTTTATTTAGTTTATTTTCTATTTATTTTAGTTTATTCAATTTTGTATTTTTATTTAGGATTATTTTTATTTTATTTAGTTTAGTTTATATATTTTAGGTTTATTTATTTTAGTTTATGTTTTCATTTTAGTTTATTTTTTAGGTTTAGGTTTAAGTTTATTTTTTAGGTTTGGTTTTATTTTTTATTTTTAGGTTTAGGTTTAGGTTTTTATTTTATTTTTTTAGGTTTAGGTTTTATGTTTTTATTTTAGATTTATTTTTAGGTTTTATTTTTTAGTTTATTTTATTTTATTTGTGGTTTAGGTTTAGGTTTAGGTTTAGTTTATTTTAGGTTTAGGTTTTATTTATTTTAGTTTAGTTTATTTTAATTTAGGTTTAGGTTTATTTTTTTATTTTATGTTTAAGTTACTTTTTTAATTTAGGATTGAGGTTTTATTTTTTATTTATTTTTAGGTTTATTTTTTAGGTTTAGGTTTTTATTTAGTTTTTATTATATTTTATTTTAGTTTTATTTTATTTTTTTTAGGTTTAGTTTTTATTTTATTTAGGTATTTTATTTTTTTACTTTAGTTTAGGTTTTTATTTATTTATATTTTAGTTTAGTTTTATTTTTTTTTTATTTTCTCTTTAGGTTAAGGTTTAACTTTAGGTTTAGGTTTAGTTTTAGTTTAGGTTTTTATTTTATTTTATTTTTTATTTTATTTTTGTTTAGGTTTTTTTATTTATTTTATTTTTAGGTTTTATTTAGTTTAAGCTTAAGTTTTTAGCTTGTTATGGTTTAGGGTTACTTGAGGGTTCAGGATTTATGGTTTAAGGATTAGGGTTTAGGGTTCAGGGTTAAGGGTTTAGGGTTTAAGTTTTAGGGTTTATGGTTTAGGGTTTAGGGTTTTAGGGTTTAGTGTTTAGGTTTTAGTGTTTAGGGTTTTTAGTGTTTAGAGTTTAGAGTTTAAGTTATAGGTCTAGGGTTGAAGTTTTAGTTTAGGGTTTAGGGTTTTTAGTTTTTTTTTTACTGAGAAAAAATTCAGATTCAACATTTCTTCTTTTCGATTCAATCAACCAAGTAACACACCAAGTTTTCTAAGAAACAAGTGACTACATAGATAAAAAATGAGCACACATAGAAAAAATAAAAAACCTTAGATAACTAGAACCATCTTTAATGTAAAGACACATCTCCATAAGCAGCAGGTCAGATCGCCCATTCTTCAGTTTAACCAATTGCCATCAATACTACCCCCTCCTCTCGAGTAGCGGGATCCGCCATCATATCCCTGATCTCTCCCTTTGCCACCACAACGACTGTCACCTCCATCGCTCCTCCCGCCTCCATAACCACCACTTCTCTGACCACCACCTCCATATCCACCAACACCTCCAGATCACCCACCACCACTATGATAACCTCCGCCTCTGCCTTCGCCTCCACCGCTAGATCTAGATTGAGCTTGGTTGATCATGATGTTCCTGCTGTCAAGGTTCTGCCCATTCTTGGGGTTTAGGTTTATTAGGTTTTAGGGTTTAAGTTTATTTTAATATATTTAGTTACTTTAGGTTTAGGTTTAGGGTTTGGGTTTAGGGTTTAGCATTTAGGGTTTAGGTTTTAGGGTTTAGGGTTTTAGGGTTTATGCTTTTAGCATTTAGGGTTTAGGGTTAGGGTTTAGGATTTTCGGTTTAGGGTTTAGGGTTTAGTGTTTAGGCTCTAGGGTTTAGGGTTTTAAGGCTTTAGGGTTAGTTTAAGGTTTAGTGTTCAGGGTTTTGTTATGGTTTAGGGATTAGGGTTTAGTGTTGTTGGTTTTGGATTTAGGGTTTAAGGTTTAGGGTGTAGGATTTAGGGTTTAGGGATTAGGGTTTTTTTAAAATTAAGTAAACTAGTAGGTTTATGGTTATTTAGTTTATTTAATTAATTTATTTAATTTATTTATTTAGGTTTATTTTTTATTTTTATTTGGATTATTTTATTTAATTTAGCTTTATTAATTTTAGTTTGGGTTTTTTATTTTAGTTTAGTTTTAGGTTTAGGTTTAGGTTTAGGTTTAGGTTTATTATTTTAGTTGAGTTTTATTTTTATTTTACTTTTTAGGTTTAGGTTTAGGTTTTTATTATATTTTTTTAAGTTTAGGTTTTAGGTTTTTATTTTATGTTTATTTTGAGGTTATATTTTATAGTTTAGGTTTAGGTTTATTTTTAGTTTATTTTATTTTATTTTGGGTTTAGGTTGAGGTTTAGGTTTAGTTTATTTTAAGATTAGGTTTAGGTTTTATTTATTTTAGTTTAGTTTATTTTACTCTAGGTTTAGTTTTATTTTATTTTTATTTTAGGTTTAGGGTTTTTTTTTAGTTTAGGATTTTGGTTTTATTTTATTTATTTATTTTTAAGTTTAGGTTTTTATTCAATTTTTATTTTATTTTATTTTAAGTTTATTTTTTTATTTTACCTTTAGTTTTTATTTTATTTAGATTTTTTATTTTTCACTTTAGTTTAAGTTTTTATTTTATTTTATTTTTTATTTTATTTATTTTATTTATTTTATTTATTTTATTTTTATGTTTTATTTTGTTTAGGATTAAGTTTTCAGCTTTTTAGGGTTTAGGGTTAGTTGAGGGTTTAGGCTTTAGGGTTTGAGGTTTAGGGTTTAAGGTTTAGGGTTTAAGGTTTAGGATTTAGGATTTAGGGTTTTCGAGTTTATGCTTTTAGGGCTTAGGGTTTAGGGTTTAGGGTTTAAGATTAGAGTTTAAGGTTTAGGGTTTAGGGTTTATGGTTTTTAGGGTTTAGGGTTTAGGCTTTATGGTTTATGATTAAGGTCTAAGGTTCACATTTTAGTTTAAGGTTTAGGGTTTTTTGTTTTTTTTTCTAACGCAGAACAAATTCAGATTCAACATTTCTTCTTTCAATTTCATTAACCAAGTAACACACCAAGTTTTCTAAGAGACAAGTGATGATAAAGATCAAAATGAGTGATCGGAGGAAATCAAAACCCTAGAGCTAGAATCATTTCTTGTATACAGTTCCATAGCGGCAGATCGGATCGACCATTCTTGGTTTATCCGGTTCCCATTAGAACCACCACGACCTCTCGAGTAGCAGATTCCCCATCATATCCCGATCTCCCTCTACCCCCACTAAAACTAAAGCTTTTCCCACTTGTCGCGCCACCTTTGCCTTTGCATCCACCATTAGATCTAGACTGAGCCTAATTGATAGTGTTGTTCCTGACGTCAAAGTTCTGCCCATTCTGAGGGTTTAGGTTTAGGTTTAGGTTTATTAGGTTTTAGGGTTCAGGTTTATTTTTTAATTTATTTAGTTACATTAGGTTTAGGTTTAGGGTTTGGGTTTTAGGGTTTAGGTTTAGCGTAAGGGTTTAGGGTTTAGGGTTTGGGGTTTACGATTTTAGATTTTATGCTGTTAGGGTTTAGGGTTTAACGTTAGGGTTTAAGGTTTAACATTAGGGTTTAGGGCTTAGGAGATTTTAGAGTTTAGGTTATAGGGTTTAGGGTTTTTTTTTTTAAATTAAGTAAACCAGTAAGTTTAGGTTTATTTAGTTTATTTATTATATTTTTATTTCTTTTAGTTTATTTAATTTTTTTTATTTAGGATTTTTTTTATTTAGTTTAGTTTACTTATTTAGGTTTATTTATTTTAGTTTAGCTTTTTTATTTTAGTTTATTTTTTATGTTTAGATTTAGGTTTATTTTTTTGTTGAGTTTAATTTTGATTATATATTTTAGGTTTAGGTTTAGGTTTTTATTTTATTTTTTTAGCTTTAGGTTGTAGGTTTTTTTTAGTTGTATTTTTATGTTTAACTTTTTAGTTTAGGTTTAGTTTTATTTTTAGTTTATTTTATTTTATTTTATTTAGTTTAGATTTAGGTTTAGGTTTAGTATATTTTAGGATTTAGTTTAGGTTTATTTATTTTACATTTTATTTTATTTTAGTTTAGGTTTAGATTTATTTTATTTTGTTTATTTTAAATTTCTTTTAGGGTTAGGTTTTTTTTAGTTTAGGGTTTAGGTTTTACTTTTTATTTATTTTAAGGTTTATTTCTTAGGGTTAGGTTTATATCTAGTTTTTGTTTTATTTTAAGTTTATTTTATTTTTATTTTACATTTACTTTTTATTTTATATAGGTTTTTTATTAGGTTTATTTTATTTTTAAGTTTATTTAGGGTTTTATTTATTTTATTTTAGTTTATTTTTATAAGTTTATTTTATTTTACAATCAGGTTTATGTTTACGTTTTTATTTTATTTTATTATTTTATTTTATTTAAGTTTAGGATTTATTTATTTATTTTATTTTTAGGGTTTATTTAGTTTAGGTTTAGGTTTTTAGGTTTTTAGGGTTTAAGGTTTAAGGCTTAGAGTTTTAGGGTTTATGGTTTTAGGGTTTTGGGTTTTGGGTTAAGGTTTAGGGTTTAGGGTTTAGGGTTTAGTGTTTAGGCTTTAGGATTTAGGGTTTTTAAGGTTTAGGGTTATCTTAGGGTTTAGGGTTTAGGGTTTAGGCTTTAGGGTTTAGGGTTTAGGGTTTAGTGTTAGTTTAGGGTTTATGGTTCAGGCTTTAGGGTTTAGTGTTTAATGTTTTGGGTTTAGGGTTTAAGGTTTAAGGTTTAGGGTTTAGGATTTAGGGTTTAGGGTTAGAGTTAGGGTTTAGGGTTTAGGGGTTAGGGTTTAGGGTTTATGGTTAGTTTAGGGTTTAGGGTTTTAGGTTTTGGGTTAGTCTTATGGTTTAGGATTTACAATTTAGGGTTTAGGGTTTAGGGTTTAGGGTTTTCAAAAATTAAGTAAACCATAAGTTTAGGTTTATTTAGTTTATTTAGTTCATTTTTGATCTATTTTAGTTTATTTTATTTTTTAATTCTATTTAGGTTTATTTTTTATTTTTATTCAGCTTAGTTTATTTATTTTAGGTATTTTATTTTAGTTTAATTTTTAGGTTTAGGTTTAGGTTTAGGTTTATTTTTTAGTTTAGTTTTATTTTTATTTTGTTTTTTATGTTTAGGTTTTGTTTTTTATTTTTAGGTTTAAGTTTTGGTTTTTATTTTATTTTTTAGGTTTAGGTTTTAGGTTTTTATTTTAGGTTTTTTTTCTTAGTTTAGGTTTATTTTTAGTTTATTATATTTTATTTAATCTCGGGTTTAGGTTTAGTTTATTTTAGGTTTAGGTTTAGGTTTTACTTATTTTAGTTTAGTTTACTTTAGTTTAGGTTTATGTTTAATTTATTTTAGGTTTAGGTTTTTTTTTTAATTTAGGGTTTAGGTTTTATTTTTTATTTATTTTTAAGTTAATTTTCTAGGTTTAGGTTTTTATTTAGTTTTTATTTTATTTTGGATTTTGTGCCACCATCCTTCAAGATCTTCGATGCTAGTGGGAGCCCACGATAACACATTGCACACTTTAGAGCTGGCTATTGCAACACTGGTGGCAGCAATGCACTCCTCTTCCGCCTTTTCGTTAGCAATCTGTCAAGTTTTGCATTTGATTGGTACGTCGAACTGCCCAATGGTTCGGTGAAGTTTTTTGTTGAGTTTGAGCACCTATTTATCAAGAGATTTGCTGGAGCTCAGTAGAGGGTGACTGAAGGCGACCTCATTGTAGAGAAACAGAAACACAATGAGGTCCCTGTTGATTACATTATCAGGTGGTGCAACCTGAGCATGAAATGTGAACAACAGCTATCCGAACAACTTGCCATTAAGATTCTTCTCAAGAATATCAATGTCCCAGTCGCCTTCATGCTTAAGGGTTTTACTATCAATACATTTAAGAAATTAATCAACAAGGTGGCTAGCCTACAAGAGGAAGCCAAACAGTTGGCCTTTCTCGACCATTCATCTAGGCCCAAGCTGTAGAAGGTGTTTGTGAAGAAGCGAGCAGGTTGCATCGGTGGACGAGAGGGAGCGCGAGTTGATTGAGAGCTGATGTACTTCGTTCGGTTACGTATTGCTCCTCTTCAACCACCACCATCATCAGACCACAACCCACCACACCACTTCCATCACCTTAGCATCCTACCCAGTAGTGGTATTCATATCCATCGTCAGGCAACTAATTTCCACCAACTCTTATCAATAGATTGAATAATCCATATTCATTCAAGAGGGAGGTAGTTAGAAAAATCTTTAAGAATCTCTTAAAGAAACCCATCTTTCAGTTACCAGAGCCTAAGAGGCTAGAGGAAGTGGGCAAGAGCGATGATTCTAGCTATTTCCCTTACCACTGCATGTTAGGTCATGTATTAGAGTATTGTATCACTTATAAGGACTAGCTTGAGCACAACTACAAGTTGAGAGCCATAGTTATCCCTAAGGAATACTTATTAGAACAACCATCCAGTTCTATTATAGTAATCATCCTACTTGGGGATACTACGATCCTCTTAAGACCAAAGAAGGTTATGATATCTCCCTATCCCAAACCTCTAAGAAGATCATTTCTAAAATCAAGAAGCTTTCCTTGAAGCTACCTAAAGTAGCTCAAACCTCCAACACCAAGGAATGTTTACTAGTTGCAAAGGAGAACTCGGGGATGGTGACAGCCTAGCAGCAGCAGCTCACCATACTTGCTCGAGGTAGTCCAATAGCACAGCCCCCATTCGAGCCTAGTACTCCCTCCACCATTCCAGCTACCACCTCTTCTGATAGATCCCCTTCTACAAGTAGGATTGTTGTATATACGGATAAGAGCACTAAATCCCTAACTCTGCTTACTTTACTTGATTTCTATCATGTACCTCCACCTAAAAGAAATTAATGAAGAAAGCTTATCTACTTATATATTGTCTACTTCTAATGCTCTTGATTTTATTCCTATTGAAAGCTCTCTTAGAATAAATAAAAATAATAGCTCTAGTAGTTTCGATCCTTTTCTTTCTAATTCAGAGTCAGACTATCCTTCTTTGAATCAATCAGGTTCACCTCTTGAGATTGACTTGGAGCAAACTGACTCTGAGGATCCCATAGGAGAAGCTGTAGGTATGCCTAATGAGAAGGTAGAACTTTCCACAAGCTCATCATTCCAAGAAGTAGTTGAAGTTAACCTACATAGTGGCAAAGTTCTACCTCCTAGGGTAGCCCTTTAGGATAAGGGTAAGAAAGTCATTGGTTCTAGTGAGCATATAGCCCCTCCATAGGATGCTCCACCCATGGATATGCTATTGGAGGACCAAACCATAGTTGATTACAATGTCCTAGCTCACCTTTGAAAGTTCTCATCTAAGTTATGCATATACAAGGCCCTTGTCTTATCCAAAGAGATGAGGAAATCTAGAGATATAATTAGCTCGGTGATGCTACTAAAAGAGACCTTTAAGACATCTTTACATTATAGTGGATGTTGGCAGATATAAGCTATCCAGAGTTCTGGTTGACCCAGGTGTATCAGTCAACATTATGAGTCTCAGAACCATTGGTTTTAGTTTATGTTGTTATTTTATTTTATTTTGGTTTAGGTTTTTTTATTTATTTTATTTTTTGATTTTACTTAGTTTAGGTTTAGGTTCTTAGGTTTTTAGGGTTTAGGCTTAGGGTTCCGGGTTTCGGGTTTAGGGTTTAGGGTTGTAAGTTTTAGGGTTTAGTGTTTATGGTTTAGGGATAGTTTTAAGGTTTAGGGTTTTAGGGTTTATCATTTAGGGTTTAAGGTTTAGGGTTAGTTTTAGGGTTTAGGGTTAGGATTTTTTTATTTTTTATTTTTTTTAAAATTAACTAAACTAGAAGGTTTATGATTATTTAGTTTATTATTTATTTATTTCAATTTATTTTTTTTATTTTTATTTAGTTATTTTAGTTTAGGTTTTGTATTTTATTTTATTTTTTAGTTTTAGGTTTAGGTTTAGGTTTATTTTTTTATTTAATTTTATTTTTATTTTATTTTTTAGGTTTAGGCTTTATTTTTTAGTTTTTGGTTTAAGTTTGGGTTCTTATTTTATTTTTTTAGGTTTAGGTTTTAGGATTTTATTTTAGGTTTATTTTTTGGTTTAAGTTTAGTTTTTTTTAATAGAGAACAAATTTAGACTCAACATTTCTTCTTCTCAATTTCATCAACCAAGTAACACACCAAGTTTTCTAAGACACAAGCAAAGACAGATAAAAAGTGAGCACGCATAGAGCAAATCAAATACCTAGAACTAGACCTCTACTATAAGGACACAATTCCCAAAGCGTGATCTGGTTCTCTCCAATCAGAACCACTCTGGCCTCCCTAGTAGCAGGATCCACCATCATATCCCTGATCTCTCCCTCCACCACCACCACGGCTGTAACCTCCATCACTCCTCCTACCTCCATGACCAGCACTGCTCTGACCACCACCTCCAAATCCACCAGCACCTCCAGATCCCCAACCACCACTATGATAACTGCTTCCTCCACCTTCACCTCCACCATAATATCTTGACTGAGCCTAGTTGACAATGATGTTCTTGCCGTCAAGGTTCTGCCCATTCTTAGGGTTTAGGTTTTTTTTTTTTTGGGAAACCCCATATAGGGGGAATTTTATTGCCACAAAAGGAGGGTTACAAGGTCCTTAATAGAGGATAAACTCCAAAACTACTGCTCAAAGAGCTACAATCAGCCTAGAGAGTAAATCCCCTATCTAAGTACAACCAAAAGCAAAATAAAAGAGAAAAAGAAAGCAAAAGATACAAAATGATTAACATAGATAAGCCAATAGATAGATCTGGGCCAAAGCTCTTTAGGATGAGAGAAAGCATGGCACTAGGGAGCAAACCTACAAGAGAAAAAGAGAAATGCATCTGTGGGAAGATATCATCCATTTGTTGAAAGTCTTAGCAGACTTAGTACCTAAAAATCTAAATAAAGCCATATACACTATAGAAAAGGAGACAACAAGGAGCAGAATTGGAAAGGGGATCCCATGTAGGATAAATATCATCAATATAGTCACCATAGCATGAGATTCCCTACACATATGAAAATGAACCATCTTTTCCAGATCCACCTTTTTAATACTAGAGCAAGGAGTATAATTAGTCCAGCATGAAAACCCACCGCAAGAAAATAGCAGAAAAGGCCAGGCAGAGGATAGAAACAATATACAACTGGTTGAAAAGCCTACTGTAATCTTGCTAAGTAAATCAATTAGCATGTAAGTAACACCATCCCAATCATATGGAACATATATGAAACTTACTGGCCAGAAGTACAGGTCAGGAATATGGCCTAGAAAATGAACCCATTCAGAATAAGCAATGCAGATGTTAACAACCCCCTTGTTAATAATCATTATAGAAGTTAACAAACAGCAAATGTAAAGCGAGACAACATAACCCAACCCCAAAATACAACAGGAAATGTAAAAGTCTAACAAAAGGAGAATCGTGCGAAGGTGGACCGGAAGCCCGGTAATAAGTCGCAGCATAAACAACACCAAATAAAGATAATCAGAGAGACAACACCAGTAGCATCTTGCAGGGCATAAAAATCAATAATCCAGTTTAGCCAACAACCAAGGCAGCAAATAACAGCTAGCTGGCCATAAAATCACCCATTCAGAATAGACAGTGCATAAGTTAATAACCAAGTAGGTAATAGCATAATCATAGGGATCTGCATAAGTCTAATTGAACCAAGATGGAAAAAATAGTAGCAAATTAAATAGACCACAAACATCAGGTGATAAGTTGTAGCCCGGTCGCAAACACAAAAATAATCAGAAAAATAACCCCAGAAGCAGCCTGCTGGACATAAGACCCGAAAATCCAACAGCCAACAAATAAAATAGAAAAACAATTATTGCACCCACCATAAGATAATCCAGTAAAAAATAGTGGTACAACATAAACTCGATAGGGGTTCAAAGGAGAGCCATCATTGAAATCCTTCAAGACAAAGAAAAGTAGACCAGCAGCTAAGCCAACATCATCAGTAAAAATAGGCAGGAAGGAAATCAAGAAGTAATTCTGATCTTGCAAAGAAATAGTAATAATAAGAAGGGTATTGCAGTTTATGCTTAGGTTTATTCTTAGGGTTTAGGTTTATGTTTAGGGTTTAGGGTTTATGCTTAGGTTTATTAGGTTTTAGGGTTTAAGTTTATTTTTTAATTTATTTAGTTACTTTAGGTTTAGCTTTAGGGTTTATGGTATGGGGTTAGGGTTTAAAGTTTAGGGTTTAGGGTTTAGGGTTTAGGGTTTAAGGTTTTAGGGTTTATGCTTTTACGGTTTAGGGTTTATGGTGTAGTGTTTTTTATTATTTAGGATTTTGGGTTTAGGGTTTAGGGCTTAGGGTTAGCTAAGGGTTTAAGGTTTTTTTTTAATTAAGTAAACTGGTAGGTTTGGGTTAACTTAGTTTATTTAGTTTATAGTTTATTTTTTATTTATTTTAGTTTATTTTATTTTTTATTTTTATTTATGATTATTTTTTTATTTAGTTTAGTTTATTTATTTTAGGTTTAAGTTTATTTTTTAATGGGTTATTTTAGGTTTCGGTTTAGGTTTAGGTTTATTTTTTTGGTTTAGGTTTTATTTTTTTTATTTTAAGGTTTAGGTTTAGGTTTTTATTTTATTTTATTAGGTTTTATTTTAGGTTTATTTTTAGGTTTTATTTCTTAGTTTAGGTTTAGGTTTCTTTTATTTTATTTTATTTAGTTTAGTTTTAGGTTTAGGTTTAGTTTACTTTAGGTTTAGGTCTTATTTATTTTGTTTATTATATTTTAATTTTAGGTTTAGTTAATTTTATTTTTATTTTAGGTTCAGGTTTTTTTTATTTTAGGGTTTAGGTTTTAATTTTAAATTTATTTTTTAGGTTTATGATTTTATTTAGTTTTTATTTTATTTTATTTTAGATTTATTTTACATTAATTTTATTTTTATTTTACATTTAGTTTTTATTTTTTATAGGTTTTCTATTCTTAAGTTTATTTTACATTTTCGTTTAATTTAGGTTATTATATATTTTATTTTATTTTTATTAATTTATTTTATTTTATACTTAGGTTTAAGATTATGTTACTGTTTAGGCTTCTATTTTATTTTATTATTTTATTTTTTTAGGTTTAAGTTTTTTTATTTATTTTATTTTTAGGTTTTATTTAGTTTAGGTTTAAGTTTTTTAGTTTTTAGGGTTTAAGATTTAGGGTTTAGGGTTTAGGGTTTAGGGTTTAGGTTTTAAGGTTTTAGAGTTTAGGGTCTTAGGGTTTGGGTTTTAGGGTTTGGGTTTAAGGTTTAGGGTGTAGGGTTTAGTGTTTAGGTTTTAGGGTTTATGGTTTTTAGGGTTTAGGGTTTAGGGTTTAGGGTTTCCTTTGGGTTTACAGTTAGTTTAGGCTTTTTAGGGTTTAGGGTTAGTTTAGGGCTTAAGGTTTATGGTTTATGGTTAGTTTAGGTTTTAGGGTTTAGGGTTTTGGGGATTAAGGTTTAAGGTTTAGGGTTTAAGGCTAGGATTAGGGTTTAGGATTTAGGGTTTAGCATTTAGAATTTAAGGTTTAGTGTTTAGGTTTTAGGGTTTAGGGTTTTTTAGGTTTTAGGGATTAGGGTTTAGGGTTTTAGGGTTTAGGGTTTATGGTTTAGGGATTTACGGTTTAGGGTTTAGGGTTGTAGGTTTAGGGTTTAGGTTTAGTTTTAGGGTTCTAGGGTTTAGGATTAGTTTTAGGGTTCTAGGGTTTAGGGTTACGGGCTTTTTTATTATTTTTATTTTTCTTAATTTTTTTAAAATTAAATAAACTAGAAGGTTTAGGTTTATTTAGTTTATTTTATATTTTATTTAGTTTATTTTATTTTTTTATTTTCATTTAGCTTTATTTTTATTTTTATTTTATTTAGTTTATTTATTTTAGGTTTATTTATTTTAGTTTTGGTTTTTTATATTACTTTATTTTATATGTTTTGGTTTAGATTTATGTTTAGTTTTTAGTTTACTTTTATTTTTATTTTATTTTTTGGTTTTATGTTTTAGGATTTTATTTTATTTTTTTAGGTTTAGGTTTTAGGTTTTTATTTTATATTTATTTTTAGGTTTTATTTTTTAGTTTAGGTTTAGGTTTACTTTTAGATTACTTTATTTTATTTAGTTTGGTTTAGGTTTAGGTTTAGTTTAGTTTAGGTTTTATTTATTTTAGTTTAGTTTAGGTTTAGGTTTATTTTATTTTTATTTTAGGTTTAGGTTTTTTTAAGTTCAGTGTTTAGGTTTTACTTTTTATTAATTTTTATGTTCATTTTATATTTATTTTAGGTTTAGCTTTTTTTATTTACGATTTTTATTTTTTTTAGTAAAGTTTAGGTTTTTATTTATTTTTTTTAGTTTAGTTTTTATTATTTTTTGTTTTTTATTTAGGTTTAGGTTTAGGGTTTAGTTTATACTTTTATTTTATTATATTTTTATTTTATTTTGGTTTAGGCTTTATTTATTTATTTTATTTTTAGCTTTTATTTAATTTAGGATTAGGTTTTTACCTTTTTAGGGTTTATGGTTTATGGTTTAGGGTTTATGATTTAGGGGCTTTTTAGGTTTATGGTTTAGGGTTTAGGATTTAGGGTTTAGGATTAAGGGTTTAGTTTTTAGGGTTTAGGGTCTAGGGTTTAAGGTTTTATGGTTTGGGGTTTAGGGTTTAGGGTTTAGGGTTTTTAGGGTTTTCGATTGAGGGTTTAGGGTTTAGGTTTTAGGTTTTAGGTTTAGGGTTTAGGATTTTAGGGTTTAAGGTTTAGGATTTAGGGTATTTAAGGTTTAGGGTTTAGGGTTTAATTTTTAGGTTTTATGGTTCAAGTTTTAGTTTAGGGTTTAGGGTTCTTTGTATTTTTTTTTAGAGAGCAAATTTAGATTCAACATTTCTTCTTTTGGATTTCATAAACCAAGTAACAGACTAAGTTTTCCAAGACACAAGCGATGATATAGATAAAAAATGAGCTCGCATAGAGCAAATCAAAAAGCCTAAATAACTAGAATCATCTCTATTATAAAGGTTCCATAGCGATGAGATTGAATTGTCCTTTCTTCAATTTTTATTTTATTTAGGCTTTTTATTCTAAGGTTTATTTTAGTTTTTAGTTTAGTTTAGGTATTTATTTATTTTCTTTTAGTTTATTTTATTTTATTTTTAGGTTTAAGTTTAGATTTTTTAGTTTAAGTTTTATTTTATTTTATTTTATTTAGGTTTAGGTTTTTTATATATTATATTTTTTGGTTTTATTTAGTTTAGGTTTAGGTTTATAGGTTTTTAGGGTTTAGGGTTTAGAGCTTAGGGTTTTAGGCTTTAGAGATTTATGGTTTGGGGTTAGGGTTTAGGGTTTAGGGTTGGCTCAGGGTTTAGGGTTAGCTCAGGGTTTAAGCAATTGAACTGGTGACCCTTAGAAGAAGGAGGATCAATCGGACCAACAATGTCGGTACCCCAACCCTCAAATGGCCATGAGGCCAATGTACGGTGTAGAATGTAGAATGTTGGGTGGTTGGTGGAGGACCACACCGTGTACCTGACACTGATGGCATCTCCTAGCTACATCCATGCAGTCTGTAATCATCGAAGGCCAGTAGTATCCAAGTTGTTTGATCATCATCTTCATCTTCGGATCAGACTGATTTGCTCCACATAGGCCTAAATGCACCTCGGTTATAATGCCACAGGCTTCATTTTTGTCAAAAAAATGTAACCACATTTAGTCAAAGGATCGACAGTACAGGGTGCCATCAACGAGAGCATAGGAGAGAGCTCTCTGTTTCACCTCATGGGCTTGTGACTTTTCTTGAGGTAGTTTACTAGTGTTCAAATTGTCTATGAATGGTTGCCTCTAATCCAACTCCTTGTCCATTTTGGCAATGACGATCTCCCTTCAAGAGAAAGTCTCTCAATGAGTTCTGCATCAATAAGGGATAGGACTTGTCTATTTTAAACCCTTATTGGAATGGACTCTTCTTCTAGACATGCCAATTCTTTGGGAAGTTTGGCCAAAGCATCTGCTACTACATTCTCTGCTCGGGGAACCTTGTATATGGTGACTTTAGGAATTTGGGACAACAGATTCATGGTATATTCATGGTAATGATGAAACTTGGGTATGAGAACCTTGTAAGACCCGACGATTGGGTTGATGACCAACTGAGAATCCCCATAGATGTTGATGCTCTTGACACTAATTCTGATAGCTAACTCCAGACTGGCAATCGAAGCCTCATACTTAGCTTCGTTGTTGGTGCAGGGGTTGGATAGATAGTATAAGAATCTCATCATATTGTGGTATGGAGATAAAAGAGCTATTTTTACCCCTGCCTTTCCTAGGAGAATAGATCGTGATGCTTTCCATTTATGAAAAGAAGCCGCACCATTAAAATACATCTCCCTTCGGAGGTTGTCGGCCTCCCTTAAGTTCATGATTTGGTCATCAGGGAGATCGTCACTAAGCGGTGAATCAACAAGATGTAGATGTCTATGAAATTATTTATCCTTTAGCACGGAGAAGTAAATGTCACTGTCAAAAGTATCACCATCATGCCAACCATCCGGATAACATTGGCCATGTCATGAGATACTATAGCAGATTGGTTTTGGAGATCAAGTTCACCTTATGAGAAAGCATATAATGCCATAGCTTTTGGGAAGCAAATATCAAAGCCAGGCAATGTTTCTCAATAGGCTGGTAGTACACTTCAGCAGGGATCAGACGACGGTTGCGGTATTAGAGAGCACTCTCCTTTCCTTCGTCATTGGCTTGGGCCAACAAAGTGTCGAGCAAGTCATCCAATGAACCGGGGTAGAGGATGAGTGGCCTGCCTGGGATAGGGGCTGCTAGAACTAGTGGCTTCACTAAATACTGCTTGATGTCTTCAAAATCATGCTGGCACTTGTCATCCCTCTTGAACTTGACATCCTTTTTGACAAGTGCTGAAAATTTCTTGCATCTCCACGATAGGTTGGAGATAAAGCATCTCAGATATGCCAGCCATCCTTGGAATGATCTGAGTTGTGTTAAACTTTTAGTAGATGACATTTCTAATATAACTTTGTTCTTTTTAGGATCTATCTCTATTCCCCGGTGTTGGACAACAAACCCTAAGAATTTTCTTGAAGCAACTCCGAATGCACACTTCAAGGGATTCATTTTGAGGTTATATTGTCTTAACCATTTGAAAACTACTCTTAAGTCAAAGAGATGGTCTTCCTTTTCTCTACTCTTGACTACTAGATCATCAACATAGCACTCAACCTGATGATGGATGAGTTTGTTGAAGATCTGAGTCATGGCCCATTGGTATGTAGCACCAGCATTTTTAAGGCCGAAAGACTTGAACTTATAATAAAAGATTCTGATCGAGGTTTCAAAAGCAGTGTTTTTTTCATCTTCAGGAAATATTTTGATTTTATTGTAGGCAGATGACCCATCCATGAAAGAAAACACTGCATGAGATGAGGCAATATCCACCATTAACTCTAGTATAGGAAGAGGAAACTCATCCTTAGGACACACCTTATTTAAGTCCGTGAAATCGATGTAAATGTAATTTGTCCATTCTTCTTCTTAAATGATATGACACTGGCTAACCAAGTAGGGTACTTTTTTTCCCTGATGAAACCAGCATCGATCAATTGCTTGACTTTAGAAATGTCCTACTTTTTGATTTCTATTCGGAAGCATCTAGGAGCTTGCTTGATAGGGATAGCATTATGATCTATTGCTATCTTGTGGACTGCTATGTTTGGAGAAAATCTAGGCATCTCTTCATAACTCCATGTGAAGTAGTATTTAAGCTTAGTTAATAACCTAACTAAGTCATTAGTTTCTTCTTCATTCAGTAATAAATTGATGTAGTAAGGCATGGACTTTCCTCTATCCTGAGGTTGATTTCTTTAAGCTTCTCTATTATTGAATGAATCTCCTCTTCAAATTCTAGAGGTACATCCTTTATTTGGAGATCATCTGGATCATCTGAGGTTTCTAAACACACCTTCTCATAAGAGTTGGTGTTGTATGAAAAGAACCTATTAGATTCCAAATGATTGGTAACAATTAGCGATTCATCATCATTTGGACCTGCAATCCTAGTCACGCTCTTGATTGTCCTTCCCTTATTGTTCCATAGCTTTTCAAAATACTCTGACCTATGCTTGGACCATGTATGAGGAACCAAACCTTTCTGCATAAGATTATGAACACAAGGTGAGTAAAAGTCAAGCGATAATTCCATTAATTCTTTAAATGAATCCTCCTCAAGCTCTACATCAACTTCAGGACTTGAGGATGATGATCCAAAAAAGAATCTCTTTGGCTTCATAGCTTTGGATGACTTAGGGGCTTCTTTAATTACTAAACCTTTAGCTTTTTGAGATGAAAGTGAGGTTATAGCTAAGGTTGCCAGCTGCTGCCTAATAGTCTCACATAAACCTGATTCAAATACTTACTTTGTCTGGAGGCCCGATCTTTCTTACTGTTTGGATTGAAAGTCACCTCCAATGGAACCTGATGAGAGGGGTTGGCTAGTATACTAATCACATTAGACTCATCCTCTGTGTTGGATTCCAAGTCTTTCTGAATAGTAGGGGTACTCCTATGAACTAGAACATAACCCCTATTGGCTGATGGCCAACCTAGGGGTCTTCCACCTCTAGAACGCCTCTGTTTCTCACCTCTGCGGTGGAGGTTGAGTCATCCTACCTACATGTCCATGATGGAATGAACTGGGTGGAATGTGATATGCAGATCTATTTCTTCTTCAATTCCCCTTTCTTGTTCACTTGGATTTTCATTTTTCTTTATATTTTCTTTTGGTTTTTCTTTTTCTTCTATTTATTTTGCATTTGCATTTGAATTATGTCCAAGATGACGAGAAAGGGTGTTTTGGGGTAGATAGTAGGTCGCATCCTCATAAATCTCAACCTCTCTGACTAAAAATGACTTTTCATCCCCATTAATATGGTATTCAATCCCATCCTTTCTAAATTTGATGCACTAATCGAGGGATGATGGAATCATCTTGTTCTGATGTATCCAAGACCTACTGATCAAAGCTATGAATGAAGTATTTGAATCAATTATGTAAAACTTGGCTTCAATCTTCCACTCACCTATCTCCATGGGAAACAATATAGAAATTAAAGCCCTCTCGCCTTGTTCATTGAATCCTTTCAACATCATCCAATCGCCTTGGAGTGTGGAGATGTCAATCCTCAAATAGGCAAGAGTATTTATACTCATAATGTTCACCGATGAACCTGAATCGATGAGAACTCTGGTAAGTCTAAATCTTCCCATGTCAACTATGATGTAGAGGGGACAGTTGTGCTCCAAATCTCCCAGAAGAAGGTCTTCATCTGTGAAAGTGATCCCTTTGGATTCTTTTGTATAATGTGCCTCTTAACCAATAGCGGTTAACTGAGCTAAGCATATTTTAGGATCAAGGAGGGTTTTGATTAATGACTCCCTCATCTCTTTGGATAAGACGAGGGCATCGTATATGCTTAGCTTAGATGGAAACTTTCTTAGATGAGAGAAGACATTGTAGTCCACCTTGGGCTGATCCTCCATAAGCATATCCAAGGGTGGATCATTCTGTGGAGGGGATTCTCAATCCTCTATACCAATGTCTTCTTTCCTCTATCTTCAGGTGCTACCCTAGGAGGTAGAACCTTGCCACTATGGAGGTTAACTTCGGTGATCTCTTGTGGAAGGATAATGGAAGGTTCTACCTGCATGTTAGGCTCACCTACAGCTTCTCTTATGGGACCCTCAGAATTGAATGATTCCAAGTCTATCTCAAGAGGAAAACCTGTAGTGTTCAGACTAGGAAAGTCTTGCTTTGAGTCAGAAAGAGGGAGATCAAAATTGTTATAGCTATTATGACTTGAAGAGTTATCATTAGGAATAGAAGAAGACAACCCATCAGTAGTGACACAGATGTAATTCAACCTAGCTTTATTCTTCAATTTCTTGGATTTGATAGGAAGTACAAAGTAGAAGTCAAGTAAAGTAAGAGGGGTAATGGATTTGATGCCCTTATCTGCTGATACAAGAGTTTTACTAGTAGCAGTAGAAGAGCTAGCTGAACTAGGAGAAGTCTCTGATGTGGTAGCTGCAACAGTAGACTGGAGGCTGGACTCGATCTGTGGTTGCGCTACTATACTATCCTGGGCTAGAATAGGCTACTAATGCTATTGTTATTGCTGAGCTCCCTCTTTCTTAGGCACCTGCAAGGAAAGTTTCTTGATCTTTTGAATGATATTTTTAGAGGTTTTGGATAAGGAGATATCCCAACCTTCTTTGGTTTTGGAGAGAATGCAAGTATCCCCCAGGATTACCTTAATGGAACTGTATGGTTGTTCCATAAGGTATTCCTTCAAGATAACTATAATATTGGACTTGAAGCTATGATCAAGCTAGTCCTTGAAAGTGAAGCAATCTTCCAAAACATGACCTAGCATAGGGTGGTAGGGGAAAAAGTTAGGATCATGGTTTCTGCCTACTTCCTTCGGTCTTGTAGGTTCGGGTAGCTGAAAATCAGGCTTCTTTAAGAGGTTCTTAAAGATCTTCTTGCTTACCTCCCTCTTAAATGAATAAGGCTTGTTAAACATATCTAAAAGAGTAGGTGAACCATTACTACATATTGATGAATAAGTGTGCCACTGCTGGTGATGATATGGCTGAGGAGGCAATGATGTAGGCCATGGAGGCTGCTGTGGCGGCCGGTAGGGCAGCCTCGGTGGTGGTGGATGAGGTGGAAGCGAAGGCTGCTGAGGTCATGGTCTCACAAACTGATCTCTACCTGGTTGCTTCCCCTTATCAACTACTATCACTATTCCTGACTTCTTCTCATAGACCTTTTGCGACTTTGGCTTAGGTAGCTGATCTTGAAAAGGTAACTATTTGGCCTCTCCTTGGAGACTAGCTGCCTTGTTGAATCGCTTCTCAAAAGTTTTGATAGTGAAGTCCTTAAGCATGAAGGAGACCAGGACATGGATATTCCTTAGAAGAATCTAAATGGCATGATGTTCAGACAACTATGATTGCATTTCATATTCAGGTTATGCCATCTGAGAATGTAGTCAATAAAGGACTCACCTAGGTGTTGTTGTGCTACAATGATATCACCTACAATAACCCTTTGTTGAGCTACAATAAACCTTTTGATGAAGAGTTGCTCTAACTCAAAAATGTCTTCACTAAACTGTTGAGAAGTTCAACATACTAGTCAAAATCTATCCTTGTTAAGCTACTAATAAGGACACAAAAAAGTAAAGCATCACTGCCACCGGTGTTGCAATAACTAGCTCTGAAATGGGTGATGTGCTGCCTCAGGTTTCCACTGCCATCAAAACTCATGAAGGAAGGTGGCACAAAACCCTTGGGATATTGGATTGCATCAAATTCCTCTAGGTAGGGTCTACCCTTTGGAATTGATGATCCTCCTCGGGCTTGAGCCAACACTTCCTTCACCTACTGCTCAACCATAGACTTTATATCTTTTTCTCATATGGAGGTACTTTCTACTACCTTCTTGCCTATACATTTGCTCAGAGGTAAGGTCTTGGCTGGGTCCAAGACATGCACTGACTCTGGCTGACTAGTCTCAACTATGGTAGGATGAACTGTGCTTTTACAGATTCGCTAATAAGTCCTCAAGATGTCTCACCATCCTATCTATCTTTTCATCTTTCTGTTATATTTGTGCTAGGAGGTTTTGGTGCGAGTGGGTTTTGTCTTCTTGCTCAGCCTCATCACCTTCCATAGCCTACTACTCTCTGAGGAGGGATCCCCTGGTATCTACCATGCAAACCCCTACTGAGTCTCCCAACAAATAATCTTTATTGAGATCAAAGCTACTCTTCTCCTCATCAGACCATTCATATCCTAGAATTTATTTCTTTTCCATAAGATAATGTGCCACTATGTCCTCTAGAGAACAATTAATTTGAATAAGCATGAATGATTTTGGCTAACCAGTGTGATCATTGTCATGTACTGAGAGGCAGTGGACCTTCCTTGCTACTGGAGAATCAATCCTATGAGGACTATACTCATTATAGGAGACACGCTCCTGACTGTCACTGACTCTAAAAGGGGTGACACTTCTAGGAGGTTCTATGATCATGGGGCTATCATCGCTCCCTCTATATTTGTAACCATCTCTATGTCTTGCTAAATTGGTGGTGTTGGTATAGGGACAACCACTTTGCTTTGAGGTCGCCATTCCTTTTGTGCACAACTAGGACAGAAGGTTGAGTGGGAGAGCTCAGCCTCGCCACAGTAGGTTGTGTAGATGGAATGGGATCCTTTGGCCATAGCTAGATCACCAATGCGCTTCTGTGATGGCCTTCATGGCCTTCATGGAACGGAGATCTTTGCGACATGACAGTGATGATGGGCGGGGTAGAGTGGTGTGGTGGAGACACCATCGACTCTCTTGAAACAGGGACCCTTCTCCTATGATGGGTCATCCTTGTAAGTAGAATACTATTTATGTGATTAACGTGGGTAGCAGCGTCGATCAGAAAATCAATGGCCGAGGCAGCCGACCAAACCTTTGCTTCTCTTGGCTAGTGATGAATATAGTGCAGGCCTCCTTGGTCCTCCCTTACCATAGATGTTTCCCCAGCAGGGATAATAGATCTCAAGTCAAATTGAGCTCAATTAGAACTTTTCATTAGCTCAGTGGTAGAAACAGGCAAAGGCTATCCACCTTCTAGCTAATTGTGGTGAGCTGAGCTGGTGGAGGTAAAGTAGGGATCCTCCTAGCATCCTCTCTATTAGACACAGAGAAAGAATGAAATGGGTTTATTGTAACCAGTAGGGAAATCAGAGTGGGCAACTCCTCCACAACTGACCATGTAGCAGCCTTCATCTCCTTAGTGATGCATGTATGGTACTACTTAATCATGCAATTTTTATTCCTCCGTCCTGTAGGGTGAGTGGAGTAAGAGCTGACCCAACCTCAAAAGTTGGGAGACAATCTCTGGGATTAGAGGAGCACCCTATAATGAGTGGGTGCTAGCCCAGGGTAGCGAGAATCGATGGGCGCGGAGCTCACGGTCGGCATTGACACTCTTGGAAACTATCACTGCCTTCCTTTTCAGTGAGGGGATATCAAAGTCTGATGGAAAATCAATTTGAATGACCGGCTTTTGCCTAGCCACTGCGGTCCTGCTAATAGTTGTGATGGGAGTGCCCTCACAGGTAATCCTCGTCCCCTCGAAACCTCTACCAAAATGGATGAGATGGGTGTAATCAGCTAAGGGGAGATTGGCCTGATCTAATGCCAAGTCCATGCCATAGAGGAGAGTAAACACATACTTCTGTGATGTTGCCATTATAGTCAACTAAAAAATTGAAAACTGAACTGTAGCTGCAACTGAGATTGATGCTGAGAATCTACAATATTAGAAACAAACTTGGATCAGATTTCTATTTTGTTGACTTCTAAATTTGAATTTAAAATTTGAACCCACATCCAACATCTTGGAAGTGTTAAGTGGGGTTCAAATGGATTTAGAGAAGATTTAGAGATCTGATTGCAAAGATGAAACTTTGGATATGAATCCAATTTCAACAAATTTGGATATGTTGAAAATGGTTTCAAATATTTTTAGAAAGATGTTTCCATAGGTTCATGATTGAAATTAGATTCTAATTTGAGGACCGTTTCCTTTAACAAATTTGAGTAAGTTAAAATAAAGGGTCAATTGGTTCTATTTTGATTTGATATTTTGGAATTCACTCACTTAGCAAATTTGGGTATTCTAAGTGAGGTGTTTGAAAACAATTGTTTTTTTTTTGTTTGCTTTATGAATCTTTGGTGATTTTGAAAATTGGAAGTCCCACTTAGCAAATTTGGATATGCTAAATGAAGAACCCAAGTGTGTTTTTTTTTCTAGAAAATTTTTGAAAATAGGATTCTTAGCAAATTTGAGTATGCTAAGAAAATCCTAAAGTGTTTCATTTATTTTGGATATTTTGATTTTGAAAAATAGGATCCTTAGCAAATTTGGGTATGTTAAAGAAATCATAATGTGTTTCTTTTTGAAAATTTTGATTTTTGAAAAGTAGGATCCTTAGTAAATTTAGGTATGCTATGGAAATCCTAATTTGTTTCTTTTGGTTTTGATTTGTTTTTGAAAAGTAGGATCCTTAGCCAATTTAAGTATGCTAAGGGAATCCTAATGAGTTTCTTTTTGGTTTTGATTTGTTTGTGAAAATAGGATCATTAGCAAATTTAAGTATGCTAAAGGAATCCTAATGTGTTTCTTTTTAGTTTTGATTTATTTTTTGATTGAAAGCGGAGACTTCACTTTAGCAAATATGGTATGCTAAAAATGAAGTTCCAAATATGTTTTGAAAAAGTTTTGTGAAATGGAAATTTCACTTAGCAAATTTGAGTATACTAAATGAAATTCCAAAGGTGACTCCAATTTTATTTTATTTTAGAAAATGGAGACTTCATTTTAGCAAATGGGATGTGCTACAATGAAATTCCAAATATATTTTGAAAATTTTTTGTTTTTGATTGATTTTGAAAAGAGAGATTTCTGTTTAACAAATTTGGGTGTTGTGGTAAAATATTCCCGCCTTCATCTATCCTTTCTCGGTGATGATAAATGAAAATAGAAATATACGCCTTTAGTTGGGACACCACATAGATACATAGATGTTTTTATTGAGGGTGATCGGGTATGACATTAAGGAGAGGTGCACTATCTCAAAAGATGGAAGTCATAACTCTATAATGGACCTAATCACCTCGACAAGGACTACTAAGGACATTAGGTCTACATATGTATCAAAGATTCTTCCCCTACTTTACATGAAAAAGTATAGTAAGGTTTATTTTAAACTGGATTCGTTAAGTTCCCTATAGGGGCAAGCCCCCATATTTAATTACATCCTAAGGAATAAGATCCCTTAGGAATACTCTCGATTAAGGTAAATGATCTTTGTATCCAAAGATTTCAAAAGGTAGGACTATCAATACATTAGTTTATTTTGGAAAATCAAATGGGATTGACCAAGGAGAGGGAGTTTTTATCAAAGCCAAAGGAAGATAAGTAGGAGATGCCCATGATGCTAGGGCAAACATCTCAAACTATGTTGGGTTTACATTTTGAAATTGATTTAATTTGTTTGAGTTGAATTTTTCATTATAAATTTAGGGCTTATGATTCCACAACAAAAGATTATGGAAATGCCTAAGAGGTGAGGATTTATGCTTAAGGCCCACAATGGGAGAAGCAACCTTAGAACTTAAATCTAGGGAGCTTTGGCGAGGGCCGAAAGCACAACATAAATCTAAGGCATAAATGGTCAATTGGTTTGCCTCCACAAGAGAGGACAAACCACCCGACTACTTAGACTTACAGCCACCTAGGGGTGGCTGCCAACTAACTCCTACAATTTTAAATTCATGTAGGCAAGTCATATGCTTTATGAAAGATAGCTAGGCTATTATTTATTTAAAAAGAGACTAAGTCCTTAAACTCACTACGTAAAGAGACTAGATCTTGTAAGAGCATGTTATAAATGACCTAAATCAATCAAATTCAGATTTCATTTTTTATTTTCATTTTGGACAATCATTTTTACTCAGGCTAATAAGATTCATATGCCTAATGCATGAGAAATAAGATTATTGGTCAAAATCAGCGAGAAGGGAGGATGTGTGTTTCCACCATGGCTCTCAAAGGTCAAGCCAAGTTTCTCTGGAAAAGGTGGAAGGCCTTCAATTAAGAGTGAAAATAATATGCATTTTTGCATGATGTTATAAAAGAAGTACTCATCTAGATAAGGTGTTGCTAATTCTTTTATCTTTATTTTTAGCCTAAGCTTTAGGTGAGGTTATGCGCTCTTTATTTTTATTTTTGAGTTATTAGATTTGGTAGAAGATTTATTTTTTGTAAGAGCCTAATCCACATCGAGGCCATACATAAAGCAAGGAAGAAACTAGGAAAAGGATGCCACTTAATGCACAAGCTAAACAAATCATCGATCAATTTATAAAGCTAATCGCAAAAGAATAAGAGGTCGTTATTGTCAGGTACCACCGCACAAACCCAAAAATAAATTGGGTAGCCAAGCTCTACCCTTATACAACCCATATTACAAATGAATTATATACAACTAAGCATGGAACTCATTGTTATGGGGGTCTTCAAACTTCACTCCTTCATTCTTCTTTTCTTCTTTCTTCTTCTTTTCTTCTTTCTTCTTTGATTCCTTCTTTTGGATGGTTGGAAGGTGGATGCTATAAAGGCTTCACATGGTGCATAAGATGAGATCTTATGACCAATGCCCATCCTAATCCCTATAACAATCATTCCAAAATCATAATTACAAAAATTACAGGAAAAGGAAAACTAAATCTAGCTAACACCTACAAAATAAACGTTTGCTAAATAAACCACCAAATCCCAATCATGTATATTTGACTTATCACCCCACACATGGGTGACTAAGTCCACTTGGCCTATTGGATCATGCTTAAGGGTATAAGCATCTGCACAGCAAAAGCATTTATATTTTTATTTATTATAGTGCTCTTAAGCACAATCCCCTACAGAAGATAATGGTTAGACTAAAATCACCCTACCATTCATTCTACACACATTCACCCTAATATTCAGAATAAAACATATATGTCAAAATAAAAGCAAGCATCAAACCATGCACCGCCCTAACCTAAAGCTAGAAGTGGTGGCTTAGCCAAATGTGTGAGCTTTAGAGGTTTGTGTGGTGTGCTTAGCAATGGATTTTAAGTTTAGAATTTTCTAAGTGTGAAGCATATTCAACTTAGAGGACAATTTTATTTAAGTTATTTAATTGTTTTGGATTGATTTTATTTTATATTTTGATTGGGTTTATGTGAATCCTACAATCAATTACTAGTTATAAAGAGAGGGAAAAATAAGAGAACTTCTCTTTCCTTCCCTATCCTAAGAAATTTCTAAAGTGGATTCATATTTTAGTTTTGTTTAGTTAATTTTTTGGTTAAGTGTTTTAATCCATCCTAAGTTTAGATGAACTCTAAACAAACTTATTCAAAAAGAAAGGCATTTGAAGATTAAGTAAAATGAACAAAATTCACAAAACATACATTACTTCACTTCATTCCCAACATGTGTAACATGCATATGAATGAGTCCTAAACATATCTATACATGCAAATGGGAATGTTTAGCACACTTTATAATGCATGCTAGGTAATTTACTTAAGAAATTTGAAATTTTATGATGCATGATTTTTCATTAAGTAGCAAAGGGGTTTCTTATCCAACTTTCACATGCACACATGAATGTATGAAAGGCATAAGTGAGTCTGCCATTGTTAACCAGAGGTCTAAGGTACAACACCTACTTAAAACCTCACAATCTTGGGTTGTCTAGACTAATATACCACTTTCCTTAAATACAAGAATGTGTACAAAAGAAATGAATGGAAAAGAAAGAATGCAAAAGTTGGTGTTGGTTGATTTATTTTGTTTATGAAACTTATATGTGAAAGCATAGTTATCCTTCTTGTGATAGTATAGAAATGAATAGGATGTGGAATTAGGCAAGTGTTAGGTTCTTTTCAAATGAACCATACACCTTGCTAAATCCTATTCAAAATTATACTAAAAGAGAAGAGAAGGAAAACCTACACTAGGCACATTTTTATATTTTACTCACAAGCAAACTCATAAGTAAGATATAAGTAACACACTTTAAGTTTTGATAATTGATCCATATATTTTTGAAAATAATTTTTATTTAATAGTGATAATAGCCCCTCATATTCTTAATTTAGCCAACACATGCAATTTGACATAAAGGAAACATTTTCATTTTAAATTTGATTTTTGAAAAGCATGGATGCATGAAATCATATGACACACATATTTAGCATGTTGGGGAAGAACTAAAGCAATGAAAGCATGTAAACACATTCACTTCAATTAAATCCTAAAGACAATCTTGTGAAATAAGAAAGCTTAAAGTAAATCAAAGTTTATTTAATATGATTTATTTTGATTTTGAATTTGATTTAATTTTGAAAATATGAATTGAGTTTGCTATTCCTAACCCATTCCAACATATGTTTGACATTTTTTGTTCAATTTTTAGATGATTAGATTCATTTAATATTTTGAATAGGTTAAGGTATGAATTAAACATGATAATTATCCCTTACTTACACCACCTTAGCATAGTTAATCAAATAATTATGAGCCAATGAGATGACATAAAACTTCACAAGGAATTTAAATTTGCAATGCACCTAGGAAGAAAGGGGCTTAATGCAATTTGGCTCATGATTAATTTTTAGTTAATCTAAGGGGTTTAACTTAAGTAATTTCAAAACAACCCTCACACATATGAGTTGAGTTTTGATTTCCTTAATTGAACTTAGGCTCTTGAACACCTAGGCATCTACCCAAAGTAGATTAATTAAGTTCTAGAAAGTTTTATAATTTTAAGAAATTAATTAGTAATTAGGTAAGGCCTTAGAAAGAGGGGGAAAGGGGTTTTATGAAATGCCCCATTATTCTAAGCCAGCCCAAAGATATAAAAAAAATTTTAATTAAATTTCCTGCCATCCAAAACAATTGAAGCGTCATCCCCAAAATACTCTCAAGAGATTAAGATTAATCGTGGATTAATTAGTAATTACAAATTAACATTTCTAATAAAACTCAAAATCGAAGACAATATCCATTAAAACCATATTCTATTATAGTATGAATTATACCTCATATTTTTTTATTTTTCTTTAGAGATTTGAATTTTAGAAGTTTAGAGGATTAGAATTATTTAAACCTTAATTAATTCACTAATCCTACGGTACACCATGACTCTTCAACGCTTTGCAGCATCATCATCGGTGGCCATTTAAACATCACATTGTAGCACCACGTGGTGGTGGTGCTATGCATTTTTGCCTCTGCCGTTTGATCAAGGATCGAATAGCTAGGATTTAATCCGTGGTTTAGAGGGGATAAAGTAAGATATAAAATGTGATTTAATCTTGGCCATCCATCCAAAATGCATGGATGGATGGCTAGAGATCATTGCTATTCTTCCCTGAGGAATAATGGAGACCGTCCACTTTCAAAGGGAAGATCGAGCTTCGGTGGATTGAAGCTCAACCCGCACCATCTAAACCTAATGGCAAGCACATCTAATGTTCAAAACTCCATGGGATCAAAATTTCTTTCACAAAGCTCTACACCACATTGAGTTTAATGGTTAGAAAATTTCATACCTCATCGGTGCTCGATTACCTTGGAGGAGCTTCGTCTGGTTGAGATGAAGCTTTGGTGAAAGTTTTGGCTCTTGAGGTTGAGTGGATAGCTCTATGGACCAACTCCTCCCCTAGTGAGCTTGATTTTGATTGAAGTTGATCATCCCTTGCCTTTAGAGCTTGGGAAAGAGGTTGGGCAAGCTCGACTTGGTCCCCTGAGGGAATGTGCAAAGGGAATTGACTTGGTTTGGTGTGTGGAGAAAGTTGGCAAAACCTTGGAGCTCCCCTATTTTTTCTTAAGGGAAACTGAGAAATGGTAAATTCTAACTCTCTCTAAGAAGCTTGGGAAGGATCTCAAATTGCTCCACTAGCTTTCTATGCTTCAATTGAATTAGGCTCTATTGGAATTGAAGTAAATTAGGGGGAGTATATCTCCCCCTTAGGCAATCAGAACACCGAAGCTTCACTTGCCATTTTGATCCAATTGACCATAGGTAGTGGGTTGTTTTATCTATTAGAGGCTTGCACATGGTCAGTTTGGGCTAGGGAGTGGAATGGTAACTCCCCATGTGCTCAAATTTTGTGGGACCATGACTCCCAATTGGCCAATTTGAGCCATGCGCTCGGTTTTGGCCTTGGGTCAAGTTGGGCTGACCCAAACCCATTGGGTTGGTTGCACCACCCTCCATAAGGTTTACTTGACCTATTAGAAGAGTATCAAGTAGGTGTGAAGAAGATTTGACCAAATTTCTCATAGATTTGACCAAAATTTGTTTTATGGCCTTAGGGTAGAATGGTAACCTGGCCAATTTTAAGCTTATGGCCAATAGAAGGGAGAAGCAACCTCAAAACCTAAATCTAGGGAGCTTTGGCGAGGTCCAAAAGCATGACCTAAATCTAAGAAAAAAATGGGTATTCAGTTTGCCTCCACAAGAGAGGACAAACCACCTTGCTTACACTGCTGTAGGGTGGCCACCAACTGACTCCTCTATGATTTTAAATTCATGTAGGAAAGTCATATGCTTTATGCAAGATAGCTAGGTAGTTATTTATTTAGAAAGAGACTAAGTCCTTAAACTCACTCCCTAAAGAGACTAGATCATGTAAGGGCATGCTTCAAATGACCTAAATATAATGCAAATCATATTAGATGTTATTTTTATTTTTGGACAATCATTTGACTCAGGCCAAAAATTAGCGAGAAGGGAGGAGGTGTGTTTCCACCATGGATCTCAAAATTCAAGCCAAGTTTCTTTAGTAAATGTAGAAGCCCTCTAATTGAGAGTGAAACATGATCTTGTTGTGCATGATGTTGTAAGAGAAATACTCATCCATCTAAGGGCTTGCTAATTCTTTTATCTTGATTTTTAGCTTAGGATTTAAGTGAGGTTATGAGTTGCTTATTTTTAATTTTGAGTTGATTAATTTGGTAGAAGATTTATTTTTTCCTAAGAACCTAATTGTCATCCAGGCCATACATCAGAGCAAGGAAGAAACTAGGAAAACATGTCATCTTAATGCACAAGCTAAACAAAACATCACACATTTTATAAAGGTAATGCAAAAGAATAAAAGGCCATTTGTGGTCAGGCACCACTACACAAACCTAAAAAATAAATTGGATAGTGAGCTCTACTTTTATACAACCTGTATTAAAAATGAATTAAGTATAATTAAGCAAAGAATTCATTGTTATGGGGGTCTTCAAGATTCATTTCTTCATTCTTCTTTTCTTCTTTCTCTTTCTATTTCCTCTTTCATCTTTGGTTCCTTCTTTTGGATGGTTGGAAGGTGGATTCTCTAAAGGCTTCACATGGTATATAAGGCATGGCCTTATAAACAATGCTCATCATAATCCCCATAACAATCATTCCAAAATCCTGCAAAGGTACATGAAAAGGGAAAAAATAAATCTAACTAAAACCTTCAAAAGGAGATTAGCTAAACAAACTACACATTCCCAAGCATGTATACTAACAAATTGGACTTAGCACCACACATGGGTTATCAAGTCCACCTAGCCCATTTTGGATCATGCTTAAGGGTATAAACAACCGACAAAAGCAGTTACATTTTTTATTAAAGCACCCCTTAAGCACAATCCCTGAGAAGATAATGATTAGACTAAATCATCCTACCATTCATTCTATGCACATACACCCTAACATCCATACTAAAATATTACATCACAAAATAAAAACAAACATCAAATCATACACCTCCCTAACATAGGACTAGAAGTGGTGATTTAGCCTAATGTGTGTGCCATATAAAGGTTGTGTGGTATGCTTAGCTAGGCTTTAAGGTTAGGAATTTTTTTAAGTGTGAAAAGGTTCAACTTAGAAGGGTAGTCTCATTTAAGTTATTTAGTTGATATGGGTTAATTTTATTTGATAATTTGATTTGGTTTGAATGAACCTACTTAATTACTAAATGTTGTAAAGAGAGGAAAAGAGAAGAGAACTTCTCTTTCCTCCCTACCTTAAGTGATTTCTAAGATAGATTTATTAATGATTTTTATTTAGTGAATGTTTTATTATGTAATTTAATTAATCCTAAGTTTAGATTTTCTCTAAACAAACCTATTCAAAAGGAAAGGCATTTTAAGATTAAGTAAAGTGAATTACTATCACAAAACATACAACATTTTACTTCCCACATGTGTATAACATGCATATGAATGGATCTAAGCATATCTATACATACAAATGGGAATGTTTAGCATACTTTATGATGAATGCTAAGTGGCTTAAAAAAATTTGGAATGTTTCATGTATGCATGATTTTCTAAGTAGAAGAGTGATTCTTTTATCCATTTTCATATGCACATTTACAAGTATAAAAGACATAAGTGAGTACCACGCCATTTTTAACCAGGGATGTAAGGTACAATACCTACTTAGGGCTACTTAAAGCCTCGTAACGCCAGAGTTGTCCAGACTAATATACCACTTTTCTTAAATACATATACGTGTACAAAAAAAATGCATAGAAATAGAATGCTAAGTGAGTTACTTAAGAAAATTTGAATGCTTTGTGATGCATGATTTTCATTAAGTTGAAAAGAGGTTTTCTTATCCAATTTTCACATGCACACATGTATGTATGAAAGGCATAAGTGAGTACAGTGCCATTGTTAACTAAGGGTGTAAGGTACAAGACCTACTTAGGGCTACTTAAAGCCTCGCAACCACAGGGTTGTCCAGACTAATATACCACTTTCCTTAAATACAAGCATGTGTACAAAAGAAATGAATGGAAAAGAAAGATGCAAAAGTTTGTGTTGGTTGATTTATTTTGTTTATGCAATTTATATGTACAAATGTAGATGTCCTTCTTAAGTAATAGTATATGAATGAATAGGAAGGGAATTAGGCAAGTGTTAAGTTCTTTTCAAATGAACTATGCACTTTGCTAAATCCTATTCAAAACCATACTAAAAGAAAAGAGAAGGAAGGCTACACTATGCACATCTTCAAATTTATATCCACATGCAAGCTTATAAATAATTATAAGTAGCACACTTTCAATTTTAGGTATTTGATTTATAAATTTTGAAAATAGTTTTGAATTTAATAGTGATAATAGCCACTCATATTCTTACTTTAGCCAAAACATGCAATTTGACATAAAGAAAATATTTCATTTTGAATTTGATTTTAGAAAAGCATGAATGTATAAAACTCATATGGCATACACATTTAGCATACTAGTAAAGAGATAAAGTGATGCAAGCATGTAATTTCATTCACTCTAATTAATTCTTAAAGACAATCTTATGAAGTAAGATCATTTAAAGAGAATCAAAAGTTGTTTAAAGAGACTTTCATTTTTGCTTTGAGATTGATTTGAATTAGGAAAGTGTGAGAAGGTTTACTGGTCCTTACCCATTCCCATATTTGTGCATTATTTTAGTTTAATTTTTAGGTGATTAGATTAATTTTATGCTTTGGTTAGGTTATCGTGTAGATTAAGTTCATTAATTACCCTCTATCGATACCACTTTAACATATTTAATCAAATAATTATGAGCCAATGTATGACATAAAACCACAAGGAATTTAAACCAGTAATCCATCCTAGGAAAGAAAAGTACCTAATGCAATTGGCTCATAATTAATGATTAATTAAGCTAAAGGGTTTAATTTAAGTCCTTTCATAACCCTTCCCACACATATGGGTTAGGTATGATTTTCTTATGTTTACTTAGGTTATTGAACACCTAAGTATCTACCCAAGAAGGATTAGGTTTAGGTGATTAAGTTTCAAGATTAATTTTGGTATTGAGAACTTGATTTGATTAATTAAGTAGATCATTAGTGGATTAACCTTAATTAGATTTGGATTTAAGGAAGAAAGACAGTTTATGGAATAGCTTAAGAAAAATATCCCAAAATCATTCCATAAACCTCCTAATCACTTAAACAAAGTATAATTATCTTAATCAAGCAATTAAACCACGTTCACATGCTTGATTAATTATATTAAAAGAGTGATTAGAGTTTATTAGTTAATTTCCCTGGATAACACATTAATAAATTCTAAGAAAATTAGGACAGGTAGAAGTCATCCCACTAAACATGCCTGAGAAGTTTGGAATTAATTAATGAAATCATTACGGAGTAATTATGATTATTAAATTTTTAAATAAACCTTAATTAAGGAAAATATACAATCAAAAACAATTTTATTAGATTCTCCTCTGATGTATCTTTAAAATGAACTTGAGTACTACTTTTTAAATTTTTCTACAATTAGTTATGAATTTAGGAAATTTCAATTGATTTAAGTGATTTTTATGAATTCTACTAATTTAATTTATTAAAATAAATCATTTGACACTCAAAATTCAATATCTTTTAATCCAAAGGTCATTTTGACTTGAAATTTTTATGGTAGGTGCATTTTAACATCAATTATAATCTCTGGAAATTTCAACTTAATCTAAAATATATTTTTGGTTTAATTAAAAAAGTTTAGTAAACTCAAATTAAGCTCAAAATATTCTGTAAAATTTAAGGATTTTGGGTTCGTTGGATTCCACTCAGAAAGATAAATCCAAAAAGCCCTTTTTGTAAATTTCAATTAAGTATTTTATTTTCTATGAATTTTTAAAGTTTCAGGTGATTTTAATTAAATTTTTAAATCAAAAAATTTGTGCAACACTAACATGGCAACGAGGTGCCATGTGGAGCCGTGCGATTGGACGTGTGCACCATGCAGCATCACACGATTCATGTGCGGTGCCACATTAGCTAGATGGGTGGGAAACAACCGGTCAACATAGAGTGACGCGACTTCTATCGTCGATTGACACCGATGGACGGCATGCGATCCGAGGCAGAGGAGAGGATCGCGATTGGCACAATTTGAGCCATTTGATTGCACGAATCGCATGATCAGAAGTTCCAGATCTCATTAGGTGATTCGAAGGCCCGGGTTGCACGATCAAAGCCGTCCAATCCCATGAACCGCAAGATCGGATGGTGGCTAAAACCCACCAGGGATGAACAGTGATTTCAGGATTTTTTTAAGAAAAAAATAAGATTTCTAAGTGTAAACTTAACCAAATGGACTCATTTTTGCATCGATTCACACTGAAAAAATTTATATTTTCTAATTAAGATAATTTAAAGTAAAAATTCTTGATTGTCTAGAATAGATTCCTAAAAATCATGTGAAAACCATCACAAAATGAGGGATCCTAAGGCCGGCTATAGTTTTTGAAGATTACTTTACTGGGGATGATTTTTGGCGGTGATGGTGACTCAAGCACGCTGGCGAATGAGCGAAGAATCCTTGGACTGAGCTTAGATCCTCGCCGTCACGTCAAAATGATGTTTCCTTCGGTGATCATCATTTCCTCGCTGAAATCCCCTTAGTTTTGGAGTATTTCTCTCCAAAATGAAGTGGATGTGACTTCTAATGGCTTTGGGAGATCTAAGAGAGGGAGAATGAGAGGAATGAGGGTTTCCTTTAGCCACTAAAGCCTTGGAATGAAAAGTGAAGTCAAATGAACTAAAATCCACTTTTTATTTAAAATTTTGGCTCCAAACTCATGTCATTTGGCTTGGGGGTCGTTGGGAATGAAAGAGAATCATCTTAGGTTGCTCTCTATGGTTGGCTAAGGCATGGAAATGAATGACAAGGTGCCCTAGCCAAAGGGAGGTGAGTGTCCTTCATGCCAAGTGTTCTAATGGGAGAGGTGAGGTAATTTTACCTCCCCATGAGTCATGGCTATCCCAACCACTCCTTGGGTTAGAAATTTAGTGTCCTTGGTGCCTACGTGGACCAATGGATGAGTGCCAAGTGGCCAAGGAAGAGAAGCGACCACTTGGGAAAGTGTCTTTTCTCATGGAATGCCCTTGAACCAAGGGCAAAGTGGTCATTTGACATTGAATTTGATTTGGGCAGATTTTAAATAAGTCAAAAGTAAGTTGCGCCAAATTTTATGTAGTTTGAAGTTCAATTGGTTTAATTTGGGTTAAATTGACCCATTTGGGTCAAATAGGGTCAAAATGGGTTAGGTTGACCAATTGGTCAAATTAGGTCAAACCAAGAGTTAGGTCAAGTTCAAATGGCTATTTTGACTATATTGGTTCAATTGGTTTCAATTAATTTGGTTTAATTTGGATTTAATTTAGATTTTGGCCAATTTGATCCTTTAAGTCAATTTGGGCTAAGTTGATCAAATTGACCCAATTGACCAAATTGGCTTGAATAATGGCTTGGTTTGAGTTTGGTTGATCATTTGGAATGGATTGGTATCTTTTTTTCCAATCAATTTGATTTATATTTGATTTTAGCTTGATTTGACCTTTTAGGTCAAGTTGGGTTCATGGTCAATTGGCTAAGTTAAGTCTAGTTGGTCAATTAGCCAAATTGGGTTTAATTAAGGCTTTGGTCAAGTTCAATAATCAATTTGGAGTGAACTTGAGCCATTGGTTGCACTCAATTTGGTTTAGGTTGCAATTTGGCTAGTTTTGGTTCATGTGGGTTAAAGGGTTGACTTGGTTTGACCCCATTTCATGATAATTGATTAACCTATGATGATCAACAAGTATGACATGAAGTTTGGATTGGCTTAATTTATTTTGATTTGGGTTGAATTAAATTTTGGTTCATGTAGGTCAAATTGGCCACTTTGGATCAAGTGAGCCAATTGGGTTTAGTTGGCTTGATCAAGGCTTGATTCAAGTTTGTTTGAACTCAAATATGGATTTATGATTGAAATTTAAATCCATTTGCAAGTGATCTAGAATCAAATGAGTTTTGATTTATTTGACAATTTCAAGTCAAAAGGGTGAACATGAGTTTGACTTGAATTTTTTTTGGTTTTGGTTTGAGGATTGAAGTTTATGTTTATATTTGGATTCATGATTGAAGGATTGATTGAATCATGAAGAAAAATGAAGTGTTTGGCTTGATTTGAGTTTGATTTGGCTAAAGAATTTGACTTGAAAGGCTTAGGTTGGATTTTGGTTGAATTTGAGTTTGAGTTTTGAATTTGGTTTTGGATATTTGAATTTATAATTCATTTATATTTGTGAATATAAATGAGAATATAAATGGGTTATGAGAAAATTTCTTGAATTTGAATTGATTTGGATTTGATTTGAGCTAAGTCCATAAGATAGAATCAAAGGGTTAGGAAAGATTTTTGGAATTTGAATTTGAGTTTTGGATCATGGGTTTCAATTATTTGGAATTAATTTGAGTTTAGGGAAAATCAATTAGGTTGGAATTGATTGTTGATTTAATTTGGAGTTTCACTTGAAGGAAGGAAGTGAGGAATGTGTTTCAAGCTATAGGGTAGGCAAATTTTCCTAACACCCTTAAGGCATGATCTATTCCTATGGCTAACTCTTCTAAGTCTCTAAAAGGCTAAGTGTCCACCTAATCACTAGATGTGTCCTAAGACTAAGGTATTCTTAAAGTATGAGAGAAGTCTTATGTCTAAGATGGAGGAGTTGAGAGCTCATTCCAATAATGAGGTCAACAAGAAGGTTTGGTGATTAAATAATAATTAAAAAAGCCTAATTATATGTTTAATCCCATCGGTACCATGTGGGCCGCTGATGCAGCATGTGCTTTCCACATGGTGTGAAGGGATTGGGTCTTTAACTTATCACATCATAGTGCCACATCAGCGGTGGCGTTATGCGCTTTCTCCTCAGCCGTCCAATCAAGGATCAGACGACTGAGATTAAAGCCATGGTTCTAAAGGGTGAAACATGGGATGTCATGTTTTAATCTCACCATCCATCCAAAATGCATGGATGGATGGCCAGAGATTCATCCCTATAATTCCCTGTGAGCAATGGAGACCGTCCATGTTCTAGGGCAAGATCCAGGCTCGATTGAGCTTGGATTGGGCTAAAATTTAGCCTACACCTTCATCATACAATGGAGATCATATCCAATGGCTAGTTTATCATGCAATAAAAATTACTTTCATAAATCTCCATAATATGGCTAGATTAAGATTGGAAAAATGGTTTACCTCATCGGAGGTGATCACCATTATTTGATTCCCTTGGGGAAGCTTCGTCTAGTGTAGACGAAGCTTTGATGATAGTTTGAGGTCTTGAGTTGGGTGGTTTCTTCTAGAGGCCAACTCTACCCTGAACTCCTTGTGGCTTTGATCGAACTAGCACCCATTTTGCTTTTGGAGCTTGGGAAAGAGCTTAGACAAGCTCGATTGTGGTCCCTGAGGGAGTTTGCAAAGGGAATTGGGCTGGTTTTAAGTGTGGAGTGAGATTGGATTATGGTTTTCTTCCCCTATTTTTAGCTTGAGAAATTGATAAATGGGAAGTTCAAACTCTCTAGGAAGCTTAAGAAGAGTAGCTGCTTTCAGTTCCTTTGCTTCAATCAAATTAGCAAGAGTGAAGATTGAGAATTAGGGGAGTATATCTCCCCAAGGGCAATCAGATAACCACAAGCCTCCTTGCCATTTTGATCCAATTGAACTTATGCCATGGGTTTGTTAGGTCATTTAATGTCCTTGAATGATTTTGGCCGGGGAAGAAGTGGGTGAGGTGGCCATGTGCTTGAATTGAGTGGAAGGTGGATTCCATGTGCTCCATTTCAAGGCATGTGGTGGGTTGGCCATTGGGCTGGTTAGGTGACCCAAACCTATTGGGTGGGTGCACCACTCCCTAGTGTTCACTTGATCCTAAGAGGGTGCTAAGTGGTTATGGAGAGGATTTGACCAAATTCCAAGTGGATATGGCCTAGGGTAAAATGGTCATTTGACCTTGATTTCAATTTGGGCATATTTGGTATGATGCAAAAATAGGTTTGGCCAAGTTTCATTGAATTTGGAGTTGGTTTGATGTGATTTGGCTCATGTTGACCCATTTAGGTCAAAATGGGTCAACTTGGGTCAAGTTGACCAATTGGTCAAATTGGGTCAAACCAAGGGTTGGGTCAAGTTCATATGACCATTTGAAATGTTCTGCTAGCTTTGGTTTGATTCAATTTGGTTGAGGTTTGAATTTGTTTCAAGTGAGTTCAATTAGGTCAAATGGGTCAAGCTGACCAATTTGACCTATTTGGGTTAAGTCATCGGTTGGTTTAGGTTTAGTTGGTCATATGAAATGGATTGGTATCTTTGTTTCCAATTAATTTTGGTTATGTTTGAATTTGGCTCAATTTGACCCTTTAGGCCAAGTTAAGTTCAAGGTCAATTAGGCTAGGTTTGGTCTAGTTGGCTAATTGAGACTTTGGTCAAGTTCAACAATCATTTTGGAATGAACTTGACCCATTGGTTTCAATCAATTTGGCTTAGATCAAGTTTTGACACATTTTGACTTTTTAGGTCAAGTTGGGTCAACTTGGGTCAAGTGGCCAATTGGGCTAGGTTAGGCTCAAATGTTGACTTGGTCAAGCTCAAACATTGATCATGAATGAACTTAGATCATTGGTTTCAATCAATTTGGCCTATGGTGGATTTTGGATATGTTGTGCTTCATTTTAGCTAAGTGTTGACTTGGTCAACCCTTAAGTTTCACTTGGTTTGACCCAATTTGAGTGATTGATCATCTCATTATGATTGTTGATCATGATGAGAGGCTTCGATAGACTTAGTTCAATCCAATTTGGTTAGGATTAGAATTTGGCTCATAAGGGTATTTTAGGTCACTTTGGGTCAAGTGAGCCTAAGTAGGTCAAAAGGCTTGGTCAAAGCTTGATTTGAGTTTGGTTGAACTCACATATGGACTTATGATTGAAATATAAATCCATTTACAAGTGGTTTGAAGTCAAATGGGTTTTGATTCATTTGACAATTTCATGTTCAAAGGATGAACATGAGATGGATTTTAGCTTAATTTTTGAATTAAGTTTTGGTTAAGTGTTTGAAGTTTGTATTTATATTTGGATTCATGATTGAAGGATTGATTGAATCATGAAGAAAAATCAAGAGTTTGGCTTGATTTGAAATTGATTTGGCTAAGTTCATGATTTTCACTTGAAAGGCTTAGGTTAGATTTTGAATGAATTTGAGTTTGATTTTTGGATTTGGTTTTGGTTGTTTGAATTTATATTTCATTTATATATGTGAATATAAATGGGTTATGAAAACTTCAAGGATTTGAAGTGATTTGAATATGATTTAAAGCTAAATCCTTAGAGAGGATTAAAGGACTTAGGAAAGATTTGGAATTTTGGATTTAGTTTGATTGATTTGAATTTATATTTCATTTATATATATGAATATAAATGAGAATATAAATAGGTTGTGAGAAAATTTTATGAATTTGAGATGGTTTGAACTTGATTTGGGCTAAGTTCTTAAGAGGAAATCAAAGAACTTAGGAAATATTTTAAACTTGGAATTTCAATCATTGGTTTCAATCATGGGTTTCAATCATGGATTTCAATCACACAGAATTGATTTGATTTTGGAGAAAATCAATTAGGCTTGAATTGATTTAAGTTTGATGTAGATTTGATTTGAAGTTTGACTTGAAGGAAGGAAGTGAGCAATGTGGTTAAAGCTATAGGATAAGAAAATGTTCTTAACACCCCTAGGGCATGACCTACTCCTATGGATAACTCTTCTAAGTCTCTAGGGCTATGTTGAGTGTCCACCTAATCACTAGATGTGTCTTAAGACTAAGGAACTCTTAGTGTCTAATAGAAGTCTTATGTCTAAGAGGGAGGGGTTGAAAGCTCATTCTAAAAATGACATCAACTGGTACTTATTTAATTAGAAAGAGACTAAAGTCCTAAACACACTCCCTAAGAGACTAGAGCATGAGTGGTATGAGCATATGACTTAATCTATAGATGCAAAATCATTTCAAATTTTATTTCATTTTAGACACATCATTTTGACATTGGCTTTAGGATTTCTTATGCCTAAATGCATGATGAAATAGGTTATGAGTCAAATCAGCTAGAAGAAGGTGTTCTCCATCACAAGGGATTCCCTCACAAGTCAAGCATTCCTTTATCGTGCAAGGATGGGGATCTTTCATGTTCAACCGAGAAAGAATTTGCATGCATGATATGAAACATACAACCATATAGCTAAGGGGTTGTTAAATCTTTTAATTATCTTATTTATGTCTTAGGCTATATGATGAGGTTATGAGTTGTTTAAAATTTAGTTATGAGTGATTAGTTGGGTAGAAAAGTTATTTTTATCCTAAGAGCCTAATCATTATCCAAGCCATACATTAAAGCATCAATAATTTAAGAAACTATGGAAAGCATGCCATCCTAATGCACAATGTAAACATAACTTCAAACAATTATATAAACTATCATAAAGAAAAAAGGCGGTGAGTAAGGGTACAACCCAAAGAGAGAAAAGATGGGTAGCCAAGTTCTACCCTTATACAACTGGAATATGAAAGAATAATTATAATTGTATTAAATGCAATGGGGTCTTCTTTCTTCATATCTCCATTTTGATTTTGGTTCCTTCCTTAATTTGGATGGTGCTTGCTTCAAAGGCAAGGCACCCAGGAAAAAGCCTTACGGCCATTGCTCATCATAATCCCCAACTAATCCTAATTCCTATTGTAAAATTATACTTATGTGGGAAAATTCAATCTAGCTACACCTGCAAAATGGAGGTTAGCTAAATATACAAATAATCCCAAGCTATTGTATTTATAATTTGGCCTTAGCACCCTACACATGGGTAACTAAGCCCACCTATCCTAACTTGACTTATGCTTAAGGATTTAAGCAATCTATAAAAAAATCATTCACCTTTATTTTTAATCATTCCTTAAGCATAATCACATGTAGAGAATATGATTAAACTAATATTGGCCTATCATCCAGTCTACAAAGTATACACCCTAACATCTAATCTAAAATAATACATCATGAAAGAAAACATACATCATGTCATACACTGTCCTAACTTAGAGCTAGAAGTGGTGACTTAATTCTAATGTGTGTATTAAGCCTTGTGTGATAAGTCTTGTTAGGCATTAGTGTTGTATTTTGTATGTGTAGAAGGCTTCAATTTAACATGAAAGGTTGATTTCACTTGAAGTTGTTTAATTGATTTGAGAATTTTAATTTGTGTTTTCTTTTGTTTCATTTGATTACACTTACTAAGTGGTAAAGAGAGGAAAAGAGGATTGCCCTCTTTAATCCCTACCTTAACTCACTTTCTAAAGTATATTAATTTAATTTGTTCTCTTTAGTGAATGGTTTATTAAATGATTTAATTATTCCTAAGTTTAGGTTCAATTTAAATAATCCTATTCAAAATGAAAGCCATCTTAAGATTAATTTAATTGAATTACTACCACATGACATATATTAAATCAATCCTTTCCATCACATGTAACATGATTATGATTTAATCCTAAGTGTATTTATACATGCAACATATTTTAGCACACTTAAATGATGAATGTATGTGTATGTTTAAGATTTATATTTTATTTGATTGAATTATTTAACCATATTAATTTAAAACTTTATCCAAATTATTATACAAAAATGACATAAGAACGAAATTAAATAGGCATGCGCTGTTGTTAAACCAGGGAAGTGAGGTAATCAAATGACCTCCTCGAAGTTAGCTAAACCCTCTCGGGATGTACTATATACCCATTTGCATTCAAACATATGTAAATTAGTATACATGAACATAGAAAGTAAGCTCCAAATCATATGTCAAATTAATTCAACCACTTAGTCAATTATGAATGCATGCACTTTTAATGTAAAATGGGATTTTCATTCACTAATCATATATACATATACAAGTATAAAGATATAGGAAAGTACTTGTCATTGTTAAACCAGAGTGAGGTAAACAAATGACCTCCTTAACTAAAGCATCATATTCGGGATGTCCAAACTATATACTTGCTTTTCTTGGACACACATGGATGTATACATAAATGCGAGAAAGAAAACCATGCAAAGATTGAATTTTTTTTATTGAATTATTTATATATATATGAATTAAAACTCTATCCAAATTATAATGTTGAAATACATAAGAATGAAATCAAATGGGTATGTGCCGTTGTTAAACCAGTGAGGTAATCAAAATGACCTCCTTGGGGCTAAGGCCTCATGTTCCGGGATGTCGGACTATATACCCATTACCATTCAATCTTATATAAATCAACACATGAATAGAGGAAAGAGCTCAAAATTCATACACTTAAGCTATAAGCACATGCATTTCTTCTGTATTTATAACTATCATCATAACACATATTATTATTCATTTATATGCTTTTAAAAAATACAGTTGGATTTAATAGAAATAATAGCCACACATATATTAAATTAAATCAACACATGCAAGCTATCATAAAGGAAATCCATTTTTTTACTTGATTTTGAAAAGATGGATGCATGAATTCAAATGACATACCAAATTTAACATGATTGGAAAGAGGATAATCAAATATAATTCTATGATTTATTCAACCAAGCTAGTTCTTAAGGACAATCAAATCAAATAAAATTATTTAAAGCAAACCAAAGCTTTTTTATTAATTAAGTTTTGGATTTGATTTGAATTAAAGAGGAGAAGATAAATCATCACTTGTTGTTTTAAACCCATTCCCACATTAGTGATTTGATTTAATTTAAGGAAATGTAATTAAGTTGATTTTTTGGGTTAATTAAGTTGAACCCTTAATTAAATGAATTAATTACTCTTACCCATGTCACCTTAAAGTAATTAACTAAATAATTATGAGCTAATATGATATACATGGAAAATAAACTTGCAATGATCCTAGGAAATAAAATGGGCCAAATGCAATTGGCTCATGATTAATAGTTAATTAGATTAAGGCACTTAATTGATTACTCTTAGGTTTTTCTGACACATGTGGACTAACCATAATTTCATTAGACTTCTTTAGGTTTTTGAACATGTAATGATACCCCATGATTTAATTAATTAAGGTTTGAGGTGATTATAATTTCAATTTGATAAAGTTATTTAATTAATTAGTTAAATCTTAATTAATTTCATTTTAAAAAAGGGTGAAATGAACTTAGGGAAAGGGGTCCTAACCCTATTTCGTAGTTCACTTACTGTTGAACAATGATTAATAAACTTAATTAACCAATTTATTACTATTCATGGGATTAACTAATCATTAATTAACTTAAAAGAGTAGTTAAGGTTTAATTAGTCAATTTTTCTAATTAAGTGAGCAATAAATCCCAATAAAATCATGGGGAGGTCATCCTATTAAATTAACCCACAAAATTTAGCATTAATTGCTCAAGTAATTAAAGAGTAATTAAACTAATCAATTTTGTAAATAAACTTTAATTACTATTTAAAATTAGTTAAGATCATTTTTAATTAATTCTCCTCTGAAATATCTTTAAAATGAGTATTTATTTGCATTTTTTATTTCTCTATGATTTTTTAAGATTTTTAGAAGTTTCAGCCATTAAAAATGATTAATTAAGCTTAATTACCTAATCTGTTGGCCATGTGCGTTGATGCGCACTTTTCCACATGGCATGATTATACTTAAAACTTATCTCGATTCCTTGCGGTGGTGGACATGCTTTCTAGTCCGTCATCCAATCTAAGATCAGACAACTATGATTAATATCATAGATTAATATGATTAAATTAGATCAATCTAGCTGATCTAATCATGACCGTCCATTCTGATCATGCAGAACAGAAGATGCATGATCTAACGTCATGCTAATGAGGGAGAATGGAGACCGTCTGCCATTGCTCACTTGATTCAATCTTACTCGAGCTCAGATCAACTCCAAAAGGATCCCACACCTTCATGACATCGATCGGAGGGGATCTAATGGTCAAGATCACACGAGATGCAAGTTTTTTTCAAAAAGCTCCAACCCAATTTTGCATAAGGATCAATTTTGGAAGCATACCTTGCTAGAGCTCAAAATCGACAGCTTGAATGATTGAGGAAGCTTCATCAAGTGGAGATGAAGCCCTGTTGAGCAGCAATTAGATCAATTCCTTGATGTTCACTCAGAAGGCCATGAATCAATGATTTAGAGCTCGACTTTGATCAAAATCCCACCTAGTGCTCAAAAGCTTGGAGATGATTCATTCTTGCTCAACGAGGCTTAGGGAAGGTGTTAATTTTGAGTTTGATGGAGAAATAGAGAAGTTTGGTCAGAAATGGGAGTGTCCTATTTTGGGATAGAAAGGAATGGCATTTTCTTATCGAAGAATGAGCTTGGGAGCTTAGAGAATGGCTTTAACTGCTTTATTTGGGTAGCTAGGGCTCTACAGAATGATTTTTGTATGTGTTTAGAAATGAGGGGGTGTATACCCCTTCATCTTGATTGATGGTGGGATCAGGTTTGGCTTTTAGTGGCCATCAACCATCTCAAGGAGTAGTGGTGGTAGGGAGGAGGTGAGTTGGCTGCATGGTTGGTTGAAAGGTGGCTACCAAAGGAATCATGTGTCCTATGGGTTTCAAATGCTCCAATGGAGGGTGAGGTGATTTCACCTCCCATGGGTCATGGCCAACCCAACCACCCTCTAGGTTAGGTTGGACAGTGTCCTAGGTGCCTAGGTGGACCATTGGGAGAGTACCAAGTGGCCAAGTAATGGAAATGACCACTTACATGAGTGATTTATCTCATGTGATGCCCTTGAACTAATGGTAGAATGATCATTTTGCATTAAATTTGATTTGGGTAGATTTGCAATAAGCCAAAAGTGGGTTAGCCCAAATTTCAAGTCAATTGGAGTTGATTTGGTTAGATTTGACTCATTTAGGTCAAATTTGAGTCAAGTTGACCAATTGGCCAATTGGGTCAAACCAAAGGATGGGTCAAGTTCATATGATCAATTGGGATGTTTTGGTTCAATTGGTTTGGTTTAATTTGGCTTAGATTTGATTTTTGGCTCATTTGAATTCATTTGGGTCAAATGGGTTAAGTTGACCAATTTGACCAAATTAATTTGACTTGGGTTGGGTGTTGGTTTGGGTTTAGTTGACCAATATAGAAGATTATTGTAGGCTTTGATTTCAATTAATTTGGGTTGGCTTTCTTTAGACCAACTTGAATATTTAGGTCAATCACTAGGTCAATTGGGTTCAATTGGGTCCAATGATGGCTTTGGTCAAGTTCAACAATCAATTTAGAATGAACTTGAGCCATTAGTTGCAATCAATTTGATTTATATTTTGATTTGGCCCAATTTGGTCTTTTAGGTCAATTTGGGTCAACTTGGGTCAAGAGGACCAATTGGGTTTGGTTTCACTCAATTGATGGTCAAGTCATATTCAAATAATGATTTTGATTTGGTATGAAACATTGGTTTCAAGGATTTGAATCTTAGGTTTACAATTTGGCTAGTTTGGGTTCATATGAGTTAAGGGTTGACTTGGTCAAATGACCAAGTTGACTTAGTTTGACCAATTTGTGATAATTGATCAACTAGGTGATCAAATCATGATGGGAGGGATGGGCTTGGTTCAATCAATTTGGGAAGGATTAGAACTTGGCTCAAATAGGTCAATTGGCCACTTTGGGTCAAGTGGACCAATTGGGTTTAGTTAGGTTTGATTTTGGGTGAGTTTGATTTAGTTGAGATTATATATGGATTTGGGATTGATATATAAATTCAATTACAATTAACAGGTTCAAATGGGTTTTGGTTCATTTGAACATTTCAAGTCAAATGGGTTATTGGGTATGATTTGGGTTGATTTTGGTTTGGCTTGATGATTATAGATTTCATTTGTGAATATGATTGAAGGAATGATTGATTCATGTGAAAATCATTTGAATTTGGGTTTTGGAATGATGGAATTTAGCTAAGTCCATGGAGTTGAGTCATGTGGCTTAAGTTTGGATTTTCATTTAGTTTAATTTAATTTTGATGATTTAAATGTATATTTCATTTAAATTTGTGAAGATGATTGAAAATATGATACATTTGTAGAACGTCAATTGAGTTTGACTTAATTTTGATTAAGATTTGGCTAAGTCCATGGGATAGGTTATATGGCTTAGGAAGGGTTTTAATTTAATTTGATTTAGTTTCATTTAGTTTTGATCATTTGAATGTAGATTTGATTTATATTTAGGAAGATAATTGAAAATATAAAATGATTATGAGAAAATAAATTGATTTTGGATTGATTTAGATTAAAATTTGGCTAAGTCTGTGGGATAGGTCATATGGCTTAGGATGGGTATCAAGTTTGGATTTGATCATGGGCTTCAATCATTTGGTTTTCAAATTTGGGTTTGGATTGATATTTGAATTTGATGTTTGAATTTAAATTGATGTTTGGTTTGAGAAGGTGAACATGGATCAGATTTGGGTTGTAGGATAGGTGGACTATCCTAATCCCTAAGGCATAACCTAACCCTATGGTTAACCCTTCTAAGTCTTCAGGCTTATGTTAAGTGTTTAATTGTTTGAAGTTATGACTATGGAAGTCTTAGTATCTAGAAGACTCCTAAGTTTAAGATGGGAAGGTTGAATCCGCATTCCAAAAGTGAGGTCAATAGGCCTTAGGCTCCATAGTGTTGCCCTTGGAGATAGATGATTGGAAGATTGAAGCCAAGTTTCACATTATAGACTCAGATACATCTTTTAAAGCTTTGCTTGGGAGACCATGGATACATGAGAACTACATAGTTCCATCTTCTCTACATCAGTATATGAAGTTTGTCAGAGGTGGGATCGTCTATTATGTCAAAGGAGATCTCAAGTCATTTACGTTCATGGGTGGCATATATGAGGATGCAGCTTACTACCTCCCTCAAAGTCAACAAGTCTATTCTCACAAACTTGGCCAATGTTTAAAAATAAAAGAAAAAAAAAGAAATAGAAAAAGATAAAGAAAAGATGAGAGAAAATGAAAAAGAAAATAAAAGGGAGCGAAAATAGACTTGGAGGAGGAAGTGGAGCCTGACATTAGATTCCATCCACAGTTCTTTACTCCATTTGAACATATGGGTAGGACAACCTGACCTCCACCAGGCAAAGGAAAAGGCTAGTTCAGAGGCAGTCCCAAGGGTGGAAAACCTCCTAATTGGTCATCCAATAGAAGATATATCCCAGCTACCAAGAGTACAGCTGTTATCCATATAAACTTAGAATCTAGTTCATAGGATGAGTATTTTATGATTAGCACACTAGCTAGCTCTTCTCGGTAGATTCTCTTAGAGGTGGCTTGAGATAGTGATGAAGACCAAGCTCCAAAGCAAAGCATAAGTTTATTCAAGTCTATACCTGAAATAGTTAGGCATCAGTTGGGAACCTTAGCTCTAACACCACTTTCCTCTCAAAAAGATGAGGGGTTTGGTTAAGGAAGCCCTAAGTCATCTACATGTGAAGACTCACAAGTTCTTTCAGGAGCATCATCCTCAAGTCAAGAAGTTGATGTAGAACTTGAGGATGATTCATATAAAGATTTAATAGTATTACCTTATGGTTGGTACTTTCCTTGTGTTCATAATTTAGCAAAGAAAGGGTTAATCCCACATACTTGGTCAAAGCATAAGTTAGACTACTTCAAAAGAATATGGAAGAACAAATACAAAATCTCTCAATCAAGACCAAGACTAGGATTCAGTACAGTGGGTCCAGTTGATGATGATAAATACTGCTTAGCCATCACCAATCATTTAAAATCTGATAGGTTCTTTTCAAATCACATTAACTCATATGAGGAACTATGCTTAAAACATCGATGATCTAGATGATTTTGAAGTAAAAGATGCCGAGAGTTCAAAGAAGAGATCAAGTCAACCATCAATGAGCTCAAGGAAATAAACTTAAAAACTTAAGAAGATCCACCCCCAATATACATCAGTTCTTTGTTGAATGAAATTAAAACTAATGACTTTGTTAGGCTATTCACGGAGTTTAAGGACTACTTTGCATGGAATTATGAAGAGATGCCTAGATTGGCTCCTGACATAGCAGTTCATAAACTAGCAAAAGGGCATACTGCTAACCTTATCAAGCAAGCTCCTAGATGCATGTGATTAGACATAGAACAACAGGTCATTTATGAAGTCAAGAAATTGATCGATGCTGGCTTCATCCGGGAAGAAAAATACCCTACCTGGTTAGTCATCCTCGTTAAGAAAAGAATGGCCAAATTCACATATGCCAATTTTAGGATTTAAATAAGGCATGTCCAAAAGATGAATTTTCACCCAATCCCGAGTCGATAGTGGTCATTGCCTCATCTCATGCGCTTCTCTTCATGGATGGCTCATTTGATATAACCAAATAAAGATAGCCCAAGATGAAATAAACACTACTTTTAGAACCCCGATCAAAATCTATTGCTATATATGGTCATCTTTATCCTTAAAAATGTCAGTGCTATATACCAGGGGGCTATCACTTGAATCTTCGATGAACTCATTCATCATCAAGTCGAGTGTTATGTTAATGATCTCATGGTCAAAAGTAGAAAAAAAGAAGACCATCTCTTTGACTTGAGAGTAGTTTTCAAATAGTTAAGATAATTTAACCACAAAATGAACTCCCTGAAGTGTGCATTCATCATAGCTTCAGGGAAATTCCTTGGATTTGTTGTCCAATACTAGGGAATTAAAATTGATCCAGAGAAGATCAAGGTGATATTCGAAATGCCACACACTAAAAGTTTAACTCAACTTAGATTATTCCAAGTGGTTTATCATATCCAAGATGCTTTATATCCAACCTATTAGAAGATGTTAGCCATTCTAGAACTTGTCAAAAGGATGCCAAGTTCAAGTGGGGATGATAAGTGTGAGCATGCCTTCAAGACATCAAGCATTACCTAAGCATTATTGTCGCTCTATGTCTCTATCCCGCAAGCCATACTTTTACTCGCCGCATTAGACTCCTTAGTGCTTTGTTGGCCCAAGCCAATAATAAAGGGAAGGAAAATGCACTATACTACCTTAGCCATCATCTAATCCTTACTGAGGCTAATTATCCACCCATTTAGAATCATTGCTTAGCTTTAATCTTTGCATCCCAAAAGCTACAACACTACATGCTTCCTCATAAAGTGAACTTAATCTCTAAGATTAATCCATTACAAATATCTCATGACACCCAACGCTATCCATGATGGTACATGGTATTACCTTGTACCCTCCTCGCGAAAAGAATAAGCGCATATCTTAATAAAGACACCGCACTTCCTGCTAACTCTCTGCTTAATGATGATCTCCACGATGAACAAATCATGAATTTAGGGGATACTACCATTCATCACTAAGAGATGTACTTTGATGGTGCAGCTTCCTCTCAAAGAGAAGAAGAACCATAATCTACTATTCCAAGAAAGGCAAGGGCAGGAATAGTTCTCTTAACTCTGGACTGTGATGAAATCAAATTCTCATATCATCTGTCCAATCCTTGTACCAACAATGAAGCTGAATATGAGGCTCTGATTGCTAGTCTAGAGGTAGCCATTACTTTAAGCATCTAGAACATCATCATCTTCAGGGATTCTCAACTAGTTATCAACCAAATCGCTGGGTCCTATAAGGTTATAAAGCCTAAGCTCCATCACTACCACAAGTACACCATGGAGTTGTTGCCCCAAATCCTAGAGGTTAACATTTATAAGATTCCTCAAGGAGATAATGCCGTAGCATATGTTTTAGCCAAGCTTCACAAGGAGTTGGCATGTCTGGAGGATGAGTTCATATCAATAAAGGTCCAAAATAGACAAGTCTTATCCCTTATTGATATTAAACTCATCAAAAAGTACTCTCTTGAAGGGGGGGATGCCATTGCCAAGAAGGATGAGAGTTAGATTGGAGGCAACAATTCATAGATTACCAAAATAAATGCAAACTACCTTAAGAGAAGTCGTAAGTCCATCAGCTGAAGTAGAGAGTACTTTACTATGCTCTTCTGGATGGTGTCTTATACCGACGGTCTTTCGATCATATGTGGTTATGTTGTTTAGACAAGAATGAAGCTCGTAAGATCATGACTGAGGTACACTCTAGATTATGTGGAGTCAACCAATCTGATCCAAAGATGAAAGCCAAGATTAAGAGACTAGGATACTACTAGCCTTTGATGATTAAATATTACATGGATATGGCAAGGCGATGCCACCAATGTCAAATACATGGTGTGGTCCTACACCAACCACCCAACATTCTACATCCTACATTGGCCTCATGGCCATTCAAATGTTGGGGTACCGACATAGTGGGTTTGATTGATCCTCCTTCTTCCAAGGATTATTAGTTTATCTTAGCTACTACTGGCTACATTTCTAAATGGCCAAAGGCGAATCTACTTAGAGATGTCACATCTTAGCATGTGCTCCAATTTTTTAGGAACCATATCATATATAGGTTCAGAGTGCCTTGATGAATTATTTCTGATAATTTTATTGCATTCAAGAGTACGGAGATCAATAACTTTGCCTAGAGGCACAGCATAGATTGGAGATATTCTACCATCAACTACCCGAGGGAAAACTTAAAAGCCTTCAATAAAAACTCTCATCCAAATACTAAAGAAGACACTGACAATAATAAGTTTACGTGGCATGAGTAGCTTGAAGCCTTATGGCATACCACACCACATATAGAACTCTAACTTAGTCTACCTTTCTCTTAGTGTATGGGTTCAAGCCATTCTACCATTAGAAGTCCAACTCCCATCACTTAGATAGTTGGGGTAGCAAGATCACGAGCGTAACACCAAGTGAGAAGAGCTCGAAGGTTTGGAGGAGAGATTCTTGTGGTCATGCTAAAACCTCAAGTTGTATAAAGTTAAAATAATTCTAGCTCACAACAAGTTGGTCCATCCTAGAGCTTTTCAAGTAAGAGAGCTTATTTTAGTTCTAAGGAGACCGATTATTTCCTGTCATAAGATGGGAGTCAAGTTTGAACCCACTTGGGAAGGCCCTTTTGTCATAAGGAAGGCCTACCAAGTAGGATCTTATCAGCTTATTAATTATAAGGGAGAGCAGTCAATGCTTCTAATTAATGGTCTCTACTTAAAGAAAAATTATAAATCATGTCTGAAAATAATTATCATCAATGAAAATTCCATTTTGAATTCAATCTCTTCCATGTTGAAAGTATTCTTATTTGCGAATCTACCATGATGTATTTTGGGTAGGTGTAAAGAACACAAGTAGCATCTATCATTCATTGACTTAATATAAACACAAATTACACACAAACATATAAAATAAACACATATCTTTTATCTCGTGACGAAAGATAATCCCCAAGGACACTCATTCAAGAAATGCTAGGTTAGCGACGTACTACCCTGCTAGTGTGTCATCCAATCATCTTCTTGCTTTAGAGGATGTAATTATGCTATACTTTTCTTCCTTACTTGGCCACTGCACACTGATGAGCACTTGTTAGTTTGGTAGGCCTTACTGCATGGCCAGTAAGCTACCTTATGTTGGCTTCATTTAAGAGGATGTGAGTTTCCTATGCTTTTTTCTTGGATTAGTCTTCATACACTAACTAGGTTGAGTATATTTAATGTTTAGGATAAGTCTCCTAGCAGCTCCTTCTCTCCTGACTGCTTCAAGTTTATGTCCAGTCCTTGGCTCTCGCTTAGTCGCCTAGGTCGATAGCATCTGTCCCACCGATGACACTATCCGATGATCGCTCGCGAAAGTTGTAAGCCTACATGCTTTCTTTCCGATTGATCATTTCACATCGAAGCACCTTAGGTTGGTTGGTTCTCACTATGCTGACTGAAACACCACTCATATTGACAAATACACCTTAGGTTGGTTGGTTCTAGCACCTCAAGATACACCACTCATGGAAGATGCAAGTCTATTGTGCTTTCTCCTTGAGTTGGCCATCGTACACCTATAGGCATTCTTTTCCATGGCTCGATAACCCTAGCAAAGACCTCCTGGGCACTATATTTGGATCATGTCCTTGACCCAATTTAGACATTTCCAGTTACTATTAGATAGTTACCCTTTCCTAGTAACCACCCCTGGATGTGCGATTCTCTTGTTTAGTAACTGAGATAGTCAATGCCGACATAGCTCTTTCTCGCAGTGATCCCTTAGGGGTCCACGTAAACATATAAAAAATATATATATTCACTTGTGGATTAGGAGGACACCCGTAGCAATACCTTTCTCAAAGCAAGCATCCTATCTTTAGGGTAGTGTCAGTAAAACTTCCTATAGAAATTGTCGACCACTCTTGAGTTGATATAAGTCCCTAGCAACATTCACTTAGTAGTCGCCCCTAAGTTAGGTTTGATTTGTTTTGCTACCAACAGGTCTCCCCAGTAGCTTTTCCCTACTTTAAAAGAAGTAAGTCTGCTATGCCTTCTTCCTAGCATAGCCATTGCACACCGAAAGGCAATCCCTTAGGTTGGCTAGCTCTACCCACAACCAGTAGACTATCCCTTTGGATTTGTAAACTGAGATAAGTCGATATAGCCCTTCGGGTCCATCCACCAACATGGTCCATAAATTAAATCTATCAAATTTCATATCCCTAACGAATATTTTCAAATCAAACTAAACCAAACAAACCATATCAAATCACATGAAATTAAGATAAAATTAATCGACTACTTTGAGTTGACATAAGATATTCTCAATAGATTTAATTGTTAGTTCATCTATGTTATGTTGATGCACAAGCTTTCACACAAGGAAAGGTTAGCTAGCTTTCAAATATTTTGATATTGCATAAAAAAAATCATAGCCTCAATAAGTTCTTAATGGTAATATCAAAATTAAATTAAATTTTTTAGTGGAGCCCCAAATCATATATAAACAAGTCAAGCAAATAAATTCAAAACCAACCTATTAGCCAATTAAACCAACTCTCCAATAGAGTCTAAATTGAAGAAATCCAACCAAACTCTTATTCCTGGATACATCCCCAAACAAATCTGACATCAAACTCAAATCCCAATCCCTATGGATAGAACTTGCTTCTTTACAAATTCAAAGACTAGAGCCCATATCTCTAACAGATATGCCTCCACATCAATTAAAACATAATAAATTAAAGTCAATTCGATCTTAATCCCTAGTGGATTATAGATTCTTATCCCTAGCAGATCTTTTTTTCCATAAATCATATAATCAAATCAAATTCAAACTTTATCCCAAACAGATTTTCTTCTTCTATGCCCTCGATAAAGACCCTCGCATGTCATGTCCAATGCATGCATGTTCCCCTAGCATATCTCCCTCCATGTCCTTGACATAGAATTCTCATCAAATCTTATTTCTTCTCTTATGCACACCTATAATACTTCAACCAAAAGCCTAACAATGTATTCGTTCAACTTACATCATCTTAACATTGTAATCAACATTTTATGATTTGTGATGGTGCAAGCTCAAACTAACTATACAATATCATGCTAAACATATTATAGTGTGAATTAACACACTATATTATATTATAATATATGATGTTATATTATAATTTTCAATAATATAATATATTATCTAACAATACACCTCATTAGAATCACTTAAAAGGAATAAATAACAAATTTTCTCAAAAATATGAATAATGTTCATTTTGGATGTAAAATTATTCTTTTTCTATTAGAAATGGTACACAATAGCATAATTTTGGTGTTGTTTCTTGGTGTGTGTGTTATGAATTTGGCCAAATTTTTCCATCTCAAACTTCAAATTAAGATTTTTGTGAGTTTTGACCCAATGTATTATAACAAAAGTAAAACATACTAAAATGTACAATAACATTTAGTAACACACATTCATATATATATGTGAAGTTATATTGTTATGTACATTATATTTTAGTATTCTTACATATAATATATTATCTTACATTACACCTTAAAATGAACCACTTTAAGCAAAAAATTATAAAATTTGGTTGAAAATGAACATTTATTTTGGATGCAAAATTCCATTCTTTTGATTAAATGACACACCATAGTACATCCCCAATGATGTTCCCTAAAGCTTCCCTTAAATTTGGCAAAATCCCATCATCTCTGGCCATAAATCAAAATTTTTATGATTTATACCAATACAAATTCTACTACATCATACTATACCAAACTAAAATATGCTAAACAATAAGCAGTTATACACAATACTATGCTATAAAGCATGACACTACATTATGTTTTGGCATCTTATATTATAATACACTATAACATATTATATTTTATTATATTGCATATCACATCACAAGGGATTGCTCAAGATAAAAAATCATTAAATTAGTTTAAACAATAAAAAACTATATATTTTAGTCGTATATCTTACATATTTTAAATTGAAATAATATATTATGATGCCATGCTCTACTTATTATGAATTTAGCCAAATTCCACCATTTTAAAGTCTAAATCAACATTTTTATAAATAATTCTATTGTAGGCTCGACTGCATGATTGCAAAATACTAAAAGAATTTAAAATGCATAGAATAATATATTATGATATATGATGTGATACTATGCTACAACATATAATATTTATTTTGAACATAAAATCTTACTTATTAGAGTATATATGGCATAGCACACCTTTGGTATTACAACCTAATCCCCACTTCAAATTTAACAAATTTCATTATCTAATTTATTAAATCAATATTTTTATGATTTATATTAATATAGACTATAGGGCACAATACCATAACATACTAAAACATTTCAAAACATATTATAACATCCAAAAACACATCACTACATGATCAAATATATGATGCTACATTATACTATAATATATGGTATTATAATATGAATTAGGGTTAGGGTTTAGGGTATTCAAAACTCTAATAGTCAAGGGAAAGTCTCTTGAAGGCATTTTCTTTAGCTACCATAACTATGTTAGGATTAGGCCATTCTTTAGATCTACTCCTAATGACATCTTTATTCAAAGTTTAGGGTTTAGGGTTAGGGTTAGTTTAGGGTTTAGAGTTTAGAGTTAGTTTAGGGTTTAGGGTTTAGGGTTTAGGGTTTAGGGTTTGGAGTTTATGGTTTATGGTTTAGTGAGTTTAGAGTTTAGTGATTATAGTTTTATGATTTGTGTTTTAGGGTTTAGTGGTTTATGGTTTAGGGTTTAGGGTTTAGGTGTGGGTTTAAGGTCAGTGGGCCCAGGGCAGGTTTTAGGGTTTAGGATTTAGGGTTTAGGTTTGCCATTATAGTTTATATTTTATTTATTATTATTTATTTGTTTAGGATTTTATCTATTTTTTAGGTTTTAATTAATTTAGGTTTAGTTTTAGCTTTTAGGTTTTAGGGTTTATGGTTTGTTTAGGGTTAGGGTTTATGGTTTAGGGTTTAGGGTTTAGGGTTTGGGGTATAAGGTTTAGGATTTAGGGTTTCTTTTGGGTTTAGGTTTAACGCTTAGGGTTTAGGGTTTATGGTTTAGGGGTTTAGGATTAGGATTTGTGGTTTAGGTTTGGGGATTTAGGGTTTAGGGTTTTTAGGGTTTAGGGTTTAGGGTTAAGGGTTAGGCTTAGGGTTCAATTTTTAGTTTAGGGTTTAGGGTTTTTGGTTTTTGGTTTTTTAATAGAACAAATTTAGATTCAACATTTCTTCATTTTTATTTCATCAACCAAGTTACACACCAAGTTTTCAAAGTGATAAGCGATGACAGATAAAAAATGGGCATGCATAGAGAAAATTAAAAACCTTAGATAGCTAGAACCATCTCTACTCTAAAGACATAGTTCCATATGCAACAGATCAGATCGACCGTTCTTCAATTTTTCCAGTTCTCATCAGAACCACGTCGACCTCTTGAGTAGCGGGAACCACCATCATATCCCCGATCTCTCCCTCCATCACCACCATGGTTGTAACCTCTATCGCTCCTCCTGCCAAAATAACCACCACTGCTCTGACCACCACCTCCATATCCACCAGCACCTCTATATCCCCCACCTCCACTGTAATAATTGCCGCCTCTGCCTTTGCCTCCACTGCTAGATCTAGACTGAGCCTGGTTGATGGTGATGTTCCTATCGTCAAGGTTCTGCCCATTCTTAGGGTTTAGGTTTATATTATTAATTTATTTAGTTACTTTAGGTTTAGGTTTAGAGTTTGGGTTTTAGTATTTGGGTTTAAGGTTTAGAGTTAATTTAAGGTTTAGGGTTTAGGCTTTAGGGTTTTGGGTGAGGGTGGTTAGTTAGTGATATGGTATTAGGGTTTAGCGCTAGGTTTATTATTTATGGTTAGGTTTGGGTTAAGGTTTAGGTTTAGGGTGGAGAGAGAGGTTAGTTTAGGGTTTATGGTTTAGGGTTTAAGGTAGGTTTAGGGTTTAGGGTTTAGGGTTTTATTTAAAAAAAAAGAACCCGACAGCCAACATTTGTTTAGTTTATTTAGTTTATTTTATTTTATTTTAATTAGTTTAATTTTATTTACTTTAGGTTTATTTTTATAGTTTATGTTTTAGTTTTAGGTTTAGGTTATGTTTATTTTTAGTTTAGCTTATTTATATATTTTTAAGTTTAGGTTTAGTTTTGGTTTTAATTAAGGTATATTTTTAGGTTTTATTTTTTAGTTTATGTTTAGGTTTATTTTTAGACTATTTTATTTTATTTAGTTTAGGTTTAGGTTTAAGTTTAGGCTTAGGATTTATTTATTTTAGTTTTATTTATTTTAATTTAGGTTTAGGTTTATTTTATTTTTATTTTAGGTTTAGGTTTTATTTTTCATCTATTTTTAGGTTTTATTTTTAGATTTAGAGTTTTAGGGTTTAAGGTTTATGGTTTAATGTTTAGCATTTAGGGTTTAAGGTTTAGGGTTTTTAGGGTTTATGTTTTAGGATTTTGGATTTATAGGTTGAGGTTTAGTTTAGGTTTAGGGTTTTGGTTATTTCTTTAATAGAGAATAAATTTAGATTCAATATTTCTTTTTTTTATTTCATCAACCGTAACTACACAAAGTTTTCTAAGACACAATCGATAGATCAATAATGAGCAAGAGCAAATCAAAACCCTAGATAACTAGAACCTTCTATTATAAAGACAGTTCCATAAGCGAGAACGGATCATTCTTTAGTTTTTTCCAGTCCAACCTCCGCCTTCTAGTATGGATCCACCAGATCCTGATCTCCCTTCACACCACCATGGCCAAAACCTACCACCCCATAGGTTTTTTAATTTATTTTATTTTTGTGTTTTATTTAGTTTAGGTTTAGTTTTAGGTTTTTTAGGTTTAGGGTTTGTTTAGTGGTTTAGGGTTTTGGGGTTTAGGGTTTATGGTTTAGAGATTATGGTTTGGGGTTTAGGGTTTAGGGTTATAGGCTTTAGGGTTAAGGGTTTAGGGTTAGGGTTTAGGGTTTAGGGTTTAGGGTTAGCTTTGGGTTTAGGTTTTTTTTTTAAAAAAATATTAAGTAATCTGGTTGGTTTAGGTTTATTTAGTAGATTTATTTTATTTTTTATTTATTTTATTTTACTTTATTTGTAATTTTTATTTATGTTTACTTTTTATTTTTACTTAGTTTAGTTTATTTATTTTAGTTTAAGATTTTATTTATTTTATTTTTTTAGGTTTAGGTTTAGTTTAGTTTATTTTTTTAGTGAGTTTATTTTCATTTTATTTTGTAGGTTTAGGTTTATTTTATTTTTTTTAGGTTTAGGTTTAGGTTTTATATTAATTTTTTTAGGTTTAGGTTTTAAGTTTTATTTCAAGTTTTCTTTATATAGGTTTAGGTTTATTTTTAGTTTATTTAATTTTATTTAATTTAGGTTTAGGTTTAGGTTTAGTTTATTTTAGGTCTAGCCTTAAGTTTTATTTATTTTAGTTTAGATTTAGGCTTATTTTATTTTTTTTTATTTTAGTTTTATTTTAGGTTTAGGTTTTTTTTATTTTTGGTTTTGGTTTTTTTTTATTTACTTTAGGTTAATTTTAGGTTTAGTTTTATCTAGTTTTATTTTATTTTTTTTATGTTTATTTTATTTTATTTAAGATATTTTTTTATTTTCGTTTTATTCTTAGGTTATTATTTTTTTTTTTATTTTATGATTAATTATTTTATTTTATTTTATTTTACTTTAGGTAGCTTTAGGTTTAGTTTAGGTTTTACTTTAAATATTTAAGTCAGTATTTTAATTTTATTTTATTTTATTTAGTTTAGGTAGGTTTTAAGTTGGTCCAGGGTAGGGTGGTTAGCCCAGGGTTGGTAGTTGTCATTAGGCCATGGTTATTAGGCTTTGTGTTAAAGTTTTAAGATTTAGGGTTGTGTCAGATTGGCCTAGGGTTTAGTGGTTTAAGATTATGTGAGTTATTTTGGGTTTTGGGTTTAGGTTTAGGTTTTTATTTAGATTTTATTATATTTTATTTTAGGTTTATTTTATTATTATTTTATGTTTCATTTTTATTTTATTTAGTTTTTTATTCTTAGATTTATTTTATTTCTTAATTTACGTTAAGTTATTATTTATTTTATTTTAGATTCTTTTTATTATTATTATAATTATTATTATTTTAGGTTTAGGTTTAAGTTTTAAATTATGTTTTTATTTAATTTTTTTTATTTTATTTCGGTCTAGATTTTTTATTTATTTTATTTTTAGGTTTTATATAGTTTAGGTCTAGGTTTTTTAACTTTTTAAGGTTTAGGGTTTTTTTTTGGTTTTAGGGTTTAGGTTTTAAGGTTTAGGGTTTAGGGTTTAGGGTCTTAGGGTTTAGGGTTTAGGGTTTAGGGTTTAGTGTTTAGGGTTTAGGTTTAGGTTTTAGGTTTAAGTTTAGTTTTAGGTTTAGGTTTTATTTTTTTATTTTAATCAAATTTAGAATCAACATTTCTTCTTCATTTATTTAGTTTATTTTTTCAATTTTATTTTAGGATTATTTTATTTAAGTTAAATTGGTTTTTATATATTTTATTTTATTTATTTATTTAGTTTTAGTATTTTATTTTATTTTATTTAGCAGGTAAGTTTATATCCCATTAGGTCATTTAGTAGGTTTATAGTTTTATTCAGGCCCAGTTTAGGCCCAGGGCCTGCAGGAGGCCCAGGGCCCAGGCCCAGGCCCAGCTTTAGGGCCTGGATAGTGATCTGGGGCCCAGTGCGCGTGGCCTGTGGTTAGCCTGGGCTAGTGGCCCATGGAGGCATGGTCTAGGCTCAGATAGGCCAGTATATTTGGTGGCCCAGGCCCAGGTCAGGTCAGGCCTGGCCCAGGGCCCAGTGGCCCAGTTAGCTAGCCCAGGCTTTAGCCCAGGGCCCAGGTCTCAGATTTAGTACATAGTTTGTGGCCCAGGGCTCAGGCCTCAGTTTGGAGGGTCTGGGTTTGGGTGGGCCTAGGGCCCAGTGGTCAGTGGCCCAGGGCCCAGGGTTAGGGAGAGGCCCAGGTCAGGTGTTTAGGGGAGATTTATCTTGTATTATTTATTTTTAATCTTTTAAACAAGCAAACCAAGAGGTTTAGTTTTATTTAGTTTATTTTATTTATTTTGATTTAGGCCATTTTATTTTAGTTTAGATTTTATCTTAGTTTATTTTGGGATTAGTCAGTTTAGTACTTTTAGTTTAGTTATATTTTATTTTATTTTATGTAGGTTTTATATTTTATTTTAGTTTAGGTTTAGGTTTTATTTTATTTTTTAGGTGGTTTTAAGTTTAGATTTATTTTTTAGGTTTATTTTAGGTTTAGGTTTATTTTAGTTTATTTTATTTATTTAATTTAGGTTTAGGTTTAGTTTTATTTAGTTTTATTTATTTATTTAGTTTTTCTTTTAGTTTAGTTTAGGTTTATTTTATTTTATTTTAGGTTTAAGTTTTTTCTTAAAAGTTTAGATTTTATTCTTTTTATTTTAGGTTTATTTTAGGTTTAGGGTCTTAAATTTAAATTATTTTATTAGGTTTGTTTTATTTTATTTAGTTTAGTGTTTATTTTATTTTAGGTTTTAATTTTTAGTTTAGGTGAGTTTTATTTATTTATTATAGTTTAGTTTTATTTTTATTTTATTTTCTTTTAGAGTTTAGGTTTAGTTTATGTTTATTTATTTTATTTTTAATTTATCTTGGTTTAGATTTATTTATTTATTTTACTTGGTTTCATTAGTTTAGGTCAGGTTTTAGGTTTTAGGCACAGGGTGGGTAGTGGCCTAGGGTTTGTGGCTCAGGGAGCGTTTAGTAAGCCCATCGCCAGGGCCTATCAGGCTGCCAAAGTTTTAGGATTTAGGGTAGTAGCACGTGGTTTAGGATTAGGGCCTTTAGGTAGGTTGAGGGCCTGAGGTGTAGGTCAGGGCCTAGGGTTTAGTGGGCTTGGCCTGGTTTTTAGGCTTTAGTTTTATAGATTATTATATTTTTAGTTTATTTTATTATTATTTACATTTCATTGATTTTATTTAGTTTTATTCTTAGGTTTATTTTATTTATAATTTAGTTATTATTTATTTTATTTTAGTTTCTATTATTATTATTATTATTATTATTATTATTATTATTATTTTTAGGTAGGTTTAAGTTAGTTTATGTTTTATTTAATTTTATTTTATTTTATTTAGGTTTAGAATTTTTATTTATTTTATTTTTTTAGGTTTTATTTTTTAGGTTTAGTTTTTTAACTTTTGGGTTTGTATTTTTTTTGGGTTTGGGTTTATTTAAGTTTTAGGGTTTAGGGTTTTGTGGTAGTTTTTAAGATTTAGCATTTGTGGTTTAGCATTTAGTTTAGATTTGTGATTTGTGGTTGTGTTTAGGTTTTAGTTTGGTTTAGGGTTTTGGTTTTATTTTTTTTAATTTTAATTGAGAACAAATTCAGATTCAACATTTCTTCTTTTATTAATTTATTTTATTTTTTTAGGTTTTTTTAATTTTAGGATTATATTATTTTTTAGTTTAATATTAGTTTTTATATATTTTATTTTATATTATTTTATTTACACTTTTAGGTTTAGGTTTTTATTTTATTTATATTTTATTTATCCATTTTCAGCTCATTTATAGGTTTTAGCTAGGTTTAGGATTCCAGTTTAGTGGTCTAGGCAGGTGCCTAGGGCCCAAGATTCAGCCTCAGTTTTTCAGGGCTCCAGGGCCTGTCAGTTTAGGGCCTGTATGGCCCAGTTTTCAGCCTCAGGCCTCAGCCTTTGTGGTTCTGCACCAGTGGCACAATGGTTAGGCCCAGATCTTATGTGTGCACTCAGTGCTCAGGATAGGGCTTAGGGCTTGGGGTCAGTTTAGGGTAGGGCTAGTTTCAGGTTTAGCTCAGTTTTGTGGCCTAGGGCCCAGGATTTTGGCCTGGTTTAGGGCCAGTTTTAGGGTTTAGGGTTTAGGGCTCAGAGTTGTGGCCTAGGATTAGTTTATAGGGCTCATGGTAGACAAGGTTTTATTTTATTTATTTTATTTCTTTATTTTAGTTTACCTTTAAAACCAAAAACCAAGATGTTATGTTTATTTAATTATTTTATTTTTATTTTGATTTAGTCTAGTTTTATTTTAGTTTAGACTTTATCTTAGTTTATTTTTAGATTAGGTTTAGGTTTAGTACTTTTTAGTTTATATTTATATTTTATTTTATAGGTTTTATATTTATTTTAGGTTTAGTTCAGATTTTATTTTATATTTAGGGTTTGGTTAGGTTTTATTTTAGACTTATTTTAGGTTTTATTTTTTTAGGTTTAGGTTTATTTTTAGCTTATTTTATTTATTAGTTTTTTTAGGTTTAGGTTTATTTATTTAAGTTTAGTTTATTTATTTTATTTATTTTTATTTTATTTTGGTTTTTCTTTATTTTATTTTAGGTTTAAGTTTTAGTTTGGTCATTATTTATTTATTTAGGTTTATTTTTAGGTTTAGGTTTAGTTTTAAATTGATTTATCTTTATTTAGGTTTGTTTTATTTTATTTTTTAGTTTATTTTATTTAGGTTTTAATTTAGTTTAGTTTAGGTTTATTTATTTTTCTTAGTTTATTTTATTTTTATAATTTCTTTAGTTTAGGTAAGTTATTCTATTTATTTTTATTTCTTTATAGGTAGGTCTTTGGTCAGTGGTTTAGGATCTGAGTGGGTAAGGCCCAGGGTCTTGGGCTCAGTGGTCTTAGGTTATAGGGCTCAGTAGGCTCAGGCCCAGGATCTAGCGCTCAGGATCTGGGCCAGGGTTGTGGTGGTGGCACAGGCCAGGCCCACAGCCTAGTCAGGCCTGGCCTCCTTGTGCCTCAGTTTCTTCTTAGGGCTCACCATTTGGTATGTTTCCAGGTTTAGGGTAGGGCCTCATAGACTAGGGTTATTAGGGTCTCATGCTCCAGTCATTTTAGTTTAAGATTCCAGGGTTTTGTGGTTAGTTGTGGCTCAGTGGGTCAGTTTCCAGTTTGTGGCCTTTTTAGGGCTCAGTGGCCTGGTCCTTTTAGGGTTTAGTGCCTTTTAATTTTCCTGGCTGATCAGTTTTTTATTGTAGTTAGATTTTTATTATTATTATTTTTAAATTAACTAAACCAAGAGGTAGTTTATATTTATTTATTTTATTTTATTTTTCTTTTGATTTAGGTTTTTTTTATTTTTATTTAGTTTAGTTTATTTATTTTAGTTTATTTATTTAGTTTATGTTTATATTTAGTTTATTTAGGTTTAGGTTTATTTTTTTTAGTTTTGTTTTTTATTTTATTTTAGTTTAGGTTTTATTTTATTTTAGTTTAGGTTTTATTTTATTTTTTGTAGTTTATTCTATTTTAGGTTTATTTTTAGGTTTTATTATTTTGTTTAGGTTTAGATTTATTTTTAGTCTATTTTATTTAGTTTAGGTTTAGGTTTAGGTTTTATTTATTTTAGTTTAGTTTATTTTTGTTTATTTTATTTTTATTTTAGGTTTTGATTTTTTTTTTAGTTTAGGTTTAGGTTTAGATTTATTTTATTTTTATTTTAAGTTTTACTTATTTTAGTTTAGGTTTAGGTTTATTTTATTTTTATTTTAGGTTTAGTTTTATTAGTTTAGAGTTTAGATTTTTAGGTTTTTTTTTGTTTATTTTAGTTTATGTTTTATTTAGTTTTATCTAATTTTCTTTTAGTTTATTTATTTTTTATTTTAGGTTTAGTTTTTATTTTATTTAGGTTTTTTATTTTTTATTTTGTAGGTTTTATTTATTTTATTTTTTAGTTTTTTTATTTTTATTTTATTTTCTTTAGTTTAGTTTTAGGTTTAGGTTTAGGTTTAGGTTTTTGTTTATGTTTTTATTTTATTTTTATTTTTATTTTTTTGGTTTATACTTTTAATTTATTTTATTTTTAAGTTTTATTTAGTTTAGGTTTATGTTTTCATTTTTAAGGTTTAGGGTTTATGGTTTAGTGTTTAATGTTTAGGGTTTCTAGGGTTAAGGGTTTAGGGTTTAGGTTTAGGGTTCAGGTTTTAATTTAGGGTTTAGGGTTTTTTATTTTTTTTTAAAAGAGAACAAATTCTGATTCAACATTTCTTCTTTTTGATTTCATTAGCCACATAGCACACCAAGTTCTCTAAGACACAAGCGATGACATAAATAAAGAATGAGTACGCATAGAGAAAATTAAAAACCCTAGATAACTAAAATCGCCTCAGAAAGAGCCCATAAGAGAGATCTGCTTCAATTTCTCCACTTAGAACCACCCTCTCGAGTATGGTTCCACCATCATATCCCGATCTCTTTCTCCACCACCACAATTCATGTGGTTTAGGTTTAGTTTAGCATGAGGTTTTGGGTTTAGTTTAATTTTAATTTATTTAATTAGGTTAGGTTTAGGTTTAGGGTTGTAGGGTTTGTGGTAGGGTTTAGGGTTTAGTTGGGGTTTTATGGTTTGGGTAGGGTTAGGTAGGTTTAGTTTTAAAGTCAGAGTTTAAGGTTATAGTTTTAGGGTTTAAGATTTACGATTTAGGGTTTAGGGTTTAGTGTTTATGGATTTTTTATAAAATATATACTAAGTAAATCGGTAGGTTTAAGTTTATTTAATTTATTTTTTATTTATTTTAGTTTAGTTTATTTTTTATTTTTATTTAGTTTATTTTATTTTATTTAGCTTTTATTTATTTTAGTTTAGGTTTTATTTTAGTTTATTTTAGGTTTAGGTTTAGTGTGTACCTTTTAGTTGAGTTTTATTTCTATTTTATTTTTTAGGTTTAGTTTTATTTTTATTTTAGTTTTAAGTTTAGGTTTTTATTTTATTTTTGTATTTATTTTAGGTTTATTTTTAGGTTTATTATTTTTATTTAGGTAGGTTTAGGTTTAGTTTATTTGAGGATTAGGTTTAGGTTTTATTTATTGTTTTAGTTTATTTGGTTTAGGATTAGGTTTATTTTCTTTGTTTTATTTTATTTTTATTTTTTTATTAATTTATTTTTAGGTTTTATTTTTTATTTATTTTAGGTTTAATTTTGAAGTTTAGGTTTAATTTTTCTTTATTTTATTTTATTTTAGGATTAATTTATATTTATTTTACATTTTAGTTTTATTTTATTTTTTTTTTTTATTCAGGTTTATTTTACTTTTAGTAGTTTAGGTTATTTATTTTTATTTTTAGTTTATTTTATCTTTATTTTAAGGTTTATGTTTTATTTTATTTTATTGGTGGGTTTATTTATTTTCTTATTTTATTTTATTTTAGGTTTAGTTTTAGGTTAGAGCCCAGGCCCAGTTAGAGCCCAGGTAGTGGTCTTTTAGGTTTGGGTGGGTCATTTAGGGCCCAGTAGTGCCTGCTTTACTCAGATCTTTTAGGTGGCCCAGGGCCCAGGGTCAGAGCCCAGTTTAGGCTCAGTAGTGTGGTTTCAGCCTGAGCCCAGTTTCAGTGTGGCCCAGGTTGGTCTAGCCTGTGGCCTAGGGAGGCCCAGGTGGTCAGGTCTCAGTGGCCTAGGAGTTCAGGTCTGGCCCAGAGTTTGGCCTAGGGCCTAGGGTTTAAAGTGTAGGTTTAGTCAGTTTTAAAAAAATCCAAAAGGTCAGAGTTTAGGGTTTTTAAAAATCAAGCAAACCCAGGTTTAGTTTATTTAGTTTATTTTTTATTCATTTTTTTATTTTATTTTATTTTATATTTACTTTTATTTAGTTTAGTATTTATTTTAGGTTTTATTTATTTAGGTTTTATTTAGTTTATTTTTAAGTTTAGTTTATGTTTATTTTTTTAAGTTTAGTTTTATTTTATTTTATGTTTATGTTTTTTTTTATTTTAGATTTAGGTTTAAGTTTTAGTCTTTTATTTTAGGTTTATTTAGGTTTTTAACATTTAGGTTTATTTATTTTAAATTTTTTATTTTATTTATTTAGTTTAGGTTTTGGTTTATTTTTATTTTTTTTTAAGTTTTATTTATTTTAGTTTAATTTTTTTTAGTTTATGTTTATTTTATTTTGTTTATTTTAGGTTTAGATTTATTTATTTAGGTTTAATTTTTTTAGGTTTAGGTTTTATTTAGTTTTTATTTTATTTAGGTTTTCCACCATCCTTCAAGATCTTTGATGGTAGGGGAACCCAAGAAAACACATTGCACAATGTAGAGTCGACTGTTGTAATACAGTGGTCAAATGCACTCCTTCGCCTTTTCGAAGACTATTAGTGTTGCATTTGATTAGCACCCAACGGTTCGATGTCCTTTTGTCGAGTTGAGCACATCTCTTCATTAAGAGGTTTGCTGAGCTCAGATGATAGCACCTCATTATAGAGAAATAGAAACTCAAAGAGTTCCTTGTTGACTTCTCGTGGTAACGAACATGAAATGTGAACCACAGCTGTCTAAACAGCATGCCTTTGAGATTCTTCTCAAGAATATCCAATGGCCTGGTCACCTTCATGCTTCAGGGCTTTACCATCAAAACATTCAAGAGATTAATCTACAAGGCGGCTAGCCTACAAGAGGAAGCCAAATAGTTTCCCTTACCCGACTAATCATCTAGGCCCAAGCTACAGAAGGTGTTTGAGAAGAGATAGATGGAAGTAGCCAACCAGAGTTTAGTATGAGAGACTACGAGCTCAGCAACCTCCTTGGCCAGCTATTCTTCCACCACCACATCCATCATACCGACCACCGTAGCCATCATCATGACCATTTCAACCACCTCAGCAGCCTACCCACCAGCAGTATTCATATCCATCGCCAGGTAGCTACTTTCCACCTACCCTTGCCGATAGATTGAATAAGCCATATTCATTCAAGAGGGAGAAAGTTAAGAAAATCATTAAGAATCTCTTAAAGAAACTTGACTTCTAGTTTCTAGAGCCTAAGAGGCCGGAGGAAGTGGGAAAGAGCGATGATTTTATCTATTACCCCTACCACTGCATGTTAGGCCATGTCTTAGAGGATTGTATCATTTTTAAGGATTAAATTGAGGACAATTATAAGTTATGAGCCATAGTTATCCCTAAGGAACACTTATTAGAACAACCATCCAATTCTATTAGAGTAATCCTTGGGGATACCTACGATCCTCTTAAGACCAAAGAAAGTTAGGATATCTCCCTATCCCAAACCTCTAAGAAGATCATTTCTAAGATAAAGAAGCTTTCCTTGCAGGTGCCTAAAGTAGCTCAAACCTCAAACACCAAGGAAGGTTTGCTAGTTACAAAGGACAACTCAGGGAGGCTGACTGCCCAGGAGCAGTAGCAGCAGGGATAGTCCAGTAGCCCTCCACCATTGCAGCTACCACCTCTTCTGCTAGCTCCTCTTCTACCGGTAGAAGCATTGTATCTAGGGATAATGGAACTAAATCTTTTACTCTACTTACTTTATTTGATTTCTATCATATACCTCCACCCAAAAAGAAATTAATGAATAAAGCTGATTCTACTTATATATTGTCTACTTCTAATGCTCTTGATTTTTTTCCTATTGAAAGCTCTCCGAGTCTAAATAAAAATAATAGCTCTAGTAGTTTCGATCCATTTTTTCTAATTCAGAGTTGGACTATCCTTCTATGAATCAATCAAGTTCACCTCTTGAGATTGACTTGGAGTCAACTGACTTTGAGGATCCCATAAGAGAAGCTGTAGGTATGCCCGATGAGAAGGTAGAACTTTCCACAAGCTCATCATTCCAAGAAGTCACTAAAGTCAACATACACAATAGCAAAGTTTTACCTCCCAGGGTAACACCTCATGATAAGGGTAAGCAAGCCATTAGTTTTAGTAAGTAGATAGCCCCTCCATAGGATGCTCCACCCATGGATATACTTGTGGAGGACCAAGCCAGAGTTGATTACAATGTCCTAGCTCACCTTAGAAAGTTTCCAACTAAGTTAAGCATATATGATGCCTTTGTCTTATCCAAAGAGATGAGAGAATCTTTAATTAGGGCCTTACTTGATCTAGAGATATGCTTAGCTCAGCTGACCGCTACTAAAGAAGAGGCAAGCCACTCGAAGAACATCTTAAGAGTTACATTTAGCGATGAAGACTTACTCCTAGGACGACGGAGCACAACTGCCTCTTTACATTATAGTGAATTTTGGCAGATACAGGCTATCTAGAGTTTTGGTTGAACCAAGTGCATCAGTCAATAATATGAGACTAAGAACCCTTGCCTACTTGACGATCGACATCTCCAAACTCTTAAAAGAAAGGATGATGTTAAGAGGATTCAATGAACAAGGCGAGAAGGCCTTGTCGTGTTTATTTTTAGATGTATGAGGAGGGGACACCATTAGATCATTACTTTTGAGATACAACATTGAGGTATGATGTACTATCTCAAAAGATATAAGCATCACCCTACAATGGATCTAATCACGTAATAAAGACTCCTAAGGCATGATGGGTCTTCGAATGTACTTGGGATTTTCCCCTACTTTACATGGACTAATAAAGTAAGGTTTATATTAAACCAAGTTCTTAAGTTCCCTATGGACCTCCATAGTTAATTACTCTTAGGAAATGAAATTTCCTAAGAATACTCTCAATTAAAGTAGATAATTATCATCTCCAAAGATTTTAAGATTAGACTATCAAAGGATTGGTTGTATTTGGAAAATCAATTGGGAGAAGACTTATTTTTAGAATCCAAATGAAATGTAAGAAATGCTCATGATACTAGGAAGCCTAGTGAACATTCGAATCTATCCTATGGTTGGGCTTTACAATTTTGAAGTTGAGGAGATTTATATGTTTTAAGTTGATAATTAATTAGATTATAAGGGCTTATAATCCACCAACACAAGGTTGTGGGAATGCCTAAGAGGTGAAGATTTATGCTCTTAGCCCAAAGGAATAGCTACCTCAGATCCTAAATCTAGGGAGCTTTAGTACGAGCTAAAGCACGACCTAAATCTAAGAGATAGGTGGACATAAGAGTTTACCTCTACAAGACAGAATAAATTATCCACTTCTAGACATATAATCTCTTGGAGTGGCCGCCAGTTAACTCCTCCTATGATTATAAAACCATGTACTTCGGTCTTATGAATTGCAAGATAGCTAGGATAGTTATTTAATTAGAAAGAGACTAAAGTCCTAAATAAACTCCCTAAGAGACTAGAGTATGAGTGGTATAAACATATGACTTAATCTATAGATACAAAGTCTTTTCAAATTTTATTTCATTTTAGAAACATCATTTTGACAGAGGCTTTAGGATTTCTTATGCCTAAATGCTTAATGAAATAGGTTGTGGGTCAAATCAGCTAGAAGAAGGTGTTCTCCATGATAAGGAATGCCCTCACAGGTCAAGCATTTCTTTATTGTGCAAGAATATAGAACCTTCATGTTTGAGAGAGAAAGAATATGCATGCATGATGTGAAACATACAACCATACAGCTAAAGGGTTGCAAAATCTTTTAATTATTTTATTTATGTCTTAGGTTCTATGATGAGGTTATGAGTTGTTTAAAATTTAGTTATGACTTATTAGTTGGGTAGAAAAGTTATTTTTATCCTAAGAGCCTAATCATATCCAAGCTACACATTAAAGCATCAATCATTTAAGAAACCATGAAAATCATGCCATCCTAATGCACAATGTAAACATAACATCAAACAATTATATAAATTATCATAGAAGGATAAAAGGTTGGTGTGGTCGGTATCATGCATAATTTGAAGAGAGAAAAGATGGGTAGCCGAGCTCTACCCTTATACAACCTGGAATATGAAAGAATAATTATAATTGTATTAAATGTTATGTGGGTTTTCTTTCTTCATATCTCTATTTCTGATTTGGTTCCTTCTTTAATTTGGATGGTGCTTGCTTCAAAGGCATCACAGGGTACCCCAAGATAAAGCACTGCTCATTTTAATCCCTCATAGCACTAACCCTAATTCCTATTGCAAAAATTACATTTATGTGGGAAAAGTAAATCTAAGAACACCTAGAAAATAGAGGTTAGCTAAATATAAATATAATCCCAAGCTATTGTATTTATAATTTAGACTTAGTACCCTACACATAAGTAACTAGGCCCACCTGTCCTAACTTGGATTATGGTTAAGGATTTAAGTAACCTACACAAAGAGCATTCACATTTATTTTTAAGCATCCCTTAAGCATATTGCCCTGCAGAAAATATGATTAGGCTAATATTATCCTATCATCTAATCTATGAAGCATACACCCTAACATCCAATCTAAAATAATATATTATAATACAAAACATACAACACATCATGCACTGTCCTAACTTAGATCTAGAAGTGGTGACTTAATTCTAATGTGTGTATTAAGGCTTGTGTGGTAAGTCTTGTTAGACATTAGTGTTGTATTTTCTTAGTGTAGAAGGATTCAATTTAACATGAAAGGTTGATTTCACTTGAAGTAGTTTAATTGATTTGAGAATTTTAATTTGTGTTTTCTTTTGTTTCATTTGATTACACTTAGCAACTAAGTGTTATAAAGAGAGGAAAAGAGGATTACCCTCTTTCATCCCTACCTTAAGTCACTTTCTAAAGTATATTAATTTGATTTAGTTCTCTTTAGTGAATGGCTTATTAAATGATTTAATTAATCCTAAGTTTAGGTTCACTTTAAATAATCCTATTCAAAATGAAAGGCATCTTAAGATTAATTTAATTGAATTACTATAACATGACATATATTAAATCATTCCATTCCATTATATGTAACATGCATATGATTTAATTCTTACTGTACCTTTACATGCAACATATTTTAGCACACTTAAATGATGAATGTATGTATATGTTTAGAATTTATATTTTATTTGATTGAATCATTTAAACATATTAATTTAAAACTTTATCCAAAATCTTATGCAAAAATGACATAAGAATGAAATTAAATAGGCATGTGTCATTATTAAACCATGGAAGTGATGTAATAAAATGAGCTCCTTAGAGCTAGCTAATGCCATATATTCTCAAGATGTCAGGGTTATATACCCATTTGTATTCAAACATATGTAAATTTGTATACATGAACATAAGAAGCAAGCTCTAAATCATATGGCTAATTAATTCAACTACTTAGTCAATTATGAATGCATGCAATTTAAATGTAAAATGGAATTTTTTCTTCAGTAATCACATATACATATACATGTACAAAGATATAAGCAAGTACATGTAGTTGTTAAACCAGGGAAGTGAGGTAATCAAATGACCTCCTTGGGGCTAACTAAAGCCGGGTATTCCCGAGATGTCTAGACTATATACTTGGTTTTCTTGGACACACATGGATGTATACATAAATGAGGGAAAGAAAACTATGCAAAGATTGTATATTTTTGATTGAATCATTTATATGTATGAATTAAAGCTCTATCAAAATTCTAATGTTAAAATATATAAGAATGAATTCAAATGGGTAAGTGACGTTGATAAACCAAAGAAGTGAGGTAATCAAGTGACCTTCTTAGGGCTAATTAAAGCCTCGTGTTCCCAAGATGCACACTATATACCCATTACCATTCAATCTTATATAAATCAACACATGAATAGAGGAAAGAGAACTCAACATTCAAACACTTAAGCTATAAGCAGATGCATTTCTTATGCCTTCATAACTAGCATCATAACACATATTATTATTCATTCATAAGCTTTTGAAAAATACATTTAGATTTAATAGTGATAATGGCCATGCATATATTATATTAAATCAACACATGCAAGCTTACATAAAGGAAATCCATTTTATTTTACTTGATTTTGAAAAGATGGATGCATGAATTCAAATGACATATCAAATTTAGCATGATTGGAAAGAGGACAATCAAATATGAGCATGTGATTCATTTAACCAAACTAGTTCTTAAGGATAATCAAATCAAATAAGATTATTTAAAGAAAACCAAAACTTCTTTATTAATTATGTTTTGGATTTGATTTTTTAAAGAGGAGAAGAGAAATCACTTGTTATTTTAAACCCATTCCCATATTAGTGATTTGATTTAATTTAAGGAAATGTAATTAAGTTGATTTTATGGGTCAATTAAGTTGAACCCTTAATTAGATGAATTAATTACCCATACCTATGTCACCTTAAAATAATTAAAGTAATTATGACCAACATGATATACATGGAAAATAAACTTGTAAATGATCCTAGAAATAAAAGGGGCCTAATGCAATTGGCTCATGATTAATATTTAATTAGATTAAGGGACTTAGTTAATTACTCTTATAGTTTTCCCACACATGTGGACTAACCATAATTTCATTAAACTCTTTAAGGTTATTAAACACCTAAAGATTTACCCCATGATTTAATTAATTAAGGCTGATGTGATTATGATTTCAATTTGATTAAGTGATTTAATCAATTAGTTAAATCTTAATTAATTTCATTTTTAAAAAGGGTGAAATGAACTTAGGGAAAGGGGTCCCAACCCTATTCCTTAGTTCACTTACTATTAAATAATGATTAATAAAATTAATTGACCAATTTATTACTATTCATAAGATTAATTAATCATTAATGAACTTAAAAGAGTAGTTAAGGTTTAATTAGTCAATTTTCTAATTAAGTGAGTAATAAATCTCAAGAAAATCATGGGAGGTAGAGGTCATCCCATTAAATTATCCCACAAAATTTGGGATTAATTGCTCAAGTAATTAAGCTAATAAATTTTGCAATTAAATCATAATTATTATTTAAAATTAGTTAAGATAATTTTTAATTAATTATCCTTTGAAATACTTTTAAAATAAATATTTATTTGCATTTTTTATTTCTCTATGATTTTTTATGACTTTTAGAAGTTTCAACCATTAAAAAATGATTAATTAAACCTAATTAAAGCCTAATCCTCTTGGTGCCATGTGGCACACTGACATTGCATGCTTTCTATGTGGCACTGCGAGATTGGCTATTTAAAACTTATATAACTTAGTGCCTATGTGGCGGCGGTGGACACACTTTCTCGTCCACCATCCAATCTAAGATCAGACGGCTATGATTAATCCCTTAGCTTAATAGGATTAAATCAAATCAATCTAGTGGATCTACTCATGACCATCCATTCTAATCATGCGAATGACGTGATCTAACATCAAGTGAGGGAGAATGGAGTCCATCCATCATTGCTCACTTGATCCAGCTTACTTGAGCCCAATCCCATCACCATGATCCAACAGAAAGATCATGCAAGTTTTATTCAAAAAAGCTCCAACCCATTTTACCTAAAGATTTTGGAAGCATACTCATAGAGCTCAAGATCGGTGGATTGAATGATTGAGGAAGCTTCATCTAGTGGAGATGAAGCTCTATGAGTAGAAATTGAATGAATTACTTGATGTTCACTCAGAAGGCCATGAACCGATGATTTGGAGCTCAGCTTTGATCGCAGTGCCACCACCGATGCTTGGGAAGCTTGGGAGATGGTTTGTTCTTGCTCGATGAGGCATAGGGAAGGCACGTGCAAAGTTAATTTGAGTTTTATGGAGAAATAGAGAAGTCAGGTTAGAAATTAGAGTGTCCTATTTTGAGATGGATGGGAATGGCATTTTATGATCGAGGAATAAACTTAAGAGCTTAGGGAATGGCTCTAGCGGCTCATCTTGGGTAGCTAGGGCTCTGAGGAATGATTTTTGTGTGTGTTTGTGTGGAAAAGAGGGGGTGTATACCCCCTTTCATCTTGATTAGACATGGGATTTGGCTTATATAGTTCTGGCCATCTCGAAGTCAGTGTGTGGTGAGGTGAGTTGGCTCTGCTTGGTTTGTTGAAGGTGTGGAGGTGGCAGCCAAGGAGGAATCATGGGTTTCCTAAGGGTTTCAAATGCGCCAATGGAGAGGGTGAGGTGATTTCACCTCCCATGGGTCATGGCGGACCCAACCACCCCTTGGGTTAGGTTGGGTAGTGTCTTAGGTGCCTAGGTGGACTATTGGGAGAGTACTAAGTGGCCAAGAATAGAAATGACTACTTACATGGGTGATTTGTCTCATGTGATGCCTTTCACCCAATAGTAGAATGATCATTTGGTATTGTATTTGACTTGGGTAGATTTAAAATGAGCCAAAAGTTGGTTAGCCCAAATTTCAAGTCAATTGGAGTTGATTTGGTTAAGTTTGGCTCAATTTGACTCATTTAGGTCAAATTAGGTTAGGTTGGGTCAAGTTGATCAATTGGTCAAATTGGGTCAAACAAAGAGTTTGGTCAAGTCCATATGACATTTGGGATGTTTTGGTTCAATTGGTTTGGTTTAGTTTTTTAGCTCATTTGAATTCATTTGGGTCAAATGGGTTAAGTTATCCAATTTGACCAAATTGGCCAAATTGGCTTGGGTTGGGTGTTTGTTTGGGTTTAGTTGACCAATTGATGAAGATTTGGTTTCAATTTGGATTTGGTTTTGATTTAGGCCAACTTGAACCTTTAGGTCAATTTGGGCTAAGTAGGTCAATTGGGTTCAATTAGGTCCAATCATGGCTTTAGTCAAGTTCAACAATCAATTTGTATTGAACATGAGCCATTGGTTGCAATCAGTTTCGTTTATATTTTAATTTGACTTAATTTGTTCTTTTGTGTGAATTTGGGTCAAGACAGCCATTTGGGTTTGGTTTGACTCAATTGAAGGTCAAGTCATATTCAAATATTGATTTAGATTTCATGAATCATTTTTGGGATTTGGCTTAGGTAATTTGACTAGTTTGGGTTCATATGGGTTAAGGGGTTGACTTGGTCAAATGACCAAGTTGACTTGGTTTGACCCAATTTGAGACAATTTATCAACCTAGGGTAATCAACAATCATGATGGGAGGTTTTGATGGGGCTGGTTCAATCAAATTTGGGTAGGATTAGAACTTGGCTCAAATAGGTCAAATTGGCCACTTTAGGTCAAGTGGACCAATTGGGTTTAGTTGGCTTGATTTTGGGTTAAGTTTGATTTAGTTGAGTTTATATATAGATTTGGGATTGATATATAAATTCAATTGTAATTGGGTTGGGTTCAAATGGGTTTTGGTTCATTTAAATATTTCAAGTCAGTAGGGTGAAGTTGGGTTTGACTTGGGTTAATTTTGGTTTGGCTTGATGATTGTAGATTTCACTTATATTTGTGAATATGATTGAAGGTATGAATGATTCATGGGAAAATCAATTGAATTTGGGTTTTGGAATTAAGGAATTTGGCTAAGTCCATGGAGTTGGGTCATGTGGTTTGGATTTTGATTTGGTTGATTTATTTTGATGATTTAAATGTATATTTCATTTAAATTTATGAAGATGATTGAAAATATGATTGATTTGTAAGAAAATCAATTGAGTTTGACTTTATTTGGATTAAGATTTGGCTACTTCCATGGGATAGGTCATATGGCTTAAGAAGGGTTTTGATTTAGGATTTGGATTAAGATTTGGCTACGTCCATGTAGATTTGATTTATATTCACAAAGATGATTGAAGATATAAATTTAATATAAGAAAATAAATTGATTATGGATTTATTTGGATTAAGATTGGCTAATTCCATGAGATATGTCATATGGCTTAGGAAGGGTTTCAAGTTTGGATTTGATCATGGGATTCAATCATTTGGTTTTGAATTTGGGTTTAGATTTGATTTGATTTGATGTTTGAACTTGAGGTTTGGTTTGAGAAGGTGAACATGGATTGGATTTGGGTTGTAAGGTAGGGTGGATTATCATAATCTTTAAGGCATAACCTAATCCTATGGTTAACCCTTCTAAGTCTTTAGGCTTAGGTTAAGTGTTTACCTAATTGTTAGAAGTGTCTTATGACTATAATAGTCTTAGTGTCTAGAAGACTCCTAAGTCTAAGATGGGAAGTTGAATCCGCACTCCAAAAGTGAGGTCAATAGGCCTTAGGCTCCATAGTGTTGCCCTTGGAGATAGATGATTGGAAGACCGAAGCCAAGTTCCACATTATAGACTCGAATACATCTTTAAATGCTTTGCTTGGGAGACCATGGATACATGAGAACAACATAGTTCCATCTGCTCTACATCTGTGTATGAAGTTTGTGAGAGGTGGGATTGTCTACTATGTCAAAGGAGATCTCAAGCCATTTACAATTCTTGAGATATAAGAGGATGATACTACTACTCACTCAAAATCAACAAGTCTATTCTCAGAAACTTAACTAAAGTTCAAAAATAAAAAAAATAAAAATAAAAAGATAAAGAAAGAGAAAAAGAAGAAGAAAATAAAAGAGAAAATGAAAAAAAAAATAAAAGGGAGCGGAAATAGACTTGGAGGAGGAAGTGGAGCCTTACATTAAATTCCACCCACAGTTCATTACTCCATTCGAACATATGGGTAGGGTGACGACCCCACTGTGAGAGGAAGAGGCCGTGAGGCAATCCTGTGGTGGAAAACCTCCTTATTGGCCACCCAATAGAAGATATGTCCCAGCTACAAGGAGTACACCTATTATCCTTATAGACTTAGAATCTAGTTCATAGGATGAGTCTTATATGGTTAGCACATCAGCCAACTCTTCACAGTAGTAGATTACCTTGGAGGTGACACTTGAGCTAGATAGCGATGAAGGCTGGGCTCCAAAGCAAAGCATAAGTGTATCCAAGTCTACATGTGAAATAGTTAGGCATCAGTTGGGAACCTTAGCTCTAACCCCACTTTCCTCTCAAAAAGTTGAGGGTTTGGTAGTTAAGGAAGCCCCTAATTCATCCACAAGTGTGAAGGCTCAGAGGTTCTTTTTGAGAGGATCATCCTCAAGATATGAAGTTGATGTAGAACTTGAGGATGATTCATATAAAGATTTGATAGAATTACCTTATGATTTGTACTTGCCTTATGTTAAGGTTAATCCCACATACTTGGTCAAAGCATAGGTCAGACTACTTCAAAAGAATATGAAAGAACAAATGCAACAGCTCTCAATCAAGACCAGGACTAGGATTCGGTACAGTGGGTCCATTCGATGATGACGATTACTGCTTAGTCACCACCAATCATTTAGAATTTAGTATGTTCTTTTCAAATCACATTAACTCATATGAGGAGCTGTGCTTATAAACTTCAGATGATCCAGATGATTTTTAAGTCAAAGATGCACCGCTAGAGTTTGAAGAAGAGATTCAATCAACTATCGACGAGCTCAAGAAAATTAACTTAGGAACTGAAGAAGATCCACGCATGACATACATCAATTTTTTGTTGAATAAAATTGAAACCAATACTTAGTTAGACTATTGACTGAGTTTAAGGATTTCTTTGGATGGTGTTATTAAGAGATGCCTGGATTGGCGCCTGACGTAGTAGTGCATAAACTAGCAATGGAGCCTACTGCTAACCCTATCAAGCAAGCTTCTAGACACATGTGATTAGACATAGAACATCAGGTCATTTATGAGGTCAAGAAACTGATCGATGTTGGCTTCATTTGGAAAGAAAAATACCCTACCTGGTTAGCCAACGTCATCCCAGTTAAGAAAAATAATGGCAAAATTCACATATGCATCAATTTTAGGGACTTAAATAAGGCATGTCCAAAAGATGAATTTTCACTACCAATCCCCAAACTGATGGTAGACATTGCTTCATCTCATGCGCCTTCTTTCATGGATGGCTCATCCGATATAACCAAATAAAGATGGCCCCTAAAGATGAAAGAAACACCGCTTAGAACCCCAATAAAAATCTATTGCTATAATGTCATGCCTTTCACCTTAAAATGTTACATACCGCTATGACTCGAATCATCGATGAACTTATTCATCATTATGTCGAGTGCTATGTCGATCATCTCGTGGTCAAAAGTAGAGTAAATGAAGACCATCTCTTTGACTTGAGAGTAGTTTTTGAATAATTAAGATAATTTAACCTCAAAATGAACCCCTAAAGTGTGCATTAGGAGTAGTTTTAAGGAAATTCCTTGGGTTTATTGTTTGACACTAGGGAATCAAAATTGATCCGGAGAAGACCAAGGAGATATTAGAAATACCACCCCCTAAAAGTTTAACGAAACTCAGATCATTCTGAGGGTGGTTGGCATATCTATGATGCTTTATATCCAACCTATTGGGTAGATGTCATCTATTCTCAGTACTTGTCAAAGAGGATGCCAAGTTCAAGTGGGATGATAAGTGTGAGCATGCCTTCAAAGACTTCAAGCATTACCTGATGACGCCACCAGTTCTAACAGTCCCTATCCCAAGGAAGTTGCTCATACTTTACACTGCTACATTAGATGACTCCCTTGGTGCTTTGTTGGCCCAAGCCAACAACAAAGGGAAGAAAAATGCACTCTACCTCAACCATCGTCTAACCCCTACTGAGGCTAATCATCCACTCATTGAGAAGCATTGCCAAGCTTTAATCTTTGCATCCCAAAAGCTACATCACTACATGCTTCCTCATAAGGTAAACTTAATCTCTAGGATCAATCCACTGCAGTATCTCATGACATGACTGAAGCTATCCACTACAGTATCACATTACCTTTGTACCCCTCAGTGTGGTGAAAGGATAAGCACTAGTGGATTTCTTAGCAGCACACCCACTTCTTACTAACTCTCCGCTTAGTGATTGTCTCCCCGATGAAAAAATCATGAACTTAGGGGATACTAGCATTCATCACTAGGAGATGTAATTTGATGGTGCAGCTTTCTAAGAAGAGACAAACCACAATCTACTATTTCAGGAAAGGCAGGGGTAGGAATAGTTCTCTTAACTCCAGACCACAATGTGATGAGATTGTCATATCATCTGTTAAATCCTTGTACCAACAATGAAGTCGAATATGAGGCTCTTATTGTCAGTTTAGAGTTAGCTGTTACTCTAAGCATTAAGAACATTAACATCTAATTACCAACCAAATTGCTAGGTCCTATAAGGTTATAAAGCCCAAGCTCCATCACTACCATAAGTACACCATGAAGTTGTTGGCTTAAATCCTAGAGGTTACAATTTATAGGATTCCTCGAGGAGAGAACATCATAGTGTATGCTTTAGCTAAGCTTGCCAAGGAGTTGGCATGTCCGGAGGATGAGTCTATATCAATAAAGGTCCAAAATAGACTAGTCTTATCCCTTATTGATATTAAACTCATCAAAAAGTACTCTCTTGAAGGGGAGGTTTCCATTTCCAAGAAGGACGAGGAGTTAGATTGGAGGAAACCATTCATGGATTACCTAAATAAAAACAAACTACCCCAAGAGAAGTCCTAAGCCCATCGGATGAAGCAGAGAGCATTTTCTTATGCTCTTGTGGATGGTACCTTGTATCGGCGATCTTTTGATCATATGTGGTTATGTTATTTAGACTAGCACGAAGCCCGTAAGATCGTGACTGAGGTACACTGAGGATTATGTGGAGCCAACCAATCTAGTTCAAAGATGATAGCCAAGATCAAGAGACTATGATACTACTGGCGATCGATGATCAAAGATTGTATGTATATGGCTAAGTGAGGCCACCAATGTGAAATAAATGGTGTGGTCCTATACCAACCACCCAATATTCTACATCCTACATTGGCCTCATGGCCATTCGAGTGTTGGGGTACCAACATAGTGGGTTTGATTGATCCTCCTTCTTCCAAGGGTCATCGGTTCATCTTAGCTGCTACTAACTACTTTTCCAAATGGGTGAAGGTGATTTTGCTTAGAGAGGTCACAGCTCAGCATGTGCTCCAATTTTTTAGTAACCATAATGTATATAGGTTCGGAGTGTCTCGAAGAATTTTTTTTTATAATGGTACTACATTCAAGAGCATCGAGATCAATAACTTTGCTTGGGGATATAACATAGATTGGAGATATTCTTCCATCAACTACCTGAGGGAAAATGACTTAAAAAAATCCTTCAATAAAACTCTCATCCAAATACTAAAGAAGACACTCGACAACAACAAGTTATAGGCATGAGCAGAAGTTGAAGCCTTGTGGGCCTACCGCACACAAATAGAACTCCAACTCGCTTAATCCTTTCTGTATGGGTTTGAAGCTATTCTACCATCAAGTCCAACCTCATCACTATGATAGGTAGACAGATCAAAAGAGCGTAATGCTAGTTGTTTAGAAGAGCTCAAAGGATTGGAGGAGAGATGCCTACGGGCTGCCAAAACCTTAAGTTGTACAAAGCTAAAATTATTGAAGATAACAACAAGTTGGTACTTCCTAGAGCTTTTCAAGTAGGAGAGCTTATTTTAGTTCTATGGAAACTGATTATTGCCCGTCGTAAGATGGGAGGCAAGTTTAAACCTACTTGGGAATGACCTTTTACCAGAGAGGGCCTAACAAGGGATTTTATCGCCTTATTAATCATAAGAGAGAGTGACCAATGCTTCCAATCAATGGGCTCTTATTAAAGAAATTTTATAAATTATGTTAGAAAATAATTATCATCAATGAAATTTCCATTTTGAATTTAATATCTTCTATGTTGAAAGTATTTTGTTTGTGAAGCCACGATGATGTGTTTAGGGTAGGTGTAAGGAACCCAGGTGGCATCCTATCCTTTATCGACACAACACAAATACAAAATAAATAAAACATATAAAATAAACACATATCTTATCTCGCTACTCTAGTTGAGATAACACCCCTGAAACTCACTAATTTCTCTAGGTCTGCTAACGCTACCGCTAGTGTGTCACTGTGGTCTTCTTTGAGGATGTAAGTCTTCTATGCTTTCCTTACTTGGCCCCTACACACTGATGAGTGCCTTGTTAGTTTGGTAGGTAGCGGGCCTGTAAGATGCTCATGTTGGCTTTGTTTAATAGATGTGAGTCTACTATGCTTTCTTCTTGGATTATCCTTGTGCACTAATCAAAGTATATTTGAGGTTTACAATAAGTCCTAGTAGCTCCTTCCCTCTTGACTACTCAAGTCTAGTCCAGTTCCTTGGGGCTCCTTGCTAGTAGTCACTCTAGGTTAGATAGCATCTATCCCATGATGATGATAATCCCGATGATCAATGCTTGAAAAGTTATAAGCCACACGCTTTCTTTCCGTTGATCATTGCACACGATGAGCTCCTTAGGTTTTGGTTGTCACTATGTATACACCATCATGATACATACACTTTAGGTTGGTTAGTTCTTGCACCTTAGGATACACCACTCATGGAAGATTTAAGTATGCTATGATTTCTTCTTGAGTTGGCCACCGTAAACCTATAGGCTTTCTTTTCTAGGGCTTAGGATAATGCCCCTAGCAGCACCTCTCCTGTGGGAACTATATTTGGATCACATCATTTGCAACCCCATTTAGTCAAGACTGGTTACTATGATTGACGCTCCTTTCCTAGTAACCACCCATATGGTTGGAGAATCCTTCCTGTGGATGTGAAGATTCTCCATTGGTCTGGTAAATCTTAGATAGGTCAAGGCCGACATAGCCCATTCTCAGTGTGGTCCCTTGCACACCAATAAGGTCCACACAAACATATAAATAAAATATATATTCACTTATGGATTAGGAGGACACCCCTACTAGTACCATTTCCTAAGAAAGTTTCCTATTTTTAGGACAGTGTCAGCAAAGCTCCTTAAAGGAATTGCATGACTACTATAGAGTTAATATAAGTCCCTAGTGGAACTCACTTAATAGTCACTCCTAAGTCAGGTTTAATTTGTTGTGCTACCAACAGGTCAATCCAGCGGTTGTTCCCTACTTTAGAAGATGTAGGTATGCTACGCCTTCTTCCTACCATAGTCGTTGCACACTGAAAGGAAACCCCTTATGTTGGCTAGCTCTACCCCACTGCTAGTAGACCATCCCTTTGGATTTGTAAATTTGATATATGATAAGTCCAATATAGCCCCATCTCTGTGGGTCCATCACACACTAACATGATCCATAAATTAAATCTATCAAATTGAACCAAGCTCACATCCCCAAAGGATATGCCCTAAATTTGAATCCAACTAAACCAAACAAATTATATCAAATCACATAAAATTAATATAAAATTAATCTTGACTACTTTTGAGTTGACATAAGTCCCCAAATGACATTCACTCAAGAGTCGCCCAGTCGTTTGATTTATTTGAACCAATGTGTCACCCCATTGTTCCTCTTTGGAAGATGTAAGTTTACTATGCCTTCTTCCTAGCATAGAATTACACACCAAAAGGCATCCCTTTAGGTTGGCTAGCTATACCCCACAACCGGTAGACTATCCCTATGGATTTGTAAAGGTAGGTCAGGCCGACATAGCCATTCTTAAGTGGTCCATCACACCGACAAGGTCCATACATTAACTTAGATTAAATTAAACCCATTCTAATTTTCCCCAGTGGAGTTAAATCACACCCATCCCCCTAGTGGACCCTAAATTCTATATAAATAAGTCAATAAAATAAATCAAATTCAAAACCAACCTCCATAGTGGAGCCAAATTAAACCAACTCCCCTAGTAGAGTATACATTAAAGAAATCCAACCAAAATCTTATCCCCAGTGGATACATCCCCAAACAAATCTATGAAATCAAACTTAAATCCCAATCCCTAAACAAATCTACGAACCTACTTCCCTAGTGGAAGGTTCATATACCTGATCCCTAGCGGACTCGAGCCCATATCTCTAGCAGATATGCCTTCACATCAATTATAATAAAATAAATTAAAGTTGATTCGATCTTAATCCAAGGTGGATTATGGATTCTTATCCCTAGTAGATATTCTTTCCATAAATCATATAATAAAATCAAATTCATACCTTATTCCAAGCAGATTTTCTTCTTCAATGCCCCCGACATAGACCCCTCACATGTCACGTCCAATGCATGTGAGATCCCTAATCTCCCTCCATGTTTTGACATGGAATTCTCATCAAATCTTATTTCTTCTTATGCACAACTTTAATACTTCAACCAAAAGCCTAACAATGTGCTCAAATTACATCATCTTAACATTGTAATCAACATTTTATGATTTGTGATGGTGCAAGCTCAAACTAACTATACAATATCATGCTAAACATATTATAGTGTGAATTAACACACTATATTATATTATAATACATGATGTTATATTATAATTTTCTATAATATATTGTCTAACATTACACCTCATTAGAATCACATAAAGGAACAAATAATAAAATTTTCTCAAAATGTAAATAATGTTCATTTTTGATGTAAAATTGTTATTTTCTATTAGAAATGGTACAAAATAGTGTAATTTTTGTGTTTCTTCTTATTGTGTGCCATGAATTTGGCCAAATTCTTCCATCTCAACCTTCAAATTAATATTTTTGTGAGTTTCGACCCAATGTATTATAACAAAAGTAAAATACTAATGTACAATAACATTTAGTAACACACCACCACATTCCTATATGTGTAAGTTATATTGTTATGTACATTATATTTTAATATGCTTTCATATAATATATTATCTTACATTACACTTAAAATGAATCACTTTAAGCAAAAAAATTTATAAATTTTGGTTGAAAATGATCATTTATTTTGGATGCATTCTTTTGATTAAATGACACACCATAGCACACCCCCAATGATGTTCCCTATAGCTTACCTTAAATTTTGCCAAATCCCATCATCTCAGCCTATAAATCAGTATTTTTATGAATTATACCAGTACAAACACTACTACATAATACTATAACAAACTAAAATATGCTAAACAACAAGTACTAATACACAATCCTATAATGCATGACGCTACACTATGTTATGGCATCTTATATTATAATACACTGTAATATATTATATCAAAACTATAACATCACAAGGGATTGCTTAAGATAAAATCATAAAATTAGTCTAAACAATAAAAAATAATATATTTTAGTTATATCACTTACATATTTTAAATTGAAATAATATATTATGATGCCAAGCTCTACCTATTATGAATTTATAAAAAATTCCACCATTTTAAAGTCTAAATCAATATTTTTTATAAATAATGCTAGTGTAGGCTTGACTGCATTATTGTAAAATACTAAAAGAATTTAAAATGCGTAGAATAATATATTATGATATATGATGCTATACTATGCTACAACATATAATATTTATTTTGAACATAAAATCTTACTTTTTAGACTACAGTACACCTTTGGTATTACAACCTAATTCACTTCAAATTTAACAAATTTCATCATCTAATTTATTAAATTAATATTTTTATGATTTATATTAATTTAACTATGGGCACAATACCATAATATACTAAAACATTTCAAAACATCTTATAACATCCAAAACACATCACTACATGCTCAAATATATGATGCTACATTATACTATAATAAATGGTGTTACAATATGATTTATGGTTATAGGTATTCAAATCTCTAATCAAGGAAAGTCTCTTGAAGACATTTTCTTTTACCATAATTATGTTAGATTAGGTCATTCATTAGATCTACTCCTAATGACATCTTAATTCAAGGTTTAGGGTTAGTTTATGGTTTAAGGTTTAGGGTTTTAGGTTTATGGTTTAGGGTTTCAACTTTTAGTGTTTAGGGTTTAGGGTTTAGGGTTTAGTGTTTAGGGTTTAGGGTTTATAGAGTTTAGGGTTTAGGGTTTAGGGTTTAGGTTTTAGATTTAGGGTTTAAGTTTTAGTTTAGGGTTTAAGTTTTTTTTAACAAAGAATAAATTAAGATTTAACATTTTTTTCTTTCTGATTTTATCAGCCAAGAAGCACCCCAAGTTTTCTAAGACACAAGCGATGACATAGATAAAAAATGAACACCAATAGATTAAATCAAAAACCCTAGATAAGTAGAACCATCTATACTATAAATACACTATTCCATAAGTAGCAGATTACCATTTCTAGTTTCCAGCCCATCAAAACCACATCCGCCATCATAACCCCGATCTCTCCCTCCACCATCACCATGGATGTAACCTCTGTCACTCCTCCCACCTCCAAAACCACCACTTCTTTGGCCACAACATCCATATCCACCATCACCTCTAGATCCCCCACCACCACTACGATAACCACCGCCTCCTCCTTCGCCTCCACAGCCAAATCTAAACTGAACCTAGTTGATGATGATGTAACTGCCATCAAGGTTATGCCCATTCTTAGGGTTTAGGGTTTAGGGTTTAGATTTTGGGGTTTAAAATTTAGGGTTGTAGGTTTTAGGGTTTTGGGTTTAGGGGTTAGGGTTTAGGATTTAGGGTTTAGATTTTGGGGTTTAAGGTTTAGGGTTGTAGGTTTTAGGATTTAGGGTTTAAGGGTTAGGGTTTAGGATTTAGGGTTTAAATTTTGGGGTTTAAGGTTTAGGGTTATAGGTTTTAGGGTTTAGGATTTGTGGGTTTGGGTTAGGTTTTGTTTTTTTGGTTAAGGCTCTGGTCCAGAGTTAGGTTTAGGGCTCAGGGTTACAGGTAGGGTTAGGTTTAGGGTTTGGGGTTAGTTTTAGGGTTAGAGAGTTTAGGATTTAGGGCTCAGTTTTCAAATCAAAAACCCGGCAGGTTTAGGTTTATTTAGTTTATTTTAATTTATTTGAGTTTATTTTATATTTATTTTTATTTAGTTTAGTTTATTTCATTTATGTTTATTTATTTTAGTTTAAGTTTTTCATTTTAATTTACTTTTTTAAGTTTAGGTTTATTTTATGAGTTTTTTTTTTTTGGTTTTATTTTTATTTTGCCAGTTTAGGTTTTATTTTATCTTTTAGGTTTAGGTTTTAGGTTTTTTATTTGGTTTATTTTGATTTTATTTTAAGTTTAGGTTTTGGTTTTTTTTTATTTTATTTTATTTTAGTCCATGTTTAGTCAGTTTAGTTTATTTTAGGTTTAGGTTTAGGTTTTATTTATTTTAGTTTAGGTTTAGGTTTATTTTATGTTTCTTTTAGGTTTAGGTTTTTTGTGGTTTAGGGTTTAGGTTTTATTTATTATTTATTTTTTTGCTTTATTTTTAGGTTTATTTTTTAGGCTTAGGTTTTTATTTATTTTTCATTTTATTTTATTTTAGGTTTACTTAATTTTTATTTTAGGTTTTGTTTTTGTTTAATTTAGGTTTTTTATTTTTTAGTTTAGTTTAGGTTTTCATTTATTTTATTTTAGTTTAGTTTTTATTTTTTTATTTTATTTTCTTTTTAGATTTAGGTTTAGGTTTAGATTTTTATTTTTGTTTTTATTTTTTTATATTTTTATTTTATTTTGGTTTAAGTTTTTTAATTTATTTTAGTTTTTAGTTTTATTTAGTATAGGTTTAGGTTTTTAGCTTTTTAAGGTTTAAGGTTTAGGGTTAGTTTAGGGTTTAGGGTTTAGGGTTTAGGGTTTGTGGTTTAGGATTTAGCGTTTAGGGTTTTGGTTTTAGGATTAGGGTTTAATTTTAGTTTAAGGTTTAAGGTCTTTTTTTTAAATAGAGAACAAATTCAGATTGAACATTTCTTCTTTTCAATTTCAACTACCAAGTAGTACACCAAAATTTCTAAGACACAACCGACGACATAGTTCAAAAATGAGCACCCATAGAGAAAATCAAAATTCCTAGATAAGCAGAACTATCTCTACTATAAATAAATAGTTCCATAAGTAGCAGATCAGATCGACCGTTCTTCAATTTCTCCAGTTCCTATCAGAACCACCCCAGCCTCTCAAGTAGTGGGATCTGCCATCATATCCCTGATCTCTTCCCCTGCCACCGCCACCATCACGACTGTAACCTCCATCACTCCTCCCGCCACCAAAACCACCACTGCTTCAACCACCACCTCCATATCCACCAACACCTCTAGATCCCCCACCACCACTATGATAACCGTAGCCTCCGCCTTTACCTCCACCGCTAGATATAAATTGAGCCTAGTTGATGGTGATGTTCCTACCGTCAAGCTTCTACCCATTCTTAGTGTTTAGGGTTAGTGCAGGGTTAGTTTAGGGTTTAGGGTTTAGGGTTAGTTTAGGGTTTAGGGATTAGGGTTAATTTAGGGTTTAAGGTTTAGGGTTGTAGGTTAAAGGGTTTAAGGTTTAGAGTTTAGGGTTTAGAGTTTAGGGTTTTAGGGTTTAGAATTTAGGGTTTGGGGATTAGAGTTTAGGGTTTTAGGGATTAAGGTTTAGGGCTTTTTTTTTTAAATTAAGTAAACCCGACAGTTCAGTTTATTTAGTTTATCTTTTATTTATTTGAGCTCATTTTCTTTTCTTTTTACTTAGGTTTATTTTTTTATTTTATTTAGTTTAGTTTATTTATTTTAGGTTTATTTATTTTGTTTAGGATTTTATTTTAGTTTATTTTTAGGTTTAGGTTTATTTTTTAGTTGAGTTTTATTTTATTTTGTTATTTTAGGTTTAGGTTTTAGGTTATTATCTTTTTTAGGTTTTATTTTTTAGTTTCAGAGTTTATTTTAGTTTATTTTATTATATTTAGTTTAGGATTAGGTTTAGGTTTTATTTATCTTAGTTTAGTTTATTTTAGTTTATGTTTAGGTTTATTTTATTTTATTTATTTTATTTTTATTTTAGGTTTAGGTTTTTTTTAGTTTAGGGTTTAGGTTTTATTTTTTATTTATTTTTAGGTTTATTTTTTAGATTTAGATTTTTTTTAGTTTTTATTTTATTTTATGTTAGGTTTACTTATTTTTATTTTATGACTAATTTTATTTTATTTAGGTTTTTTAATCATAGGTTTTAATTATATAGTTTAGTTTAGGTTTTTATTTATTTTATTTTAGTTTATTTAGTTTATTTTATTTTTAGGTTTAGGGTTAGGTTTCAGTTTACGTTATTATTTTATTTAGGTTTAGGTTTTTTTATTTATTTTATTTAGTTTAGGTTTAAGTTTTTAGGTTTTTAGTGTTTAGGGTTTAAGATTTAGGGTTTCTTGTGGGTAGGTTGTGGTTAGGATTAGGGTTTAGGGTTTAGTATTTAGGCCAGGCTTTAGGGTTTTAGGCTTTAGGCCTTTAGGGTTTAGGGTTTGTGGTTTAGGGTTTGTTTAGGGTCTGCAAAGAGTAAAGGGTTTAGGGTTTAGGGTTATAGGTTTAGGGTTTAGGGTTTAGGGTTTAGGATTTGGTGTTTAGGGTTTAAGGTTTAGGGTTTAGGGATGAGGTTTTTTTATATTAAGTAAATCAGAAGGTTTGGGTTTATTTAGTTTAATTTTTATTTATTTTTATTTATTTTATTTTTTATTTTTATTTAGTTTAGTTTATTTATTTTAGGTTTATTTATTTTAGTTTGGGTTTTTTATATTAGTTTATTGTTTAGTTTAGGTTTAGGTTTATGCTTGTTTTTTAGTTTAGTTTTATTTATTTATTTATTTTTCAATTGTTTATTTTAATTTTAGGTTTGGTTTAGGTTTTGTTTTTTATTATTTTAGCTATACATTTTAAGTTTTATTTTAGGTTTATTTATAAGTTTAATTTTTTAGTTTAGGATTAGGCTTATTTTTAGTTTATTTATTTTATTTAGTTTAGGTTTAAGTTTAGGTTTAGGTTAGGGCTTATGGTTTAGGGTTTAGGGTTTAGGGTTTTAGGGTTTAGAATTTAGGGTTTGGGGATTAGAGTTTAGGGTTTTAGGGATTAAGGTTTAGAGTTTTTTTTTAAAAATTAAGTAAACTGATAGGTTCAGGTTTATTTAGTTTATCTTTTTATTTATTTGAGCTCATTTTCTTTTTCTTTTTTACTTAAGTTTATTTTTTATTTTTACTTAGTTTAGTTTATTTATTTTAAGTTTATTTATTTTTGTTTAGGATTTTTATTTTAGTTTATTTTTTATGTTTAGGTTTATTTTTTAGTTGAGTTTTTTTTTTATTTTTTTTTTAGGTTTAGGTTTTAGGATGTTATTTTTAGTTTTTTTTAGGTTTTATTTTTTAGTTCTGGTTTAGGTTTATTTTTAGTTTATTTTATTATATTTAGTTTAGGATTAGGTTTAGGTTTTATTTATCTTAGTTTAGTTTATTTTAGTTTATGTTTAGGTTTATTTTATTTTATTTATTTTATTTTTATTTTAGGTTTAGGTTTTTTTTTTTTAGGGTTTAGGTTTTATTTTTATTTATTTTAGGTTTATTTTTAGATTTAGATTTTTTTTATTTTATTTTATTATTTATTTATTTTTTTATTTTATGATTAATTTTATTTTATTTAGGTTTTAATCATAGGTTTTATTATATACTTTTATTTTTAGGTTTTATTTATTTTGTTTTAGTTTATTTTATTATTTAATATTTTATTTTAGGTTTAGGTTTGACCACGTATTATTTTATTTAGGTTTAGGTTTTTATTTATTTTATTTAGTTTAGGTTTAAGTTTTAGGTTTTAGTGTTAGTTTTTAAGATTTAGGGTTTAAGGTTTAGGGTCAGTGTGGTGGATTAGGGTTTATTTTAATATTTAGGCCCAGCTTTGTTTTAAGGTTTAGGCTTTAGCTTTAGTTGGGTATTGGGTTTAGGGTTTATTTAGGGTTTCTGTGGCAAAGAGTAAAGGGTTTAGGGTCCAGGTTTAGGGTTATAGTTTGGGTTTAGGGTAGGGTTTAGGATTTGGTGTTTAGGGTTTAAGGTTTAGGGTCAGTGGATGAGGTTTTTTTATATTATGCAACCCAAGGTTTGGTTTATTTAGTTTAATTTTATTTAAATTATTTTATTTTATTTAGTTTAGTTTATTTATTTTAGGTTTATTTATTTTAGTTTTTTTTATATTAGTTTATCATTAGTTTAGGTTTAGGTTTATGCTTGTTTTTTAGTTTAGTTTTATTTATTTATTTATTTTTTCAATTCAGTTTTATTTTTACTTTTAGGTTTTGGTTTAGGTTTTGTTTTTATTATTTTAGCTATACATTTTAAGTTTTTATTTTAGGTTTATTTATAAGTTTAATTTTTTAGTTTAGGATTAGGCTTATTTTTAGTTTATTTATTTTATTTAGTTTAGGTTTAAGTTTGTTTAGGTTAGGGCTTAGGGTTTAGGGTTTATGATTTAGATATTTTTTGGATTTTAGGGTTTAGGGTTTAGGGTTTAGGGTTGTAGGTTTAGGTTTAGTTTTAGGGTTTAAAGCTTAGGGATTAGGTTTTGGGGGTTTTATTTTAAAAAAAATAATTAAGTAAATAGATAGGTCTAGGTATATTTATTTTTATTGTTTATTTTTAGATTTATTTGAGTTTATTTTATATTTTATTTTTATTTAATTTAGTTTACTTATTTTTATTTATTTTAGTTTAGGTTTTTTATTTTAGTTTATTTTTTAGGTTTAGGTTTATTTTATTTACGTTTATATTTATTTTATTTTTTTTAGGTTATTTTATTTTTCATTTTAGGTTTAGGTTTTTATTTTATTTTTAAAATTTAGTTTTAGGCTTTTATATTAGGTTTATTTTAGGTTTTATTTTAGTTTAGGTTTATGTTTTCTTTAGTTTATTTTATTTTATTTAGTTAGGTTTTAGGTTTAGGTTTAGTTTATTTTAGGTTTAGGTTTAGGATTTATTAATTTTAGTTTAGTTTATTCTAGTTTAGGTTTAGTTTTATTTTATTTTGTTTATTGTTTATTTTAAGTTTAGGCTTTTTTAAGTTTATGGTATAAGTTTTATTTTTTTTATTTTTTAGGTTTTATTTTAGGTTTATTTTTTATGTTTAGGTTTTTATTTAGTTTTTATTTTATTTTATTTTATTTTTATTTTATGTTTAGTTATATTTTATTTTGGTTTTTAATTCTTAGGTTTATTTTATTTTATAGTTTAGTTTAGGATTTTATTTATTTTATTTTTAGTTTATTTTTAATTTTTAATTTTATTTTTAGATTTAAGTTTAGGTTTTACTTTAGGTTTTTATCTATTTCTTTAATTTATTTTGTTTAGGTTTTCTTTATATTTTATTAGGTTATTTTTTAGTTTAGTTTTTTTAGGATTTTAAGGTTTAGTGGTATGGTTTGTGGTGGTTAGGGGTCAGGGTATGTTTGTGGTTTATGTGGCTAGCTTTAGGGTTTAGGGCTTATGGGTAGGATTTAAAGTGGGCTCAGGGTCAACACAGGGTCTGGGGTTAGTTTAGGGCTCACTGTTGTCAGGGACTGGGGTCAGTCAAGATTCTGGGGTCCATGGCCTAGGGCCTAGGGTCAGATTAGGGCCTGGTTGGCTCACCACCAGCCTCAGGGTTACAGGGTTAGTTTTGGGGTTTAGGGTAGGTCCGTGGTAGTGTAGGTTTAGGGTTTTATCGGCAAACCAAGAGGTAGTTTATTTTAAGTTCATTTTATTTTAGTTTATTTTATTTTTATTTTATTTAGGTTTATTTTTATCCATTATAGTTTAGTTTATTTTATTTATAGGTTTTCCATTTTAGTTTATTTTATAGGATTAGGTTTAGGTTTATGCTTAATTTTTAGTTTATTTTTATTTTATTTTTTAATTTTAAGATTTATTTTTTTATTTTTAGATTTTAGTTTAGTTTTTTATTTTATTTTTTTAGGTTTGGGTTTTATGTTTTTATTTTAGGTTTATTTTAGATTTTATTTTTAGTTTATTTATTTTTATTTAGATTAGGGTTTAGTTTATTTTAGTTTAGGTTTAAGTTTTATTTATTTTAGTTTAGTTCATTTTAGTTTAGGTTAAGGTTTTTTTATTTTATTTATTTTAGGTTTAGGTTTTAATTTTTTTGTTTAGGGTTTGGGTTTTATTTCTAATTTACTTTTTGGTTTTATTATTAGGTTTATTTTTTAGGTTTAGGTTTGTATTTAATTTTTTTATTTTATCTTAGGTTTATTTTATTTTTATTTTACATTTAGTTTTTATTTTATTTACTTTTTTTATTTTTAGATTTATTTTATTTTTTAGTTTAGTTTAGGTTTTTATTTATTTTATTTTTACCTAGTTTTTATTTTTCATCTTATTTTATTTTAGCTAGTTTAGGTTTATTTAGGTTTTATTTTGTTTTAATTTAATTTATTTTATTTATGTTTAGGTTTTCTTATTTAATTTATTTTTGGTTTTATTTATTTTTAGTTTAGATTTTGGGTGGGTTTATGGATTAGGGTTTTAAGGTGTGGTTTGGGTAGGGTTTTGGATTTAGGGAAGGTTTGTGGTTTTAGGTGGGTAGGTTTAGGTAGGTGGGGGTTTAGGGTTTGAGGTTAAAGTTTTTCCATTTTAAATTTTTTAATTTTATTAAATTGCAAACTTATGTTTATTTAATTTATTTAATTTATTTTATTTATTTAATCATTTAATTTAATTTATTTAATTATTAGTTTATTTATTTAAGTTATTATTTATTTAGTTTATTAATTTATGTTTAGTGGAGTGGCTCAGTTTAGGTTTGGGTTAGTAGGGTTTAGGGTTTATTATTATTTCAGGGCCCAGGCGCATTTCATTTAGTGGGTTTGTGGTTTAGGTTGGGGTTCAGTGGTTATTTAGTATTATAGTGCTAGCCCAGTGATCAGGTCTGAGTAGTTTAGGGCCTGGGTCAGGGGTCCAAAGTTGTGGTCAGATGCAGGTCAGTGGTTGGCATTATTAGCTTTAGCCCAGTTTAGCACTCAGTGGTCAGGTTTAAGTTAGGAGTGGGCCCATGGCTAGGTCAGTGGGTAGAGCCTCAGGTTTTTGGTTTAGGATCTTGGGCTCAGGTCAGATTTGGTATTAACGTTGAGTTTTAGTTTAGGTTTAGTTTTGTTTAGGTTAGTTTAGGTTTATAATGGTTTAGTTTTTAGTTTATTTAGAGTTTAGGGTTGTGGTTTAAGGTTTATGGTCAGAGGTTTCCAGGTTGTGGTTTAGGGTTTGTGGTTTTAGTAAGTTTTAGGGTTTAGGTTTGCTTGGGTTTTTAGTGCTTGGGGTTTAGATCAGATGTTTGGGGTCAGGTTTAGTGGTTTTAGGGTTTTGGGTTTTAGGTTTTGACAGATTTGTGGTTTAGGGTTTGTGGTTTTTTTTAAAAGTAAGTAACCCACAGGCAGGATTATTATTTAGTTTAATTTTATTTATTTTAGTTTAGTTTATTTTTATTTTATTTCAATTTATTTTTTTATTTCAATTTATTTTTATTTTATTTAGTTTATTTATTTCTTTTAGTTTATTTTATTTTAGTTTATTTTTTTAATTTAGTTCATTTTTATAGTTTAGTTTATTTTATTTTAAGGTTTAGTTTTATTTTTATTTTATTATTTAGTTTTGTTTTATTTTTTTATTTTAATTTTAGTATTTTATTTTTTTATTCTTTATTTTTCTTTTAGGCTTTAAGTTTTTTATTTATTTTAGTTTAGTTTATTTTTTTTAGTTTATTTGGGTTTACAGGTTTAGGGTTTAGGGTTTAGGGTTGGTTTATTTTATTTTATTTATTTTGTTTTTACTTTGAGTTTAGATTTAATTTTTTGTTTTGTGTTTAGGTTTTATTTTTTATTTATTTTTACATTTTATTTTTACATTTATTTTTAGGGTTTTGGTTTTTATTTAGGTTTATTTTATTTTATTTTTGTATTATTTTATTTTTATTTTATGTTTAGTTTTTATTTTATTTTAGTTTTTTATTCTTAGGTTTATTTTATTTTTTAGCTTAGTTTAGGTTTTTATTTATTTTATTTTTATTAATTTTTAGTTTATTTTATTTTAATTTTAGGTTTAGTTTAGGTTTTAGTTTAGGGTTTTATTTTATTTTATTTTTTTTTATTTGGGTAGTATTTTATTTATTTGTTTTGAATTATTTAGTTTATTTAGTTTTAGTTTTGGTTTAAGTTGGATTTAGGGTTTTTGGGGTTTTTAGGGTTTCTGTTTAGTTTTATGGTTTAGGCTTTAGCTTTAAAGTTTAGTTACCAGTGGTGGGTTTAGTTTGGGTTTAGTTTGAGGTTTAGGGTCACTGTTTTACAATTTAGTTAGTTTATGGTTTGGATTTAGGTTTGTGGTTAAGGTTTTAGTTTAGGGTTGGGGGATTTAACAATTTGGGTTTAGGGTTTCTGTTTAGGGTTTTTTAGTAGTTTTAGGGTTTAGAGCTTTAGTATCGTTTATGGTTTAGGTTTAGGGTTTAGGTTTTAGTTTAGTTTAGGTTTTTGATTTTTTTTAAACAAATTCATATTCAACATTTCTTCTTTTGATTTTGTCAACCAAGTAACACCAAGTTTTCTATGACATAAGTGATGACATATGAAAAATTAAGACGATGAGTAAATCAAAAGCCCTAGATTAGTATCTCTACTTTAAAACATAGTTCCATAAGCGTGAATCAATCAACCGTTCTTAATTTCTCCAGCCCATCAACTTAGTAGCGAGATCCACAATCATATCCCAGATCTCTCCCTCCACCACCACCATGGCTGTAACCTCCATAGCTCCTCCCACCTCCATAACCACCACAGCTCTGACCACCTCCTCCACATCAACTAGCACCTCCAGATCTCCCACCACCATTGTGATAACTGCCGCCTCTGCCTTTGCCTACACCACCAGATCTAGAATGAGCCTAGTTGATGATGATGTTCCTGCCATCAAGATTTTGCAAATTAGTTTAGGTTTAGGCTCAGTTTTAGTGTTTAGGTTTATTTTTAATTTATTTAGTTACTTTATGTTCAGTTTAGGTTTGGGGTTTGGGGTTTAGGGAGGGTTAGGTTAGGTTTGGTTCAGTGGTTTTGGGGTGGAGGGTCAGTAGTTTAGGGTGGGTTATGGGTTGGGTGGGTAGGGTAGGGTCAGGGTTGAGTCAGTTGGGTTTAGAATTTTTTTTTTAAACCCTAGGTTTATGTTTATTTAGTATATTTACATTAGTTTTTTTCTTTAGGTTTATTTTATTTTATTTATTTTAGTTTATTTATTTTAGTTTATTTATTTTAGTGAGGTTTTATTTTAATTTTTAAGTTTGGTAGGTTTAATTTTATTTTAGTTGAGTTTTATTTTATTTTATTTTAAGGTTTAGGTTTATTTTATTTTTTTAGTTTAGGTTTAGTTTATTTTATTTTATTTTATTTAAGTTTTAGGTTTTATTTTAGTTTATTTTATTAAGTGTTGTCTAAGATAGTTTAGTTTATTTTTAGGATTAGTTTAGGTTTTATTTTAGTTTAGTTTATTTTTTTTAGGCTTAGGTTTATTTTATTATGTTTATTTTTTGTAGGTTTATATTTTTTTAGTTTAGGTTTTTATGTTTTATTTTATTTATTTTTAGGTTTTATTTTAAAATTTATTTTTAGTTTAGGTTTTAATTTTAATTTTATTTAATTTTATTTTAGGTTTATTTTAATTTTATTTTATGTTTAGTTTTATTTTATTTAAGTTTTAATCTTAGGTTTATTTTATTTTTTTTAGTTTATTCAGTTTTATTTATTTTATTTTATTTATTTTTATATTTAGCTTTAGCTTTAGGTTTTAGTTTTGATTTTTATTTTATTTTATTATTTTATTATTTTATTTTATTTAGGTCTAGTTTTTTATTTATTTTATTCTTAGGCTTTATTTAGTTTAGGTTTAAGTTTTTAGTTCCTTATGGTTTAGGATTTAAGGTTTTAGGATTTTTTAGGGTTTAGGGTTAGCTTTATAGTTTAGGGATTGTGATAAGGTTTGGGCTTTTGTGGTTTAGTGTTTTTTTTAAATTAAGTAAACCTAGGTTTGTTTATTTAGTTTATTTTTATTTATATTAGTTTAATTTATTTTAATTTTATTTAAATTTATTTTTTATTTTATTGAGTTTAATTATTTTAGGTTTATTTATTTTAGTTTAGTTTTCTATTTTTATTTATTTTTTTAGTTTATTTTAGTTGAGTTTTAATTTTATTTTATTTTTAGTTTTAGGTTTTATTTTAATTTTAAGTCCAGTTTAGGTTTTATTTTATTTTTTTGGTTTAGGTTTTTTTATTTTAGGTTTATTTTAGCTTTTATTTTTAGTTTAGGTTTAGGTTTATTTTAGTTTATTTTATTTTATTTTAGTTTAGGTTTAGTGATTTTATTTATAGGTTTATTTAGTTTAGTTTAGGTTTGTTTTTTATTTTATTTATTTTATTCTTATTTTAGTTTAGGTTTTTTTTTTTTTATTTACTGGTTTTATTTTTAGGTTTATATTTTAGGTTTAGGTTTTATTTATTTTTATTTATTTTTTTATTTTATTTTAGTTTATTTTATTTTAGGTTTTATTTTATTTATTTAGTTTAGCTTTTATTTATTTTATTTTAGTTTATTTTATTTTTATTTTATTTTATTTAGGTTTAGTTTAGGTTTATTTTAGGTTTTAATTTTTTAATTTATTTATTTTAAGTTTTAGTTGTTTAATTTATTTTATTTTATTAGTTTTTAGTTTAGTTTTATTTTTTTTAATTTTATTTTATCCAGGTTTAGGTTTTTTAATTTAATTTTTAATATTTAGCTTTTAGGTATGGTGTGGTTTGGGTTTAGCCCATCCAGCATTGGGTTAGGTTTAGGGATCTGGCCTGGGTTTAAGTTTGTGTGGTTTTGAGTTTGGGCTCAGTGGTAAGGTTTAGTTAGAGGGGTTTGGGTGGGTAGGGTCCAGTCATGGCTCAGTGGTCAGGTTGTGGTTTGTGGTAGAGTCAGTAAGTTTAGTCAGGTTGGGTTTTAATGTTGGGTTGGGGTCAGGGGTTATAGTTTGTGGTTTGGCTTTAGGTTTTGGCTCAGTTTGGGGTTTGTGGGATTAGTTTGAGTCAGGGTTTAGGTTTTGGGTTTAGGGTTTAATATTTTAGGTTATTTTAATTATGGTCATTTTTAGGTTTATTAGTTTTAGTCCTAGGTTTTTTATTTTGGGTTTATTTTTAATTTTATAAGTTTTTGTTTATTTAATTTATTTAATTTATTTGTTATTTTATTTTAGGTTACTTTTATTTTTTTTATTTTAAGTTTATTTTTATTTTTTTTATTTAGTTTAGTTTATTTATTTTATTCATTTATTTTAGTTTATGTTTTTTAATTTAGTTTATTTAGTTTAGGTTTATTTTTAGTCAAATTTTATTTTTATTTTATTTTTAGGTTTAGGTTTTATTTATTATTTTATTTTTTAGGTTTTTATTATATTTTTAGGTTTTAGGTTTTTATTTTAAGTTTATTTCTAGGTTATATTTTTTAGTTTAGGTTTAGGTTTAGGTTTATTTTAAGGTTTAGGTTTAGGTTTTATTTATTTTAGTATAGTTTATTTTAGTTTAGGCTTAGTTTCATTTTATTTTGTTTATTTTATTTTATTTAGGTTTAAGTTTTTTTTTTTTAGTTTAGGTTTATTTTTTATTTTATTTTATTTTTAGGTTTTATTTTTTTATTTTTATTTAGGTTTTATTTAATTTTATTTTATTTTATTTTAGGTTTATTTTATTTTTATTTTATGTTTAGTTTTTATTTTATTTATTTATTTTAGTTTAATTTTTATTTTTTATTTTATTTTTTATTTAGGTTTACATTTAGGTTTAAGTCTATGTTTAGGTTTAAGTTTATGTTTTTTATTTTATTTGATTTTTTTATTTTATTTTGGTTTAGGTAAATTTACTTATTTTACAGTAGGGTTTATTTAGTTTAGGTTTAAGTTTTTAGCTGTTTAGGGTTTTGGGTTTAGGGATAGTTTAGGATTTAGGGTTTAGGGTTTAGGGTTTAGCTTTTAGGTTTATTAAGGTTTAGGGTTTAAGTTTTTTTTAGAGAACAAATTGATTCAACATTTCTTCTTTTGATCAACCAAGTACCCAAGTTTTCCAAGAAACAAACGATGACATAGTTGAAAAATAAGCACCCATAGAGCAAATCAAAAACCATAGATAAGTAGAATTATCTCTGCTTTAAAGACACAATTCCATAAGCAGCAGATCGGATTGGTTGTTCTTCAATTTTTCAAGTTCCCATCAGAACCACCCTAGCCTCTCGAGTAGCATGATCCACCATCATATATTAGATCTCTCCTTCAGCCACCACCACGGTTGTAACCTTTGTCGCTCCTCCTGCCTCCATAACCACAACTACTATGACCACCAATTTCATATCCACCAACACCTCTAGATCTCCCACCACCTGTGATAATTTGGGTTTGATTTAGACTGAGCTTGGTTGTTGGTGTTTTGCCATCAAGGTCCGCCCATTCTTAGGGTTTAGGTTTATTAGTTTTAGGTTTAGTTATTTTAATTTATTTTATTACTTTAGGTTCAGTTTAGGGTTTAGGTTTAGTGAGTTTAGGGTTTGTTAGTTGGTTTGGGTTTAGGGTTTAGGGTTTAGGGTTTAGTGTTTTTAGGGTTTATTTTAGTGGGTTTAACATTTAGTTTAGGGTTTAGGGAGTGGTTATTAGGGTTTAGGATTTTTCAATTAAGTAGGTTTAGTTTATTTAGTTATTTTTTTATTTATTTTATTTTATTTATTTATTTTGATTTACTTTAGTTTATTTATTTAGTTTTTTTTAGTTTATTTAGGTTTTAATTTATGTTTATTTTACATTTAGTTTAGGTTTTTAATTTATTTTATTTTTATTTTTCTTAGGTTTATGTTTTTATTTTATTTTAGGTTTAGGTTTAGGTTTTATTTTATTTCAAGTTTAGGTTTAAGTTTTATTTATTTTATTTTATTTAGTTTAGGGTTTAGGTTTTATTTTAGTTTAGGTTTTTTTAATTTATTTTAGTTTAGTTTATTTTAATTTAGGTTTATTTAATTATATTTATTTTGATTTATGTTTTTTTTAGTTTAGGGTTTGTTTTTTCAATTTTAGGTTTATTTTTAGTTTATTTTAGGTTTAGGTTTTAATTTAGTTATTATTTTATTTTATTTTATTTTAGGTTTATTTTATTTTTTTTTATTTAGTTTTATTTTATTTTAGGTTTTTAGTCTTATTTTATTTTTTTAGTTTATTTAAGTTTTTATTTATTTTATTTTATTTTAGTTTTTAGTTTTTATTTTATTTTATTTTTACATTTAGGTTTAGGTTTAGGTCTTTAGTTTTAGTTTTATTTTATTTATTTTATTATTTATTTAGGTTTAGGTTTTATTTATTATTTTTTTAGGTTTTATTTAGTTTAGGTTTAAGTTTTTAGGTTTTTAGGGTTTAGGATTTAGGGTTTGGGGTTTAGGGTTTAGGATTCAAGGTTGTAAGTTTTAGGGTTTAGGGTTTAGGATTTAGGGTTTAGGGTTTAGGGTTTAGGGATGTAGGTTTAGAGTTTATGGTTTAGGGTTAGGGTTTAGGGTTCAGTGTTTAGGATTTAGGGTTTTGGGTTTAAGGTTTAGAGTTTAAGGTCTGGTGTTGATGTTTTAATTTAGGATTTAGGGTTTTTGGTATTATTATTTTTAAACAAAGAATATGTTTATTTAGCACTAATGAGGGGTTGTTTGCTTTGACAATATTTAGCATGCATAAACTTTGACCAGTAACTGTCTTTATTTCTAAAGTGCCACCTTATTTTATAAGAAAAATAATTAATAGAACCCTCTAAGGTTTTGCAACCCAATCCACCTTCATTATTTTACAATAGTTATGCCAACTAGAATGTAATCTTTTGGTAGATGTATTAGATCTAAAAGAATTTATTAAAAAGCCTATTAATCCTTTTAATAATAGAACATGTAGGGACAATAGTAGACAAGAGATACATTGGCAGAGAGCAAAGGGTACTTTTGATCAGGATAAGTCTAGCACCAAAGGAGAGTAAATGAAACTCCCAAAAGGAAGTTTTCTTATTTACTTTCTAAATAACTTATTCAAATAAAGAAGACCTTTTCATGCCTCTATATAAAAGAGTCCCTAGATACTTGATAGGGAGATTTTCATAAAAGAAACGAATATTTCTTATAACATTGATCATAGATAAGGAGATAGAAGAGCTAGTAATAAAAAACTTTTATTAGGATTAATGTTCAAGCCACTCTAAAATGAATTAAGAACTTACATAATTTTTTAATGTAATGAGGGGAGGCATTGCAAAATATAATGAAATCATGAAAGCTAAGGTGAAAATGGGAAACGAATGGTTCTATAGAACATGTCAGGAATTAAACTAAACATATGCTCAAGACATTTAGAAAGATATTCCACTGCAATAATGAAAAGAACAGAAGAAAGAGGGTCACCTTGCCTTAGCCCATGATAAGAGGAGAAAAAACCATGCACTCACCATTAAAAAGCATAGAAAACCAAGAATTCTCAATCCCATTCAAAATTAAAGCAATAAATTGATTAGAGAACCCAAATAAAGCCAAAATCTTATATAGGAAAACCCAACCAATATTATTGTAAGCTTTGTAAATGTCAAGCTTAGGTTTTCCACCAAACTTTGGCATTCAAATCATGGATCATCTCTTGAGCTAAAATACATTATCGAAATGGATCTCCCTTTAACAGGTTTGATTGGGGAGATAATTTTAGGGAGCAAGATACTCAATCTTTTAGCCAAAATCTTAGAGATAAGTTTTTTAAAAAAAAAATAGAGCAAAGGCTAATCGGCCTTTAATCACTCTAATCTTCAAATTGCCTTTTTTAATAATTAAAATAATGGAGGTGCTAGAAAAATATTTAGGAAGGATACAACCCTTAAAAATATCAGGAACTGCTTTAATTAGGTTCTCTTTAATGAAAATCCATCATTTTGGAAAAAAAAGGGTAGTATAACCATAAGGCCTAGCCACAGAGTCATTATTTATATTAGTATAAATTTCAATCTTTAAGAAGAAAGCATATTGTTATCCTCATCTTAAATAAAAGTTAGGAATAACTTCATGCCAAGAAATATCATCATAAGCAAAAATTTTATTCAGAAGCTCTTTATAAAAAAGGACAACAAACTCAATAAGCTCCTTTTTATCCATACACCAAACTCCATCATTAATTTTAATTTTATGAATATGGTTTATAGCTTTTTTTTAACCATGACATGGAAATATTTGGTATTGTGATCTCCATTAGATCCATTTCATAGAAGCTTTTAGCCAATAAGTCTCCTCCATATTAAAACATGTCAACCTACCTTTTGCTTGAGCCAACATCTAAATTTTAGAAGGATCATTAACAACATCTTCCAAAATGATCACCTCATTCTCCATTTTATTAATATCGATAAAAAGATTCTTAAAATAATATTTATTCCACCATGAAGGCATTGCTTAAGTCTTTTTAATTTGAACCACAATCTCTTCATTGTAAAAATAGAGTCATCATGATGTAGGTTCTCCAGGAACAACATTGAAAAATCTATCATCCATAGGCCACATATTTTGGAAATGAAAAGGGATAGAGAGAAGAATTTGGTAGCATTAAAACTAACATTAATAAGCAAGGAGAATTGTCGATAGGGTTCGCTTAAGTGCTCCATTAAGTAATATGGAAACTTATCAAGCCTTTGCTACAATATATAATTTATTCCATGTAAATTGAGACCCAAGAAAGCCAATGTGAGTAAGATAACATTTAAGGAGCATGTTATTAAAATCTTCCATAGAAAATAAGTTAGGAGCATTTCCACAACAATGTTCAGAGGAAGTAGAGATAGTACTAAAATCTCTACCCACAAACTAAAGAGCATCAACAGAAGAAGAAAGACTAATAAGTTTTTCCCAAAGAATGTATCTACCATTTTTATTACAAGAAGCTTATATAAAGGAACCAAAATAACTAAAATTATCATAAGTAGTCTTAACATCACAACTTGGGATAAATCATCCAAAATCTACATAACATAGGATATATTCTAAATAAATCTAAATTTTATTGCTAGAGTTAGCAAAAAAATTACTAAAGCCAATCATTCTAGCAACATAATAAATGTTAGAAAAAAATAATAAATGGTTCCAAGATAGCCAAGAAGGAAATGTTATGAGTATAAACTAAGTTTCTAATTCTATTTCTAAGAGAGGTATCAATCCTCTCACATTCCAAATTAAGAAAGAAACCATTTATTTTGGGTAAGATCTAGATCTAGTAACTGCAAATTAGAAGTTTGGTTTTAGAGTTTTATTTTTCTTTATAAAAATAGTTTGGAACTTATTATTCATATCCACTACATCACCATCTGAGAGAGATTGTTCAGGGTTGTTTTTGGAGAAAATTTGCACATTTAAAGCATCATTGCAAGCCACTTCACCCTCTTCCAAATCCGTATTAGGTTGAAATGTCAAAATAGAAATTCAACATTAAAGAGGAGGCAAAAAAATGATTAGAGCCAAAAGCACAAGTCCAAGTCGTAATTAGAAGCCTTTTCATTAGTTTTCTCTCCATTCAAACCCTCATCTAGGATCACATTCTCATCAATTAATGGTGGCATTGATGCAGGAATTGAATCATTTAAGACAAAATAATCATCCATAAGTTTTGAAAACAAATTATTACCCATATTATTACCAATATCGAGGGCATTCAACTATATATAATCATTGAAGGGTAAGGCATCCTTATTAACATGACTGACATCCAAAATTGATCGCTTAAGACTAGATTCTCCACAAAATAGTGGGTGGATCAAGATAATGTCCTCATTTTCGTGTAAAGAAATGTCCATAGAGAAGAATTTTGTGCTTTAACCAAGGGCACCTTTAGGTTGGGATCCAAATTATTATTAACCCATTTTGGTTTCTTAAAGTGAGGTGAACCACAAAATAATCTAAAACCCATGACCATAAATTTTACAATGGGAACTAAAAAATAAGAAAATTCTCAAATTCCACTTTTGCAAATATCCATATTTCTAATCCTAGCCAAATTTCCTTAAGAAATTTTTAGTTATATCCAACTCCAAAATTTGAGCAACAAGGCCGAGAGAAAACAAAGTTGCCTGATCTTGAAGAGGATGACCAACATCACACCACAAAAAAAAAATTCATGATTAATGAAATGGACACGCAGATTAGGAAGAGAGATCCAAACCAGAATAATAGGAGATTCCTCCTAAATATCAAAAAGAGGCATCCATTTGAACAATCTTATCTGATAATTGAAAACAAAATACAAGCGATGAGAAAAAACATGAGAGTAATCCAAATTATTGGAAAGTTGGATCAATACATGATGGGAATCGATCAATCGAGAAAAAAACTAGAGAGTTTCAAGCTATGGAAGAAAGATCAATATTCTACAAAGTAGGATGATGCAAGTGAATTTACCCACCAACAAAATTAAAAAAAGGCTTCGCAAGCCTTTTCACAACTGAATCTGAACACATTATCATGGGTACACCCCGGAAAGAAGTCAAAATAAGCTCGAGAGACTCACCAGTGCAATTAGCCTTACTAGCAAGAACATCCTTGAATGATTTCGAAGCCAATGATGTGTTTAAGTTAGAAACTCCCAAAGAGCCAGAAACATTAGCGAGAGCAGCCAGATTATCAGGATTTCCCCACGGGGAAGCAGAATTCACAACCATGATCAACAACGGCTCATGATAGGACAAGCCGAATGTCGATCAAACTTGCCAAAATGAAAGAAATAGCCAAAATTTCCATAGAAAAAGCCACAGATAGGATGCGCCTCCATAGGGGAAACAAAATTTGCTAGAGCACAAAGAGAATGGAGGAGAGAGAAGATGCTCGAACGAATGGGTTTCATTTTTAGTTTAGGGTTTAGGGTTTTTAGGGTTTAGGGTTTAGGGTCAATATGGTTTGTGGTTTAGGGTTTTGGTTAGGGTTTAGGTTTTAGGGCTTAAGTTGTGGTTAGTTTTGGTTTTAGGTTTAGGGTTCTAGGTTAGGGTTTTAAAGTTTAGGGTTTGTGGTTTGTTAGTAGGCTTAGGTTTAGGTTTAGGGTTTGTGGGGATTTTTTGTGGTAGGTTTAGGGTTAGTTTATGGTTTAGGATAGTTTATAGTTTAGGATTTTGGGTTTCAACTTAGGGTTTAGGTTTTTTTTAATTATGTAAACTGGTAGGTTTAGGTTTATTTAGTTTATTTTTGATTTAATTTAGTTTATTTTATTTTTTATTTTTATTTAGGTTTATTTTATATTTTTATTTTATTTAGTTTATTTATTTTCATTTAGGTTTTTTATTTTAGTTTTTTTTAGTTTAGTTTTAGATTTTGTTTACTTTTTTGTTTAGTTTTATTCTTATTTTAATTTTTATTTTTAGTTATAGGTTTAGGTTATTATTTTATTTTTTTAGGTTTATGTTTTAGGTTTTTATTTTTGGATTATGTTTAGGTTAAGTTTAGGTTTATTTTTAGTTTATTTTATTTTATTTAGGTTAGGGTTTAGGTTTAGTTTATTTCAAGTTTAGGTTTAGGTTTTATTTATTTTAGTTTAAGTTTATGTTTATTTTATTTTGTTTATTTTAGGTTTAGTTTTTCTTATTAGTTTAGGGTTTTGGTTTTATTTTTTATTTTTTTGGTTTTATTTTTAGGTTTATTTTTAGGTTTAGGTTTTTATTTACTTTATATTTTATTTAGAGTTTTATGCCACCATCCTTCAAGATCTTTGATGGTAGTGAGAACCAATGATAACATATTGCACACTTTAGAGCCGACTATTACAACACTGTTGGCAGTAACGCACTCCTCTTCCTCCTTTTGGTTAGTGGTCTGCCAGGTGTTGCATTTGATTGGTATGCCAAACTGTCCAACAATTTGGTGAAGACTTTTACTAAGTTTAAGCACCTCTTCATCAAGAGGTTTGCTGGAGCTCAAAATGGGTGACTGTTGGCGACCTCATTGAAGAGAAATAGAAACTGAACTAGTCCCTTATTGATTACATTCTCAAATGGCACAACCTGAGCATGAAATGCAAACCATAGTTGTCCGAACAACATGCCATTGAGATTCTTCTCAAAAATATCCATGGCTCGGTCACCTTCATGCTTAAGGGCTTTACGATCAAAACATTCAAGAAATTAAGCCTACAAGAGGAAGCCAAACAATTGCCCTTTCCTGACCAATCATCTAGGCCAAAACTATAGAAGGTATTTGAGAAGAAGCCAGGGATAGTTTTGTTAGTGGACAAAAAGATGCTACTAGCTAGAGTTCAGTATAAGAGACTACAAGCTCAATAGCCTCCTTTGCCACCTCCTCTTCCACCACCTTAGCCATCATACCTACCACCGTAGCCACCACAATGACCATTTCCACCACCTCAGCAGCCTACCGAGCAGTGATATTCATATCCATCGCTAGGTAGCTACTTTCCACCCACTCTTTCAAATAGATTGAATAAGCAATATTCATTCAAGAGGGAGATAGTTAAGAAAATATTTAAGAATCTCTTAAAGAAACTTAACTTTTAGTTACCAAAGCCTAAGAGGCTGGAGGAAGTGGGCAAGAGCAATGATCTTATCTATTGCCCCTACCATCGCATGTTAAGACATGTCTTAGAGGATTGTCCCACTTTTAAGGACTAGCTTGAGCACAGCTACAAGTTGGGAGCCAGGTTATCCCTAAAGAATACTTATTAGGACAACCATCAAGTTCTATTAGAGTAATCCTTAGGAATACTTGTGATCCTTTTAAGACTATAGAAGGTTAGGATATCTCCTTATCCCAAACCTCTAAGAAGATCATTTCTAAGATCAAGAAGCTTTCCTTGCAGGTGCCTAAAATAGCTCAAACCTCCAACACCAAGGAAGGTTTGCTAGTTGCAAAGGATAACTCGAGGAGGGTGATAGCCAGTAGCAGAAGCAGCTCACCATACTTTCCCAGGATAGTCCAAGAGCACCGAAAGTCCAAGATTCTCCACCATTGCAACTACCACCTCTTCTGGTAGCTCCTCTTGTACTGGCAAGAGCATTGTATCTATGAATAAGGGCACTAAATTCCTTACTCTACTTGCTTTACTTGATTTCTATTATGTACCTCCACCTAAAAAGAAATTAATGAAGAAGGCTGATTCTACTTATATATTGTCTACTTCTGATGCTCTTAATTTTATTCCTATTGAAAGCTCTCTAAGTCTAAATAAAAATAATAGCTCTAGTAGTTTCGATTCTTTCCTTTCTGATTCAAAGTTAGACTATCTTTCTTTGAATCAATCAGGTTCACCTCTTGAGATTGACTTGGAGTCAACTAACTCTGAGGATCCCATAGGAGAAGCTGTAGGTATGCCTGATGAGAAGGTAGAACTTTCCACAAGCTCATCATTCCAAGAAGTCACTGAAGTCAATCTACACAGTGGCAAAGTTCTACCTCTTAGGGTAGCACCTTAGGATAAGTGTAAGCAAGTCATTGGTTTTAGTGAGCAGATAGCCCCTCCATAGGATAATCCACCCATGGATATGCTTATGGAGGACCAAGCCAGAGTTGATTACAATGTCCTAACTCACCTTAGAAAGTTTCCAGCTAAGTTATATACACACCTTGTCTTATCCAAAGAGATGAGGGAATCTCTAATCAAGGCCTTGATCTAGAGATATGCTACTTAGTGACGCTACTTAAGAGGAGGCTTTCCACTTGAAGGACATCTTAGAGTTACATTCAATGATGAAGACTTACTTGGGATGACTGCACAACCTCTTTACATTACAAAGGATGCGGTGATAGCTATCTGAGTTGCTTGACCCGTGTAATCTCAACATTATGAGTCTAAGAACCCTTTCCTACTTGAGGATCAACATCTCCAAACTCCAAAAAGAAAGGATGATGTTAAAAGGATTCAATGAACAAGGTGAGAGGGTCTTATGGTGTTTATTTTGGATGTATGAGAGATCTTAGGGGTACTTTTGAGGTGATCAGATACAACATTGAGGTATGATGTGCAATCTTGAAAGATAGAGGCATCTCCCTATAATGGACCTAATCACATAATAAGGACTCCTAAGGCATGATGGGTCTTCAAATGTACCAGAGATTTTTCCCCGACTTTACATGAATGGATAAAATAGTGTTTATATTAAACTTGGTTCTGTTCTATGGAGGCAAGCCCATAGTTAATTACTTAGAAAATAAAATTTCTAAAGATTATTCTCTATTAAAGTAGACAATATCATGTCCAAAGATTTCAAGGTTAGACTATCAAAGGATTGGTTGTATTTGAAAAATTAACTAGGATAGTTCAAGGTGAAGACTTATTTTTGGAATCTAATTGAAATAAGTAGGAAATGCTCATGATACTAGGAAGCCTAGTGAGCATTCTAATCTATCTTATGGTTGGGCTTTATAATTGTGAAGTTGAGGAGATTTATATGTTTTGAGTTGAAATTTAATTAGATTACTAGGGCTTATAATCCACCAACACAAGGTTGTGGGAATGCCTAAGAGGTGAGGATTTATGCTCATATCCTGAAGAAAATAGCTACCTCATGTCTTAAATATATGGAGCTTTAGTACTAGCTAACGCACAACCTAAATCTAAGTGATAAGTGGATATAAGGGTTTATCACCACAAGAGAGAACAAATTGTCCGACTTCTGGACTTATAACCACCTGGTGTGACCACCAGTTAATTCCTCCTATGATTTTAAAACCATGTAGCCCAATCTTATGAATTGCAAGATAGCTTGGGTAGTTATTTAATTAGAAAGAGACTAAATTCCTAAACACACTCCCTAAGAGACTAGACCATGTGTGGTATGAGCATATGACTTAATCTATAGATGCAAAATCATTTCAAATTTTATTTCATTTTAGACACATCATTTTGACAGAGAATTTAGGATTTCTTATGCCTAAATGCATGATTAAATAGGTTATGGGTCAAATAGAAGAAGTTATTCTCCACCACAAGGGATGCCCTCACCCTTCAAGCATTCCTTTATCGCAAGGATGGAGATCCTTCATGTTCAAGGGAGAAATAATATGCATGCATGATGTGAAACATACAACCATACATAAGGGTTGCTAAATCTTTTAATTATCTTATTTATGTCTTAGGCTTTATGATGAGGTTATGAGTTGTTTAAAATTTAGTTATGAGTGATTAGTTGGGTAGAAAAGTTATTTTTATCCTAAGAGCCTAATCGTATCCAAGCACACATTAAAGCCTTAATCATTTAAAAAACTATGAAAAGCATGCCATCCTAATGCACAATGTAAACATAACATCAAAAAATTATATAAACTATCATAAAAGAATAAAATGCTAGTGTGGTCAGGTACAAGCCAAAGAGAGAAAAGATGGGTAGCCGAGCTCTACTCTTATACAACCTGGAATATTAAAGAATAATTATAATTGTATTAAATGCAATTTGGGTCTTCATTCTTCATATCTCCAATTTTGATTTGGTTCCTTCTTTGATTTGGATGGTGCTTGCTTCAAAGGCATCATAGGGCACCCCAAGCAAAGCCTTCTAGCCACTACTCATCCTAATCTCTCATAGCACTAATCCTAATTCGTATTGCAAAATTTCATTTATGTGGGAAAAATAAATCTAACTACACTTGCAAAATATAAGTTAGCTAAATATACATATAATCCCAAGCAGTTGTATTTATAACTTGGACTTAGCACTCTACACATGGGTAACTAAGCCCACCTGTCCTAACTTGGGTCATGATTAAGGATTTAAGCAACCTACAAAAAGAGCATTCACATTTATTTTTAAGCATCCCTTAAGCATAATCCCCTGCAAAAAATATTATTAGGCTAATAATGGCCTATCATCCAGTCCACAAAGCATACACCCTTACATCCAATCTAGAATAATACATCATAAAACAAAACATACATCATATCATACACCTTCCTAAGTTCGAGCTAGAAGTGGTGACTTAATTTTAATGTATGTATTAAGTCTTATGTGGTAAGTCTTGTTAGGCATTAGTGTTGTATTTTCTAAGTATAAAAGGATTCAATTTAACATGAAAGGTTGATTTCACTTGAAGTAGTTTAATTGATTTGAGAATTTAAATTTGTGTTTTCTTTTATTTCATTTGATTACACTTAGCAACTAAGTGTTATAGAGAGAGAAAAATGGATTTCCCACTTTCATCCCTATCTTAAGTCACTTTCTAATGTATATTAATTTGATTTAGTTCTCCTTAGTGAATGGCTTATTAAATGATTTAATTAATCCTAAGTTTAGGTTCACTTTCAATAATCCTATTCAAAATGAAAGGTATCTTAAGATTAATTTAATTGAATTACTATCACATGACATATATTAAATCATTCTTTTCCATCACATGTAACATGCATATGATTTAATCCTAAGTGTATATATACATGTAACATATTTTAGCACACTTAAAAGATGAATGTATGTGTATATTTAGAATTTATATTTTATTTGATTGAATTATTTAACCATTTTAATTTAAAACTTTATCCAAATTATAATACAAAAAGGACATAAGAATGAAATTAAATAGACATGTGCCATTATTAAACCAATGAAGTGAGGTAGTCAAAATGACCTCCTTAGAGCTAGCTAAAGCCTCATATTCTCAGGATGTCTAGACTATATACCCATTTGCATTCAAACATATGCAAATTTGTATACATGAACATAGGAAGTAAGCTCCAAATCATTTGGATAATTAAGTCAACCACTTAGTCAATTATGAATGCATGCAATTTTAATGTAAAATGGGAATTTCATTAACTAATCACATATACGTATACATGTACAAAAATATAGGCAAGTATGTGTCATAGTTAAACTAGGAAAGTGAGGTAATCAAATGACCTCCTTCGGGATAACTAAAGCCTCATATTCCTGGGATGTCTAAACTATATACTTGATTTTCTTCGACACACATGGATGTATACATAAATGATGGAAAGAAAACCATGCAAAGACTATATATATTTTTTTGATTGAATCATTTATATATATGAATTAAAGTTCTATCCAAATTCTAATGTTGAAATACATAAGAATGAAATCAAATGGGTATGTGCTATTGTTAAACTTGGGAAGTGAGGTATTCAAATGACCTCCTTGAGGCTAGCTAAAGCCTCGTTCTGGATGTCCGACTATATACCCATTACCATTCAATCTTATATAAATCAACATGAATAGAGGAAAGAGAACTCAACATTCATACACTTAAGCTATAAGCACATGCATTTCTTATGTATTTATAACTAGCATCATAACACATATTATTATTCATTTATAAGCTTTTAAAAAATACATTTAGATTTAATAGTGATAATAGCCATGCATATATTAAATTAAATCAACACATGCAAGCTACATAAAGGAAATCTATTTTATTTTTGTTGATTTTGAAAAGATGGATGCATGAATTCAAAAGATATACCAAATTTAACATGATTTGAAAGAGGACAATCAAATATAAGCATGTGATTCATTCAACCAAGCTAGTTCTTAATGACAATCAAATCAAATAAGATTATTTAAAGCAAAGCAAAGCTTCTTTATTAATTAAGTTTTGGATTTGATTTTATTTAAAGAGGAGAAGAGAAATCATCACTTGATGTTTTAAACCCATTCCCACATTAGTGATATGATTTAATTTAAGGAAATGTAATTAAGTTAATTTTATGGGTTAATTTAGTTGAACCCTTAAATAGATGAATTAATTACCCTTACCTATGTCACTTTAAAATAGTTAACTTAATAATTATGAGCCAACATGATATGCATTGAAAATAAACTTGGGGCCTAATGCAATTTGCTCATGATTAATAGTTAATTAGATTAAGGGACTTAATTAATTACTCTTACTATTTTCCCACACATGTGGACTAACCATAATTTCATTAAACTCCTTTAAGTTATTAAACATCTGATTAAGTGATTTAATTAATTAAGGTCTGATGTGATTATGATTTCAATTTGATTAAGTGATTTAATTAATTAGTTAAATCTTAATTAATTTCATTTTAAAAAGTGTGAAATGAACTTAGGAAAGGGGTCCCCTATTCCTTAGTTCACTTAATGTGAACAATGATTAATAAAATTAATTAACTAATTTGTTACTATCCATTAGATTAAATAATTATTAATTAATTTAAAAGAGTAGTTAAGGTTTAATTAGTCAATTTTCCAAATTAAGTGAGCAATAAATCCTAAGAAAATCATGGGAGTTAGAGGTAATCCCATTAAATTAACCAATAAAATTTAGATTAATTGCTTTAGTAATTAAGGAGTAATTAAGCTAATTAATTTTGTAATTAAACCTTAATTACTGTTCAAAATTAGTTAAGACCATTTTTAATTAATTTACCTCTGAAATACCTTTAAAATGAGTAATTACTTGCATTTTTTTATTTCTCTATGATTTTTTATTATTTTTAAAAGTTTTAGGCATTAAAAATGATTAATTAAGCCTAATTAAAGCCAAATCCTGTTGGCACCATGTGGCACGCTAATGTGACGTGCTTTCCATGTGGCAGTGGGATTGGTTACATAAAACTTATTTGACTTAGCGCCTACATGGCGGCGGTGAATTCACTTTCTTATCTACCATCCGATCTATGATTGGACAGCTATGATTAATCCCACAGCTTAATAAGATTAAATCAGAATGATCTAGCAGATCTAACCATGACTGTCCATTCCGTTCATGCAAAATGGGCAGTGCATGATCTAACATCACACGAGGGAGAATGGAGTCCATCTACTATTGCTCACTTTATCCAAGCTTACCCGAGCTCACATCAACTCTAAAAGGATCCCACACCTTCACAACATTGATCGAAGGGTATCCAATGGTCAAGATTACGAGTTGCAAGTTTTCTTCAAAAAGCTTCAACCCATTTTTGCCTAAGGATATGTTTTGGAAGCATACCTAGCTAGAGCTCAAGACTGGCAACTCGAAGGATTGAGGAAGCTTCATCTAGTGGAGATGAAGCCCTATTGAGCAACAATTGGATCAATTCCTCGACATTCACTCTGAAGGCCATGAATCAATGATCTGGAGCTCAACTTTGATCAAAGTCCCACCTCCGTGCTCTAGAAGCTTGGGAGATGATTCATTTTTGCTCAACTAGGCCTAGGGAAGCTGCGCAAAGTTAATTTGAGTTTGACTAAAAAATGGAGAAATTATGTCCAAAATGGGAGTGTCCTATTTTGAGATGGATGGGAATGGCATTCTTTGATCAAGGAATGAGCATAGGAGCTTAGGGAATGGCTCTAGCGGCTCATCTTGGGTAGCTAGGGCTCTGAGGAATGATTTTTATGTGTATTTGAGTGGAAATGAGGGGGTGTATACCCCTTTCATCTTGATTGGATGGTGGATTAGGTTTGGCTTCTAGTCTTAGGGAGTCATGGGTGGCGGGGAGGAGGTGAGTTGGCTCAGCTTGGTTGGTTGAAGGTGTGGACATGGCTGCCAATGAGGAATTATGGGTGTCCTATGGATTTCAAATGCTCCAATGGGAGGGTGAGGTGATGTCACCTCCCATGGTCAACGACCCAACAACCCATTAGTTTAGTAAAGGTCCTAGTGCCTAGTGGACCATTGGGAGAGTACCAAGTGTCCAAGGAATGGAAATGACCACTTACATGGTTGATTTGTCTCATGTGATGCCATTGATCGATGGGCAAAATGATCATTTAGCATTGGATTTATTTGGGCATATTTGAAATGAGTCAAAAGTGGGTTAGCCCAAATTTCAAGTCAATTGGAGTCAATTTATTTAGGTTTAGCTCAATTTGACTCATTTAGGTCAAATTGGGTTAGATTGGGTCAAGTTGACCAATTGGTCAAATTGGGTCAATCCAAGGGTTGGGTTAAGTTCATATGATCATTTGGGATATTTTGGTTCAATTATTTTGGTTTAGTTTGGCTTAGATTTGATTTTGGCACATTTGAATTCATTTGGGTCAAATGGATTAAGTTAACCAATTTGACCAAATTGGCCAAATTGGCTTGGGTGATGGGTTGGGTTTAGTTGACCAATTGAAGATGATTGTAGGCTTTAGTTTCAATTAATTTAGTTTTAGTTTTGATTTAGTTCAACTTGAACCATTAGATCAATTTGGGCTAAGTAGGTCAATTGGGTTCAATTGTGTTCAATCATGGCTTTGGTCAAGTTCAACAATCAATTTGGAATGAAATTGAGCCATTGGTTGCAATCAATTTGATTTATATTTTGATTTGACCCAAATTATTTTTTTAGGTCAGTTTGGGTCAACTTGGGTCAAGAGGGCCAATTGTGTTTGGTTTGACTCAATTGAAGGTCAAGTCATATTCAAATATTGATTTTGATTTGGTATGAATAATTGGTTTCAAGGGATTTGGCTTAGGTTGCAATTTGGCTAGTCTGGGTTCATATGGGTTAAGGGGTTGACTTGGTCAAATGTTCAAATTGGCTTGGTTTGACCCAATTTGTGATAATTGATCAACCTAGGGTGATCAACAATCATGATGGGAGGTTTTTATGGGCTTGGTTCAATCCAATTTGGGTAGGATTAGAACTTGGCTCAAATATGTCAAATTATCCACATTGGGTGGTCAAGTGGACCAATTGGGTTTCGTTGGCTTGATTTTGGGTTTAGTTTATATCTGGATTTGGGATTGATATATAAATTCAATTGCAATTGGCTTGGGTTCAAATGGGTTTTGGTTCATTTGAACATTTCAAGTCAAAAGGGTTAAGTTGGGTTTGACTTGGGTTGATTTTTGTTTGGCTTGATGATTATAGATTTCATTTGTTAATATGATTGAAGGTATGATTGATTCATGAGAAAATCAATTGAATTTGGGTTTTGGAATGAAGGAATTTGGCTAAGCCCATGGAGTTGGGTCATGTGGCTTAGGTTTGGATTTTGATTTGGTTTGATTTAGTTTTGATGATTTAAATGTATATTTCATTTAAATTTATGACGATGATTGAAAATATGATTGTTTTATAAAACAATCAATTGAGTTTGACTTGATTTGGATTAAGATTTTGCTAGGTCCATGGGATAGGTCATATGGCTTACGAAGGGGTTTGATATAATTTAATTTAGTTTTGATCATTTGAATGTAGATTTGATTAATATTTAGAAAGATGATTAAAGATATAAATTGATTATGTGAAAATCAATTGATTTTGGATTGATTTGGATTAAGATTTGGCTAAGTCCATGGGATAGGTCATATAGCTTAAGAAGGGTTACAAGTTTGGATTTGATCATGGGCTTCAATCATTTGGTTATGGAATTTTGGTTTGGATTTTGATTTGAATTTGATGTTTGAATTGAACTTGTGGTTTGGCTTGAGAAGGTGAACATGGATTGGATTTGGGTTGTAGGGTAGGTTGATTATCTTAATCCCTAAGGAATAACCAAATTATATGGTTAACTCTTCTGAGTCTTTAGGCTTAGGTTAAGTGTTTACCTAATTGTTAGAAGTATCTTATGATTAAAGAAATCTTAGTGTCTGGAAGACTCCTAAGTCTAAGATGGGAAGATTAAATTTGCACTCCGAAAGTGAGGTCAACAGTCCTTAGGCTCCATAGTGTTTCCCTTGGAAACAGATGATTGGAAGACCGAAGCCAAGTTTCACATTAAAGACTTGGATACATCTTTCAACGCTTTGCTTGGGAGACCATCATACATGAGAAAAACATAGTTCCATCCTCTCTACATCAATGTATGAAGTGCATGAGAGGTGGGATCCTCTATTGTGTCAAAGGAGATCTAAAGTCATTTACAGTTCATAAGGTCGACATATATGAGGATACAACTTACTACCTCCCTCAAAATCAACAAGTCTATTCTCGCAAACTTGGCCAAAGTTTAAAAATAAAAGAAAAAGAAAAAAATAAATAGAAAGAGAAAAAAAAGAAAAGAAAATAGAAAATGAAAAAAAGGGAGCAGAAATAGACTTGGAGGAGGAAGTGGAGCCTGACATTAGATTCAACCCATGATTCTTTACTCCATTCGAACATATGGGTAGATGACTTGACCTAGGAAGAAGAAAACCTTTATTGTCCACCCAATAAAAGATATGTCCCAGCTACTAGGAGTACACCTGCTATCCATATGGACTTAGAATCTAGTTCATAGGATGAGCCTTATACCATTAGCATGCTAGCCAACTCTTCTCAGTAGTAAATTCCCTTGGAGCTGATACTTGAGCTAGATAGTGATGAAGACAGGCTCCAAAGCAAAGCATAAGTGTATCCAAGTCTATATGTGAAATAGTTAGAAATCAGTTGGGAACCTTAGCTCGAACTCCACTTTTCTCTCAAAAACCTGAGGGTTTGGTAGTTAAGGAAGCCCTAAGTCATCCATGTGAAGACTCGAGGTTCTTTTGTGGGCATCATCCTCAAGTCAAGAAGTTAATGTAGAACTTGAGAATGATTCATATAAAGATTTAATAGAATTATCATTTGATTGGTACTTGCCTTGTGTTCATAATTTAGCAAAGAAAGGGTTAATCCCACATACTTGGTCAAAGCAGTGTCGACTACTTCAAAGAATATGGAAGAACAAATGCAAAAGCTATCAATCAAGATCGAGACTAGGATTGCAAGTGGGTCCAACAATGATGGTGATTACTACTCATCACCAATCATTTAACTGATATGTTCTTTCCAAATCATATTAACTTATATGAGGAGATGTTCTTAGAAACTTCAGATGATCCAGATGATTTTGAAGTCGAAGATGCACCGCCAGAGTTAGAAGAAGAGTTCAAGTTAACCATCGACGAGCTCTAGGAATTTAACTTAGAAATTAAAGAAGATCCACACTCGATATACATCAGTTCTTTGTTGAATGAAATTGAAACCAATGACTTAGTTAGGCTATTGATTGAGTTTAAGGACTACTTTGCATGGAGTTATGAAGAGGTGCCTATTTGACATACAACCATAAACTAGTAATAGAGCCTACCGCTAACCCTATCAAGAAAAGCTCCTAGATGTATGCATTAGACATAGAACAACAAGTCATTTATGAAGTCAAGAAATTGATCGATGTTGGCTTCATCTAGAAGAAAAATACCCTACGGTTAGCCAACGCATCCCAAGAAGAAAAGAATGGCCAAATTCACATATGCATTTTATAGATTTAAATAAGGATGTCCAAAAGATGAATTTCCACTACCAATCTCGATCGATGGTGACATTGCCTCATCTCATGCAGTCTTATCTTTCATGGATGGCTCATCTAGATATAACCAAATAACTATGGCCCCTAAAGATGAAAGAAAAACTACTTCGATCGAAATCTATTTCTATAAGGTCATTTCTTTTAGCCTTAAAAATGCTGGTGTTACATACTAGTAGGTTATGACTCAAATCTTTAAATAACTCATTCATCATCAAGTCGAGTGCTATGTCGATGATCTCATAGTCAAAAGTAGATAAAAGAAAGACCATCTCTTTGACTTGAGAGTTGTTTTTGAATAGTTAAGATAATTTAACCTCAAAATGAACCCCCTGAAGTATGCATTCGAGTAGCTTAGGGAAATTTTGGGTTTATACACCGTGGAATCAAAATCAAAGAAGATCAAGGTGATATTAGAAATTCTCCCTAAAAGTTTAACTCAACTCGATCATTCCAAGGGTGGTTGGTATCTAAGATGCTTTATATCCAACTTATCGAAGATGTCACCATTCTCAAAGACTTGTCAAAAGGATGCCAAGTTTAAGTGGGATGATAAGTGTGAGCATGCCTTCAAGACATCAAGCATTACCTAATGACATCAATTCTAGCGCACCTATCCCCAAGTAAGTTGCTCATACTTTACACTATGTTAGATGACTCTTGGTGCTTTAGCCCAAGCCAATGATGAAGGGAAGGAAAATGCACTCTACTTCCTCAACCATCATCTAATCCCTATTGAGGCTAATTATCCACCCATTGAGAAGCATTGCCTAGCTTTAATCTTTGCATCCCAAAAGCTATAACACTACATGCTTCCTCATAAGGTAAACTTAATCTCTAGGATCAATCCACTACAGTACCTCATGACACAACCGACACTATCTAGATGCATGGCATGATGGTCCATGATCCTCTCATAATTTGACATTACCTTCATACCCCTCTTTCCGGTGAAAGGACAAGCACTAGTAGATTTTTTAGTGGCACACTCACTTCCTACTGACTCTTCGCTTAGTGATGATCTCCCCGATGAACAAATCATGAACTTAGGGGATGCTAGCATTCACCATTGGGAGATGTACTTTAATGGTGTAGCTTCCTCTCAAAGAGGAGAAGAACCACAATCTACTATTCCAAAAAAGGCGTGAGTAGTTCTCTTAACTCTAGATCACGTGATGAGATTCTCATCATTCAATTTGCACCAATAATTATATGAGGCTCTGATTGCTAGTCTAGAGTTAGCCATTACTCTAATCATCCAGAACATCAACATCTTCTGGGATTCTCAGCTAGTTATCAACCAAATAACTGGGTCCTATAAGGTTATAAAGCCCAAGCTCCATCACTACCACAACTACACCATAGAGTTGTTATCCTAAATCCCAGAGGTTACCATTTATAAGATTCTTCAAGGAGAGAACATCATAGCATATTCTTTAGCCAAGCTTGCCAAGGAGTTGGCATGTTCGGAGGATGAGTCCATATCAATAAAAGTCCAAAATGGAGGTCTTATCCCTTATTGATATTGTACTCATCAAAAAGTACTATCTTGAAGAGGTGGTTTCCATTACCAAGAAGGACGATGAGTTAGATTACCTAAATAAAGACAAACTACCTCATAAGAAGTCTCAATCCCATCAAATAAAGGATAAAGCACTTTCTTATGCTCTTGTGGATGGTGTCTTGTACTGGTCTTTGATCATATGTGGTTACATTATTTAGACAAAAGCCCATAAGATCATGACCAAGGTACACTCGATTATGTGGAGATAACCAATCCAAGATGAAAGCCAAGATCAAGAGACTAGGATACTGCTGGCCATCGATGATCAAAGATTCCAAGGATATGGCTAGCCGATGCCACCAATGTCAAATACATGGTGTGGTCTTACACTAACCACCCAACATTTTACATCCAACATTAGCCTCTTGGGCATTTGAGTGTTGGGGTACCGACATAGTGGGTTTGATTGATCCTTTTTCTTCTAAGAGTTATCGGTTCATCTTAGCTTCTACTTACTACTTTTTCAAATAGGCAAAAGTGATTCCGCTCAGAGAGGTCATAGCTCAACATGTGCTCTAATTTTTTAAGAACCATATCATATATAGGTTCGGAGTGCCTCGATAATTTATATATGTTAATGATAATACATTCAAGAGCACCAAGATCAACAACTTTTCTCAATGACACAACATAGATTAGAGATATTCTACCATCAAATACCCGAGGGAAAATGGCTTAGCAGAAGCCTTCAACAAATCTCCCAACCAAATATTGAAGAAGACACTCGACAATAATAAGTGATAGTGGCATGAACAATTAGTTGAAGCCTTGTGGGCCTATTGCACCATATATAGAACTCCAACTCAGTTCACTCCTTTCTCCTTAGTGTATGTGTTCAAAGCCATTCTACCATTAGAAGTCCAACACCCATTACTTAGGATAGTTGTGGGTAGAAGAGCTCGAAGGTTAGAAGGAGAGATGCCTGCGGGCATGCCAAAACCTCGAGTTATACAAAGCTAAAATGATTCAAGCTCACAATAAGTTGGTCCATTTTAGAGCATTTCAAGTAAGAGAGCTTATTTTAGTTCTAAGGAGACCGATTGTTGCCCATCGTAATATGGCAAGCAAGTTTGAACCCACTTGGGAAGGCCCTTTTTCCATAGAGAATGCCTACCAAGGAGGATCTTATCAGCTTATTTATCATAAGGGAGAGCACCTAATCCTTCCAATCAATAGGCTATACTTAAAAAAATATTATAACTCATGTTTGAAAATAATTATCATTAATGAAAATTCCATTTTGAATTCAATCTCTTCCATGTTGAAAGTATTTTTGTTTGCAAATCTGCCACGATGTGTTTAGGGTAGGTGTAAGGAACCTGAGCAACATTATATCCTTTATTGACACAACACAAACATAAACTACACACAAACATATAAAACAAACACATATCTTTTATCTCAAAGTACTATGAGTTGAGATAACACCCCCAATGACACTCACTCAGTAGCTGCTCTAGGTTAGGCTGATGTGCTACCCTCAAGCAAGTGTGTCACCCCGCTGGTCTTCTTTGGGGGGATGTAAGTCTTACACTTTCCTTCCTTACTTGGACACTACACGATGAGTGCCTTAGTTAGTTTGGTACCGCATGGTGGTAAGCTACCTCATGTTGGCTTCATTTAAGAGGATGTGAGTCTACTATGCCTTCTTCTTGGATTAGCCTTCGTGCACTAACTGGGTCAATTATATTTGAGGTTTAGGATAAGTCCCATAGCTGCTCCTTCCCTCCTGACTGCTTCAAGTCTAGGTCTAGTTTTTCCTCAGGGCTCCCCGCATAGTAGTCACTCTATGTTAGATAGCATATATCCCACCGACGACAGACTATCCCGATGATCAGTTATGCTTATAAAGTTGTAACCCTTCACACTTTCTTTCTAGATTGATTGTTGGACACTGACAAGCACTTTAGGTTGGTTAGTTCTAACTATGCTGATGGATACACCACTAATGCTCATGGATAAACCTTAGGTTAGTTGGTTCTCACACCTTAGGATACACCACTCATGGTAGATGTAAGTCTACTATGCTTTCTCCTTGAGTTGGCCACTGTACACCTATAAGCTTTCTTTTCCAAGGCTCAAGATAATGCCCCTAGGAGGACACCCCTAGCTCTCTTTTCCACTGTGCACCTTGCCTATGGGCACTATATTTGGATCACATCCTTTACAACCCCATTTAGACTCTACTTATCAAATTGGACACCTAATAACCACCCTTATGGTTAGAGAATCTATCATGTGGATATAGATTCTTGGTCTAAATAAAATGCGAGAACGCCCTTCTCAGTGTGATCCCTTGCACACCAACAAGGTCCATGCAAACATATAAACAAAATATATATTCACTTATGGATTAGGAGGACACCCCTAGCGGTACCTTTTCCCAAGCAGGCATCCTATCTTTAGGGCAATGTCAGCAAAACTCCCAATAAAAAATTTCTTGACTACTCTTGAGTTGATAAGTCCCTGCAGCATTCACTTAGTAGTCGCTCCTAAGTTAGGTTTGATTTGTTGTGCGACCAATAGGTCAACCCAGCGGTTGTTCCCTACTTTAAAAGATGTAAGTCTATGATGCCTTCTTCTTAGCACAACCGTTGCACACTGAAAGGCAACCCCTTAGGTTGGCTAGCTCTACCTCACGGCCAGTAGACTATCTCTTTGGATTTGTAAATTTGAGATATGATAAGTCTAATATATCCCCTTCTTAGTGGGTCCAATGCACACCGACATGGTCCATAAATTAAATCTATCAAATTTGATCGAGCTCACATCCCCAGCAGATATGCCCTTTTAAAATTAAACTAAACCAAAAAAATTATATCAAATCACATCAAATTAAAATAAAATTAATCCTGACTACTTTTGAGTTATCATAAGTCCCCAGCGACATTCATGTAGAAGTCGCCTTAGGTCTAGTTTGATTTCTTGTGCATCCAACAGGTCACCCCAGTGGTTGTTCCTTGCTTTGGAAGATGTAAGTTTGCTAAGCCTTCTTCCCAGCATAGTTGTTGCACACTGAAAGACAACCCCTTAGATTAGCTAGCTCTACCCCATAGCTAGTAGACTATCCCTTTGGATTTGTAAACCTAATGTAGGTCAAGGCTGATATAGCTCCTTCTTAGTGAGTCCATTACACACTTACATGGTCCATACATTAACTCAGATTAAATTAAACCAAATATGATTTTCCCCAGTTGAGTTAAATCACACCCTTCTCCCCAGTGGAGCCCCAAATCACATATAAACAAGTCAAGAAAATAAATCAAATTCAAAACCAACCTCTCCAATGGAGCCAAATTAAACCAACTCCCTCAATAGAGTCTAAATCAAAGAAATCCAACCAAACTCTTATTCCTAGTGGATACATCCCCAAACAAATCTATGAAATCAAACTCAAATCCCAATCCTTATTGGATAGCCCGAACCTGCTTCTAGTGGAAGTTTCATATATCCAATCCACAGCAGACTCAAGCCCATATCTCTAGTAGATATGCCTCCACATCAATTAAAAAAAAATGAATTAAAGTCGATTCAATCTTAATCCCCGACAGATTATAGATTCTTATCCCTAGTGGATCTTCTTTCCACAAGCCATATAATCAAATCAAATTCAAACCTTATCCCCAGCAGATTTCCTTCTTCTATTCCCTCGACATAGACCCCTCCCATGTCATGTACAATGCATGTGTGATCCCGTAGTAGATCTCCCTCCACGTCCTTAACATGGAATTCTCATCAAATCTTATTTTTTCTTTTATGTACACCTTTAATACTTCAATGAAAAGCATAACAATGTATTCATTCAAATTACATCATCTTAACATTCTAGTCAACATTTTATGATTTGTGATGGTGCATGCTCAAACTAACTATACAATATCATGCTAAACATATTATAGTGTGAATTAACACATAAGATTATATTATAATATATGATGTTATACTATAATTTGCTATAATATAATATATTGTCTAACATTACACCTTATTAGAATCACTTAAAAAGATCAAATAACAAAATTTTCTCAAAATATGAATAATGTTCATTTTGGATATAAAATTTTTATTTTTTCTATTATAAATGGTACAAAATAGCATAATTTTGGTGTTGCTTCTTAGTGTGTGCCATTAATTTGGCCAAATTCTTCCATCTCAACCTTCAAATTAACATTTCTATGAGTTTTGACCTAATGTATTATAATAAAACTATAATATACAATAACATTTACACCACACCACCACATTCATATATATATATGTGAAGTTATATTGTTATGTACATTATATTTTAATTTGCTTTCATATAATATATTATCTTACATTACACCTTAAAATGAATCACTTTAAGCAAACAATTTATAAAATTTGGTTGAAAAATGAACATTTATTTTGGATGCAACTTTCCATTCCTTTGATTAAATGACACACCATAGCACACTAATGATGTTCCCTAAAACACCATAAATTTGGCCAAATCCCATCATCTCAGCCTATAAATTAATATTTTTATGAATTATACCAATACAAACTCTACTACATCATACTATAACGAACTAATATATGCTAAAAAATAAGTATTAATACACAATAGTATGCTATAATGCTTGATGCTACACTATGTTATGGAATTTTATATTATAATACACTATAACATATTATATTATATTTCATATCACATCAGAAGGGGTTGCTTAAAATAAAAAAATCATAAAATTAGCCTAAATAATAAAAAATAATATAGTTTAGTCGTATCATTTACATATTTTAAATTTAAACAATATATTTTGATGCCATGCTCTACCTATTGTGACTTTAGCCAAATTCCACCATTTTAAAGTCTAAATCAACATTTTTATAAACAATGCTAGTGTAGGATTGACTGCATGATTGTAAAATACTAAACAAATTTAAAATGTGTAGAATAATATATTATGATATATGATGTTATACTATCTTTACAACATATAATAATTATTTTGAACATAAAATCTTACTTTTGGGACTACAAGTGGTATACTTTGGTACTACAACCTAATTCCCACTTCAAATTTAACAAATTTCATTATCTGATTTATTAAATCAATATTTTTATGATTTATATTAACATAGACAATAGGGCACAATACCATAATATACTAAAATATTTCAAAACATCTTATAACATCTGAAAACACATCACTACATGCTCAAATATATGATGATACATTACACTATAATATATGGTATTATAATATGATTAGGGTATTCAAATCTCTAATAGTCAAGGGAAAGTCTCTTGAAGACATTTTCTTTAGCTACCCTATCTAGGTTAGGATTAGGTCATTCATTAGATCTGCTCCTAATGGCATCTTTATTCAAGGTTAAGGGTTTAGGGTTTAGGGTTAGGGTTTAGAATTTTTTTAGGGTTTAAGGTTTAGGGTTTAGGGTTTAGGGTTTTAGGGTTTGGGGTTTAGCATTTAGGGTTTAGGGTTTAGGGTTTATGGTCTTAGGGTTTAGGGTTTAGGTTTAGGTTTTTTTATTTATTTTAATATTAAGTTTTATTTAGTTTAACTTTTTAGGTTTTTTGGATTTAAGGTTTAGGGTTTAGGATTTTGTGTTTAGGGTTTAGGGTTTGGGGTTTAGGGTTTAGGGTTTAGTGTTTAGGGTTTAAGGTATTTAGGGTTTAGGGTTTAGGTTTTAAGTATAGGGTTTAAGTTTTAGTTTAGGGTTTAGGGTTTAAGGTTTTTTTAACAAAGTATAAATTTAGATTCAACATATCTTCTTTTTGATTTCATCAACTAGCACCCTAAGTTTAGTAAGACACAAGTGATGACAAAGATAAAAAATGAGCACCCAAAGAGCAAATCAAAAACCTTAGATAAGTAGAACCATCTCTACTCTAAAGACACAGTTCCATAAACAACAAATCAGATTGACCGTTCTATAGTTTCTCCACTTCCCATTAGAACCACCCCCACCTCTCAAGTAGCTGGATCTGCCATCATATACCTGATCTCTCCTTCCACCACCACCACACCTTTGGTCCTCACCTCCCATAACCACCAACATCACCCTATCCATCCCGGTACCTCCACCACCACTATGATAACCATCTCATCCTCCTTCGCCTCCACCGCTAGATCTAGACTGATCCTAGTTAATGATGATGTTCCTGCTGTCAAGGTTTTTCCCATTATTAAGTTTTAGGGATAATTTATGGTTAGTTTAAGGTTTAGGGTTTAGGGTTGTAGGTTTAGGGTTCTAGGTTTATGTTTTAGGGTTTAAGTTTTGTTTTAGGGTTTAAGGTTTAGGATTTAGGATTTAAGGTTTAGTGTATTTTTTAATTAAGTAAACTGGTAGGTTTAGGTTTATTTAGTTTGTTTTTTTATTAATTTGAGTTTATTTTATTTTATTATTTTCATTTAAGTTTATTTTTTTATTTAGTTTAGTTTATTTATTTTAGGTTTATTTATTTTAGTTTAGGTTTTCTATTTTAGTTTATTTTTTAGGTTTAGGTTTATTTTTTAGTTGATTTTTCTTTTTATTTTATTTTTTAGGTTTAGGTTTTATTTTTTATTTTTAGGTTTAGGTTTTTATTATATTTTTTTAGGTTCCTCTATTAGGTTTTTATTTTAGGTTTTTTTAGGTTTTATTTTTTAGTTTAGGTTTAGGATTATTTTTATTTTATTTTATTTTATTTAGTTTAGGTTTATGTTAGGTTAAGGTTTAATTTATTTAAGGATAAGATTTAGGTTTTATTTATTTTAGTTTAGTTTATTTTAGTTTAGGTTTAGGTTTATTTTATTTTGTTTATTTTACTTTTATTTTAGGTTTTGGTTTTTTTTTTTAGTTTAGGGTTTAAGTTTTATTTTTTATTTATTTTTAAGATTAATTTTTAGGTTCAAGTTTTTATTTAGTTTTTATTGTATCTTATTTTAGGTTTATTTTATTTTTATTTAGGTTTATCTTTTATTTTAGGTTTTTTATTTTTAGTTTAACTTAGGCTTTTATTTATTTTATTTTTGTTTAGTTTTTATTTTTTTTATTTTTGTTTTCTTTTAGGTTTAGGTTTAGGTTTAGATTCAGGTTCAAGTTTTAGTTTATGTTTTTTATTTTATTATATTTTTTATTTTATTTTGGTTTAGGTTTCTTATTTATTTTATTTTTATGTTTAGGTTTTTAAGTGTTTAGGGTTTAGGGATTTGGATTTAGTTTTTAGGGTTTATTTAAGGTTTAGGGTTTAGGGTTTAAGGTTTGGGGTTTAATGTTTAGGGTTTAGGGTTTAGAGTTTAGGTTTTCAGTTTCAGGTTTAAGTTTTAGTCTAGGGTTTATGGCATAAGATTTTTTTTAAAATAGCGAACAAATTCATATTTAACATTTATTCTTTTTGATTTCATCAACCAAGTAGCACCCCAAGTTTTATAAGACATAATCGATGGCATAGATAAAAAATGAGCAACCATAGAGCAAATAAAAAATCCCATGATAAGTAAAACCGTATCTATAGTAAAGACACATTATAAGCAACAGATCGGATCAGTCATTCTTCAGTTTCTCTAGTTCCCATCAGAACCACCCCCATCTCTCGAGTAGCAGGATCGGCCATCATATCCCTGATCTCACCCTCCGCTACCACCATGACTGTAATCTCCATCTCTCCTTCACCATCATTTCTCTAGTTTAGTAAATTTTAGCTTAGGGTTTAGGGTTTAGGGTTTGGGTTTAGGGTTTAAGGTTGTAGGTTTTAAGGTTTAGGGATTAGGGTTTAAGGTTTAGGGTTTTAGGGTTTAGTGTATATGGTTTAGGGTTTAGGGTTTAGCAATTATAGTTTAGGGTTTAGGGTTTAGGGTTTAGGATTTTAGGGTTTAAGGTTTAGGGTTTAGGGTTGTAGGTTTAGGGTTATAGGTTTAGGTTATAGGGTTTAGTGTTAGTTTTAGGGTTTAGGGTTTAGGGTTTAGAGTTTAGATTTGGGATTTAGGGTTTAGGGTTTAGGGTTTAGAGTTTAGGATATTGGGTTTTGGGTTTTCTTTTTAAATTTAGTAATCTGGTAGGTTTAAGTTTATTTAGCTTATTTTTTATTTATCTGAGTTTTATTTATTTTATATTTTATTTAGGTTTATTTATGTTAGTTTAGGATTTTTATTTTAGTTTATTTGTTTGGTTTAGGTTTATTTTTTTTGTTTAGCTTTATTTTTTTTTAGTTTAGGTTTTATTTTCTATTTTTATGTTTAGGTTGAGGTTATTATTTTATTTTTTTAGGGTTAGGTTTTTAGGTTTTTATTTTAGGTTTATTTTTAGGTTTTATTTTCTAGTTTAAGTTTAGGTTTATTTTTAGTTTATTTTATTTTATTTAGTTTTGGTTTATGTTTAGGTTTAGGTTTAGTTTATTTTAGGTTTATGTTTTGGTTTTATTTATTTTAGTTTAGTTTATCTTAGTTTAGGTTTTGGTTTATTTTATTTTGTTTATTTTATTTTGATTTGAGCTTTAGGTTTTTTTTATTTATTTTTAGGTTTATTTTTTAGGTTTAAGTTTTGATTTAGTTTTTATTTAAATTTATTTTTGGTTTATTTCTTTTTATTTTAAGTTTAGTTTTTATTTTTTTCATTTAGTTTAGGTTTTTATTTATTTTATTTTAATTTAGTTTTTAGTTTTTTTTTATTTTTCATTTTAGGGTAGTTTTTATTTTATTAAATTTTTTATATTATTTTTGTTTAGGTTTTTTTTATTTATTTTCTTTTTAGGTTTTATTTAGTTTAGGGTTAGGTTTTTAGCTTTTTAGGGTTTTGGGTTTAGGATTTAGGGTTAGTTTAGGGTTTAGGGTTTAGGGTTTAAGTTTTTTTTTAATAGAGAACAAATTCATATTCAACATTTCTTCTCTTCGATTTGATCAACCAAGTAGCACCCCAAGTTTTCTAAGACACAAGGGAAGACATAGATAAAAATAAGCAATAGAAAATCAAAAACTGAATAGTAGATCTCTTATAAAATAGTTCCATAGCGACATATTAGATGGTCATTCTTGTTTCTTTTTCTTGAACCACCCCATCTCTATCATATTATCCCAATTTCTCCATCACTGTCCTTCTTTCCTCCATCCCACTACGGCCCTATCCAGCCTTGTCACATCCCCACCATTTTGCTGTGACCTACCTCCGCCTTTACCTCCCACTGTGATCTCCAGCCAGTTGAGTTGTGGTGATGTTCCTGTCGTCAAGATTTTATGCATTCTTAGGGTTTAGTGTTTAAGGTTAGTTTAGGGTTTAGGGTTTAGGGTTTAGGGTTTTGTGTTTAGGGTTTAGTGTTATAGATTTTAAGGTTTGGGGTTTAGGGTTTAGTGTTTGGGGTTTATGGTTTAGGGTTTAGGATTTTAGGATTTAGGGTTTAGAGTTTAGGATTTATAGTTTAGGGTTTAGGGTTTAGGGTTTTAGGGTTTAGGGTTTTAGGTTTAGGGTTTAGGGTTTAGGTTTAGGGTTTAGGGTTTATTATGTTAGGGTATAATTAAGTAAGGTTTAGGTTTATATAGTTTATTTAGTTTATTTTTTATTTATTTGGAGTTTATTTTATATTTTATTTTTTATTTAGGTTTATTTTTTATTTTTTATTTATTTAGTTTTTATTTAGTTTATTTTTTAGTTAGTTTTTATTTTAAGTTTACATTTAGGTTTAGGTTTATTTTATTTTATTTTTTTTAAGGTTTAGGTTTTAGGTTTTTATTCTAATTTTATTTTAGGTTTTATTTTTAAGTTTAGGTTTAAGTTTATTTTTAGTTTATATTATTTTTTTTAGTTTAGGTTTAGGTTTAGGTTTAGTTTATTTTAGGTTTAGGTTTAGGTTTAGGTTTAGGTTTTATTTGTTTTAGTTTACTTTATTTTAGTTTAGGTTTAGGTTTATTTTATTTTGTTTATTTTATTTTTATTTTAGGTTTAGGTTTTTTTTAGTTTTATTTTTTATTTGTTTTATGTATCATTTTTAGGTTTATTTTTTAGGTTTATGCTTTTATTTAGTTTTTATTTTATTTTATTTTAGGTTTATTTTATTCTAATTTTATGTTTACTTTTTTATTTTTTTTATTCTTAGGTTTATTTATTTTTTAGTTTAGTTTAGGTTTCTTTTTTATTTTTTCTATTTTTATTTTGATTTATTTTTTTGTTTAGGTCTAGGTTTTAGTTTAGGTTTTAAATTTTTTATTATTTTTATTTTTTTAGGTTTAGGTTTATTTAGTTATTTTATTATTAAGTTTAGGTTTTTAGGTTTTTTGTGTTTAGGGTTTACGGTTTAAGTGTTAGGGTTTTAGGGCTTAGGCTTTACAATTTAGGGATTTTAGGATTTTGGGTTTTGGGTTTTGGGTTCAGGGTTAGTTAGGGTTTAGGGTTTAGACTTTGGGGTTTTTAAGGTTAGGGTTTAGGGTTTAAGGTTTTAAGGTTTAGGGATTAGGGTTTAGGGTTTAGGATTTAGAGTTAGGGTTAGGGTTTAGGGTTTAAGATTAGTTTAGGGTTTAGGGTTTAGGGTTTGATTTAGGGTTTAGGGTTTAGGATTTAGGGTTTAGGATTTAGGGTTTAGGGTTTGGGGTTTAGGGTTTAGAGTTTTTTGAAAGTCATTAAAGTAAGTTTAAGTTTTTATTTATTTAGTTTAGTTTATTTTATTTTTTTTATTTAGGTTTATTTTTTATTTCTATATAGTTTAGTTTATTTATTTTAGGTTTATTTATTTTAGTTTAGGTTTTTTATTTTAGTTTATTTTTTAGGTTTAGGTTTAAGTTTATGCTTATTTTTTGGTATAATTTTATTTTTATTTTTTAGGTTTAGGTTTAGGTTTATGCTTATTTTTGGTATAGTTTTATTTTTATTTTTTAGTTTATTTTTTAGGTTTAGGTTTAGGTTTATGCTTATAGTATATTTTTTGGTATAGTTTTTTTAGGTAGGTTTAGGTTTTAGTTTTTTATTTTAGGTTTAGGTTTAGGTTTTAATTTTATTTTTTTAGGTTTTGGTTTTAAGTTTTTATTTTAAGTTTATTTTTATTTTTATTTTTAGTTTATTTTATTTTATTTAGTTTAAGTTTAGGCTTAGGTTTAGTTTATTTTAGGTTTAGGTTTAGGTTTTATTTATTATAGTTTAGGTTTAAGCTTTATTTATTTTATTTATTTAAATATTATTTTAGGTTTAAGTTGTTTTTTTAGTTTAGGGTTTATGTTTTAGATTTTATTTATTTTTAGGTTTAGGTTTTCATTTAGTTTTTATTTTATTTTATTTTATGTTTATTTTATTTTTATTTAATGTTTAATTTTTATTTTATTTAGCTTTTATTCTTAAGTTTATATATATATTAGTTTAGGTCTTTATTTTATTTTATCTAAGTTTAGGTATTTTTTATTTATTTTATTATTAAGTTTTATTTAGTTTAGGTTTAGGTTTTTAGGTTTTTAGAGTTTAGTGTTTTGGGTTTGGGGTTTAGGGTTTAGGGTTTAGGGTTATAAGTTTTAGGGTTTAGGGTTATAGGTTTAGGGATTAGGGTTTAGGGTTCTAGGGTTTAGGGTTTAGGGTTTAGGGGTTAAGGGTTTAGGGTTTAGGGTTTAAGGTTTAGGTCTTAGGTCTAGGGTTCAATTTTTAGGTTAGGGTTTAGGGTTTTTAATTTTCTATTAGCAGAGAAGAAATTCAGATTCAATATTTCTTCTTTTTGATTTCATTAACCAAGTAACACACGAAGTTTTCTAAGACACAAATGATGACATAGAAAAAAAATGAGCACACATAGAGCAAATCAAAAACCTAGATATAGACATATTGTAAAGGCACGGTTCCATAAGTATCGTTGGATGGTGGTTCTTCAATTTCTTCAGTTCCCATCATAACCACCCCGGCCTCTCAAGTAGCGTGATCCACCATCATATCTCTAATCTCTCCCACTACCACCACCACGGATGTAAGCTTCATCTCTCTTTTAGCCTCTATAACCACCATTGCTCCTACCACCACCTCCATATCCACCAACACCTCTAGATCCCCCATCACCACTGCCACCTCGCCACACCCTTGAGATCTAGACTAGCCTAGTTTGTGATATTCTTGCCATCAGGTTATGCCCATTCTTAGGGTTTAAGTTTATTTTATTTATTAAGTTACATTTGGTTTAGGTTTAGGGTCAGGGTTTAGGTTTAGGGTTTTAGGGCTTAGGGTTTAGGGTAGGTTTAGGGTTTAGGGTTTAAGGTTTTAGGGTTTAGGGTTTAGGGTTTAGTGTTTAGGGTTTAAGGTTTAGGGTTTAGGGTTTAGGTTTATTTTATTTTGTTTATTTTATTTTTATTTTAGGTTTAGGTTTCTTTTTAGTTTTATTTTTTATTTATTTTATGTATCATTTTTAGGTTTATTTTTTAGGTTTATGCTTTTATTTAGTTTTTATTTTATTTTATTTTAGGTTTATTTTATTCTAATTTTATGTTTACTTTTTATTTTATTTAGTTTGTTTATTCTTAGGTTTATTTTTTTATTTTTTAGTTTAGTTTAGGTTTCTTTTTTATTTTTTCTATTTTTATTTTGATTTATTTTTTTGTTTAGGTCTAGGTTTTAGTTTAGGTTTTAAATTTTTTATTATTTTTATTTTTTTAGGTTTAGGTTTATTTAGTTATTTTATTATTAGGTTTAGGTTTTTAGGTTTTTATTGTTTAGGGTTTACGGTTTAAGTGTTAGGGTTTTAGGGTTTAGGCTTTACAATTTAGGGATTTTAGGATTTTGAGTTTTGGGTTTTGGGTTCAGGGTTAGTTAGGGTTTAGGGTTTAGACTTTGGGGTTTTTAAGGTTAGGGTTTATAGTTTAAGGTTTTAAGGTTTAGGGATTAGGGTTTAGGGTTTAGGATTTAAAGTTAGTGTTAGGGTTTAGGGTTTAAGATTAGTTTAGGGTTTAGGGTTTAGGGTTTGATTTAGGGTTTAGGGTTTAGGATTTAGGGTTTAGGATTTAGGGTTTAGGGTTTAGGGTTTAGGGTTTAGAGTTTTTTGAAAAAAAGTCAGTCATCAGTAGGTTTAAGTTTATTTAGTTTATTTTATTTATTTATTTTATTATTTATTTTTTATTTTATTTAGGTTTATATTTATTTTTAGTTTATTTATTTTAGGTTTATTTATTTTAGTTTAGGTTTTTTATTTTAGTTTATTTTTTAGGTTTAGGTTTAAGTTTATGCTTATTTTTTGGTATAGTTTTATTTTTATTTTTTAGGTTTAGGTTTAGGTTTATGCTCATTTTTTAGTATAGTTTTATTTTTATTTTTTAGTTTATTTTTTAGGTTTAGGTTTAGGTTTATGCTTATTTTTTGGTATAGTTTTATTTTTTGGTATAGTTTTTTAGGTTTAGGTTTTAGTTTTTATTTTTAGGTTTAGGTTTAGGTTTTAATTTTATTTTTTTAGGTTTAGGTTTTAAGTTTTTATTTTAAGTTTATTTTTATTTTTTATTTTTTAGTTTAGGTTTATTTTTAATTTATTTTATTTTATTTAGTTTAAGTTTAGGCTTAGGTTTAGTTTATTTTTGGTTTAGGTTTAGGTTCTATTTATTATAGTTTAGGTTTAAGCTTTATTTATTTTACTTATTTAAATATTATTTTAGGTTTAAGTTGTTTTTTTTAAGTTTAGGGTTTATGTTTTATATTTTATTTATTTTTAGGTTTAAGTTTTTATTTAGTTTTTATTTTATTTTATTTTATGTTTATTTTATTTTTATTTAATGTTTAATTTTTATTTTATTTAGCTTTTATTCTTAAGTTTATATATATTTTAGTTTAGGTATTTATTTTATTTTATCTAAGTTTAGGTATTTTTTATTTATTTTATTATTAAGTTTTATTTATTTTAGGTTTAGGTTTTTAGGTTTTTAGAGTTTAGTGTTTTGGGTTTGGGGTTTAGGGTTTAGGGTTTAGGGTTATAGGATTTAGGGTTTAGGGTTATAGGTTTAGGGATTAGGGTTTAGGGTTAAGGTTTAGGGTTTAGGGTTTAGGGTTAAGGGTTTGGGGTTTAGGATTTAAGGTTTGGGTCTTGGAGTCAGGGTTCAATTTTAGGTTAGGGTTTAGGGTTTTTAATTTTCTATTAGCAGAGAAGAAATTCAGATTCAACATTTCTTCTTTCTGATTTCATTAACCAAGTAACACACGAAGTTTTCTAAGACACAAATGATGACATAGACAAAAAATGAGCACACATAGAGCAAACCAAAAACCTTAGATAACTAGAACTGTCTATATTGTAAGGACAGTTCCATAAGCAATACGTTGGATTGATCGTTCTTCAATTTCTTCAGTTCCCATCATAACCACCCCGGCCTCTCAAGTAGCGTGATCCACCATCGTATCCCTAATCTCTCCCACTGCCACCACCACGGATGTAAGCTTCATCTCTCTTTTGGCCTCTGTAACCACCATTGCTCCTACCACCACCTCCATATCCACCAACACCTCTAGATCCCCCATCACCACTATGATAATTGCCACCTCTGCCTTCGCTTCCACCGACAGATCTAGACTAAGCCTAGTTGACTGTGATATTCTTGCCATCAAGGTTATGCCCATTCTTAGGGTTTAAGTTTATTTTTTTTATTTATTAAGTTACTTTTGGTTTAGGTTTAGGGTCTAGGGTTTAGGTTTAGGGTTTAGAGTTTAGGGTTTAGGGCTTAGGGTTTAGGGTTTAGGGTTTTATTATTTATGCTTTTAGGGTTTAAGGTTTTAGGGTTTAGGGTTTAGGGTTTAGTGTTTAGGGTTTAGGGTTTAGGGTTTAGGGTTTATAGTTTTGGGTTTTTAGGATTTAGGGTTAGGAGTTTATGATTTTAGGTTTAGGGTTTATACTTTAGGTTTAGGGTTTAAGGTTTTAAAGTTTAAGTGTTAAGGTTAGTTTAGAGAGTTTAGGGTTTTAAGTTTAAGGTTTAGGAGTTTTAAGTTTAGGAGTTTAGGTTTGGTTAGGAGTTAAGTTTAGTTTTAGGGTTTTAGGTTTAGGTATAGAGGTAGGGTTTAAGTTTAGGATTAAAGGTTTATGATTTAAGGTTTAGGGTTTAGGGTTTAGGTTTAGGGTTTTTTAGGTTTAAGGGTTTAGGGTGCAGGGTTTAGAGTTGTAGGTTTAGGTTTTAGGGTTAGTTTTAGGGTTTAGGGTTTTAGGGTTTAGGGTTTAGGATTTAGGGTTTAGGATTTAGTGTTTAGGGTTTTTTTTTAAAATTAAGTAAACTAGTAGGTTTAGTTTTATTTAGTTTATTTTTTATTTAGTTTAGATATTTTATTTTATTTTATTTAGGTTTAATTTTTATTTTTATTTAGTTTAGTTTATTTATTTTAGTTTTTATTTTTTTTATTTTAGTTTAATTTTTGTCTTAGGTTTCGATTTATGTTATTTTAGTTTAGTTTTATTTTTATTTATTTTTTATATTTTATTTCTGTTTAGGCTTTAGGTTTTTATTTTAGGTTTATTTTTAGTTTACTTTATTTTATTTAGTTTAAGGTTTAGGTTTTATTTATTTTAGTTTAGTTTATTTTAGTTTAGGTTTAGGTTTAATTTATTTTGTTTACTCTAGGTTTAGGTTTTTTTTTTAGTTTAGGGTTTAGGTTTTATTTTTTATTTATTTTTATGTTTATATTTTAGGTTTAGATTTCTATTTAGTTTTTATTTTATTTTATTTTATCATTATTTTATTTTAATTTTATGTTTAGTTTTTATTTTATTTAGTTTTTTTTATTTTTAGGTTTATTTTATTTTTTAGTTTAGTTTAGGTTTTAATTTATTTTATTTTATTTTATTTAGTTTTATTTTTTATTTTATTTTATTTTTAAGTTTAGCTTTCGGTTTAGGTTTAGGTTTTAGTTTAGGTTTTAGTTTAGGTTTTAGTTTAGGTTTTTATTTTATTTAATTTTATTAAGGTTTAGGTTTATTTATTTATTTTAGTTTTAGGTATTATTTAGTTTAGGTTTAGATTTTTAGCTTTTTAGGGTTTAGGGTTTAGGGTTCAGGGTTTAGGGTTTAGGGTTTAGGGTTTGGGGTTTAGGGTTTTGGGTCTTGGTTTTAGGGTTGCAGGTTTTAGGGCTTAGGGTTTAGAGTTTAGGGTTTAAGATTTATAATTTAGGGTTTAAGGTTTTTAGGTTTAGGGTTTAGGGTTTACGGTTTAGGGTTTTGTGTTTAGGGTTGTAAGTTCTGGGTTTAGGGTTAGGTTTTTTTATTTTTTATTTTTATTTCATATTTATGGTTTAGGGTTAGTTTTAGGGTTTATGATTAGTTTTAGGGTTAGTTTAGGGTTTAAAATTTAGGGTATAAAGTTTAGGGTTTAGGGTTTAGGGTTTTTAGGGTGTAGTGTTTAGGGTTTAGGGTTTTAGGGTTTAGTGTTTAGGGTTTAGGGTCAATTTAGAGTTTAGGGTTAAGGGTTTTAGGGTTTAGGGTTTTGGGTTTAGGGTTTAGGATTTAGGGTTTAATGTTTTTTTAAAATTAATTAAATATATAAGTTTAGGAATATTTAGTATATTTAGTTTATTTTTTATTTATTTTTATTTACTTTATTTTTCATTTTAATTTAGGTTTATTTTTTTAATTTAGGTTTAAAAATAAAGGGTTTAGGTTTTTTTAGGGTTTAGGGTTTAGGGTTGTATGTTTAGGGTTGTAGTTTTAATTTTTAGGATGTAGAGTTTAGTGGGTTTTTTTTAAAATTAAGCAAACTGATAGGTTTATGTTTATGTAGTATATATAGTTTATTTTATATTTATTTTGTTTACTTTATTTTTTTATTTTTATTTAGGTTTATTTTTTTATTTATTTTAATTAATTTATTTTTGGTTTATTTATTTTTGTTTAGGTTCTTTATTTTAGTTTTTTTTAGACATAGATTTTGGTTTAAGTTTATTTTTTAGTTTAGGGTTTAGGTTTTATTTTTTATTTATTTTTATGTTTATTTTTTGGTTTAGGTTTTTATTTAGTTTTTATTTTATGTTTAATTTATTTTTATTTTATGTTTAGTTTTTATTTTATTTATTTATTTTTATTTTTAGGTTTATTTTAATTTTTAGTTTAGTTTAGGTTTTTATTTATTTTATTGTAGTTTCATTTTTATTTTTTTATTTTATTTTATTTTTAAGTTTAGGTTTAGATTTTAGTTTTGGTTTTTATTTTACTTTATTTTATTTAGGATATGATCATTTATTTATTTTATTTTTAGGTATTATTTATTGTAGGTTTAGGTTTTTAGGTTTTTAGGGTTTAGGGTTTAGGGTTGTAATTTTTGGGGTTTAGGGTTTAGGGTTTATGTTATAAGGTTTATGGTTTAGGGTTTAAGGTTTTCGGGTTTACAGTTTAGGGTTTAGTGCTTAGGGTTTAGTGTTTAGGGTTGTTGGTTTTGGGTTTAGGGTTAGGGTTTTTTTATTTTTTTAATTTTTCATTTCAGATTTAGAGTTTAGGGTTTATGGTCTATCTTAGGGTTAGTTTAGGGTTTAAAATTTAAGGTATAGGGTTTTGGCTTTTGGCTTTAGGATTTTTAGGGTTTAGTGTTTTGCGCTTAGGGTTAATTTAGAGTTTAGGGTTTAGAGTTTTAAAGTTTTGGATTTTGGGTTTATGATTATGGATTTAGGGTTTAATGGTTTTTTTAATTAAGTAAATTAGTAGGTTTAGGATTATTTAGAATATTTAATTTATTTTTTTATATTATTTTACTTTATTTTTTATTTTTATTTAGGTTTATTTTTTATTTAGTTTAGCTTAATTATTTTTGGTTTATTTATTTTTGCTTAGGTTTTTTTATTTTAGTTTATTTTTTAGGCTTAGGTTTTGGTTTAGGTTTGTTTTTTAATTGACTTTTATTTTAATTTTAATTTTTTAGTTTAGGTTTTATCTTTTATTTTTAGGTTTAAGTTTAGGTTTTTATTTTATTTTATTAGGTTTAGGTTTTAGGTTTTTAGTTTAGATTCATTTTTAGGTTTTATTTTTTAGTTCAAGTTTAGGTATATTTTTAGTTTATTTTATTTTATTTTGTTTAGGTTTAGCTTTATCTTTTATTAATTTTAGTTTAATTAATTTTTATTTAGGTTTAGGTTTATTTTATTTTGTTTATTTTTGGTTCAATTTTTTTTTAGTTCCAGGTTTAGGTTTTATTTTTTATTTAGGTTTTAGGGTTTGGGGTTTAGGGTTTAGGGTTTAGGGTTTTAGGGTTTATGGTTTATGGTCTAGGGTTATAGCTTTAGGGTTGTAGGTTTAGGGTTATAGGTTTAGGGTTAGTTTTAGGGTTTAGAGGTTGGGGTTTTTTTTCACCCCGAATTAGTGTTTAGAGTTTAGGGTTTATGGTTTAGGGTTTAGGATTTAGGGTTAATGTTTTTCTTAAAAAAAATTAAGTAAACCGATTGGTTTAGATTTATTTAGTTTATTTAGTTTATTTTTTATTTATTTGAGTTTATTTTATTTAAATATATTTTTTATTTTTATTTAATTTAGCTTATTTATTTTAGTTTTAATTCTTTTAGTTTAAGTTTTTTATTTTAATTTATTTTTTAGGTTTAGGTTTATTTTTTAGTTGAGTTTTTTTTTTGGTTTCAATTTTATTTTTTAATTTTAGGTTTTTGGTTTATGTTATTATTTTTTTTTTGGTTTAGGTTTTAGGTTTTTATTTGAGGTTTATTTTAGGTTTTATTTTTTAGTCTTGGTTTTGTTTTATTTTTAGTTTATTTTATTATATTTAGTTTAGGTTTAGGTTTAGGTTTTATTTATTTTAGATTAGTTTATTTTAGTTTAGGTTTAAGTTAATTTTATTTTATTTATTTTTTTATTTTAAGTTCAGATTAGGTTCATTTTTTAGGTTTAGGTTTTTATTTAGTTTATATTTTATTTTATTTTAGTATATTTTATTTTTAACATTTAGTTTTTATTTTATTTATGCTTTTATTCTTAGGTTAAGTTTATTTTTTAGTTTAGTTAATGTTTTTATTTATTTTATTTTAGTTTATTTTTATAATTTTATTTTTTTTATTTTTAGTTTTAGGTTTACATTTTAGTTTAGATTTATTTATTTATTTTATTTTTTGATTTTATTTAGATTAGGGTTAAGTTTTTAGGTTTTTAGGGTTTAAAGTTTAGAGTTTATAGTTTTGGTTTAGGTTTTATGGTTTTGGGTTAAGGGTTTAGAGCTTAGAGTTTTAGGATTTAGTGTTTAGGGTTAGGGTTTAGGATTTAGGGTTTATGGCTTAGTGTTTAGGCTTTAGGGTTTAGGGTTTTAGGGTTTAGGGTTTAGGGTTTAGGGTTAGCTTAGGGTTTTAGGTTAGTTTAGGGTTTAGGGTTTAAGGTTTAGGGTTTAGGCATTAAGGTTTAGTGTTTTTAAGGTTTAGGGTTTAGGGTTAGTTTAGGGTTTAAGGTTTAGGGTTTTAGAGTTTAGGGTTTAGGGTTTAGGGTTTAGGGTTTAGAGCTAGGAGTCCTGATTTAGGTTTAAGGTTTAGGTTTATTTTGGGTTTAGGGATAGTTTAGGGTTCAGGATTTAGGGTTTTGGGTTTAGGGATAGTTTAGGGTTTAGGGTTTAGGGTTGTAAGTTTAGGGTTTAGGGTTAGTTTTATGGTTTAGAGTTTAGGATTTTTTTTAATTAAGTAAATAAGTAGGTTTAAGTTTATTTAGTTTATTTTTTAGTTATTTTAGTTTATTTTATTTTTTTATTTTTTTTTTATATTTTATTTTTATTTAGTTTATTTTATTTATTTTAGGTTTATTTATTTTAGTTAAGGTTTTTTATTTTAGTATAGTTTTTTTGTTTAGGTTTTGGTTTATATTTATTTTTTAGTTTAATTTTATTTTTATTTTATTTTTTAGGTTTAGGTTTTATTTTTTATTATTAGGTATAGGTTTTTATTTTCTTTTTTTTAGGTTTAGGTTTTAGGTTTTCATTTTAGGTTCATTTTTAGGTTTTGTTTTTTCAGTTTAGGTATAGGTTTATTTTTAGTTTATTTTAGTTTATTTTATTTCATTTAGGTTTTATGTTTAGTTTATTTTAGGTTTAGGTTTAGGTTTTATTAATTTTAGTTTAGGTTTTAGTTTATTTTATTTTGTTCATTTTAGGTTTAGTTTTTTTAGTTTAGGGTTTAAGTTTTCTTTTTTATTTATTTTTAAAATTATTTTTTGGTTCGGTTTTATTTATATTTTTTATTTTATTTTTTTTATTTTATTTTATTTTATGTTAATTTTACTTTTATTTAGGTTTTTTTTAGGTTTATTTTTTTTTAGTTTTGCTTAAGTTTTTTATTTTATTTTTATTTGGTTTTTTATTATTGATTTTATTTTATTTTTAGGTTTTGGTTTAAGTTAGGTTTTAGTTTAGGTTTTTATTTTATTTTATTTTATTTTATTTATGTTTAGGTTTTTAGTTTATTTTATTTTTAGGTTTTATTTAGTTTAAGTTTTAGGTATTTAGGTTTTTAGGATTTAAGGTTTACAGTTTAAGGTTTAGTGTTTAGTGTTTTTAGGGTTTAGGGTTTAGGGTTTAAGGTTTAGGGTTAGCTTAGGGTTAATCATTAGTTTAGGGTTTAGGGTGTAACGTTTAGGCTTTAGGGTTTAGGATTTTTAGTGTTTAGGATTTAAGGCAGTTTAGGGTTTAAGGTTTAGGCTTTTAGGCTTTAAGGTTCAGGGTTTTTTTAAAAAAATTAAGTAAACCAGTAGGCTTTGGTTTATTTAGTTTATTTTTCATTTATATTAGTTTATTTTATTTCATATTTTTATTTAGTTTATTTTATTTAATTTAGGTTTATTTATTTTAATTAATGTTTTTTTTAGTTTAGTTTAGCTTTTTTAAAGGGTTAGATTTATGTTTATTTTTTTAGTTTACTTTTATTTTTATTTTATTTTTCAGGTTTAGGTTTTATTTTTTATTTTTTGGTTGAAGCTTTTATTTTCTTTTTTTAGGTTTAGATTTTAGGTTTCATTTTGGGTTCATTTCGGATTTAGTTTAGGCATAGTTTAGGCATATTTATTTTAATTTATTTATTATTTTATTTATGTTTATTCTATTTTAGGTTTAGATTTAGGTTTTATTTATTTTATTTTAGGTTTATTTTATTTTTTTATTTTGGATTTAGGTTTTTTTTTAGTTTAGGGTTTAGTTTTTGTTTTATATTTATTTTAGGTTCAGGTTGTTATTTTTTTAAATTTTATTTTAGGTTTATTTTATTTTTTATTATAAATTTAGTTTTTATTTATTTTGGTTTTTTATTTTTAGGTTGATTTTATTTTTTAGTATAGTTTAGGTTTTTATTTACTTTATTTGAGTTTAGTTTTTATTTTTTATTTTATATTATTTTTAGGTTTAGGTTTATGTTTAGGTTTTTATTTTATTTAAGTTTAGGTTTTTTTTATTTGTTTTATTTTTAGGTTTTATTTAATTTAAGTTTAGGTTTTTAAGGTTTAGGGCTTAGGGTTTAAGGTTTAAGGTTTATGGTTTAGGGTTTTAGGGTTTAAGGTTTAGGGTTAGGGTTTAGGGTTTAGGGTTTAGGTTTAGGGTTTAGGGTTTTAGGCTTTAGGATTTTGGGTTGTTAGGGTTTAGGGTTTAGGGTTAGTTGAGGGCTTAGTGTTAGATTAGGGTTTAGGCTTTAGGCTTTAGACTTTAAGTTTTAGGGTTTTTATGGTTTAGGGTTTAGGGTTTAGGGTTTAGCACTTTAGGGTTTAGGGTTTAGGTTTAGGGTTTAAGGGTTAAGGTTAGGGTTAAGGTTAGGGTTTGGGGTTCATGTTTAGTGTTTAGGGTTTAGGGTTTAGGATTTAGGGTTTAGGGTTTAGGGTTAGTTTAGTGTTTAGGGCTTAGGGATTAGGGTTTAGTGTTTAGGGATTAGGGTTTTTTAGTGTCTAGGGTTTAGGGTCTTTTAGTATTTAGCGTTTAGGGTTTAGGGTTAGTTTTAGGGTTTAGGATTTAGGATTTATTGTTTAGGGTTAAGGGTTTAGAATTTTGGGTTTTTTTTTTAAATTAAGAAAACTGGTAGGTTTAGGTTTATTTAATTTATTTTATATTCTTATTTATGTTTATTTTTTTCATTTAGTTTAGTTTAATTATTTTATGTTTATTTATTTTAGTTTAGTTTTTTATTTTAGTTTATTTTTTAGGTTTAGGTTTAAGTTTATGTTTATTTTTTAGTTTAGTGTCATTTTTATTTTATTTTTATGTTTAGGTTTAGGTTAAAAAATTTTTTAGGTTTACGTTTTAGGTTTTTATTTTAGGTTTATTTTTAGGTTTTATTTTTTCGTTTAGGTTTACGTTTATTTTTTAGTTTAGGTTTATTTTTAGGTTTAGTTTATTTTAGGTTTAGATTTAGGTTTTATTTATTTTAGTTTAGTTTATTTTAGTTTAGGTTTAGGTTTATTTTATTTTGTTTATTTTAGGTTTAGGTTTTCTTTTTTAGTTTAGGTTTTAGGTTTTATTTTTTATTTATTTTTCATTTTTTTAGGTTTATTTTTTAGGTTTAGGTTTTTAGTTAGTTTTTATTTTATTTTACATTAGGTTTATCTTATTTTTATTTTACATTTAGGTTTTATTTTATAAAGGTATTTAATTTTTTAGGTTTATTTTATTTTATTTAGTTTGTTTAGGTTTTTATTTATTTTATTTTTTTAGTTTTTAATTTTTATTTCATTTTATTTTTAGGTTTAGGTTTTGGTTTAGGTTATAGTTTAGGTTTTTATTTTATTTATTTTAATTAGATTTATTTTATTTATTTATTTTATTTTAAGGCTTTATTTAGTTTAGGTTTAGGTTTTTAAGTTTTAGGGCTTACGATTTAGGGCTTAATATTTAGGGTTTAGGATTTAGGCTTTATGGTTTAGGGTTATTGGTTTTAGGGTTTAGAGTTTAGGGTTTAGGGTTAGTTTTAGGATTTAGGGTTAGGGTTTATTCATTTATTTTTTAAAATTATGTAAACTTGTAGGTTTAGGTTTATTTAGTTTATTTTTAATTTATTTTAGTATATTTTATTTTTTTTCTTTTATTTTGGTTTAATTTTTTATTTAGTTTTGTTTATTTATTTTAAGTTTATTTCCTTTAGTTTAGGTTTTTTATTTTAGTTTATTTTTTAGGTTTAGGTTTAGGTTTAGGTTTATTTTTTTAGTTTAGTTTTATTTTTATTTTATTTTTTAGGTTTAGGTTTTGTTTTTTATTTTTAAGTTTAGGTTAAGCTTTTTATTTTATTTTCTTATGTTTAGGTTTTAGGTTTATTTTTTTGTTTTATTTTTTAGTTTAAGTTTAGGTTTTCTTTTATTTATTTTATTTAAATTAATTTTGGTTTAGGTTTAGGTTTTGTTTATTTTAGGTTTAGGTTTATTTTATTTTTATTTTAGGTTTAGGTTTTTTTTGATAGTTTCGATCTTAGGTTTTATTTTATATTTATTTTTAGGTTTATTTTTTATGTTTAGGTTTTTATTTAGTTTTATTTTATTTTATGTTTAATTTAATTTTATTTTAGGTTGAATTTTTATTTTATTAAGGCTTTTTATTTTTTTAGTTTAGTTTAGGTTTTTATTTATTTTATTTTAATTTACTTTTTATTTTTTATTTTATTTTTATTTTAGGTTTAGGTTTAGGTTGATATATTATTTTTAGGTTTTATTTACTTTAGGTTTAGGCTATTAGCTTTTAAGGGTTTAGGGTTTAGGGTTAGTTTATGGTTTAGGGCTTTTTTTGGGTTTAGGATTTATGGTTTAGGATTTAGGGTTTAGGGTTTTAGGGTTTACAATTTAGGGTTTAAGGTTTTGGGTTTAGGTTTAGGGTTGAGGTTTTAGTTTAGGGTTTAGGGTATTTTTTTAATAGAGAATAAATTCAGATTCAATATTTCTTCTTTTCGATTTCATCTACCAAGTAACACACCAAGTTTTCTAAGACATAGGCGATGACATAGATAAAAAATGAGCACACATAGAGCAAATCAAAAACCCTTGATAATTAGAACCGTCTCTACTATAAAGACAAAGTTCTATAAGCAGCAGATCAGATCGGCCACTCTTTAGTTTGTATTGTTCACTTCAGAACCACCTTGGCCTCTCGAGTAGCGGGATTGACCATCGTATCCCCCATATCTCCCTCCACCACAACCATGGCTATAACATCCATCGCTCATCTTGCTTCCATAACCACCACTGCTCTGACCACCACCTCCATATCCACTAGCACCTCTAGATCCTCCCCACCACTATGATAACCGTCGCCTCCACCTCCACTAGATATAGAATGAGCTGGTTGGGGTGATGTTCACTGCGTCAAGGTTACGCCCAATCTTATGGTTTATGTTTAGGTTCAGGTTTATTAGGTTTAAGGTTTAGGTTTATTTTGTAATTTATTTCGTTACTTTAAGTTTAAGTTTAGGGTTTAGGATTAGTTTTAGGGTTTAGGGTTTTAGGGTTTATGGTTTTATGATATAGGGTTTAGGGTTTGGATTTAGTGTTTGGTTTTCTTTTAAAATAATTAAATCGTCGAGGTTTAGGTTTAATTAGTTTATTGTTTATTTATTTTAGTAGATTTTATTTTTTTATTTTTTATAGTTTAGTTTATTTATTTTAGATTTATTTAGTTAATTTTTTAGTTCAGGTTTATATTTTAGTTGAGTTTTATTTTTATTTTATTTTTTAAGTTTAAGTTTTATTTTTTATTTTTAGGTATAGGTTTTTATTTTAGGTTGATTTTTAGGTTTTATTTATAGTTTAGGTTTAGGTTTATTTTTAGTTTATTTTATTATAATTAGTTTAGGTTTAGGTTTAGGTTTAGTTTATTTTATGTTTAGGTTTAGATTTTATTTATTTTAGTTTAGTTTATTTTAGTTTATGCTTAGGTTTATTTAATTTGGTTTATTTTTTTATTTTAGGTTTAGGTTTTTTAATAATTTAAACTTTAGGATTTATTTTTTATTTATTTTTAGGATTATTTTAGGTTTAGTTTTTAGGTTTAAGTTTTTATGGTGTTTAAACAAAGAATATGGTGTTGATGCTAAATATGTTTATTTTTTAGTTGAGTATTTTATTTTAGTTTTTAGGTTTAAGTTTAATTTTTTTATTTTTAGATTTAGGTTTAGTTTTTTATTTTATTTTTTTGGTTTAGGTTTTAGGTTTTTAATTTAGGTTTACTTTTAGGATTTATTTTTTAATTTAGGTTTATGTTTATTTTATTTTAGTTTTAGGTTGAGGTTTTATTTATTTTAGTTTTGGTTTAGGTTTTTGTAATTTTCTTTATTTTATTTTTATTTTAGGTTTAGATTTTTTTTGGCCTAGGGTTTAGGTTTTATTTTTATTTATTTTTATGTTTTATTTTTATGTTTATTTTTTAGGTTTAGGATTTTTTTTTAGTTTAGGGTTTATGTTTTATTTTTTATTTATTTTTAGGTTTATTTTAGGTTTATTTTCTTGGTTTAGGTTTTTAGTATTTATTTTATTTTACATTAGGTTTATCTTATTTTTATTTTGCATTTAAGTTTTATTTTATCTAGGCATTTAATTTTTAGGTTTATTTTATTTTTTTAGTTTAGTTTAAGTTTTTATTTACTTTATTTGAGTTTAGTTTTGATTTTTTATTTTATATTATTTTTAGGTTTAGGTTTAGGTTTAGGTTTTAGTTTAGGTTTTTATTTTATTTAAGTTTAAGTTTTTTTATTTTTTTATTTTTAGGTTTTATTTAGTTTAAGTTTAGGTTTTTAGGGTTTAGGGTTTACGGTTTAAGGTTTATGGTTTAGGGTTTTAGGGTTTAGGGTTTAGGGTTAGGGTTTATGGTTTAGGGTTTAGGGTTTAGGGTTTAGGGTGTTTAGGCTTTAGGATTTTGGGTTGTTAGGGTTTAAGGTTTAGGGTTAGCTGAGGGCTTAGTGTTAGATTAGGGTTTAGCTTTGGGCTTTGGGCTATAGGTTTTATGGTTTTTATGGTTTAGGGTTTAGGGTTTAGGGTTAGTTTAGGATTTAGGGTATAGTGTATTAGGGTTTAGGGTTTAGGGTTTATGGGTTAGGGTTAGGGTTAGGGTTTGGGTTTAGGTTTAGGGTTTAGGTTTAGGTTGTGAGTTTAGGTTAGTTTAGTGTTTAGGGCTTAGGATTAGTTTAATGTTTAGGGATTAGGGGTTTTTAGTGTTTACGTCTTAGGGTCTTTTAGTGTTTAGGGTTTAGGGTTTAGGGTTAGTTATAGGGTTTGGGGTTTAGGATTTAATGTCTAGGGCTAAGGGTTTAGAATTTTGGGTTTTTTTTTAAAATTAAGAAAACAAGTAGGTTTAGGTTTATTTAATTTATTTTATATTTTTATTTATGTTTATTTTTTTCATTTAGTTTAGTTTATTTATTTATGTTTATTTATTTTAGCTTAGTTTTTTATTTTAGTTTATTTTTTAAGTTCAGGTTTAGGTTTATTTTTATTTTTTAGTTTAGTGTCATTTTTATTTTATTTTTTATGTTTAGGTTTAGGTTTAGATTTTTTTTAGGTTTAGGTTTTAGGTTTTTATTTTATTTTTATTTTTAGGTTTTATTTTTTTAGTTTAGGTTTACGTTTATTTTTTAGTCTAGGTTAATTTTTAGGTTTAGTTTATTTTAGGTTTAGGTTTAGATTTTATTTATTTTAGTTTAGTTTATTTTAGTTTAGGTTTAGGTTTTTTTTAGTTTAGGGTTTAGGTTTTATTTTTATTTATTTTTAGGTTTTTTTAGGTTTATTTTTTAGGTTTAGGTTTTTAGTTAGTTTTTATTTTATTTTACATTAGGTTTATCTTATTTTTATTTTACATTTAGGTTTTATTTTATATAGGTATTTAATTTTTAGGTTTATTTTATTTTATTTAGTTTAGTTTAGGTTTTTATTTATTTTATTTTAGTTTAGTTTTAAATTTTTATTTTATTTTGTTTTTAGGTTTAGGTTTAGGTTTAGGTTATAGTTTAGGTTTTTATTTTATTTATCTTAATTAGGTTTAGGTTTTTTATTTATTTTATTTTAAGGCTTTATTTCATTTAGGTTTAGGTTTCTAAGTTTTAGGGTTCACGATTTAGGGCTTACCATTTAGGGTTTAGGTTTAGGGTTTATGGTTTAGGGTTATTGGTTTTTGGGTTTAGAGTTTAGGGTTTACGGTTTAGGGTTATTGGTTTTAGGGTTTAGAGTTTAGGGTTTAGGGTTAGTTTTAGGATTTAGGGTTAGGGTTTATTCATTTATTTTTTAAAATTATGTAAACTTGTAGGTTTAGGTTTATTTAGTTTATTTTTTATTTATTTTAGTTTATTTTATTTTTTTCTTTTATTTAGGTTTACTTTTTTATTTAATTTTTTTTATTTATTTTAAGTTTATTTCTTTTAGTTTAGGTTTTTTATTTTAGTTTATTTTTTAGGTTTAGGTTTAGGTTTAGGTTTATTTTTAGTTTAGTTTTATTTTATTTTATTTTTTAGGTTAGGTTTTATTTTTTTATTTTTAAGTTTAGGTTTACTTTTATTATTTTCTTATGTTTAGGTTTTAGGTTTATTTTTTTTATTTTATTTTTTTAAGTTTAAGTTTACTTATTTTATTTTATTTTATTTAGTTTAGTTTAGATTTAGGTTTTGTTTATTTTGTATTCCAGGTTTATTTATTTAGTTTAGGCATATAGGTTTATTTTATTTTTATTCTTAGGTTAGGTTTTTTAATAGTGATTTAGGTTTTATTTTATATTTATTTTTAGGTTTAGGTTTTTATTTAAATTTTATTTTATTTTATTTTATGTTTAATTTAATGTCATTTTAGGTTCAATTTTTATTTTATTTAGGCTTTTTATTTTTAAGTTTAGTTTAGGTTTTTATTTATTTTATTTTAATTTACTTTTTATTTTTTATTTTATTTTTATTTTAGGTTTGGTTTAGGTTATTTTATATATTTATTTTATTTTTTAGTTGTATTTACTTTAGGTTTACGCTATTAGATTTTAAGGGTTTAGGGTTTATGGTTAGTTTATGGTTTAGGGCTTTTTTTGGGTTTAGGATTTTTGTTTTAGGATTTAGTGTTTAGGGTTTAGGGTTTTAGGGTTGAAGGTTTTGGTTTTAAGTTTAGGGTTGAGGTTTTAGTTTAGGTTTTAGGGTATTTTTTTAACAGAGAATAAATTTAGATTCAATATTTTTTCTTTTTGATTTCATCTACCATGTAACACACCAAGTTTTCTAAGACATACGCGATAACATAGATAAAAAATGAGCACCCATAGAGCAAATCAAAAACCCTAGATAACTAGAACTGCCTCTACTATAAAGACATTACGCAGCATCGGATCCCGCTCTTTAGTTTGTATTGTTCACGTAACCACCTTGGCCTCTCGAGTGGGATCGACCATCATATCCCCCATCTCTCCTCTCGCCACAACCATGGTCAGAACATCCATCGCCATCCTGCTTCTATAACCACCACTGCTCTGACCACCACCTTCATATCCACTAGCACCTCTAGATCCTCCCCACCACAATGATAACCGTCGCCTCCGCCATCGCCTCACTGCTAGATATAAAATGAGCCTGGTTGATGGGGATGTTCCTGTCGTCAAGGTTCTGCCCAATCTTAGGATTTATGTTTAGGTTTAGGTTTATTAGGTTTAAGGTTTAAGTTTATTTTGTAATTTATTTCATTACTTTAAGTTTAGGTTTAGGGTTTAGAATTAGTTTTTAGGGTTTAGGGTTTTTTAGGGTTTATGGTTTATGATTTAGGATTTAGGGTTTAGGATTTAGTGTTTCTGGTTTTTTTTAAATAATTAAGTAAACCAATAGGTTTAGGTTTATTTAGTTTATTGTTTATTTATTTGAGTTGATTTTATTTTTTTATTTTTTATTTAGTATAGTTTATTTATTTTAGATTTGTTTAGTTAATTTTTTAGGTTTAGGTTTATCTTTTAGTTGAGTTTTATTTTTATTTTATTTTTTTGGTTGAAGTTTTATTTTTTATTTTTAGGTTTAGGTTTAGGTATTTATTTTTTTTTCTTCAGTTTAGGTTTTAGGTTTTTATTTTAGGTTTATTATTAGGTTTTATTTATAGTTTAGGTTTAGGTTTATTTTTAGTTTATTTTATTATATGTAGTTTAGGTTTAGGTTTAGGTTTAGTTTATTTTATGTTTAGGTTTAGATTTTATTTATTTTAGTTTAGGCTTAGGTTTATTTTATTTGGTTTATTTTTTTATTTTAGGTTTAAGTTTTTTAATAACTTAAACTTTAGGATTTATTTTTTATTTATTTTTATGATTTTTTTAAGGTTTAGTTTTTAGGTTTATGTTTTCATTTAGTTTTTATTTTATTTTATTTCAGGTTTATTTTATTTTTATTTTATTTAGTTTTATTTTATTTTAGTTTTATCCCAGTTTTATTTTATTTTTTTTAGTTTAGTTTAGGTTTTATTCATTTTATTTTTTATTCGTGTTTATGTTTAACTTTATTATGTGTTTTATTTTATCTCTATTTTATTTTATTTTATTTAGGCTTAGTTTTATATATTTTATTTTTTTTGGTTTTATTTAGTTTTATGTTTATTTTAGTTTTAGGTCTTTTTTAAGGTTTATTTTGGTTTAGGGTTTATGGTTTGTGGTTTAGTTAGTTTTTAGTGGTTTTAGTTTTTTTAAAAAATTGCTAATCCAAGAGTCTTTATGTAGTTTATTTAGTTTATTTTTATTTATTTTAATTTATTTTAGTTTATTTTATTTTATTTTCATTATTTTTTATTTTATTTTATTTTTATTTATTTTTTATTTTATTTATATAGTTTTTATTTATTTTAGTTTCTTTAATTTTTAGTTTATTTTGTGTCCAGTTCATTTTATGAGTTTTATTTTTTTATTTTTATTTTTTTAGGTTTTATTTTATTTTATTTAGTATTTAGATTTTCATTTTTTATTTTTTTTTTTAGGTTTAGTTTTAATTTTTTTTTTTTATATTTTAGGTTTACATTTTTAGTTTAGGTTTATTTTAGTTTATCTTATTTTATTTAGGTTTTTATTCTTAGTTTATGTTTTTTTTTAGGTTTTATTTAATTTTTTTTAGAAGTTTATTTTTTTATTTTCTTTTTAGGCCTAGGTTTAGTTTTATTTTTTTTATTATTTTTATTTTCAGGCTCATTTATTTTATTTATGTGGTTTTATCTTAGGTAAGAGGGTTTTCCTAGCCCAGTGGCTAAGTTTGGGCTCAGGGCTTAGAGTCAGTTCAGCCTAGGGCCCAGTTCAGGGCCTAGGGCCTAGAGTAGGTGGGCCCAGTTTAGGGTTTAGCCTTTCAACCCAGGCTCAGGTCAAATCTGTAGTCATGTATTTTATGTCATTCTTTATCTTTATATTTTATATTTTATCTACATAGTTTATCTTTATTTAGGCATTATCTTTAGTTATTATTTTTTAGCCTAGTTTATTTATTTATCTAGTTTTATTAATCTGATATCTTTAGTAGCTCAGTTAGTTATTTTATCTTTAGGTTTATTTATTTATTTTATTTTAGTCTTTATAGAGAGGCCTCAGGGTCAGTAGAGGTCCATGTCTCAGTGGCCTAGTTATTAGTGGCTCACAGATTTGGTTTAGGGCTTTAGCCCAGTGGAGGTAGTGCTTAGGCCTATAGTGGTCATTTTACTTAGAGTAGGCCTAGTTGATTTATATGGCCTAGTAGCTCAGGGCTATTTTATTTAGTGGTTTATGTTTATTTACTATTATTTTTAAACGAAGCAAACCAAGCTTTAGGATCTTTAGTTTTATTTTATATATTTTATTTTATTTTATTTTTATTTTATTTTAGGTATTTATATTTAATTTTTAGTTTATTTATTTTAATATTTTATATAGTGCATTTTTTATTTTAGTTTATGTTTAGGTTTAGGTTAATTTTATTTTAGTTTTTATTTTTTATTTTAGGTTTAAGTTTTATTTTATTTTAGTTTAGGTTTCTTTATTTATTTTATTTTTTATTTTATTTTATTTAGTTTATTTTAGTTTATTTTAATCTATTTTGTTATTTTTTTAGTTTTATTTTATTTTAATTTAGTTCAGTTTAGATTAGTTTATTTTTAGTTTATTTATTTTAGTTTATTTATTAGTCAGTTTATGTATTATTTTTTATTTATAGTTTTATTTACTCATTTTATTATTTATTTTATGTTTATTTTGGATTTAGTAGGTTTTTATTTTAATCTATTTTAGGCCTATTTTATTTATTTTTTTTATCTAGTTTAGAGTTTTATTATATTTTTAATTTTAGTTTAGTTTAGTGTTTATTTTATTTTATTTTTTATTTTATCAATTTATATTAGGTTTATTTAGTGTTAGATTTTAGCTTTTCCTAGAGTTTTTAGTGCTATTTGGGTTTAGGGCTCAGTGGTAGGGTTTAGGTTTAGGGTTATGGGGTTTTTTTTAGTTTAGGTTTTAGGGTTTGGTTTTAGGTTTAGTATAAGTTTAGGGTTCAAGTTTTAGTTTATGATTTAGTGTTTTTGGTATTTTTTTTTTTAATAGAGAACATATTTAGATTCAACATTTCTTCTTTTCAATTTCATTAAGCAAATAACACCCCAAGTTTTCTAAGACACAACCGACGACGTAGATAAAAAAATGAGCATGCATAGAGCAATAACTTTCTACCATACAATGTTCCATAAGTTAGTCATTTACCATTCTTCGCTTTCTCAGCTTCATCAACCACCTCACCTCTTGAGTGACCACCATCATATCCTGATCTTTCCCTCGCCACCATGGTTGTAACTCCATCTTTCCTTCCTCCATAACCACCACTACTCACCACTACCTCATATCCACCAGCTCCTCCAGATCTCCCACCACCACTACGATAACTGCAGCCTCTTTCACCTCCATCGCCAAATCTAGACTGAGCTGCAGGTGATGTTATTATCATCAGGTTCTCCCATTTTAGCTTTGGTTTAGGTTTAGTTTATTAGATTTTAGGTTTAGGTTTTTTTATTTATGTAGTTACTTTGGTTTATTTGGTTTAGTTTAGGGTTTTTATACTTTTAGGTTTAGGTTTAGTTTATGGTTTAGGTTTAGTTTTGTGGTTTTTTTTTAGGGTTTACTTTAGTTAGGGTTTAGGTTTATTTAGTGTTTTTTTTTTTATGGTTTAGGTTTAGGTTTTTTAGATTTTTTTAAATTTAAGTAAATATAGGTTTATGTTTATTTAGTTTATTTTATTTATATTTTATTTTTATTTTATTTATTTAGGTTTATTTTATTTTAGTTTTATTTTTTGATTAGGTTTTATTTTATTTTTTTTTAGGTTTAGGTCAAGTTTTATTTTAGGTTTATTTTTAGGTTTTGTTTTGGGTTTAGTTTTTTTAGTTTTTATTTTATTTTATTAGTTTTTTATTTTAAGTTTTTGGTTTAGTATTTTAGTTTAGTTAGTTATTTTATTTATTTTTTATGTTATTTTTTTTTATTTTATTTATTTTAAGTTTTATTTTTAGGTTTATATTTTAGGTTTTTATTATTTTTAATTTTTTTATTTTAGGTTTAGTTTTATTTTATAGGTTTTTATTTTTAGGTTAGTTTAGTTTTATTTATTTTATTTTTAGATTTCTTTATTTTCTTTTTGTTTAGTAGGTAGGGTTTAGAGTTTATGTTTTATTTTATTTTATTTTAATATTAGATTTATTTTATTTATTTTAAGTTTAGTCAGGTGGGTTTAGTTTTTGGGTGGTGGGCTAGATTTAGTGGATTAGGGTTTGGGAAGGTTTAGTGGTAGGTATGATTTGGTGAGTTGGTTTTTTAGGGTTCAAGTTAGAGTAGGGTTTGGTTTGGTTTTTAAACGAGAAACCATTTGATTTTTTTATTTTTATTTATTTTATTTTATTTATTTTATTTTATTTATTTATTTATTTAGTAGTTTATTTATTTAGTTTAGGTTTTATTTGAGTTTTTTTAGGTTTAGTTTATTTTAATGAGTTTATTTTTATTTTAAGTTTATTTTTTTATTGGGTTTGGGATTAGTTTATTTTATTTTTAGGTTTAGCTTTAGGTTTTATTTTAGGTTTTTAGGTTTTATTTTAGTTTAGTAGCTTATTTTTTATTTTATTTATTTTAATTTAGGGTTTAGTAGGTTTAGGTTTTATTTATAGTTTTATTTTTTTAGGTTTATTTATTTTATTTATTTATTTATTTATTTATGTAAGTTTTATTTTTTATTTATTTTATTTTATTTTAAGTTTTGGTTTATTTTATTTTATTGTTTATTTTATATTTATTTTAGGTATTTTATTTTTTTTTAGTTTATTTTATTTATTATTTTTATTTATTTTATTTTTTTATATTATTTTAGGTTTAGGTTTATGTTATTTATCATTTATTTATTATTTTTTTATAATTTTATTTATTATTTATTTAGTTTTTTATATTTAGTTTAGGATTTTAGGTATTTTAGATTTTAAGGTAGAGTAAATAGTAGTTAGGTTTTAGGTCATTTAGTTAGGTCAGTCTCAGTTCAGGTTTTTAGTTTTTTTTAGTTAGATCAGTTTTTTGGTTTGGTTTAGGGTTTAGTAGTTTAGGTTTATTTAATTTAGAGTAGTTTCATTTTAGGTTTAGGTTTATTTTTATTTAAATACAAACCTTTAAGTTTTAGTTTATTTTTATTATTTTAGTTTATTATTTTATTTTTTATTTTTTATTTTAGTTAGTATTTTATTTATTTAGTTTTATTTTAGTATTTTTTTTAGGTTTAGTTTTATATTTATTTTAGTTTATTTATTTTTTATTTTTAGTTTAGGTTTTTTTTAGGGTTATGTTTTATTTTATTATTTTTTTTTATTTTTTTTAGGTATTGTTTGCAGATTTTTATTTTAGTTTTTTAATTTATTTTATTTTAGGTAGTTTTTTATTTTAAGGTTTTATTTTATTTTAGTTTTTTTGTTTATTTATTTTATTTAGTTTTATTTATTTTATTTTCTTTAGGTTTAGGTTTAGGTTTAGTTTATGTTTTATTTATTTATTTATTTTATTTTGTTTAGATTCATATTATTTTTTATAGTAGTTTTTTATTTTAGAGTTTTGGTTATGGTAGTTTTTAACAGGGTTTAGGGTTTAGGATTTTGGGAGGGTTTAGGGTCATGTCAGAGATTTAGGTTTAGGGTTTAGGGTAAGGTTTAGGTTTGTGGTTTAGGGTTTGTTTTTTTTTTAAAAACAAATTCATTCAATATTTTCTTTTGTTTATTTGATTTATTTAGTTTATTTTTTTCTTTTTATTTATTTATTTTTTTTTTTGTTTATTTTTTTTTTATTTTATTATTTATTTTATTATAGTTTATTTATTTTAGTATTTTATTTTATTTTTTTTGGTATATTTTTTTTTAGTTGAGTTTTATTTATTTTATTTTTTTGGGTTTTTAATTTTATTTTTAGAGTTTATTTTATTTTATTTTATTTAGGTTTTAGGTTTTAATTTAGGTTTACTTTATTTTATTTTAGTTTAGGTTTATGTAGTTTATTTTAGTTTAGTAGGTTTTATTTATTTTATTTTAGGTTTTATTTTTTTATTTTCTTTATTTTATTTTTTATTTTAGTTTAGTTTTTTTTTTAGGTTTATTTATTATTTATTTTTTTATTTTTATTTTATGTTTATTTTATTTAGGTTTTTTTATTTTATTTTATTTTATTTTAGGTTTATTTTCTTATTTTATTTTATTTTTTAGTAGTTTTAATTTTATTTAGTTTTATTTTATTTTAATTAGTTTTAAATTTTTTTATTTTTATATTATTATTATTTGGTAGGAGTAGTTTGATTTTTACATCTTATTAGGCTCAGGTATTATATGATTAGTTATAGTTTTTATCAGGAGTTTATCAGGAGGTTAGGTATGGGTTTAGAAGGCTAGAGGGGGGTTGGTGTGGCTCAGGGTTCTAAATGGTGTGTAGTTGGGCTTTAGGGTAGTTTTAGGGTTTGGTTTGGAGGGTATGGAAATTTAGGTCAGTTGGGTATTTAAATCTATAGATGAGAAAGAGGGTAAAGGTTAAGATCCAGATAAGGTAGAGTCAAATGAGAGAGATAGTGGGATGAAGGTTTAGGGTTGGGGATGTATGGGTGAGATAGTTGAGATGGTTAGATAGTTAGTTTTATTTTTTTTTTTAAAAAGTTTGGAGGTAGGTTATAATATTTTTATTTTTATATATTTATTATTATGTTATTTATTTTATTAATTAGTTTATTTTAAGTATTATTTTGATTATTTATTTTTAAGCTCAGAATATTTTTTATTTTTATTTATTTTAATTTAGATTAGTTTATTTTATTTTAGGTTAGGTTTAAATTTTAATTTTTTTTTTTGTTTAGGTTTTGGTTTTAAGTTATTTTAGGTTTTGATTTTTAAGTTTAAATTTTATTTTTAGTTTATTTTATTTATTTAGTTTAGTTTAAGTTTAGTTTTATTTATTTTTTAGTTTAGTTTATTTTAGTGTAAATAGGTTTATTTTATTTTTTTTATTTTAGTTTATTTTTTTAGGGTTTAGGTTTTTCTTTTTAATTTATTTTTATGTTTTTTTTTTTATTATTTTATTTAGTTACATTCAACCATGAAGACTTACTCTAGGGATAATGAAAGCACCATCTCTTACATTACATTGGATGTTGATACAAAGCATCCAGAGTTCTTTAATTATGTCAACATTATGAGTTAAGAACCCTTACCTACTTGAGGATCGACATCTCCAAACTCCAAGAAAGGATGATGTTAATAGATTCAATGAACAAGAGAGGGCCTTATGGTGTTTATTTTGATGTATGGGGACACCACACAAATCATGGGGGTACTTTTGAGGATGTACAAATTGAGTATGATGTACTATGAAAGATAGAGGCATCACCCTACAATGGTCCTAATCACATAATAAGGACTCATTCTTAAGTTTATGACTTATCAAGAAATTATATGGATGAATAAAGTAGGGTTTATATTAAACCAGTTCTTAAGTTCTATGGAGGTAAGCATCATAGTAATTACATTAAAGAAATAAATCTAAGAATAAAAAAATTCAAAAGGGTTGGTACGCCATAGAACCCAAGAGAGAAAGATGGGTAGAAGCTCTACCCTTATACAACTGAATATGAAAGAATAATTATAATTGTATTAAATGCTATGTCTTTCTTTCTTCATATCTCCATTTATTTGGTTCCTTCTTTGATTTGGATGGTGCTTGCTTCAAAGGCATCATAGGCACCCTGTGATAGCCTTCTAGCCACTGCTCATCCTAATCCCCATAGCACTAATCCTAATTCCTATTGAAAAAAATTACATTTATGTGGAAAAGTAAATCTAACTACACCTGCAAAATAGAGGTTAGCTAAATATACATATAATCCCAAGCAATTGTATTTATAATTTGGACTTAGCACCCTACATAGGGTAACTAAGCCCATGTATCCTAACTTGGATTATGCTTAAGGATTTAAGCAACCTACAAAAAAGAGCATTCACATTTATTTTTAAGCATCCCTTAAGTTTAATCCTACAAAATATGATTAGCTAATATTGGCCTATCATCTACCAGGCATACACCCTAACATCCAATCTAAAATAATACATCATAAAAAAAATATATGCATCACATCATACACCATCCTAACTTAGAGCTAGAAGTGGTGACTTAATTCTAATATGTGTATTAAGGCTTGTGTGGTAAGTCTTGTTAGCATTAGTGTTGTATTTTCTATGTAGAAGGATTCAATTTAACATGAAAGGTTGATTTCACTTGAAGTTTTAATTTATGAGAATTTTAATTTGTGTTTCTTTTGTTTCATTTGATTACACTTAGCAACTAAGTGTTATAAAGAGAAGAAAAGAGGATTGCCTCTTTCATCCCTACCTTAAGTCACTTTCTAAAGTATATTAATTTGATTTAGTTCTTTTAGTGAATATTTATTAAATGATTTAATTAATCCTAAGTTTAGTTCACTTTAAATAATCCTATTCAAAATGAAAGGCATCTTAAGATTAATTTTAATTCAATTACTACATATATATTAAATCATTTTTCCATCACATGTAACATGCATATGATTTAATTAAGTGTATCTATACATGCAACATATTTTAGCACACTTAGATGATGAATGTATGTGTATGTTTAGAATTTATATTTTATTTGGTTGAATTATTTGAACATATTAATTTAAAACTTTATCAAAATTCTTATATAAAAAAGTCATAAGAATGAAATTAAATAAGCATGTGTTGTTGTTAAACTAAGTGAGGTAATCAAATGACCTCTTGAGCTAGCTAAAGCCTCATATTCTCGATGTCTAGACTATATACCCACCACTTATTCAATTATAAAATGCATTCAATTTTAATGTAAAATGGGGTTTTCATTCACTAATCACATATACATATACATGTACAAAGATAATAAGTAGTGTCATTGTTAAACCAGGGAAGTAAGGTAATCAAATGACCTCCTTGGAGCTAACTAAGGCCTCGTATTCCTGGGACATCTAGACTATATACCTATTTTCTTGAACACACATGTATATACATAAATGGGAAAGAAAACCATGCAAAGATTGTATATTTTATTGCATATTATTTATGTATATATATATATATATATATATATATATATTTATATATATGAATTAAAGCTCTATCCAAATTTTAATGTTGAAATACATAAGAATGAAATTAAAATGGGTACGTTCCATTATTAAACTAGGGAAGTGAGGTAATCAAATGATTTCCTTGGGGCAAGCTAAAGCTTCATGTTTCGGGGATGTCCAAACTATATACTCATTACCATTCAATCTTATATAAATCAACCCATGAATAGAGGAAAAAGAGATCAACATTCATACACTTAAGTTATAAGCACATGCATTTCTTATGTATTTATAACTAGCATCATAACACATATCATTATTCATTTATAAGCTTTTGAAAAATACATTTGGATTTAATAGTGATAAAAGCCATGCATATATTAAATTAAATCAACACATAAAAAAAATCTGTTATCTTTTACTTGATTTTGAAAAGATAGATGCATGAATTCAAATTACATACCAAATTTAACATGATTGGAAAGAGGACAATTAAATATAAGCATGTGATTCATTCAACGAAACTAGTTCTTAGGGACAATCAAATCAAATAAAATTATTTAAAGCAAACCAAAGCTTCTTTATTAATTAATTTTATGATTTTATTTGATTTAAAGAGGAGAAGGGAAATCATCACTTGTTGTTTTAAGCCCATTCCCGCATTAGTGATTTGATTTAATTTAAGGAAATGTAATTAAGTTGATTTTATGGGTTAATTAAGTTGGACCCTTAATTATATGAATTTATTACCCTTACTTATGTCACCTTAAAGTAATTAACTAAATAATTATGAGCCAACATGATATGCATGGAAAATAAACTTGTAATGATCCTAAGAAATAAAAGGGGCCTAATGCAATTGGCTCTTGATTAATAGTTAATAAGATTAATGGACTTAATTAATTACTCTTATGGTTTTCCCACACATATAGACTAACCATAATTTCATTAAACTCCTTAGTTATTAAACACCTAAAGATGTACCATGATTTAATTAATTGTCCATGTGATTATGATTTCAATTTGATTAAGATTTAATTAATTTGTTAAATCTTAATTAATTATTTTAAAAGGGTGACATGAACTTAGGTAAAGGGGTCCCAACCCTATTCCTTATGTCACTTACTAGTGAATAATGATTAATGAACTTAATTAACCAATTTTTTACTATTAATGGGATTAATTAATCATTAATTAACTTAAAAGTATTGTTTAATTAGTCAATTTTCTAATTAAGTGAGCAACCAAATGAAAATCATGAGAGGCAGAGGTCATCCCATTAAATTAACCCACAAAATTTTGATTAATTTTCAAGTAATTATGAAATAAGCTAATTAATTTTGTAATTAAACTTTAATTACTATTCAAAATTTTATAAGATCATTTTAATTAATTCTCCTATGAAATACCTTTTAAATGAGTATTTATTTGCATTTGTTTGATTCTCTATGATGATTTTATGATTTTAGAAGTTTTGACCATTAAAAATATTTAATTAAGCCTAATTAAAGCCTAATCATGCACATGTGATGAATATTAATGGCATTTTTTGATTGAGGAATGAGCTTTGGAGCTAAATGGCTCTAGCGCTCATCTTGGGTAGCTAGGGCTGAGGAATGATTTTTGTGTGTGTTTTGTAGAAATGAGGGGTTATATACCCTGCTCATCTTGATCGATGGTAGGATCTTTGGCTTCTACTTGTAGTCCGACCACCTTAAGGAGTCATGGGTGTTAGGGAAGAGGTGAGTTGGCTTGGCTTGGTTGGTTGAAGGTGTGGAGGTGGCCACAAAGGAGGAATCATGGGTGTCCTATGGGTTTCAAATGCTCCAATGGGGAGGGTGAGGTGATTTCAACTCCCATGGGTCATGGCTAACCCAACCACCCTTGGTCAGTTGTTGGTGCCTAGGTGGACCATTGGGAGAGTACCAAGTGTCCAAGGAATGGAAATGACATTTACAAGGGTGATTTCTCTTATATGATGCCCTTGACCCAAGGATAGAATGATCATTTGGCATTGGATTTGATTTGGGTAGATTTGAAATGAGCCAAAAGTGGGTTAGCCCAAATTTCAAGTCAATTGGAGTTGATTTGGTTAGGTTTGGCTCAATTTGACTCATTTAGGTCAAATTGGGTTAGGTTGTCAAGTTGACCAATTGCTCAAATTGGGTCAAATCAAGGGTTACCAAGTTCATATGATCATTTGAGATGTTTTGTTCAATTGGTTTGGTTTAGTTTGGTTTAGGATTTTGGCTTATTTTGAATTCATTTGGGTCAAATGGGTTGTTGACCAAATTGACCAAATTGGTCAAATTGGCGGGTGTTGGTTTGGGTTTAGTTGACCAATTGAAGATGATTGTAGGCTTTGGTTTCAATTAATTTGATTTGGTTTTGATTTCGCCAACTTGAACCTTTAGGTCAATTTTGGCTAAGTAGGTCAATTGGGTTCAAGGGTCCAATCATGGCTTTAGTCAAGTTCAACAATCAATTTGGAATGAACTTGAGGCATTGGTTGCAATCAATTTGGTTTATATTTTGATTTGACCAAATTTAGTCTTTTAGATCAATTTGGGTCAACTTGGGTCAAGAGGGCCAATTGGGTTTGGTTTGACTCAATTGAAGGTCAAGTCATATTCAAATATTGATTTTGACTTGGTATGAATCATTTGTTTCAAGGGATTTGGCTTAGGTTGCAATTTGGCTAGTTTGGGTTCATATGGGTTAAGGGGTTGACTTGGTCAAATGACCAAGTTGACTTGGTTTGACCCAATTTGTGATAATTTATCAACCTAGGGTGATCAACAATCATGATGGGAGGTTTTGATTGGCTTGGTTCAATCCAATTTGGGTAGGATTAGAACTTGGCTCAAATAGGTCAAATTGGCCACTTTGGGTCAAGTGGACCAATTGGGTTTAGTTGTCTTGATTTTGGATTGAATTTGATTTAGTTGAGTTTATATATGGATTTGGGATTGATATATAAATTCAATTGCAATTATCTTTTCAAATGGGTTTTGGTTCATTTGAACATTTCAAGTCAAAAGGGGTTGGTTTGACTTGGGTTGATTTTGGTTTGGCTTGATGATTGTATATTTCATTTATATTTGTTAATATTATTGAAGGTATGATTGATACATGAGAAAATCAATTGAATTTGGGTTTTGGAATGAAGGAATTGCTAAGTCCATGGGTCATGTGGCTTAGTTTGGATTTTGATTTGGTTTGATTTAGTTTTGATGATTTAAATGTATATTTCATTTAAATTGAAGATGATTGAAAATATGATTGATTTGTGAGAAAATCAATGAGTTTGACTTGATTTGGATTAAGATTTGGCAAAGTCCATGGATAGGTCATTAGGTGAAGGGTTTTGATTTAATTTGATTTAGTTTTGATCATTTGATTGTAGATTTGATTTATATTTAAGATGATGATTGAAGAAATAAATTAATTATGAGGAAATGATTTGATTTTGGATTGATTTGGACTAAGATTTTGCTAAGTCCATGGGACAGATCATTTGGCTTAGGAAGGATTTCAAGTTTGGATTTGATCATGGGCTCAATCATCTAGTTTTGGAATTTGGTTTGGATTTGGATTTGAATTTGATGTTTGAATTGAACTTGAGGTTTGGTTTGAGAAGGTGAACATGGATTGGATTTGGGTAGGTAGTGAATTATCCTAATCCCTAAGGCATAACCTAATCCTATGGTTAACCCTTCTAAGTCTTTAGAAGGTTAACTTTTACCTAATTGTAGAAGTGTCTTATGACTAGGGAAGTCTTAGTGTCTAGAAGACTCCTAAGTCTAAGATGGGAAGATTGAATCGCACTCCAAAAGTGAGGTCAATGTCTTAGGCTCCATAGTGGTTGGAGATAGATGATTGGAAGACCAAGCTAAGTTTCACATTATGACTTGGATACATCTTTCAATTCTTTGCTTGGGAGATGATGGATACATGAGAACAACATAGTTTCATCCTCTACATGAGTGTATGAAGTTCGTGAGATGTGGGATCATCTACTGTGTCAAAGGAGATCTCAAGCCATTTATAGTTCACGAGGTTGGCATATATGAGGATGCGGCTTACTACCTCCCTCAAAATCAACAAGTATATTCTCGTGAACTTTGCTAAAGTTTAAAAATAAAAGAAAAAGAAAAAAGGAAAAAAAAGTTAAAGACAAACAAAAGAAAAGAGAAAATGAAAACAAAAAATTAAAAGGTGAAAATAGACTTGGAGGAAGTGGAGCCTAACATTAGATTCCACTCATAATTTGTTACTCCATTCAAACATATGGGTAGATGACCGACCTCCATGTGCATAGGAAGAGGCTTCGGTAGTGGGTGGAAAACCTTTTATTGGCCACCCAACAGAAGATATGTCCTAGCTACCATAAGTACACCTACTATCCATATACATAGAATCTAGTTCATAAGATGAGTCTTATAGCTCACCAAAAAAGCTCTTCTCAATAGTAGATTCCCTTGGAGGTGACACTTGAGCTAGATAGCAATGAAGACTAGGCTCCAAAGCAAAGCATAAGTGTATCCAAGTCTATATGTGAAATAGTTAGGCATTAGTTGGGAACCTTAGCTCTAACCCCACTTTCCTATCAAAAAGCTAAGGGTTTCATAGTTAAGGAAGCCCCTAAGTCATCCACTGTGTGAAGACTGAGGTTCTTTGGGAGCATCATCCTTAAGTCAAGAAGTTGATGTAGAACTTGAGGATGATTCATATAAAGATTTATAATATAATTTTGATTGGTACTTGGTTTGTGTTCATAATTTACCAAAGAAAAGGTTAATCCTACATATTTGGTCAAAGCACAAGTCAGACTACTTCGAAAGAATTTGAAAGAACAAATGCAAAAGCTCTCAATCAAGACCGCAACTAGGATTCAGTACAGTGGGTCTAGTCAATGATGACAATTACTGCTTAGTCATTACTAGTCATTTGAAATCGGATAGGTTCTTTTCAAATCACATTAACTAATATGAGGTGATGTGCTTAGATACTTTAGATGATCTAGATGATTTTGAAGTCAAATATGCACCACTATAGTTCGAAGAAGAGATCAAGTCAACCATATACAAGCTCAAGGAAATCAACTTAGAAGTGAAGAAGAAGATCCACTCATACATCGTTCTTTGTTGAATGAAATTGAAACCAATGACTTAGTTAAGCTATTGACTAAGTTTAAGGACTACTTTGCATGGAGTTATGAAGAGGTGCTTGGATTGGCTCCTGACGTAGTGGTCCATAAACTAGTAATACAACCCACTGCTAACCCTATCAAGCAAGCTCCTAGACGCATGCGATTAAACATAGAACAACAAGTCATTTATGAAGTCAAGAAATTGATCGATGCTGGCTTCATCCGGGAAGAAAAATACCTACCGTTAGCCAAAGATCATCCGTTAAGAAAATAATGGCCAAATTCACATATGCTATTTTAGAGATTTAAATAAGGCATGTCCAAAAGATGAATTCCATTACCAATCTCAAAGCTGATGGTGAACATTGTCTCATCTCATGCAGTCTTCTCTTTCATGGATGACTCATCTAGATATAACCAAATAAAGATGGCCCTCAAGATGAAAGAAATATTGATTTTAGAACCTCAATCAAAATCTATTGCTATAAGGTCATGCCTTTCGCCTTAGAAATGAGCTCATAAATGAGTTATGACTCAAGTCTTTGATAAACTCATTCATCATCAAGTTGAGTGCTATGTCGATGATATCGTGGTCAAAAGTAGAGAAAAGAAAGTCCATCTCTTTGACTTGAGAGTAGTTTTTGAGCATTTAATACAATATAACCTCAAAATGAACCCCCTAAAATGTGCATTCAAAGTAGCTTCAGGAAAATTCCTTGGGTTTATTATCTGACACAAGGGAATCGAAATCTATCTGAAGAAGATCAAGGTGATATTAGAAATGCCACCCCTAAAAGTTTAACTCAACTCAAGTTACTCCAAGAGTGGTATGCATTTCTAAGATGCTTTATATCCAACTTATTGAGAAGATGTCATCCATTAGCACTTGTCAAAAGGATGCCAAGTTCAAGTGGGATGACAAGTGTGAGCATGCCTTCGAAGACATCAAGCATTACCTGATGATGCCACCAGTTCTAACTCCTTATCCTAGGCAAGTTGCTCATACTTTACACTGCTATGTTAGATGACTCACTTGGTGCTTTGTTGGCCAAAGCCAATGATGAAGGGAAGGAAAATGCACTCTACTACCTTAGCTGTCATCTAATCGGAGGCTAATTATCTACACATTGAGAAGCATTGCCTAGCTTTAATCTTTGCATCCCAAAAGCTACAGCACTACATGCTTCCTCATAAAGTGAACTTAATCTCTAAGATCAATCCAATATAACATCTCATGTCACAACCGATGCTATCCAAATGGTTGGTACCATGGTCCATGATCCTCTCGCAGTTTGACATTACCTTCACACCCTCCGCAGTGAAATGATAAGCACTAGCGATTTCTTAGTAGACACCCACTTCCATGACTCTCGCTAGTGATGATATCTAATGAACAAATCATGAACTTAAGGGATAGTAGCATTCACCGCTGGGAGATGTACTTTGATGGTGTGGCTTTATCTCAAAGAGGAGAAGAACCATAATCTATTATTCTAGGAAAAGTAAGGGTAGGAATAGTTCTCTTAATTCCGAACTATGATGTGATGAGATTCTCATATCATCTATCTAATCTTTGCACCAACAATGAAGTCAATATGAGGCTTTGATTGCCGTCTAGAGTTAGCCATTACTCTAAGCATCCATACATCAACATCTTGGGATTCTAGTAGTTATCAACCAAATCGCCTATAAGGTTATAAAGCCCAAGCTCCATCATAACCACAACTACACCATGGACATATTGGCCCAAATTCTAGAGGTTAGCATTTATAAGATTCCTCGAGGAGAGAACACTGTAGCAAATGCTTTAGCCAAGCTTGCTAAAGAGTTGGCATTTCCTGAGGATGAGTCCATATCAATAAAGTTCCAAACTAGACAAGCCTTATCTTTTATTGGTACTGAACTCATCAAAAAGTACTCGCTTGAAGGGGAGGTTGCCATTGCCAAGAAGGATGATGAGTTAGATTGGAGGAAACCATTCATGGATTACCTAAATAAAGGCAAATTACCTCAAGAGAAGTCCCAAGCCCATCAGATGAAGCAGAGAGCACTTTCCTACGCTCTTGTGGTTGGTGTCTTGTGGGTCTTTGATCATATGTGATTATGTTGTTTTAAAAGCATGAAGCCTATAAGATCATGATCAAGTACACTCGATTATGTGGAGCCAACCAATTTGAAGATGAAAGCCAAGATCAAGAGGCTGGATACTATTGGTCGATGATCAAAGATTGCATGGATATGGCTAGGTGATGCCACCAATGTCAAATACACGGTGTGGTCCTACACCAACCACCTAACATTCTACATCCTACATTGGCCTCATGGTCATTCAAGTGTTGGGTATTGACATAGTGGGTCCAATTGATCCTCATTCTTCCAAGGGTCATCAATTCATCTTAGCTGCTACTGACTACTTTTCCAAATGGCCAAAGGTAATTCTGCTCAAAGAGGTCACAGCTCAACATGTGCTCTAGTTTTTTAGGAATCATATCATATATAGGTTCAGAGTGCCTCAATGAATTATATCTAATAATGGTACATTCAAGAGCACTAGATCAACAACTTTTCCTGAGACAACATATAGATTGGAGATATTCTACCATCGACTACCGAGGGAAAATGGCTTAGGTAAGCCTTCAACAAAACTCTCATCCAAATACTGAATAAGACACTTGACAATAATAATCGATGGCATGAGCAGTTAGTTGAAGCCTTATGGGCCTACTGCACAACATATAGAACTCCAACTTAGTCTACTCCTTTCTCCATAGTGTATGGTCCAAGATTCTACCATAAGAAGTTTGACTCTCATCACTAAGGATAGTTGTAGGTAGAAAGATCACAACAGAGCAGAACACCAAGTTATAGTTAGAAGAGCTCAAAGGTTTGGAGGAGAGATGCCTGGGCATGCCAAAATATCGAGTTGTACAAAGCTAAAATGATTCAAGCTCACAACAAGTTTATTTGTCCTAGAGCGTTTCAAGTAGGAGAGCTTATTTTAGTTCTAAGGAGATCGATTGTTGCTCAACGTAAGATGGGATACAAGTTTGAACCCACTTGGGAAGGCCCTTTTGCTATAGAGAAGGCCTGCCTAGAAAGATCTTATTAGCTTATTAATCATAAGAGATAGCACCCAATGCTTCTAATCAATAGGCTCTACTTAAAGAAATCTTATAAATCATGTTTGAAAATAATTATCATCAATGAAAATTTCATTTCGAATTCAATCTCTTACATCTTGAAAGAATTCTTGTTTGTGAATCTGCCATGATGTGTTTAGGGTAGGTGTAAGGAACCAAAGTAATGTCCTATCCTTCATCGACATAACATAAACACTAATTACACACAAACATATAAAATAAACACATATCTTTTATCTCGATCTACTCTGAGTTGAGATAATGCCCCCAGCAACACTCACTTAGTAGGCACTCTAGGTTGGTTGATGTGCTACCAGTGTGTCACCCATGGTATTCTTGCTTTTTTGAGGATGTAAGTGCTATGCTTTTCTTCTTTACTTGGCCCTTTGTGATGAGCACCTTGTTAGTTTGGTAGGCCTTACGTGGTGTAAGCTACCTCATGTTGGCTTCATTTAAGAGGATGTGAGTATGCTATGCTTTCTTCATGGATTAGCCCCTTTGCCGGGTCAGTATATTTGAGGTTTAGGATAAGTCCCCTAGTGGCTCCTTCTCTCTTGGCTTTAAGTTTGGGTCCGTCCTTCCTCGGGCTCCACAGTAGTGCTCTAGGTTAGGTTAGATAGTCCCCCATCAATAACAAACTATCCGATGATCAGTTCCACTTGGAAAATTGTAAGCCTACATGCTTTCTTTCCAGATGATCATTGCACGAAGGGCACCTTAGGTTGGTTGGTTCTCACTATCTGAGACACACTCATGGTGATGGATACACCTTAGGTTGGTTGGTTCTGGCACCTTAGGATATACCACTCATGGCAGTTGTAAGTCTACTACACTTTCTCATTGAGTTGGCCATTGTACACCTATAAGCTTTCTTTTCAGGGCTGGATAATGCCCCTAATACCTATGGGCATTATATATGGATCATGTCCTTTGCAACCCCATTTAGACACTACAGGTTACTATTGATTGGACAATTCACCTTTCCGGTATCCACCCTGTGGTTGGAGAATCCATCCTATGGATGTGTAGATTCTCCCTTGGTCTAGTAAATTTGAGATAGGTCATGCCTAACATAGCCCATTCTCAGTGTGGTCCCTCACACCAACAGGGTCCACACAAACATATAAACAAAATATATATTCACTTGTGGAATAGGAGGACACCCTTAGCGGTACCTTTTTCCAAGCAGGCATCCTATCTTTAGGGTAGTGTCAGCAAAACTCACAATAAAAGTTGCCTAACTACTCTTCAGTTGATATTAGTCCCTAATGACATTCACTCAGTAGTGCCCTAAGTCAGCTTCCATTTGTTGTGCTACCAGGTCACCGTAGTTGTTCCCTACTTTAGAAGATGTAAGTCTCTATGCCTTCTTCTAGCATAGCCATTGCACACGAAAGGCAACCCCTTAGGTTGGCTAGCTCTAGCGAGACTATCCCTTTGGATTTGTAAGATAAATAAGTCCGATATAGCCCCTTCTTAGTGGGTCGATTATCCACATGGTCCATAAATTAAATCTATCAAATTTGATCAAGCTCACATCCCCAATTGATATGCCCATAATTTGAAATCAAACTAAACCAAACAAATAATATCAAATCACATAATCTTGACTACTTTTGAGTTGACATAAGTCCTTAGTGGAATTCACTCAATAGTCACCCTATCGTTTGATTTATTGTGCATCCCAAAGTCACCCCATTGGTTGTTCCTTGCTTTGGAATTTGTAAGTCTGCTATGCCTTCTTCCTAGCATAGTCATTGCACACTGAAAGGCAACCCCTTAAGTTGGATAGCTCTACCCCAGTCGGTAGACTATCCCTTTGGATTTGTAAACCTGAGGTATGTCAAGGCTGATATAGCCCATTCTCAATGGGTTCATCGCACACCGATAGGGTCCATACATTAACTCAGATTAAATTAAACCCAATCTGATTTTCCCTAGTGGAGTTAAATCACACCCTTCTCCCTAGGGGAGCCCCGAATCATATTGAAACAAGTTGAGCAGAAAAATTAAATTCAAAACAAACCTCCCAAGTGGAGCCAAATTAAACCAACTCCCTAGTAGAGTCTAAATCAAATAAATTCAACCAAACTCTTACTCCCAGTGGATATATGCCCAAAAAAATCTATGAAATCACTCAAATCTCAATCCCTAGCAGATAGACTAAACCTGCTTCCCGAGTGGAAGGTTCATATACTCGATCCCAGGTGACTATATCTCCAGATATGCCTCCATGAATTAAAACAAACAAATTAAAGTCAATTTGATCTTAATCCCCTGGATTATAGATTCTTAACCCAAGAGCTTTTTTCCACAAATCATATAATCAAATCAAATTCAAAACTTATCCCCAACAAATTTTCTTCTTCTATGCCCTCGACATAGACCCCTCCCATGTCATGTCCAATGCATGTGTGATCCCCTAGCGGATCTCCCTCCATGTCCTTGACATGGAATTCTCATCAAATCTTATTTCTTCTCTTATGCACACCTTTAATACTTCAACCAAAAGCCTAATAATGTATTCATTCAAATTACATCATCTTAACATTGTAATCAACATTTTAGGATTTTTGATGGTGCAATCTCAAACAAACTATACAATATCATGCTAAAAATATTATAGTGTGAGTTAACACACTATATTATATTATAATATATGATGTTATATTATAATTTGCTATAATATAATATATTGTCTAACATTACACCTCATTAGAATCACTTAAAAGGAACAAATAACAAAATTTTCTCAAAATATGAATAATGTTCATTTTGGATGTACAAAATAGCATAATCTTGGTGTTGCTTCTTGGTGTGTGCATGAATTTGGCCAAATTCTTCCATCTTAACCTTCAAATTAAAATTTTTGTGAGTTTTGACCCAATGTATTATAACAAAAGTAAAACATAATAAAATGTACAATAACATTTAGAAACAAACCACATTCATATATATTTAAAGTTATATTGTTATGTACATTATATTTTAATATGCTTTCATATAATATATTATCTTACATTGCATCTTAAAATGAATCACTTTAAGCAAAAAATTTATAAAATTTGGTTGAAAAATGAACATTTATTTTGGATGCAAAATTCCATTCTTTTGATTAAATGACACACCATAGCACACCCCAATGATGTTCCCTAAAGCTTACCTTCAATTTGGCCAAATCCCATCATCTCAACCTATAAATCAATATTTTTATGAATTACACCAGTAAAAGCTCTACTACATCATCTATAACAAACTAAAATATGCTAAACAATAAGTAGTAATACACAATAGTATGTTATAATGCATGATGCTACACTATGTTATGGCATCTATATTATAATACACTATAACATATTATATTATATTACATTGCATATCACATCATGAGGGTTTGCTTAAGATAAAAAAATCATCTCTATAAATAAAAAAAACTATATATAATTGTATCACTTACATATTTTAAATTGAAATAACACATTATGATGATGTAATACTCTACTAATATGAATTTGTCCAAATTCCACCATTTTAAAGTCTAAATCAACATTTTTTTAAATAATGCTAGTGTAAGCTCGATTGCATGATTGTAAAATACTGAACGAAATTAAAATGTGCAGAATAACATATCATGATATATGATGCTATACTATGCTACAACATATAATATTTATTTTGTACATAAAATCTTACTTTTAGACTACAAGGTAACAACACATCTTTTGTACTACAACCTAATTCCCACTTCAAATTTAACAAATTTCATCATCTAATTTATTAAATCAATTTTTTATGATTTATATTAATATAGACTAGAGGGTACAATACCATAATATACTAAAACATTTCAAAACATCTTATAACATCCAAAAAAAATCTCATTGAATGCTCAAATATATGATGCTACATTATATTATAATATATGGTATTATAATATGATTTAGGGTTAGGGTTTAGGGTATTCAAATCTCTAATAGCCAAGGGAAAGTCTCTTGAAGACATTTTCTTTAGCTACCGTAACTATGTTAGATTAGGTCATTCTTTAGATACTCTAATGACATCTTTATTCAAAGTTTAGCATTAGTAGGGTTAGGGTTTAGGCTAGTTTAGGGTTTAGGGTTGAGTATAGGGTTAAGGTTTTATAGTTTTATAGTTTAAGTTTGAGGTTTAAGTTTAGGAGTTTAAGTTTAGGGAGTTTAAGGTTATAGGTTTTAAGGTTTAGGTTTAGAGTTTTAGGGTTTAGGATTTAGGGTTTAGGGTTTAGGGATTTATGGTTTAAGATTTAGGGTTTAGGTTTTAGGGTTTAAAGTTTAGGGTTTAGGGTTTAGGGTTTAGGGTTTAGTGTTTAGAGTTTTGGGATTGTAGGGTTTAGGGTTTAGGGTTTAGGGTTTAGGGTTTTGGGTTTAGGGCTTAGGCTTTAGAGTTTAAGCTTTAGGTTTAGGTTTATGTTTGGTTTAGGTTTAGTTTAGGTTTAGGGTTTAAGGTTTTTTTAAGGTTTTAACATAAAAATTTAGATTTCATTTCTTTTTTAATTTCATCAACCAAGTAGCACCTCAAGTTTTCTAAGACACAGCAGAGATAGATAAAAAATGAGCATGCAAATTAAAACCCTACATAAGTAGAACCATCTCTACTATAAAGACACAATTCCATAAGTAAGAATAGGTCATTCTTTTTCTCAGTTCCCATTAGAACCACCCCTCTCGGTAGCGGAATCCTCCATCATATCAGTGATCTCTCCCTCATAACCATGATTGGAACCTCCGTCCTCCCTCCCTCCATAACCACCAGCACGACCACCACCTCCATATCCACATCCAGATCCCCCCCACCACCACTCGATAACCACAGCCTTCTCCTCCACAGAACTAGATTGAGCCTAGTTGATGGTGAAGTTCACTATCAAGGTTCTTCCCATTCTTAGGGTTTAGGGTTAGTTTAGTGTTTAGGGTTAGTCTAGGGTTTAGGGTTTAGCGTTTATTTTGGGTTTAGGGTTTGGGGTTTAGGATTTACGGTTGCAGGTTTTAGGGTTTAAGGTTTAGGCTTTAGGGTTTTAAGGTTTAGGGTTTAGGGTTTAGGGTTTAGGGTTTAGGGTTTTTGTTTAGGGTTTAGGGTTTAGGGTTTAGGGTTTTTATTTTTTTAAATTAAGTAAATCGTTAAGTTTTGGTTTATTTACTTTTTTTAGATTATTTTTTATTTATTTGAGTTTATTTTATATTTTTATTTAGGTTTATTCTTATTTTTATTTAATTTAGTTTATTTATTTTAGGTTTATTTATTTTAGTTTAGGTTTTATTTTAGTTTATTTTTAGGTTTAGGTTTGGTTTTTTAGTTGAATTTTATTTTATTTTATTTTTTAGATTTTATTTTTTATTTTAGGTATAGGTTTAGGTTTTTTTTAGGTTTTTTTAGGTTTACTTTTTTAGTTTAGGTTTAGGTTTATTTTAATTTATTTTTATTTATTTTAGTTTTAGATTTAGGTTTTATTTATTTTATTTTAGTTATTTTAGTTTAGGTTTAGGTATATTTTATGTTTATTTTATTTTTATTTTAGGGTTAGGTTTTTGTTTTTAGTTTAAGATTTAGGTTTTATTATTTATTTATTTTTAGGTTTAATTTTTTTCATTTATTTTTAAGGTTTAGATTTTTATTTAGTTTTTCTTTTCTTTTATTTTAGGTTTATTTTATTTTATTTTATTTTTAGGTTTAGGTTTAGGTTTTAATTTAGAAATTTATTTTATTTTATTTTTAATTTTATTTAGTTACAGGATTTTTTATTTATCTTATTTCTAGGTCTTATTTCATTTAGGTTTTGGTTTTTATGTTTTTAGGGTTTAGGGTTAGTTCAGGGTTTAGGATTTAAGCTTAAGGGTTTAGATTTTTTAGTATTTAGTGTTTATGGTTTAGGGTTTAGGGCTAGTTTAAGGTTTAAGGTATAGGGTATAGGTTTTTTAGGTTTTGGTTTAGTTTAGGTTATAGTTGGTTTAGGTTTAGGGTTTAGGGGTTAGGGTTTAGGTTTAGGTTTAGTTTAGTTAGTTTAGGTTTAGGGTTTAGGTTTTAGTTTAGGGTTTAGGGTTTAGGGTTTTAGGGTTTGAAGGTTTAGGTTTTGTTTTAGGTTAGTTTAGGGTTTAGGGTTTAGGATTTAGGGTTTAGGGTTTTAAAAAAAATTAAGCTAGGTTTAGGTTTATTTAGTTTATTAATTTATTTTATTTATTTGAGTTTATTATTTTATTTGGATTATTTTTTATGTTTAGGTTTATGTTTATGTTTATTTTAATTATATTTTTTAGGTTTAGGTTTTATTTTTTATATTTTAGGTTTAGGTTTAGGTTTTTATTTTATTTTTTTAGGTTTATGTTTTAGGTTTTTATTTTAGGTTTATGTTTTGGTCTTATTTTTTAGTTTAGGTTTAGGTTTATTTTTAGTTTAATTTATTTTACTTAGTTTAGGGTTTAGGATTAGTTTAATTTATGTTTAAGTTTAGGTTTTATCTATTTTAGTTTAGCTTATTTTTGGCTAGGTTTAGGTTGATTTTATTTTGTTTATTTTAGGTTTAGGTTTTTTTTTTAGTTTAGAGTTTAGGTTATATTCCTTATTTATTTTTAGGTTTTATTTTTGGGTTATTTTTTAGGTTTAGGTTTTTGTTTAATATTTATCTTATGTTTATTTTAATTTTTTTACATTTAGTTTTTATTTTATTTAGGTTTATTTTATTTTTTTTTAATTTAGTTTAGGTTTTATTTAATTTATTATAGTTTAATTTTATTTTATTTTATTTTATTTTACATTTTGGATTAGGTTAAGGTTTAGGTTTAGGATTTAGTTTTGGTTTTTATTTTATTTTATTTTTTTATTTCATTTAGGTTTAGGTTTTTTTTTCATTATTTTTTTTAGTTTTATTTAGTTTAGGTTTAGATTTTTAGGTTTTTAGGGTTTAGGTTTAGGTTTATGGTTATAGGTTTTAGGGTTTAGGGTTTAGGGTTTTAGTGTTTATGGCTTAGCATTTAGGGTTTAGGGTTTAGGGTGTAAGGTTTTATGGTTTAGGGTTTACGGTTTAGGGTTGTAGGTTTAGGGTTCAGGGTTTAGGGTTGTAGGTTTAAGGTTACATTTTTTTTATTTTTTTATTATTTTTTTTTAATTAGTAGGTTTAGGTTTATTTAGTTTAATTTTTATTTATTTTAGTTTATTTTATTTTATTTTTATTTAGGTTTATTTTTATTTTTATTTTTATTTAGTTTAGTTTATTTGTGAAGTGTAATTTTAGTTGTAGAAGTATAGTGGTGGTGTTGTGACATTAGGTGAACAAGTCATTAAAAAGAATGAGCGATTCAAATATTTAGGCTCTATTATTCAAAATGATGGTGAAATAGATGGAGATGTTATTAGTAGAATTCAAGTTGGATGGTTGAAGTGGAGGAATACATCGGCTTTGTGTGATAGAAAAGTAAGCTTAAACTTAATGGAATATTTTATAAGATGGTGGTAAGACACTGATGATTTATGGTGGAATGTTGGTGAATAAAAAGAAGCATGAGACTAAGTTAAGTGTTGTAGAGATGAGGATGCTCAGGTGGATGAGTGCCTTTACTCTTAGAGATAAAATGCAAAATGTGTATGTTTGAAAAAAGTTGGAGTAGCTCCGGTGGTAGATAAAATTAGTTTAGGTTTCATTTATTTTAGGTTTAGGTTTAAGTTTTATTTACTTTAGTTTAGTTTATTTTAGTTTATGTTTAGGTTTATTTTATTTTATTTATTTTATTTTATTTTAGGTTTAGTTTTAGTTTTAATTTATGATTTATTTTATTTTTATTTATTTTAGGTTTTATATTTAGGTTTAGGTTTTATTTAGTTTTATTTTATTTTATTTTAGGTTTATTTTATTTTCATTTTACATTTCATTTTTATTTTATTTAGGTTTTTTATTTTTAGGTTTATTTTATTTTAGTTTAGTTTAGGTTTTTATTTATTTTATGTTAGTTTAGCTTTGATTTTTTATTTTATTTTATTTTTAGGTTTAGGATTAGGTTTAGGTTTTAGTTTAGGTTTTAGTTATATTTTATTTTTTTTATTTCATTTAGGTTTAGGTTTATTTATTTATTTTATTTATAGGTTTTATTTAGTTTAATTTAGGTTTTAGATTTTATTTAGGGTTTTAGGTTTAGGGTTTAGGGTTTAGGGTTGTAGATTTTATGGTTTAGGGTTTAGGGTTTAGGGTTTAAGGGTTTAGGGTTTTAAGGGTTTAGGGTTTAGGGTTTAGGATTTAGGGTTTTAAGGTTTAGGATTTAGGGTTTTGGGTTTACGATTTCTTTTATTTATTTAATTTTAGATTAAGTAAACTAGTAGGTTTAGATTTATTAAGTTTATTTTTTATTTATTTTAGTTCATTTTTTTTTTTTTTTCATTTTTATTTAGTTTAGTTTATTTATTTTAGGTTTATTTATTTTAGTTTATTTTTTAGGTTTAGGTTTATTTTTAGTTTAGTTTTATTTTTATTTTCTTTTTTGGGTTTAGGATTTATTTTTTTTCTTTTTAGATTTAGGGTTTAGGGTTTAGGGTTGAGGGTTTAGTGTTTATGATTTCAAGGTTTAGGGTTTTGTGTTAAGGTTTAGGGTGTAGGATTTAGGGTTGTAGGTTTAGTGTTGTAGCTTTAGGGTTTAGGGTTTAGGGTTCATTTTAGTGTTTAGCGTTTAAGGTTTAGGGTTTAGTATTTAGGGTTTAGGGTTTTTTTAAAATTAAAAAAAGGTTTAGGTTTATTTAGTTTAATTAGTTTATCGATTATTTATTTTATTTTATTTTTTTTATTTTATCTTTTATTTTGTATTTTATTTTATTTAGTTCATTATTTTTAGTTTAAGTTTTTTATTTTAGTTTATTTTTAGGTTTAGGTTTACGTTTAGGTTTTAGGGTTTAGGGATTAGGGTTTAGTGTTTGGGTTTTAGGGTTTAGTGTTTAAGGATGTAGGTTTTAGGGTTTAGGGTTTAGAATTTTATGGTTTAGGGTTTAGGGTTTAGGGTTTAGGGCTTAGGGTTTTGGGTTTTAGGGTTTAGGGTTTAGGGTTTAGGGTTTAAGGTTTTGATTTTAGGGATTAAGGTTTAGGGTTTAGGGTTTAGGGTATAGGGTTAGTTTTAGGGTTTAGGGTTAGGGCTTTTTTATTTTTTTTATTTTTTATTTTTTAGTTTAGGTTTAGGTTAGTTTTAGAGTTTGGTTTTGTTTTTTTTTTAAAATAAAATAAATTTAGATTTAACATTTCTTCTTTTTTATTTCATCAACTATGTAACAAACTAAGTTTTCTTAGAGACAAGTGATGACATAGAAAAAAAATGAGCACGCATAGAGCAAATCAAAAGCCCTAGATAACTAGAACCGTCTCTACTATAAAGTCACAGTTCCATAAGCAACAAATGGATCCGTTCTTATTTCTCGTTCCCATCAGAACCACCCGGCCTCTTGAGTAAGATTACCATCATATCCTCGATCTCTTCCTCGCCACCCCCTTCCTACATAACCACCACTGATATGTGCGCTACCTCATACCCACCAACACCTCCAGGTCACCCACCACCACTGCGATAACCACCACCTCCATCTTCGCCTCCACCGCTAGATCTTGACTGAGCCTGGTTAACACTGACATTCCTGCTGTGAAGGTTCTTCCCATTCTTAGGGTTTAGGTTTAGGTTTGGTTTATTAGGTTTTAGGGTTTAGGTTTATTTTTTAATTTATTTAGTTACTTTAGGTTTAGGTTTAGGTTTGAGGTTTGTGGGGTTTAGTTTGTAGGTTGTGGTTTAGGGTTTAGGTTTAGGTCAGGTTTTAGGGTTTAGGTTAGGGCTTTTTTATGGTCTGTGGTTTGTTGTTAGGGTTTTTTTATTTAAGGTTTAGTAGTTTAATATTGTAGTTTGTTTAGGGTGGCCTAGGCTTGTGTGGGGTTTAGGTTTAGGGTTTTAGATTTAGGGTTTAGTTTTTTAATTACCTAGTTTAGCTTTTACTTTAGTTTACTTATTTTATTTTAGTTTTATTTAGGTTTTGTTTATTTTATTTTTAATTATTTTATTTATTTTTAGGTTTAGGTTTTATTTTTATATTTTTTATTTAGGTTTTTATTTTTTTTTAGGTTTTAGGTTTTATTTTAGGTTTATTTTAGGTTTTATATTTTAGTTTAGTTTATTTTTTTATTTTATTTTATTTAGTTTTTAGGTTTAGTTTAGTTTGTGTTTATTTAGGTTTTAAGTTTAGGTTTTATTTATTTTAGTTTAGGTTTAGGTTTATTTTATTTTATTTTAGGTTTAGGTTTTTTTTTAGTTTAGGTCTGTGTTTTGAGTTTGTGGTTTTGGTTATTTTTTAAACAGAGAATAAATTTAGTTTCAACATTTCTTCTTTTTATTTCATCAACTAAGTAACACACCAAGTTTTTTAAGACATGTTTAAGACATAGATAAAAAATGAGCACGCATAGAGCAAAGTAAAAACCTTAGATAACTAGAATCATCCCTAATGTAAAGACACAATTCCATAAGAAGCAAATTAGATCGGTCATTCTTCGCTTTCTTTCCATTAGAAACCACACTCGAAAGTAGGATCGCCATCATATGCCTCCTCTCCCTCCACTACCCCATCGTGTAACCTCCATCACTCCTCCTACACATAACATAACAAGCCCTCACCACCACCTTCATATCTACCAAGACCTCCAGATCCCCAAAGACCGCCAGATCTAGATTGAACCTGCTGACTGGATGATGTCATCAAGGTTCTCACCATTCTTAGGGTTTAGGTTTAGGTTTATTACATTTTAAGGTTTAAGTTTATTTTTAATTTATTTAGTTAGTTTAAGTTTAGGTTTAGGGGTTTGGGGTTTAGGGTTTGGTTAGGGTTTAGGTTTATGGTTTAGGGTTTATGATTTGGGTTTGGGGTATATGGTTTATGGTTTACATTATGCTTTGGGTTTAGGTTGTGATTGTGTGGGGTTTTAGGGTTTAGGTTTAGGGTTTGTGGTTTAGGATTTAGGAGGGTTTAGGGCTTAGGGTTTGGATTTAGTGTTTTTTTTTTTAATTAAGAAAACCCCAGGTTTAGGATTATTTAGCATATTTAGTTTATTTTTTTATTTATTTTAGTTTACTCATTTTTTATTTATTTATGTTTATTTTTATTTTATTTAGTTTATTTATTTTATTTATTTTTATTTATTTATTTTAGTTTATTTTTAGTTTATTTTTTTAGTAGTTTAGGTTTTTTCATTTTAGTAGTTCTTTTATTTTATTTTAGGTTTAGGTTTTATTTTTTATTTTAGGTTTAGTTTAGGTTTTTATTTTATATTTTTAAATTTAGGTTTTAGGTTTTTATTTTAGGTTTATTTTAGGTTTTATTTTAGTTTAGGTGTTGGTTTACTTTAATCTATTTTATTTTATTTATTTAGCTTTAGTTTATTTTAGGTTTAGGTTTAGGTTTATTTATTTTACTTTAGTTTAGGTTTATTTTATTTTGTTTATTTTATTTTTTTATTTTATTTTTTTTTAGTTTATGATTTAGGTTTTATTTTTATTTAATTTTATGTTTTTTAGGTTTATTTTGTTTAGGTTTTATTTAAATTTTATTTTATTTTATTTTAAGTTTATTTTATTTTATTTTACGTTTAGTTTTATTTTATTTAGGTTTAATTTATTTTTTTTAGTTTAGGTTTTATTTATTTTATTATTTTATTTATTTATTTATTTTTTTTAGTCTTTTTAGTTTAGGTTTTATTTTATCTTATTTTATCTTTTATTTTATTTATCCATTTTAGGTTTTATTTAGTTTATATGTTTGTGTTTTAAGGTTTTTTTTTTGTAGTCAGTACCTTCTGCCTCAGGGGCCATCAGGGTTTGTGGTTTCAGTGGCACTGCACAAGATTTCAGGCTCTTTGGAGCTTTAAAGCATCAAGAGTTTAGGAGCCAGGGTTTGGGGTTAGCCTGGTTTAAAGTTTGGGGTTTATGGTTTAGTCTCATGGTTGGCCTTTGTGCCTGGCCTGCCACAGAGTTTGTGAGCCTGCCTGTTTCAGTGGCCTTGTGGTCAGTGGCCTTAGGGTTTCAGGCCCAGGGTTTAGGATCAGGGTTGTGCCCAGGGGCAGTGGTGGCAGGCTTGGCTTTATCCAGGCCTGAGGGTCTGGGCTCAGGATTTTGGGTTTATTGTGTATTTGCTGGCCTAGGTTTTTTTAAAAAAATAAGCAAACCAGGTCAGTTTATTTAGTTTATTTATATTTTTTTTTTTAGTTTTATTTAGGTTTATTTTATTTTTTTATTTAGTTTAGTTTATCTATTTTAGTTTTATTTTCTTTAGTTTTGGTTTTATCGTATTTTATTTTTAGGTTTAGTTTAGGTTTATGATTATTTTAAGTTTAGTTTTATTTTATTTTATTTTAGTTTAGGATTTAGGTTTTTATTTTAGGTTTATTTTAGTTTAGTTTAGGTTTATTTTAGTTTATTTTATTTTATTTTAGTTTTAGAGTTTAGGTTTAGTTTATTTTAGTTTTGGTTTATTTTTATTTATTTAGTTTAGTTTATTTTAGTTTAGGTCCAGGTTTATTTTATTTTGTTTATTTTAGGTTTAGGTTTTGTTTGTAGGGTTTACGTTTTATTTTATTTATTTTGATTTAATTTTATGCATTTTTAGGTTTAGGTTTTATTTAGTTTTATTTTATTACATTTAGGTTTATTTAATTTTATTTTAAGTTTTTATTTTATTTAGGTTTTTTTTAGGTTTTTTTTTTAGTTTAGTTTAGGTTATAATTTATATTTTAGTTTGTTATTTTATTTTATTATATTTTTTAGATTAAAGTTTAGTCTTTTTATATTTTATTTATTTTATTATTTTATTTAGGTTTAGGTTTTTTTATTATTTTAGGTTTTTGTGGCTTAGGGCCTGTGTTTAGAATTTAGGCCTAGGCCTGTGGATTTGCAGTCAGGTTTGCTGGGGCCTAGGCTATGGTTAATCTAGGGTCATGACCACTGTCAGGCCTTTTTAACATTTTTATATATTTTTATTTAGGGCAGGGTTTATGGTGTGTAGGGTTTAGGGTTTATGACTGGTTTTAGGGGCCAGGATCTGGCCTAGGGGCCTAGGGTTCAGCTCAGTTGTAGGGTTTGGCTCTAGGGCCTCAGCCTGAGGGCCTAGTGCTGAGGATTTAGGGTTTAGAGTTTTTTAAACCAAGCATATCGGCAGGCTAGTGGGTAGGGTAGGGTGGTTAGATCTAGAGGTTTTTTTTTTATTTTATTTATTTATTTAGGATGAGGGTCAGGGTAGTAGGTTTAGGGTCCAGGGTCATGGTTTAGGGTTTAGAATTTAGGGTTTAAGGTTTTTTAAATTAAGCAAACCAACATGTTATGTTTATTTTACCATATTTAGTTTATTTTATTTATTTTAGTTACTTTATTTTCTTTATTTTTTATTTAGTTTAGTTTATTTATTTTTTATTATTATTTATTTATTTAGTTTAGGTTTAGGTTTTTTAGCTGAGTTTTATTTTATTTTTTTAGGTTTAGTTTTATTTTTTATTTTATTTTCTAGTTTAAGTTATAGGGTTTTATTTTAGGTTTATTTTTAGGTTTTATTTTTTGTTTAGGTTTAGGTTTATTTTTAGTTTATTTTATTTTGTTTAGTTTAGGTTTTTAGTTTAGGTTTAGCTTGATTTTAGGTTTAGGTTTAGGTTCTATTTTAGTTTAGGTTTATTTATTTTATTTTTATTTTAGGTTAAGTAAGTTTTTTTAATTTAGGGTTTAAGTTTTATTTTTTATTTATTTTTAGGTTTAGGTTTTTATTTAGTCTGTATTTTACTTTATTTTAGGTTTACTTTATTTTTATTTTATGTTTAGTTTAAGGATGAGTGGTTTGATTTGATTTGCGACTCGCTATATAGAAATTTGATTTGATTTATTGATTTATGATTTGGTACTCCACCAGGGATGAAAAAGCGAACTCTCCACTAGGGGAGCAAGTTCAAGTCATCCACCGAGGAAAAGATGTTGTGAAATCCACCGGGATTAGAATTGGTAGGGATGAAAATGTGAACACTCCAGGGGAGCAAGTTCAAATTGGATTAAATTGATTCCACTTGGGGAACCATAGAGATTTGCATCTCACTGAGGAAAAGTAGGTTGATTTGATTGATTGTTTGTTTGATTATTTTGATTGTTTCATTGGATTTGTTTTGTTTGATTAGTTTGACTCTACCGACTGAGGAGGGTTGAATTTGTTTTAGATTTTAATTTTAAAATTTTTTATGGATTTTGAGATGGACCCTATCAGTTTGCAATGGATCGCACTGAGTAGGGGCCATGTTGGCCTTAATTTAGCTCAGATTTACCAATCCAAAGGGATAGTCTACCAACCAAATGGTAGGGTTGTCCAACCAAAGGGGTTCCCTTTTGGTGTGCAGCAGCTATACTAGGAAGAAAGCGTAGTAGGCTTACATCCTCCAAAGTAGTGCTGTGGTGATCCATCGGTGAGGCAAAAGAATTGAACCCAACTTTAGGTCAATTATTGAGTGAATGCCGGGAACTTAAATCACCAAAGATAGTCAAAGTTAATTTCATTTTTAGTTATTTTTGATGGATCCCATCGGTGATGGACCGCATGAAAATGTGTTCTTGGTCTACATTCCATTTACCAATCCAAAAGGGTTGTCTTCCAACCACATAGTAGGACTATCCAACAAAAGGGATTGCCATTTGGTTTGCAATGGTCAAGTTAAGCAGAAAATGCGGGGACTCACATCTTCCAAAACATGGAACCACTAGGATGACTTGTTGGTTGTGCAACAAATCAAACCTGTCCAAGGGCTGACTTTTGAGTGAATACCTCTGGGGGACATAAATCAACTCAAAGATAGTCAAGATTAATTTTATTTTTTAATTATTTTTTATGGTTCCCATTAGTTTGCGATGGACTGCACTGAGTAAGGGCCATGTTGGCCTTGGCCTAACTCAGATTTACCAATCCAAAAGGGGTAGCTTCCCGGCCGAGGGGAGAACTATCCAATCAAATGGGTCTTTTGGTTTGCAATGGTTAATTCAGGGAAGAAAGCATGGGAACTGACATCTTTTCTGAATAAAAGACCACTAGGGTGAGACATTAGCGAGGTAACATGTCAACCCAACCTAGGGTTGTCCATCAGTTTGTGACAATATGCTAGAAAGAATGCATAGTAGACTTACATCTTCCAAAGCGGAATGACTGTCGGGGTAACCTATTTGTGGAAAAATAGATTGAACCCGATCTAAGGGTAACTACAGAGAGAATGCCAACCCAGGGACTTATCTCAACTGAAGCATAGTTAGGCAATTCCTATATGGAGTTCTGGTGATACTGCTCTAAAGATAGGATGCCTACTTGGGAAAGGGGCCACTAAGGGTGTGAATTCCTAATCCACAAGCGAATAGATTTGTTTGTTTTTTTGTTTTTTGATTGTGAACCCTATTGGTTTGTGAGGGATCATACTGAGAATGAGCTTATATCAACCTAGACTTATCTCAAATTACTGAACTAAGGGAGAATCTACGCATCCACTGAAGAAATTCTCCAACCACAGGGGTGGTTACAAGGAAAGGAGGACATTCCAATCTAAGAGTAACCCGGGTAGTGTTTAAATTGGGTCGCAAAGGATGTGATCCAAGTAGAGTACTGTAGGGGAGATGGGCCGCTAAAGGCTTGATCCAAAACCCTAGAGAAGATAATATATGTAGGTATTTGGTGGCAAACTCAAGGAGAAAGCGTGGGGACTTACATCTGCCAAGAGTGGTGTATCCAACGGGTGAGTAACTGTCAGCATAGCGAACATCAACCCACCTAAGGTGTCTGTCGGTTTGCAATAATCAGCCTAGGAAGAAAGCATCGGGGACTCACATCCTCCTACAACAGAACTGATTGTTGGGATAGTCTGTCTTCGGTTCGACAGGTGCTATCTGACATAGGGCGACTACTGAGTAAATGCCACTAGGGGACTTATATCAACTCAAGAGTAGTCAAGAGGAAAGGAGCCTCTAGGGGACTAATCCTAAACCTCAGATATACTCAACCTAGTCAGTGCATGATGGTTAATTCAAGAAGAAAGCACGGGGACTCACATCTTCTTAAACAAAATCAACATGAGGTAGCTTACTAGGCAAAGGAGGTCTACCAAACTAATAAGATGCTCGTTGGTTTGCAATGGTCAAGTCAAGAAGAAAGCATAGGGATTGACATCCGTTGGATAAGTGACTACTAAGGTGACATACTAGCAAGGTAGCATGTTATCCCAACTTAGAGTAGATAATAAGTGGGTGCCACAGGGGGCTACCTTCCACATCAAATTAGCCTGAGATAAAAGATTTGTGTTTGTGTTTGTGTTAGAAGGAAAAAGGATGCCTCTCAGGTTGTTTATACCTATCCTAAAAACACGATGGAGAATTGATGAAATGGTGCCATGAATGGCAGTTGTGATCCCACCAATAAAGGATGCTGCTTGTGTTCTCTTACACCTAACTTTGTTATGCTAGTCGAAATAGGATGCCTCTTGGGTTCTCTCACACCTATTCTGGTAGCGTTGGGGAATTGTGTTTGATTGTGTTCGTGTTGTGAAAGAGAGATAGGATGTCACTTGGGTTCTCTTACACTTATCATAAATGTGTCATGGTAGATTCACAAAAAAGCAAATAATGCTTCGAAAGAAGGAAAGATTTTGATGAATTGGAATAAAATTTTGTTCTTTTGATGATAATTATTTTCAAACTTGTTTTAATGGGTAATATTTCTTCAAATAGAGCCCATTAATTAGAAGCATCAGGTGTTCCCCTTTATAATCAATAAGCTGATAAGATCATCCTTGGTAGGCCTTTTCTCTGATAAAAGGGCCTTCCCAAGTGGGTTCATACTTGCCTCCCATCTTTCGATGGGTAATAATTAGTCTCCTTAAAACTAGGACAAGCTCTCCTACTTGAAAAGCTCTAGGGCAGACTAGCTTGTTGTGAGCTTGAATCATTTTGGATTTGTATAACTCAAGGTTCTAGCATGCCCGTAGGCATCTCTCCTCCAAACCATCGAGCTCTTCTAACCGCAACTTTGCATTCTTCTCTGTAGTGATTTGCTACCCATTGCTATCCTTAGTAACGAGAATTGAACTTCTAATGGTAGAATGACTTCTGACCCATACACTAAGGAGAATGAGGTAGATTGAGTTGGAGTTCTATATGGGTAGTCATAAGGCTTCAACCAACCCATGCCAGCCATTATCATCGAGTGTCTTCTTTAGTATCTGGATGAGAGTTTTGTTGAATGCTTCTGCTAGGCCATTTTCCCTTGGATAGAAGATGGTGGAGTATCACCAACCTATACTGTATCTCCTAGCGAAGATGTTAATCTTGGTGCTCTTGTATGCAGTACCATTATTGGATATAATTTATTGAGGCACCCTGAACCTATATATGATATGGTTCCTAAAAAACTAGAGCACAGCTTGAGTTGTCACCTCTCTGAGTGGGATTGCCTCTGACCAATTGCAAAAGTAGTCGGTGGCAGCTAAGATGAATCGATGACCCTTAGAAGAAGGAGGATCGATCGGACCCACTATGTTGGTACCCCAACACTCAAATGGCCATGAGGCCAATATAGGATGTAGAATGTTGGGTGGTTGATGTAAGACCAGAATGTGTACCTGACATTGATGGAATCTTCTAGCCACATTCATGTAGTGTGTAATCATCAAAGGTAAGTAGTATCCTTGTCTTTTGATCTTTACTTTCATCTTTGAATCGAATTGATGCGCTCCGCATAGACCTAAATGTACCTCAATCACGATCCTATGGGCTTCGTGTTTGTATAAAGAATGTAACCACATTTGATCAAAAGACCGTCAGTACAAGGTGCCATCCATGAGAGCATAGGAGAGAGCTTTTTACTTTATCTGATGGGCTTATGATTTCTCTTGAGGTAGTCTATTGGTGTTCAAATAATCATTGAATGGTTTCCTCCAATCAAGCTCCTCGTCTTTGTTTGCAAAGGAAACCTCCCCTTCTAGAGAAAGTCTCTCGAGGAGTTCAGCATCAATAAAGGATAGGTTTTGTCTGTTTTGGACCCTTATTGGAATGAACTCATCTTTCGGACATGTCAATTCTTTGTCAAGTTTTGCCAAAGCATCTACTATTGCGTTCTCTCCTCAAGGGAACTAGTAAATGGTGACCTCAGAGATTTGGGCCAACATCTTCATGATATACTCATGGTTGTGATGAAGCTTAGGTTTTAGAACCTTGAAGGACTCGATAATTTGGTTGATAACCAACTAAGAATTCCCGTAGATGTTGATGCTCTTGACACACACTATAATGGCTAACTCCAGACCTGCAATCAAAGCCTCATACTCGACTTCATTATTGGCATAGAGAATAGAGAGATAGTATGTGAATCTCATCACATCACGGTCTGGAGTTAAGAGAACTATTCCCGCCTTTCCGGAGAGTAGAGTGGTTCTTCTCCTTTGTGAAAGGAAGCCACAACATCAAAATACATCTTTCAACAGTGATTGTGAATCTCCCCTAAGTTCATGATTTGTTCATCAAGAAGATCATCACTAAGTGGAGAATCAGCATGAAGTGGGTGTGCTGCTAAAAAATCCACTAGTGCTTGACCTTTCACCACACAGAGGGGTATGAATGTAATATCAAACTACGAGAGAATCATTGACCAAAGTGCCAACCGTTTGGATAATGTCAGCCATGCCATGAGATACTGTAGTGGATTCATTCTTGTAATCAAGTTCACCTTATGAGAAAGCATATAATGTTGTAGCCTTTGGGATGCGAAGATTAAAGCTTGGCAATGTTTCTCAATAGGTGGGTAGTTCACTTCAGCAAGAATCAGATGACAGCTGAGGTAGTAGAGAGCACTCTCTTTCTTTTCATCTTTGGCTTGGGCCAACAAAGAGCCAAGGGAGTCATCCAATGCAATAGTGTAGACGATAAGTGGCTTGCCCGGGATAGGGGCTGCTAGAACATATGGCTTCACCAAATACTATTTGATATCTTCAAAGGCATGCTGACACTTATCATCCCATTTGAACTTGGCATCCTTTTTGACAAGTGCTGAAAATGGCTTGCATCTTCCCGATAGATTGAAGATAAAGCATCTTAGATATGCCAATCACCCTTGGAAAGATCTGAGTTGATTTAAAATTTTAGGTGGTGGCATTTCTAAGATAGCTTTGATCTTTTTTGGATCTATCTCTATTACCTGATTTCGGACAACAAACCCAAAAAAACTTCCTTGAAGCTACTCCGAATGCACACTTATGGGGATTCATTTTGAGGTTATATTGTCTTAATCATTTGAAAACTACTCTCAAGTCAAAGAGATGGTCTTCTTTTTTTCTTTTCTTTTGACTACTAGATCATCAACATAGCGCTCAACTTGATGATGAATGAGTTCATTGAAGATCTGAGTCATGGCCCATTGCTATGTAGCACTAGCATTTTTAAGGCTAAAAGGCATGATCTTATAATAATAGATTATGATCGAGATTTAAAAAGCAGTGTTTCTTTCATCCTCGGGGGCCATCTTAATTTAGTTGTAGCTAGATGACCCATCAATGAAGGAGAATACTGCATGAGATGAGGCGATGTCCACCGTTAATTTTGGTATAGGAAGAGGAAACTCATCCTTAGGACATGCCTTGTTTAAGTCCCTAAAATTGATGCGTATGCAAATTTGGCCATTCTTTTTCTTAATTGGCATGACACCAAGCAACTGGTAGGTATTTTTCTTCTCTGATGAAACCATCATTAATCAATTTCTTGACTTCAAAAATGACCTATTGTTTGATTTCTAATCGCATGCATCTAGGAGATTGCTTGATAGGGTTAGCGTAAGGGTTAATTGCTAGTTTGTGGACTACTACATCAAGAGATAATCTGGAAATCTCTTCATAACTCCATGAAAAGTAGTCCTTAAATTCAATCAATAGCCTAACTAAGTCATTGGTTTCTTCTTCATTCAGCAATGAACTGATGTCTGCGGGCGTGGATTTTCTTCTATCCCAAGGTTGATTTCTTTAAGCTTATCAATTGTTGAATGGATTTCCTCTTCAAATTTTGGTGGTGCATCTTTGATTTGGAGATCATCTAGATCATTTGAAGTTTCTAAACATACTTCTTCATAAGAGTTAGAGTGGTTGAGAAGAACCTATCAAATTCCAGATGATTGGTAACAACTAAGCAGTAATCATAGTCATCGACTGGACCCAATGTACCGAATCCTAGTCCTGATCTTGATTGTTGTTCTATAACTTCTTGAAGTACTCTGACCTGTGCTTAGACCATGTATAAGGAATCAAACCTTTCTTTACTAGATTAAGAACATAAGGTGAGTACCAATCAAAAGGTAATTTTATTAATTTTTTATATGAATTATCCTCAAGTTCTACATCAACTTCTGGACTTGAGGATGATGATCCCAAAAGGAGTCTCTTTGGGTTGACATCCATGGAAGACTGGGGGGCTTCCTTAACTACTAAACCTTTAACTTTTTGAGTGGAAAGTGAGGTTAGAGCTAAGGTTCCTAACTGCTGCCTGATAGTTTCACATAAACTTGATTCAAATACATTTATGCTATGCTTGAAGGCCTAGTCTTCGTCATTGTCTGGCTTGAGTGTCACCTCCAATGAAACCTGCTGAGAGGGGTTGGTTGGTATGCTAATGACATTAGACTCATCCTCCTAGCTGGATTCCAAGTCTATGTGAATAGTAAGGATACTCCTATGAACTGGAACATAACCCCTATTAGCTGGATGCCAACCAGGGGGTCTTCCACCTTTGGAATTGCCTTTGTATCTACCTTTGGTTCTGCCTGATGGAGGTAGAGTCATTCTACCCATATGTCTATATGGTGAAATGAACTGTGGGTGGAATGTGATATGTGGCTCTACTTCTTCCTTGATGTACTTTTCTCGTTCACTTGTATTTTAACTTCATTATTCTTTTTCTTTTTCTTTTTCTTTTGTATTTTAATTTTGACCAAGTTCATGAGAAAAGGTAGTTTTGAGGAAGATAGTAGGTCGCATCCTCATATATCTCAACCTCTCTAACTAAAAATAACTTTTCATCTCCTTTGAAATAATATTCTATTCCATCCCTTCGAACTTGATGCACTGATGAAAGGAGGATTGAATCATCTTGTTCTAGTTTATCCAAGGCCTACTGAGAAAATAGTGAACAATGTATTCAAATTAATTATATAAAATTTGGCTTCAGTCTTCCAGTCACCTATTTCCAAAGGTAACACTATGGAACCTAATGCCCTCTAGCCCTATTCATTGAATCCTCTCAACAATATCCGATCTTCTCGGAGTGTAGAGATGTCAATCCTCAAGTAGCCAAGGGTCTTTAGTCTCATAATGTTCAGAGATGCACCTGGATCAACAAGCACCCTTGAAAGTCTAAACTTGCCCATATCCACTATAATGTAGTGGGGACGGTTATGCTCCATGTTCCCCAAATGAAGGTCTTCATCTATGAATGTGACTCCTTGGGCTTCTCTTGAATAATGTGCCTCCTCTTCAATAGTGGTCAGCTGAGCTAAGCATATCTCTAGATCAAGAAGATCCTTGATTAATGATTCCCTCATTTCTTTGGATAATATGAGGGCATCATATATGCTTAACTTAGTTGTCAACTTTCTTAGAGTGAGGACATTGTAATCAACTCAGGCATCCTCCATAAGCATATCCAAGGGTGGAGCATCTTATGGAGGGGCTTCTCAATCATTAGAACCAATAACTTGTTTCCCCTTATCTTGAGGTGTTGCCCTAGGAGGTAGAACCTTGTTGCTACGGAGGTTAATTTTTGTAATCTCTTGTGCCAGGTTAGTGAAAGATTTTATCTGCTCATCAGGCTCACCTATAGCTTCTCTTATAGGACCCTCAGAATCAGATGATTCCAAGTCCATCTAAAGAGGTGAACCCCTAGTATTCAGAGAAGGAATGTCCAACTCCAAATCAGAAAGAGGAAGATCGGAGTTATTATAATTATTATTTAGACTTGAAGATTTTTTTGTAAGAGTATATTTAGGTAACCCATCAGAAGTAACACAGATGTAATTCAAACTAGCTATATTCCTTGATTTCTTGGATTTTGAAGGAGGTACATAGTAGAAATCGAGTAAATTAAGTGGGGTGAGGGATTTGATGGCCTCATTTGATGATACAAGATGTATACTAGAAGAAGAGCTAGCTAAAATAGAAGTGTCAGTTAAAGTAGTAGCTGTAACGGTGGAATGGAGACTAGGCTCGTTAATGGTTGCGCTATCCCGCAAGAATATGCTATCACCGCTCGAGCTCAACCTTCCCCAAGTTGTCTTTGGCAACTTGCAAGCCTTCCTTGATGTTAGAGGTTTGCCGCCTCAGCACCTACAACCAAAGTTTCTTGATTTTGAAATAATCTTTTTAGAGGTTCAGAATAAGGAGATATCCCAACCTTCTTTAGTTTTGAGAGGATTGTGTATCCCGTGGACTCTAACAAAATTGGATGGTTATTCCACTAGATATTCTTTTGGGATAACTATGGCCTATCTTGTTGCTATTCTCGGCCTTGAATGTAAGATAATCTTCCAAAATATGGCTAGATGGTAGGAGCAAAAGTTAGATCATTGCTCCCACTTTCTTTCTCGGCTTCTTGTGTAGTTTAAAATTAGGTCTCTTTAAGAGATTCTTAAAGATTTTATTGATTATATACCTCTTAAATGAATAAGGTTTATTCAGTTTATCTAAAAGAGTTGGTGGATGGTAGCTACATGGCAGTGGGTATGTGTACCGTTGTTGTGAGTTTGGCTGAGGAGGAGGCAGTGAAGGCCATGGAGGGTGCTATGGAAGCTAGTAGAATGGCCTAAGTGGTGGTAAAGGAGGTGAAAGTGACAGCTATTGGAGACCGAGTTCTCTCATAATCTTTGGTCGCTTGCTTCCCCTTATTTGACCCTACTACTGCCTTTGGATTCTTCTCATAAGCTTTCTATGGATTTGGCTTTGTTGACTGATCTTGAAAAGACAATTGTTTGGCCTCTCCTTGTATACTAGCCACCTTGTTGATTAGCTTCTCAAATATCTTGATTGTAAATCCTTTGAGCATGAAGGTGACCAGGACATTAATATTCTTTAGCATAATCTCAATGGCATGTTGTTCAGATAGTTGCAGTTCGCATTTCAAGCTCTAATTGCACCATCTAAGAATATAATCAATGAGGGACTCACCGGGGTGTTTTTAAGCAATAATGAGTTCACCTACAATCACCCTTTGTTGAGCTCCAGCAAGCCTCTTAATGAAGAGTTGCTCAAAATCAATAAAAGTCTTCACTGAACTATTAGAGAGTTTAACATACCAATCGAAGGCTATGCTTGCCAAACTGCTATCAAAAGATGGAATAGTAATGCATCGCTACCACCAGCATTGCAATAGTTGGCCTTGAAGTGCGCTATGTGCTGCCATGGGTTCCCATTGCCATAAATGCTCTTGAAAGAAGGTGGCAGAAAAACCCTTAGGAAACCTCTAGGTACGGTCTACCCTTTGGAATCAAATTCCTCCAGGTAAGGTCTACCCTTTGGAATCGATGATCCTCCTCGGGCTTGTGCCAACGGTTCTCTCACTTGCTGCTAAACCATGAGTTTAGTGTCCTTTTCTTTTACAGAGGTATTGTCCACTACTTTCCTGTACAAGCTAGTGTTACCTTGCTCTACTAGCGGTGCAGTCTTGGCTTGATCCACAACATGCAACAACTCAGGCTGATTGGTCTCTGCAATACTAGGATGCACTGCTGGGGCTTGGTTCTAAAGTGCCAAAATGGCTTCTACCAAGTCTTCAAGCCTCTTTCTCATCCTATCAATTTATTCATCCTTCTATTTTAGTTGTTGAAGGTGTTGGGTCGAGTAGGCTGTATCATCCTGCTCGACAGTAAAACCTTCCAAACTCTACTAATCCCGAAGAGGGGAACCCCTGGCATCAACCATATGTATTCCTATTGAATCCTCTAATAGATCATCCTCATTTTGATCAAAACTGACCTTCTTATTCTCTAGGTATGACCAGTTGTATCCTAGAATTTCTTTCTTTTCCATATGATACTATGCTATAATAGCATATAGGGAACGGTCCAACTACGTGGGCACAAATGAGCATTATTGACTGGTGGTAGGATCATGCTCATGAATAGAAATACATCTAACCCCCTCTGATGTTGGAGAGCTAACCTTGTGAGGGCTACATCACTATAAAAATATGCTCATGGCTATCATCTGTCATGGGAAGAGTGCTACTCCTAGGAGGATCTATTGCCATGGGGACAATGGTACTGTCTCCTTCCCCCTTTGTTGCTGCTATCTCCATGCTCTACTATGGTGGTGGTGGTGATGGCACAACTACAATGCTCCATGGTCACCACTCCCTCTTCACCACAACTGGAGCAAGAGGTCGAGCAGGAGAGCTCAGCCTCGCCTCAGTCGACGGTGTAGATGGAATAGGATCTCTTGGTCATAGCGATGGGGCTCTCTTTTCCACATGCCTTCATGGCTTCATGGAACCGTGGATGATGGAGCTTGTACTGGAGATGATGGGCATGGAGTAGAGCGGTGTGGCCGAGGCACAACCAAATTTCTCTATGCAAGAGATCCTCTTTTCTGGTGAGTAGTACCGATCAATACAATGCTATCAGTATGATTGGCGTAGGTAGCACGATGATCGAAAAAGTCCACGAGGGCAGAGGTAGCTAACTGTCTAGCATACCTATGTCTCTATCTACTAGTGATATGTACAAATACACAGGCTTCTCTGGCCCACTTCTAACTGATGTGCTCACCAACACTGCGAGGGATGATTGACCGTAAGTCAAATTGGGCCTCGGACTCTGATCGTCCGTAAGCCCCATCGACTCGGTGCAGAACTAATCTAAGGCCAACATATGACCTTCTCCTACATCTAGTAGGAGCCTCAAAATGAACTATTGGTTGACCTTCTCCTATTAGGTTATGAGTTATTAACTTTTTATTTTGAGTTGATTAATTAGATATAAAATTTATTTTTTTCTAAGAGCCTAATCGCATCGAGGTCATTCATCAAAGCAAGAAAGAAACTAGGAAAAACATTTCATCTTAATGCACAAGCTAAATAAACATCAACTAATTTTATAAAGCTAGCGCAAAAGAATATGAGGCCTTTATGGTCGATCCGCACAAACCTGAAAAGAAATGGGTAGCTAGATCTGCCCTTACACAACTCGAATTATAAATGAATTAATTACAATTTAGAAAGAATTCATGTTATGGGGGTCTTCATTCTTCATTCCTTCTTTTCTTCTTTTCTTCATTTCTTTCTTCTTTCTTTCTTTCCTTCTTTTGGTTGGTTGGGATGTGGTTGCTCCAGGACTTTACATGGTGCATAAGACATAGTCGTATGACCATTGTTCATCCTAATTCCCCCATAACATTCATTACAAATCTTAATTGCAAAATTACATGTAAAAGGAAAAGTAAATCTAACTAAACCTATAAAATATCGATTAGCTAAACATACCACACAATCCCAAGCATATATATGAATAAATTGGACTTAGCACCCCACACATGAGTGACCAAGTCCACCTATTCTAATTTGGATTATGCTTAGGGGTATAAGCAACCTGCACAATAAAATCATTTTTATATTTCTTTATTACAATGCCCCTTAAGCACAATCCCCTGCAAAAAATAATGATTAAACTAAGATCATCCTATCATCCAGAGTATCCACATACACCCTAACATCTATACTAAAATATTACATCACAAAATAAAATTAGGCATCAAACCATGCATTGCCGTAACATAGAGCTAGATATGGTGACTTAGCCTAATGTGTGTGCCATTTAAGGCTTGTGTGGCATGTCTTAGCTAGGCTTTAAGGTTAGAATTTTCTAAGTGTTAAGGATTCAACTTAGAGGGTGGTTTCATTTAAGTGATTTAGTTGATTTTTTAATTTTATTTGATGATTTGATTTTATTTGAATGAACCTACACTTAATTATTAGTGTTGTAAAGAGAGGAAAAAAAAGAAAAGAACTTCTCTTTCCTCCCTACCCTAAGTAATTTCTAAGGTAGATTCATTAATGATTTCTTTTAGTGAATGTTTTATTATGTGTTTTAATTAATCCTAAGTTTAGATTTGCTCTAAATAAACCTATTCAATAAGAAAGGCATCTTAGAATTAATTAAAGTGAATTACTATCACAAAACACATAACTATTTATTTCTTTCCAACATGTGTATCATGCATATGAATAATCGTAAGCATATCTATACATGCAAATGCAAACCTTAGCAAACTTTGATGATGAATGCTAAGAAATGTTGTTTAGGAAAATTTTGGATATTTCATGATGCATGATTTTGTTTAGTAGAAAAGAGAGGGGTTCTTTTATCCATTTATCAAATGCACATTTACATGTATGAAAGACATAAGTGAGTATGGCACCATTATTTTCTACACTAAGGGTATAAGGTACAAGACCTTCTTGGGACTACTTAAAGCCTTGAAATCCCGGGATGTCCAGACAAATATATCACTTTTCTTAAATACATGTGCATGTGCAAAAACAAAACAAATGGATGAAGAATCATACAAAAGGTTTATGTTTGTTTGTTTGATTTTGGTTGTTTAATTTACATGTGAAATGTGAAGATCCTTCTTAAGCCATAACATAGAAGTGTATAGGAATGGATTTAAGCAAGTGTTATGTTCTTTTCAAATGAACTATACACTTTGCAAATCCTATACAAACCTATGTTAAGAAAAGAGAAGAAAATCACATTACACATTTTATGGTACAATCACATGCAAGCTTATAAGTATTTATAAGTACCATACCTTCATTTATAATCTTTGATTCATAAGTTTTAAAAATATTTTTTGATTTAATAGTGATAATAGCCACTCATTTTCTTACTTTAGCCAAAACATGCAATTTGACATAAAGGAAACATTTCATTTATTTTGATTTTTCAAAAGATATGAATGCATGATTTCATATGTCATACAACATTTTAGCATGTTTGGAAAGAAATAAAGTGATGTAAGTATATAACTTCATTCACCCTAATTAATTCCTAAAGACAATCTTATGAAATTAGATCATTTAAAGTGAATCAACATTTCATAAAGAGATTTTTTAATTTTGTTTTGAATTTGATTTAGGAAATGTCAAAAGAGTTTGCTGGTCCTAACCCATTTCCCCCTTGTGTGAATTGATTTAGTTTAGTTTTTTGAACAATTAGATTGATTTTATGTTTTGTTTAGATTAAGGTGTAGATTAAATTCATACTTACCTACACTACTTTAACATAATTATTCAAACAATTGTGAGCCAACATATGATATGCAACCACATGGAATTTAAATCATCAATGCTCCTAAGAAAGAAATGGGCCTAATGTAATTAGCTCACAATTATTGATTAATTAAATGGGTTTTCATTAAGTACTTTCATAATCTCCCCATACATGTGGGTTGGGTTTTAATTTCCTTAAGCTTTACCTTAAGCTTTTACCCTAAGGATGTAACAAAAGAGATTGATTAATTTCATATTGGTTTTGAAAGTTTGATTAGATTAATTAAGTAGATCAATAGTGGATTAATCCTTGATTATGTTTTGATAATAGAAGAAAGGGGGTTTACGAATAACTTAGGGAAAGTACCCCAAACTCATTTTATAAACTTTCTCTTCACTTAAATAATGCTTAATTATCTTAATTAAGTAATTAAACCAATGTTCACATGCTTAATTACTCTTAATTACATTAAGAAGGTTATTAGGGATTCATTAATTGATTTCCCTAATTAACTCATTAATAAATTCCAAGAAAATTAGGGGAGGCAGAAGTCATCCCCCTAAACATGTCTGAGAAGTTTTGAATTGATTAATGAAATGATTAGGGAGTAATTAAGGTTATTAAGTTTTCAATTAAACCTAATTAAGGAAAATTCACTAATTAAGATCAATTAGGAATAATTTTATTGAATTTCCCTTTGAATTATTTTAAAATGAAGTTAAGTTTGCATTTGTTAGATTTTTCTACATTTAATTATGAATTTATGAAGTTTTAGTGATTAAAAAGTAATTAAATAACCTAATTATGTAACTAATCTCATCAGCATCATGTGGGCTGCTGATACGACACCCGCTTTCCATGTGGCATGATGGGATTGATTATTTAAGTTGTCACATTGGCTACTATGTCAGTCGGCAGTGCTACACGCTTTCCTCTGGGCCATTCAATTAAGGATCAGATGGTCAGGATCAAACCCATGGTTTTGAAGGATTAAATCAGCTGATCTATGCAGATTAATTAAGATTGTCCATCAAAAACACATCGGATGGACGGTCCATGATTCATCCCTATATTTGCCTACGGGAGACGGAGACCGTCCATCCTCCATGGCTTGATCCGAGCTCACTTGAGCTCGAATAAAGTTGAGATTCAACCCAAACCATCTAGAAGCAAGGAGAAGAACATCCAATGGTTGAATTTTAATAGGATTACAATTCCCTTCACAAAGGACCAAGCATTTTTCAACTTAAGCTCGATTTTGAGGCATACCGTGCCGGAGGCTATCACCGGTGCTTCCAACAGTTGAGGCAGTTTCGTCTAGTTGGGATGTAGCCCTGTTGAAGGTTTCAAGGTTCAATTTATAGTGGATCTTCCAATTGACCAAAGCTTGCTTCAATGGCTTGCAGCTTCACTTGAACTCCCCCTTCTTGTGGCTTGGAGACTTGGGAAAAGCTTTGGGTAAGCTTGACTTGGTGCCTTGATGGTGCTTGCAAGAGCAATTGGAGTTTGATTAAGAATTGAGCAAAGTGGAAATCTCCCTCACCTCCCCTATTTCAGCTTTGAAAAAATCCATGAAGCAAAAATTAGAATGAGCTTAGGAATGCTTGGGGAAACTTAGAGAATCTTGCCTTTAATCCTCTGAGCTCAATCGAATGCAAGGAATTTGGTTTGAGTGGAAATTAAGGGGAGTATATCTTCCCCTACTTGGATCGGATGGTTGAAGCTTGCCTTGCTATTTTGATCAAATTGAGGACATTGAATGGGTTATTTTGGTTGTTTGGAGTGCCATGTGCTTTGATTTTGGCATAGGAGTGGAAGTGTGGAGGTGCACATGTGTTAAATGAGTGTGGAAGGTGATCCACATGGGGAATTTTGATTAGGGGGCCTTTGGTTGGGTCATGGATGACCCAAACCCATTGGATCATGTGCACCACCTCCCTTGGTGTCCAAATGGTCCATTAGGAGGATGCCAAGTGGCCATGAAAAGGAATTGACTGAATTCCAAGTGGATTTGGCCATAAGTTACCCTTTGACCTAAGGGTAAAATGGTCAGTTGGGTTTGATTTTGATTTAGGCATATTTAGAATGATTGAAAAATGGGTTGTGCTAATTTTCAATGAATTTGGTGTTGATTTGATATGATTTGGCTCAAGTTGACCCATTTAGGTCAAAATGGTTCAACTTGGATGAAGTTTACCAATTGGTCAAATAGGGTCAAATCATGGGTTAGGACAAGTTTAAATGATCATTTGTAATGATTTGGAATCATTATTTTGGTTCAATTTGATTTATATTTGGTTCTGGTTCATTTGAGTTCACTGGGTCAAGTTGACCGCTTGATTGATTGACCCAAGGTTAGTCATGGATTGGTTTAGGCTTGGTTGATCATTTGAAATATTTTGCAAGCTTTAGTTTCAATCAATTTTGATTTGGATAAGTTTCAAGTTTATTTGACCTTTTAGGTCAAGTTGGGTTCATGGTCAATTGGGCTAGGTTGGGTTTAGTTGGCCAATTGAGGCTTTGGTCAAGTTCAACAAGTGATTTAGAATAAATTTAACCCATTGATTGCAATCAATTTGGCTTAGATCAAGATTTGAAAATTTTTGAATTTTTAGGTCAACTTGGGTCAAGTGGCCAATTTGGCTAGGTTTGGCTCAAATGATGACTTTGTCAAGTTCAATCATTTATCATGAATTAGTTCAGATCAATGGTTTCAATCAATTTAGCCTATGGTGGATTTTGGCTAGTTTGGGTTTCATTTAGCTTAGGTGTTGACTTGGTCAAAGGCTAGGCTTGCCTTGGTTTGACCCAATTTGAGTGATTGATTATCCTATGATGATTGTTGCTCATAATGTGAGGCTTAGATGGACTTAGTTCAATCTAATTTGGGTAGGATTTTAATTTGGCTCAAAAAGGTGTTTTAGGTCACTTTAGGTCAACTGAGCCTAAGTGGGTCAATTGACTTGATCAAGGCTTGATTCAAGTTTGATTGAACTAACATATGGACTTATAATTGAAATATAAATCCATGAATATCAAGGTTAGAAATGAGAGATGGTGACAATTTAGAACCATTTAAAGCACAAGTAGTAAAATACATATTAGAAATGTTTTCAGCATGCTTGACAACATTTAAATCCTCATTAAAAGCTTTATTTTCATCGATCAAAGCTAGCATAGATGTAGGAATAGAATCATTGGAAATAGAATCATCTTCTAATAACTTAGAGAATTTAGTATTGTTTGCATTAGAAATATTTAAATTCAAAGAAGGAATAAGAGGTAAATCATCCTTCCCATTTTGAATATTGGCAGAATCCCTACCAACATTAGAAGCCAAAACATGTTCAATAGGATTAACACCGATATCAAATAAATCAACCTCTATAGTAGCCTTCATACCATTCTTAGGATATGAGGCCAATTTTTGAACATAAGTAGGAATCAGATTATGGGTAGAGACAATATTTTCTTTAGGAGGAATTTATTTTTTAAGTGGGGATGGAGAATAAAACATTAATTATCATGACGTGTATTTTCCGTGGGAACAAAAATTTGAAGTTTCTATAATTCAACCTTTTGCGAATACCCATATTTTTTAGATCCAATCCAAACTTTCTTAGGGTATTTTTAGTTATGCGTAATTCCACAAGGATACAAGCCACAGAAGGGCGAGATCTCTAAGTGGTCTCTTGGTCGAGTTGCAAAGGCCGACCAAATAAAACCAGTAAAAAACACATGATGGGTAACAAAATGAATCATATTAGGAAGAGATAACCACATATAGGAGAGATTCCTCCTTAATGTCAAAAAGGGGTGACCACTTCAGCAAACTCAATTGACAATTATAGATAAAATAAGAAAGATGCAAAAAAACACATGAATAATCTAGATCATTGGAATGTTAAATCAGGATATGCCAAGGGACAATATGACCAATCGAGAAGGCACTCGTAGCTTGAGATTATGGAAAAAAGCAGATCTTATCCAAATTTGATTGACGTAAAGCAACTGTACCGACAAGAGAAAATTCAAAGGGTTTTGCCAACTTTTCAACATATACATCATAGCACATTATGGCTAGCAAACCTCTAAAAGATGACAAAATGAGGTTAACCGAATCAATAGAGGGAGAAAGCTTACTAGAGAGCGCTTCCTTAAAAGATTTAGAAGAAGATGGAGCATTAGGGTTGCTAATCCCCAAAATGTTGGATGCCCTAGCCGAAACTTCCATATTTTGACGTGGAACACAAGGAATAGAACTCACCGTAGCCATGGTTTAGGGTTTAGGGATGTAAGTTTAAAGCTTTTTTATTATTCTTTTCATTTTTTTTAAATAAAGTGAATTGGTAGGTTTAGGTTTATTTAGTTTGTTTTTTATTTATTTTTGTTTATTTTAATTTTAATTTTAATTTTTATTTAGTTTAGTTTAATAATTTTAGATTTATTTATTTAAGTTTTTTTCTAGGTTTAGGTTTAGGTTTAGGTTTATGTTTATGTTTATTTTTTAGTTTAGTTTTAGTTTTCTTTTATTTTTAATGTTTAAGTTTTATTTTTTATTTTTAGGTTTAGGTCTAGGTTTTTATTTTATTTTTTTAGGTTTAGGTTTCAAGTTATTATTTTAGGTTTATTTTTAGGTATTCTTTTTTTGTTTAGGTTTAGGTTTATTTTTAGTTTATTTTATTTTATTTAGTTTAGGTTTAGGTTTTGGTTTAGTTTATTTTAGGTTTAGGTTTATGTTTTATTTATTTTAATTTAGTTTATGTTTGTTTAGGTTTAGGTTTATTTTATTTTTATTTTAGATTTACGGTTTTTTTTAGTTTAGGGTTTAGGTTTTAATTTCTATTTATTTTTAGGTTTTATTTTTAGGTTTAGGTTTTTATTTTATTTTATTTTAGGTTTATTTTATTTTTATTTTTGGATTTGTTCTCATTTTATTTAGGTTTTTTTATTTTTTTTAGTTTAATTTCGGTTTTTATTTATTTTATTTTAGGTTTAGGTTTATTTTATTTTGTTTATTTTATTTTTATTTGAGGTTCAGTTTTTATTTTTAGTTTAGGGTTTATGTTTTATTTTTTATTTATTTTCAGGTTTTACTTTTATGTTAATTATTCAGGTTTAGGTTTTTATTTAGTTTTTATTTAATTTAATTTTATGTTTATTTTAATATTATTTTATGTTTAGTTTTTATTTTATTTGGGATTTTTATTCTTAGGTTTATTGTATTTTTTTAGTTTAGTTTAGGCTTTATTTATTTTATTTTAGTTTATTTTTATTTTTTTATGTTTAGGGTAAGGTTTAAGTATTAGTTTAGGCTTTTATTTTATTTTATTTTATTTTATTTATGTTCTTTGGGTTTAGGTTTATTTATTTATTTTACTTTTAAGTTTTATTTACTTTAGGTTTAGGTTTTGTGGGTTTAGGGTCAGGGGGTTTAGGGTTAGGGTTTAGGTTGTTTAGGGTTAGGTTTAGCTTTAGGCTTGTTTAGTGTTTAGGTCAGGTTTAGGGTTTAGGTTTTGGGGTTTAAGGTCAGGGTAAGATCTAGGGTAAGATTTTAGGGGTTTGGCTCAGGTCATTTTAGGGTTTTTAGTTTTGTGATTAGGTTTAGTGTTTAGTATTTTAGGTTTGGGTTATGGTTTATGGTTTAGGTTTATGGGGTTTAGGGTAGTTTAGGGTTTAGGTTACCAGGTTTAGGATCTTTAGGTTTAGGATTTTTTAGTGTAGTTAAGGCATAAGGCTCAGTTTTTTATAGGGTTTAGGGTTTAGGATTTAGGGTTTGGGTTTAGGGTTTAAGGTTTAATTTTTTTATTTTAAAATTTGGTAAACCCATAAGTTTAGGTTTTAGTTTATTTAGTTTATTTTTATTTATTTTAGTTTATTTTATTTTATTTAGGTTTATTATTTTATTTAGTTTATTTTATTTATTTTAGGCTTAATTATTTTTGTTTATGTTTTTTATTTAATTTTCTTTTTTTAGTTTAGGTTTAGGGTTTTATTTGTTTTTTATTTTATTTTTATTTTATTTTTATGGTTTATGTTTTATTTTATATTTTTATGTTTAGGTTTTTATTTTAATTTTTTAGGTTTAGGTTTTAGGTTTTTTATTTTAGGTTTATTTTTAGGTTTTATTTTTTAGTTTAGGTTTAGGTTTATTTTTAGTTTATTTTATTTTATTTAGTTTGGGGCTCATTTATTTTAAGTTTAGGTATAGGTTTTATTTATTTAAGTTTAATTTATTTTAGGTTTAGGTTTATTTTATTTTATTTATTTTAGGTTTAGGTTTCTTTTTAGTTTAAGGTTTAGGTTTTATTTTATATTAATTTTTAAGTTAATGTTTTGGGTTTAGGTTTTTATTTAGTTTTTATTTTACTTTAGTTTTATTTTATGTTTAGTTTTCATTTTATTTTTTCTTTTTAGGTCTTTTTATTTATTATAATTTTAGGTTTTATTTTGATTTGGTTTATGTTTTTAGCCTTTTAGGGTTTACAATTTAGGGTTTTTTTTTAGGTTTTATTTTATTTTAAGTTTTTTTTTTTTAGGTTTAGGTTTATTTTAGTTTTGTTTTATTTTAGTTTAGAGTTTAGGTTTAGGTTTTATTTATTTTAGTTTAGTTTATTTTAGTTTAGGTTTAGGTTTATTTTATTTTGCTCATTTAATTTTTATTTTAAGTTTTGTTTTTAATTTTAGTTTAGGGTTTGGTTCAATTTTTTTATTTATTTTTAGGTTTTACTTTTATGTTTATTTTTAAGTTTAGATTTTTATTTAGTTTTTATTTTAGTTTATTTTATTTTTATTTTATGTTTAGTTTTTATTTTTTTTAGGTTTTTATTCTTAAGTTTTATTATTTTAGTTTTGTTTAGGTTCCATTTATTGTATTTTAGTTTATTTTATTTTTTTTATTTTAGGCTTAAGTTTAGGTTTTATTTTTTATTTTATTTTATCAAGTTTTCATTTAATTTATTTATTTTATTTTTTAGGGTTTATTTACTTTTTAAGTTTTATGGTTTAAAGTTTGTATTTTAGTTTTGAGTTTTAGGGTTTAGTGTTTATGGTTAGGTTTGGTCAGGGTTTAGGTTTAGGTTTTAGGGTTTGTGGATTAGGGTTTTGGGTTTAGGGTTTCAGTTAGGGTTTAGGGTTTAGGGTTTTTAAGGCCCAGGGTTTAGTTTTCCTGGGTATGGTTAGTTAGTGGTAGGGTTGTGGTAGGTTTAGGGCTCAGTGGTTTAGGGTCAGGTGAGTTTGGCCTGGTAGGGGTTTAGGGCCTTTAGGCTATTTTAGGTCAGTGGTTAATGTTAGGGTTATGGTTTAGGGTTTAAGGTTTAGGTTTTAGGGTTTAAAGTTTAGAGTTTAGGGTTTAAGGCTTACAATTTAGTTTTTAGGGTTTAGGTATTTAGGGTCTTTTTTTTAGGTTTAGGTTATAGGTTTAGTGGTTTAGCAATTAGGGTTTAGCCTGTGGTTTGGTAGGGTTTAGGGTTTAGGGTTTAAGGTTTAGGTCTTTTCTTTTAAAATTTTGTAAACCAGTAGGTTTAGGTTTTAGTTTATTTAGTTTATTTTAGTTTATTTTACTTTTATTTAGGTTTATTATTTTTATTTAGTTTATTTTACTCATTTTAGGTTTACTTATATTAGTTTAAGTTTTTTATTTTAGTTTATTTTTTAGGTTTATGATTTTCTTAAATTATTTTTATGGTTTGGGTTTTATTTTTTATTTTTAAGTTTAGGTTTAGGTTTTTATTTTATTTAGGTTTTATTTTTTAGTTTAGGTTTAGGTTTATTTATAGTTTATTTTATTTTTATTTATTAAAGCTTAGATTTAGTTTATTATTAGTTTAGGTTTAGATTTTTTTTATTTTACTTTAGTTTATTTTAAGTTAGGTTTAGGTTTATTTTATTTTGTTAATTTTAAGTTTAGGTTTTTTATTTAGTTTAAGGTTTAGGTTTTATTTTTTTATTTATTTTTAGGTTTTATTTTTAGACTTATATTTTAGGTTTTATTTTGTTTTATTTTATTTTATTTTATTTTACATTTATTTTCATTTTAATTTTGTTTAGGTTTTTTATTTGTTACGTTGTTAGGTATTTAGATTAGGTTTAGGTTGCCTTTTGTTCTGGTTTAGGGTTTTTAGTTTTTTAATTTATGTTAATTTTAGGTTTTATTTTTATTTAGGTTTAGGTTTATTTTAGTTTATTTTATTTAGTTTAGTTTAGGGTTTAGGTTTTGTTTATTTTTGGTTTAGGTTTAGGTTTTATTTATTTTAGTTTAGTTTGTTTCAATTGAGGTTTGGGTTTTTTGTTCATTTTATTTTTTCATTTTAGGTTTAGTTTTATTTTTTATTTAGGGTTTGGTTTTTTTATTTATTTTATGTTTTATTTTTTCTTTATTTTTTGAGTTTAGATTTTTATTTAGTTTTTATTTTATTTTATTTTAGGTTTATTTTATTTTTATTTTACTTTTAGTTTTTATTAAATTGGTTTTTTATTCTTAAGTTTATTTTATTTTTTTTGTTTAATTTAGGTTCTTATTTATTATATATATTTTTTAATTTTATTTTAGGTTTAGGTTTATGTTTCTATTTTATTTTATTTTTATTTTATTTAAGTTTAGGTTTATTTATTTATTTTATTTTAGGGTATTTTACTTTAGAGGTTTTTAGGTTTTAGGTTTTTTAGGTTTAGGGTTTAGGGTTTAGGGTTTTTTATGGTTTAGGGTCCAAGATCAGTTTAGGTCAGTTGGTTTAGGGGCCTGTGGTTTAGTTTAGTTTGTGGTGGCTCATTTAGTGATAGTGTGTGGCTCAGGATTTTAAGTTTTGGGGTTTGCCTAGGGTTTAGGGTCATGGTCAGGAGGTTAGGGTTGTGGTTAGGTTTAGTGATTTTAGGGTTTAGGATTCGTGGAGGTTTGTGGGTCCGTTTAATTTTTTTTAGGGTTTAGCGTTTAATGTTTAGGATTTAGGGTTTATGGATTAGGGTTTATGGTTTAGATTTTTTTTAAAAAAAGAAATTAGGTAAACAGGTAGGTTCGTTTTTTTGTTTATTTAGTTTATTTTTTATTTATTTTAGTTAATATTTTTTGATTTTAATTTAAGTTTATTTTTTATTTTATTTTAGTTTATTTATTTATTTTAAGTTTATTTATTTTAGTTTAGGTTTTCATTTAGTTTATTTTAGGTTTGTTTTATTTTTAGTTAAGTTTATTTTTATTTAATTTTTTTTAGCTTAGGTTTTAATTTTTTTTTTTAGGTTTAAGTTTAGGTTTTATTTTATACTTTTAGGTTTAGGTTTCAAGTTTTAAATTTAGGATTATTTTTAGGTATTATTTTTTAGTTTAGGTTTAGGTTTTTTTTTAATTTATTATATTTTATTTAGTTTAAGGCTTAGGTTAGTTTATTTTAGATTTTATTTATTTTAGTTTAGTTTATTTTAGTTTTGGTTTAGGTTTATTTTATTTTAGGTTTACATTTTTTTTAGTTTAAGGTTTAGGTTTTATTTTTTTATTTATTTTTAGGTTTATCTTTTAGGTTTTCAGTTTTATTTTATTGAATTTTAGGTTTATTTTGTTTTTATTTTTTGTTTAATTTTTGTTTTATTTAGGTTTTTTATTTTTAGGTTTATTTTACTTTTTAATTTAGTTTTGTTGTTTATTTATTTTATTTTTAATTTTATTTTTTATTTCTTTTATTTATATGTTTAGGTTTAGTTTTAGGTTTAGGTTTTAGTTTAGGTTTCTATTTTTTTATTTTTTATTTGTTTTGGTTTCAGTTTATTTATTTATTTTAGTTTAAGGTTTTATTTAGTTTAGGTTTAGGTTTTTAGGTTTTTAGGTTTTTAGGATTTAGGGTTTAGGGTTTAGGGTTTTGGGTTAGTTTTAGGGTTTAGGGTTTAGGGTTAGGGTTTTTTTAAATTTTTTTTATTATTTTATATTTTTAGGGTTTAAGGTTTAGAGTTTATGGTTTAAGGTTTAGGGTTCAGGTTTTAGTTTAGGGTTTAGCATTTTTGTTTTTTTTAATAGAGAATAAATTCATATTCAATATTTCTTCTTCTCGATTTCATTAACCAAGTAACACACAACTTTCTATGACGCGAGGGAAATAAAATTGATCACATAGTGCAAATCAAAACCCTAGATAACTTGAATGTATGTCTTGTAAAGATAGAGTTCCTAAGCAACATATCAGTTGGCCATTCGCAATTTTTTATAGTTCCCATCGAACCATCACGACCTCTTGAGTAGCAGATCCATCATCATATCCATCTGCCTCCACCACCACATGTAACCTCTCATCGCTCCTCAGCCTCCATAACCACCTTTGCTCCAACCACCCTCCATATCCACCGCACCTCGGATCCCACCACCACTGCGATAACCACCCTTCACCTTCTCCTCCACAGATCTAGATTGAGCACGGTTGATGGTGATGTTCTTATTGTCAAGGTTACCATTCTTAGGGTTTTGGTTTTAGGTTTTATTTGGGTTTTAGGGTTTTCATTTATTTTTTAATTTATTTAGTTACTTAAGGTTTAGGTTTAGGTTTTAGGATTTAGGGTTTAGGGTTTAGTGTTTGGATTTAGGGTTTAGGGTTTAGGGTTTAGGGTTTAGGGTTTTAGGGTTTAAGGTTTAGAGATAGGGTTTAGGGTTTAGGTTTAGGGTCTAGAGTTTTAGAGTTTAGGGTTTTAGATTTTAGGGTATATGTTTTGAGTTTAGGGTTAGTTTAGGGTTTCAGGTTTAGGGTTTATGGTTTTTTAGAGTTTAGGTCTTATGGTTTAGGGTTTAAGGTTTAGGGTTTTGGGTTTAGGGGTTAGGGTTTTAGGGTTTTAGGGTTTAGGGGTTAGGGTTTAAGTTTGTAGGTTTAGGGTTTAGAGTTTAGGGTCTAGGGTTAGATTTAGGGTTTAGGGTTAGGGTTTTTTTTATTATTTTATTATTTTTATTTTTAAAGTAAGTCAACTGGTAGGTTCAGGTTTATTTAGTTTATTATTAATTTTTTTTAGTTTATTTTATTATTTATTTGATTTAGGTTTATTTTTATTTATATTTACTTTAGTTTATCTTAGGTTTTTATTTTAGTTTAATTTTTAGGTTTAGGTTTAGGTTTAGGTTTATTTTTTAGTTTAGTTTTTTTTTTAATTTTATTTTTTAGGTTTAGGTTTTATTATTTATTTTAGGTTTAGGTTTAGCTTTTAATTTTATTTTTTTTAGGTTTTGGTTTTACATTTTCATTTTAGGTTTATTTTTAAGTTTTATTTTTAAGTTTATGTTTAGGCTTATTTTTAGTTTATTTTATTTTATTTAGTTTAGGTTTAAGTTTAGGTTTAGTTTATTTTAAGTTTAGGTTTAGGTTTTATTTATTTTAATTTAGTTTATTTTAGTTTAGGTTTAGGTTTATTTTATTTTTATTTTGGTTTAGGTTTTTTTTTAGTTTAAGTTTTTTATTTTAGTTTTATTTATTTTAAGTTTATTTTTAGGTTTATTATTTAGGTTTAGGTTTTTATTTAGTTTTTATTTTATTTAGGTTTTTATTTATTTTATTTTAGTTTAGTTTAGGTTATTTTATTTTATTTTTAGGTTTTATTTAGTTTAGGTTTATGTTTTTAGCTTTTTAGGGTTTAGCGTTTAGCATTTAAGGTTTAGGGGTTGGGTTTTATGATTTAGGGTGTAGGGTTTTTTTGGGGATTTAGGGTTTAGGGTTTAGGTTTTAGGGTTTACGATTTAGGGTTTAGGGTTTTAGTGTTTAGGGTTTAGGGTTTAGGGTTTAGGATTTAGCATTTAGGGTTTTAGGGTTTAGGGTTTATGGTTTAGGTTTTAGGTATAGGGTTCTAGTTTTAGTTTAAGATTTAGGGTTTTTGGTTTTTTAGTTCAGTTACGTATTGCTCTAGTGGTATTTCATCTTTTGATTTCATCAACCACAACACTAAGTATTAGACCCAAGCAACAACATAGATAAAAATTGAGCACATAGATCAAATAAAAACCTTGATAACTAGAACCATCTAAAGACATAGTTCCATAAGTAGATCGGATGTTCTTTAGTTTCTCCAATTCCCATCGAACCTCCCATCTCTTAGGATCCACCATGGTTAACCTTCATCATTCTTCACTTTGTAACCACCACTTTACCACACCTCCATATCCACACCTCCATCCCCACCACCATTACGATAATTGTTGCCGCCTTGCCTCCGCCTTGATCTAGGTCAGCTTGGGGATGTTCTCTTCATCAAGGTTCTACCATTCTTAGGGTTTAGATTTAGTTTTAGGTGTATTAGGTTTTAGGTTTATTTTTAATTTATTTAGTTACTTTAGGTTTATTTTAGGGTTTATTTTTGGGTTTAGGGTTTTGGGTTTAGGTAGGGTTTAAGGTTTAGAATTATAGTTTATACTTTTAAGGTTTAGGTTTAGGGTTTATGTTTAGGTTTTGGTTTAGGTTTAGAGTTTATAGTTTAGAGTTTGGTTTAGGGTAGTTTAGGAAGGTTTAGGGTTTTAGTTTATACTTTAGATTTAGGTTTAAGGTCATAGTTTAGGTTTAGGGTTTAGGTTTAGATTTTAGGTTTAGGGTTTAGGAGTTTAGGGTTTAGTGTTTAGTTTAGGTTTTAGTATAATTTTAGTTTAGGTTTAGGTTTAGTTTTAGGATTTGGGTTTAGTTTAGGCTGATTTAGGATTTAGGCTTCATTTAGTTTAAATTGGTTTTGTTTAAGTTTATGGTTTTATAGTTTATGGTTTAGTGGGTTTAGGGTTTAGTGTTTAAGTTAGTTAGGTTTTTTTAGGGTTTATTTAGGGTTTAAGGTTTAGGGTTAGCTTAGGGTTTAGGGTTTAGTTGACCAATTGAAGATGATTGTAAGCTTTGGCTATAATTATTTTGGATTTGGTTTTATTTAGGCCAACTTGAACCTTTAGGTCAATTTGGGCTAAGTAGGTCAATTGGGTTTAATTGGGTTCAATTGGGTCCAATCATGGCCTTGGTCAAGTTCAACAATCAATTTGGAATAAACTTGAGCCATTGGTTGCAATCAATTTGGTTTATATTTTGATTTGACCCAATTTAGTCTTTTAGGTCAATTTGGGTCAACTTGGGTCAAGAGGGCCAAGTGGGTTTGGTTTGACTTAATTGAAGGTCAAGTCATATTCAAATATTGATTTTGATTTAGTATGAATCATTGGTTTGAAGGGATTTGGTTTAGGTTACAATTTGGCTAATTTGGGTTCATATGGGTTAAGGGTGATGACCTAATTTGGGATAATTGATCAACCTAGGGTGATCAACAATCATGATGAGAGATTTTGATGGGCTTGGTTCAATCCAATTTGGGTAGGATTAGAACTTGCCTCAAATAGGTCAAAATGGTACTTTGGGTCAAGTGGATCAATTGGGTTTAGTTGGCTTTATTTTTTGATGAGTTTGATTTAGTTGAGTTTATATATGGATTTGGGATTGATATATAAATTCAATTGCAATTGGCTTGTGTTCAAATGAGTTTTGGTTCTTTTGAACATTTCAAGTCAAAAGGGTTAAGTTGGGTTTGACTTGGGTTGATTTTAGCTTGGCTTGATGATTGTAGATTTCATTTATATTTGTGAATATGATTGAAGGTATGATTGATTCATGAGAAAATCAATCAATTTGGGTTCTAGAATGAAGGAATCAGCTAAGTCCATGGAGTTGGGTCATGTGGCTTGCTTGGATTTGATTTGCTTTGATTTAGTTTTGATGATTTAAATGTATATTTCATTTAAATTTGTGAAGATGATTGAAAATATGATTGATTTATGAGAAAATCAATTGAGTTTGGCTTGATTTGGATTAAGATTCATCTAATTCCATGGGATAGGTCATATGGCTTAGGAAGGGTTTTGATTTAATTTGATTTAGTTTTGATCATTTGAATGTAGATTTGATTTATATTTAGAAAGATGATTGAAGATATAAATTGATTATGAGAAAATCAATTGATTTTGGATTGATTTGGATTAAGATTTGGCTAAGTCCATGGGATAGGTCATATGGCTTAGGAAGGGTTTCAAGTTTGAATTTGATCATGGGCTTCAATCATTTTTGTTTTGGAATTTGGGTTTGGATTTGGATTTGGATTTGAATTTGATGTTTGAATTGAACTTGAGGTTTGGTTCGAGAAGGTGAACATGTATTGGATTTCGGATGTAGGGTAGGTGGATTATCCTAATCCCAAAGGCAAAACCTAATCCTATGGTTAACCCTTCTAAGTCTTTAGGCTTAGGTTAAGTGTTTACCTAATTGTTAGAAGTTTCTTATGACTAGGGAAGTATTAGTGTCTATGATACTTCTAATTCTAAGATGGGAAGGTTGAATCCGCACTCCAAAAGTGAGGTCAATACACCTTAGGCTCCATAGTGTTGCCCGTGGAGATAGATGATTGGAAGATTGAAGCCAAGTTTCATAATATAGACTTAGATACAACTTTCAATGCTTTTCTTGGGAGACCATGGATACATAAGAACAACATAGTTGCATCCTCTTTACATCAGTGTATGAAGTTTGTGAGAGGTGGGATCATCTAGTGTGTCAAAGGAGATCTCAAGCCATTTACTGTTCATGAGGTCGGCATATATGAGGATGCGGCTTACTACCTCCCTCAAATTCAACAAGTCAATTCTCACGAACTTGGCCAAAGTTTAAAAATAAAAAATAAAAAAGAAAAGAAAAAGAAAAAGAAAAGGAAATGAAAAGAGAAAATGAAAAAAAAAATAAAAGGGAGTGGAAATAGGCTTGGAGGAGGAATTGGAGAATGACATTAGATTCCACCTATAGTTCGTTACTCCATTCAAACATATTGGTAGGATGACCTGACCTCTACCAAGCAGAGGAAGAGGCCAGTTGAGAGGCTATCCCAGTGGTGGAAAACCTCTTTATTGGTTACCCAATAGAAGATATGTCCTAGCTACTAGGAGTACACCTGCTATCCACATAGACTTAGAATCTAGTTCATAGGATGAGTCTTATATGGTTAGCACATCATCCAACTCTTCTCAGCATTAGATATTCTTGGAGGTGAGACTTGAGCAGATAGCGATGAAGATCGGGCTCTAAAGCAAATCATAAGTGTATTCATGTCAATATGTGAAATAGTTAGGCATCAGTTGGGAACCTTAGCTCTAACCCAACTTATCTCTCAAAAGTTGAGGGTTTGGTAGTTAAGGAAGCCCCTAAGTCATCCACTGTGAAGACTTGAGGTTCTTTCTAGAGCATCATCCTCAAGTCAAGAAGTTGATGTAGAACTTGAGGATGATTCATATAAAGATTTAATAGAATTATCTTTGGATTGGTACTTGCCTTGTGTTCATAATTTAGCAGAGAAAGGGTTAATCCCACATACTTTGTCAATGCACAGGTAAGACTACTTCAAAAGAATATGGAAGAATAAGTGCAAAAGCTCTCATTCAAGACCAGGACTAAGATTCAAGCATGGGTCCAGTCGATGATGACGATTACTGCTTAGTCATCACCAATCATTTGGAATGTGATAGGTTCTTTCCCAATCACATTTACTCATATGAGGAGTTGTGCTTAGAAACTTCAGATGATCCAGATGATTTTGAAGTCAAAGATGCACCACTAGAGTAGAAAAGATCAAGTCAACCACTGATGAGCTCAAGGAAATCAAATTAGGCGAAAAAAATCCACACGACATACATCAATTCTTTGTTGAATGAAATTGAAATGACTTAGTTAGGCTATTGACTAACTTTAAGGACTTTGCATGGAGTTATGAAGAGATGCACGGATTGGCTCACGGCGTAGTGGTCGATAAACTAGCAATACAGCCTACTGCAAACCCTATCAAGTAAGCTCCTAGATGCATGCGATTAGACATAGAACGAGGTCATTTGATGTCAAGAAATTGATGATCGCCTTCATCCAAGAAGAAAAATACCCACGGTTAGCCACCATTGTCCTAATTAAGAAAAGAATGGTTAAATTCACATATGCGATTTTAGGGATTTAAATAAGGCATATCCAAAAGATGAATTTTTTACTAATTTTTTGGAGCTTATGGTGGACATTGTTTCATCTCATGCAGTCTTCTCTTTCATGAATGGCTCATCTGGATATAACCAAATAGAGATGAAGATGGAAGAAACATTGCTTTTAGAACCCCGATCAAAATCTATTGCTATAAGGTCATGCCTTTCAGCCTTAAAAATGTCGGTGCTACATACTAGCGAGCTATGACTTGAATCTTCAACGAACTCATTCATCATCAAGTTGAGTGCTTTGTCAATGATCTTGTGGTCAAAAGTAGAGAAAAGGAAAACCATCTCTTTGACTTGAGAGTAGTTTTTAAATAGTTAAGACAATTTAACCTCAAAATGAACCCCCTGAAGTGTGCATTTGAGTAGCTTCATAGAAATTCCTTGGGTTTGTTGTCCGACATTATGGAATTAAAATTAATCCAGAGATGATCAAGGCGATATTAGAAATGCAGCCCCCTAAAAGTTTAACTCAACTCAGATTACTCCAAAGGATGTTTGCATATCTAAGAAGCTTTATATCCAACCTATTGGGAAGATGTCAGCCATTCTCAGCACTTGTCAAAAAGGATGCCAAGTTTAAGTAGGATGACAAGTGTGAGCATGCCTTTGAAGACATCAAGCATTACCTGATGATGTCAATGATTCTAGCAGACCCTATCTCGAACAAGTTGCTTATACTTTACACTATTGCATTAGATAACTCCTTAGGTGCTTTGTTGGCCCAAGCTAATGGCGAAGGGAAGGAAAATGCACTCTACTACCGTCACCTAATCCCAAGGCTAATTATCCACCCATTAAGAAGCATTGCTTAGCTTTAATATTTGCATCTCACAAAATACAACACTACGCACTTCCTCATAAGGTGAATTTAATCTTTAGGATCAAACCACTAGAGTATCTCATGATACAGTCGACATGATCTTGACAGTTGGCACGACGGTCCATGATCCTCTCATAGTTTGACATTACCTTCATATCCCTCTATATGGTGAAAGGACATGCGCTGAGTAGATTTCTTAGACACCCACTTCTCGACTCTCCCTAGTGATGATCTTTCTGATAAACAAATCATGAACTTAGGGGATACTAGCATTCACCATTGGGACATGTACTTTGATGGTGCACCTTCCTCTCAAAGAGGACAAGAACCATAATCTACAATTCCAGGAAAGGCAGGGGTAGGAATAGGTCTCTTAACTCTAGACCAAGATGTGATGAGATTCTCATATCATTTGTCAATTCTTTGCACCAACAATGAAGCCAAATATGAGGATCTAATCATTGGTCTAAAGTTAGCCATTACTCTAAGCATCCATAACATCAATAGCTTCATGGATTCTCAGCTAGTTGTCAACCAATTATTTAGGTCCTATAAGATTATAAAGCCCAAGTTCTATCACTACCACAAGTACACTATAGAATTGTTTGCCCAAATCCTAGAGGTTACCATTTATGAGATTCCTCGAGGAGAAAATATTGTACGTATGCTTTAGCCAAGCCTGCCAAGGAGTTGGCATGTCAGAAGGATGAGTACATTTCAATAAAGGTCCAAAATAGACAAGTCTTATCCTTTAATGATATTGAACTCCTCAAAAAGGACTCTCTTAAAGGGGAGGTTTCCATTGTCAAGAAGGATAAGGAGTTATATTGGAGGCAATCATTTATGGATTATCTAAATAAAGGCAAACTACCTCAAGAGAAGTCCCAAGCCTATCATATGAAGTAGAGAGAACTTTCTTACACTCTTGTGGATGGTGTCTTATATAGACGGTCTTTCGATCATATGTGGTTATGTTATTTAGACAAGCACGAATCCCGTAAGATCATGAGACTAGGATACCACTAGTCGTCGATGATCAAAGATTGCATGGATACAACTAAGCAATACCACCAATGTCAAATACACGGTGTGGTCCTACACCAACCACCTAACATTCTACATCTTACATTAGCCTCATGGCCATTCGAGTGTTGGGGTTATCGACATAGTGGATCCGATTGATCCTCCTTCTTCTAAGGATCATCGATTCATCTTAGCTATTATTGTCTACTTTTCCAAATGGGCAAATGTGATTCTACCCAGAGAGGTCACAACTTAGCATGTGCTCATGGTTTTTAGAAACCATATCGTATATAGGTTCAGAGTGCCTCGATGAATTATATCTCTTAATGGTTCTGCATTCAAGAGCACTTAGATCAACAACTTTGCCCAAAGACATAGCATAGATCGGAGATATTCTACCATCAACTAGAGAAAAACATAGCGATCCATCAACAAAACTTTCATCCACATACTAAAGAAGACACTCGACACAACAAGCGATAGCAAGAGAAGTTAGTTGAAGCCTACACTCCACATATAGAACTCCAACTTAGTCTACTCCTTTCTCTTTAGTGTATGGGTCTGAGGCCACTCTATCATTAGAAGTTCAACTCCCATCAGTAAGGATAGATGTGGGTAGTAAGATCCCAATAGAGCAGAATGCAAAGTTACAGTTAGGAGAGCTCGAAGGTTTGGATGAGAGATGCTTGAGGGCATACCAAAATGTCGAGTTGTACAAAGCTATAATGATTCAAGCTCACAATAAGTTGGTCCATCCTAGAGCTTTTCAAGCCTTATTTTAGTTCTGAGAAGACCGATTGTTTCCCGTTCTAAGATGGGAGGCAAGTTTGAACCCACTTAAGGCCCTTTTACCATAGAAAAGGCCTACCAATGAAGATTTTACTTATTAATCATAAGGAGTGCCCAACCTAATCAACATACTAATAAAATATTATAAATCATGTTTGAAAATAATTATAATCAATAAAAATTATATTTTGAATTCAATCTCTTCCATGTTGAAAGTATTCTTGTTTGCCAATCCGCCATGATGTGTTTAGGGTAGGTGTAAAGAACCCAAGTGGCGTCCTTTCCTTCATCGACACAAAACAAACACAAACTACCCAAACATATAAAACAAACACTTATCTTTTATCTCGGGCTACTCTGAGTTGAGATACCATCCCCAGTGGCACTCACTCAAGCTCTAGGTCGGGCTGACGTGCTACCCTGCTAGTGTGTTAGCCTAGTGGTCTTCTTGCTTTGGAAGATGTAAGTATGCTACACTTTCCTTACTTGGCCACTACAAACCGATGAGTGCCTTGTTAGGTTTGTAGGCCTTACTATGTGGCCGGTAAGCTGCCTCATGTTGGCTTCATTTTAAGAGGATGTGAGTCTGTTACGCTTTCTTCTTGGATTAGCCTTTGTGCACTAATTGGGTCGAGTATATTTCAGGTTTAGGATAAGTCCTCTAGTGACTCCTTCCCTCTTGATTGCTTCAAGTCAGAGTCCTATCCTTCCTCAGGCTCCCCACATAGTAGTCACTCTAGGTCAGATAGCATCTGTCCCATGGATGACAGACTATTTTGATGATCAGTTCTCCTCAAAAAGTTGTAAGCCTACACGCTTTCTTTCTAGATTGATCATGGCACACCGACAAGCACCTTAGGTTGGTTGGTTGCTATGTTGCACCATTCATCTTGATGGATACACCTTAGGTTGGTTTGTTCTACCTTAGGATACACCACTCATGGTAGATGTAAGTCCTATGCTTTCTCCTTGGGGCCATCACTATAGTGTTTCTTTTCTAGGTCTTAGGATAATGCCCGTAGTAGCACCTCCCCTATGGGCACTATATTTGGAACACATCCTTTGCGACCCCATTTAGACACTACCAAGGTCAGATTGGATAGTTCCCCTTTCCTAGTAACTACCCCTGTGGCTGGAGAATCTATCTTGTGGATGTCCAGATTCTCCCTTGGTCTAGTAAATCTAAGATAGGTCAAGGTTGACATAGCCCCTTCTCAGTGTGGTCCCTCACACACCAACAGGGTTCATGCAAACATATAAACAAAATATATATTCACTTATGGATTAGGAGGACACCCTAGTGGTACCATTTACCAAGCAGGTATCCTATATATAGTGCAATGTTAGCAAAACTCCATATAGGAATCGCCTGACTACTCTTGAGTTGGTATAAGTTTCTAGTGGCATTCACTAAGTAGTCGCCACTAAGTCGGGTTCAATTTATTATGCTACCAATAGGTCACCCCAGCAGTTATTCCCTGCTTTAGAAGATGTAAGTCTATTGTGCCTTCTTCCTAGCACAATCATTACACATTGAAAGACAACCTCTTAGGTTGGCTAGCATTACCCCATGGCCAGTAGACTATCCCTTTGGATTTGTAAATCTGAGATAGGACAAGTCTGATATAGCGCCTTCTCAGTGGGTCCAACACACGCCGACAATGTCTATAAATTAAATCTTTCAAATTTGGCTGAGCTCACATCCCCAACAAATTTTCCCTCAAGTTGAAATCAAACTAAACCAAACAAACCATATAAAATCACATGAAATTAAGATAAAATAAATCTTGACTACTTTTGAGTTGACATAAGTCCTCTGTGGCATTCACTCAATAGTTGCCATAGGTTAGGCTTGATTTGTTGTTCATCCAACAGGTCACCCCACCAGTTATTGCTCACTTTGGAAGATTAAGTCAGCTACGCCTTCATGCTAGCATAGATGTTGCACAACAAAAGGCAAACCCTTAGGTTGGCTAGATCTACCCATAGTGGTAGACTACCATTTGGATTTGTAAACCCGAGGTAGGTAGGTGATATATCCCATTCTCGGGTCCATCACAAAGGGTCCATACATTAACTCAGATTAAATTAAACCCAATCTAATTTTCCTAGTGGTGTTAAATCATACCCTTCTCCCTAGTGGAGCACAAAATCATATATAAATAAGTCAAGAAAATAAGTCAAATTCAAAACCAACCTCCCTATTAGAGCCAAAATAAACCAACTCCTTTAGTAGAGTCTAAATTAAAGAAATCCAACCAAACTCTTATCCCCAGTGGATACATCCCCAAATAAATCTATGAAATCAAACTCAAATCCCAATCCCAGATAGCCAACCGCTTCTAGTGGAAGTTTCATACTTGATCCCATGCGACTCAAGCCCATATCTCTAGTAGATATGCCTCCACATAAAAAAAAAAAATTAAACTAAAGTCGATGATCTTAATCCCATGGATTATAGATTCTTATCCCAGGATCTTCTTTTCACAAATCATATAATCAAGTCAACTTCAAACCTTATCCCAGAGATTTTCTTCTTCTATTCCCTCAACATAGACCCTCACATGTCATGTCTAGCATGTGTGATCCCATAGGGATCTCCCCATGCCCTTGACATGGAATTCTCATCAAATCTTATTTCTTCTCTTATGCACACTTTTAATACTTCAACCAAAAGCCTAACAATGTATTCGTTCAAATTACATCATCTTAACATTGTAATCAGCATTTTATGATTTGTGATGGTGCAAGCTCAAACAAACAATACAATATCAAGCTAAACAAATTATAGTGTCAATTAACACACTATATTAGTGATACATCCCCAAACAAATCTATGAAATTAAACTCAATTCCTCCCCAATAGATACAACCGCTTTGTGGAAGGTTCATTTACCCATTCCCTCAACTCAAGCCATATCTAGCAGATATGCCTCCACAAAAATTAAAACAAAACAAATTAAATTCTATTTAATCTTAATCCCTAGTGGATTATTGATTCTTATCCTCAACAGATCTTCTTTCCACAAATCTTATAATCAAATCAACTTCAAACCTTATCCCCAGGAGATTTTCTTCTTCTATTCCCTTAACATAGACCCCTTAAAATGTCATGTCCGGTCATGTGTGATCCCCAAGGATCTCTCCATGTCTTTGACATGGAATTCTCATCAATTCTTAATTCTTCTCTTATGCACACTTTTAATACTTCAACCAAAAGCCTAACAATTTATTCAATCAAATTACATCATCCAAACATGGTAATCAGCATTTTATGAATTGTGATGGTGCAAGCTCAAACTAACTATACAATATCATGCTAAACATATTATATTATGAATTAACACACTATGTTATATTATAATATATGATGTTTTATTATAATTTGCTATAATATAATATAGTGTATAATATTACACCTCATTAGAATCACTCAAAAATAACAAATAACAAAACTTTCTCAAAATATGAATAATGTTCATTTTGGATGTAAAATTATTATTTTTCTATTAGAAATGCTACAAAATAGCTTAATTTTGGTATTGCTTGGTGTGCCATGAATTTGGCCAAATTCTTCCATATGAACCTTTAAATTAACATTTTGTGAGCTTTGACCCAATGTATTATAACAAAAGTAAAACATACTAAAATGTACAATAACATTTAGTAACACACCACCACATTCATATATTTGTGAGGTTATATTGTTATTTTCATTATATTTTAATATGCTTCCATATAATATAATATCTTACATTACACCTTAAAATGAATCACTTTAAGCAAAAAATTTATCAAATTTGGTTGAAAAATGAACATTTATTTTGGATTCAAAATTCCATACTTTTGATTAAATAACACACCATAGCACACCCACAATGCTGTTCACTAATTCTTACCTTTAATTTGGCCAAATTCCATCATCACAGCTTATAAATCAATATTTTAATGAATTATACCAGTACAAACTCGACTACATCATACTATAGCAAACTAAAATATGCTAAACAACAAGTAGTAATACATAATGGTATGCTATAATGCATGATGCTACACTATGTTATGGCATCCTATGTTATAATACAATATAACATATTATATTATATTATATTTCATATCACATCACAAGGTATTGCTTAAGATGAAAAATAATAAAATTAGTCTAAAGAATAAAAAAATTATATATTTTAGTCTTATCACTTACATATTTTAAATTGAAACCATATTATAATGCCATGCTCTACCTATTATGAATTTGGCCAAATTCCACCATTTTAAAGTCTAAATTAACATTTTATAAATAATTCTAGTGTATGCTCAAGCATGATTGTAAAATACTAAAAGAATTTAAAATGCGTAGAACAATATATTATGATATATGATGCTATACTATGCTACAACATATAATATTTATTTTGAACATAAAATCTTACTTTTCAGACTACAAGTGGTGTATCACACCTTTGGTACTACAACCTAATTCCCACTTCAAGTTTATCAAATTTTATCGTCTGATTTATTAAATCAATAATTTTATGATTTATATTGATATAGACTATAGGGCACAATTCCATAATATACTAAAACATTTCAAAACATCTTATAACATCCAAAAACACATCACTACATGCTCAAATATATGACATTATGCTATAATATACAATATTATAATATGATTTAGGTTTAGAGTTTAGGTATTCAAATCTCTAATTGTCAAGAAAAGTCTCTTAAAGACATTTTCTTTAGCTACCATAACTATGTTAAGATTAGTTTCTTTAGATATACCCTAATGACATCTTTATTCAAGGTTTAGGGTTTAAGGTTAGTTTAGGGTCTAGGGTTTAGAGTTAATTTAGGGTTTAGGTCAATGGTTTAAGGTTTGGGGTTAAGGTTTAGTTTAGGGTTTAGGTTTTAGGGTTTTAGGTTTTATAATAGGTTAGGGTTTAAGGTTTGGGTTTAGGGTTTTAGGTTTAGATTTGGGTTTAGGGTTTGGTTTAGGGTTTAGGGTTTAGGGTTTAAGTTTTAGTGTTTAGGGTTTAGGGTTTTTAGGTTTTCTGGTTTAAGGTTTAGTGTTTAGACTATAGGGTCTTGGTTTTAAGTTTAGGGTTTAAGTTTTAGTTTAGGATTTTGGGGTTAGGGTTTAAGGTTATTTTTAACACAAAATAAATTCAGATTCAACATTTCTTCTTTTTGATTTCATCAACCAAGTAGCACCCAAGTATTCTATGAGATGAGCAACAACATAGATAAAAAATGAGCCCCCATAGAGTAGATCATCTCTAGTTTCCATCAGAACCACCACCGCCTCTCGAGTAGCGGGATCCGCCATCATATCCATGATCTCTGCCTCTGCCACCACCACAGCTGTAACCTCCGTCACTCCTCTTGCCTCCATAACCACCATTACTCCGACCACCACCTCTATATCCACCAACACCTCGAGATCCCCACCACTAAATCGCCGTTTGCCTCCAGCAGACTAAGCCTAGTTAATATGATGTTCCTTCCATCAAGTTCTACCCATACTTAGGGTTTATGGATAGTTTAGGGTTTAGTGTTTGGTTTGGGGTTAAGGTTTAAGGTTGTAGGTTTTAGAGTTTAGGGTTTAGCATCAATTTAGGGTTTAAGATTTTAGGATTTTGAGTTTAAGTTTAGGGCTTATGGTTTAAGGTTTAGGTTTAGGTTTAGGGTTGGGTATAGGGTTTAGGTGGGTTGTAGTTTTGGGTGCAAGTTTAGGGTCAGGTTCAGTTGTTAGTGTTTAAGGTTTTAGGTTTAGTTTAGGATTTAGGGTTTATATTTAAGTTTATTTAGTTTATTTATTTTTGAGTTCATTTGAGTTTATTTATTTTATTTATATTTAGGTTTATTTTATTTACATAGTTTAGTTTATTTATTTTAGAATTTATATTTAGGTTTTATTTTAGTTTTTATTTATGTTTATTTGAGTTTTATTTTATTATTTAGTTTATTAGGGTAGGGTAGAGTTTAGGTTAGGATCAGGGTTTAGAGTTTGTGGATGGTAGGTTAGGTAGTGGGGTTAGTTTGGAGGGTTTAAGGTTTAGAAGGTGGGTTTATGGTTTAGGTCATTTGGGATTAGAGTTTGGGTTTAGGTTTAGTCTAGGGTTTAGATTTGTTTAGTTTTTAGGGTTTTTTAATAAAGAAAATTAAGTAAAGCATTAGGTTTAGGTCTTTTTAGTTTATATAGTTTATTTTTTATTTATTTTAGTTTATTTTATTTTTATTTTATTTAGTTTACTTTTATTTTATTTAGTTGTTTATTTATTTTATATTATATTTTAGGTTTAGGTTTATGTTTTTTTCTTTTAGGTTTATTTTTTTATTTTAATTCATTTGGTTTAGTTTTATTTTTTTTTATTTTAGATTTAGGTTTAAGTTTTTATTTTAAATTTTAAGGTTTAGTTTTAGGTTTTATTTTTTTTAGGTTTATTTTAGGTTTTATTTTTTGTTTATGTTTGGATTTTTTTTAATTTATTTTATTTTATCTTGTTTAGGATTTAAGTTTAGTTCATTTTAGGTTTAGGTTTAGTTTTTATTAATTTTAGTTTAGTTTATTTTAGTTCAGGTTTAGATTTGTTTTTTATTTTGTTTATTTTAGGTTTTTTTTTTGGTTTAGGTTTAGTTTTATTTTTTATATATTTTTTGATTTATTTTTTAGGTTTAAGTTTTATTTTATTTTTATTTTATTTTATTATTGGTTTATTTTATTTTTATTTTACGTTTAATTTTAAATTTATTTAGGTTTCTTATTTTTAGGTTTATTTTATTTTTTAATTTATTTTAGGTTTTTCTTTATTTTATTATTGTTTAGTTTTTATTTTTTATTTTATTTTAGGTTGAGGTTTAGGTTTAGTTTAGGTTTTATTTTTATTTTAAAGTTCAAGACTTTATTTATTTATTTTGAGGTATTATTTAGTTTAGGTTTAGGTTTTAGGTTTTAGGTTTAGGGTTTAATTTAGGGTTTAGGGTTTAGTTTATGGTTTAAGTGAAGGGTGATTTAGGGTTGTAGGTTTTAAGGTCAGTTTGGGTTTAGGGTTTAGGGTTGGGTTTAGTTAGGGTTTAGGTTTAGGGCAGGGTTTAGGGTTTAGGGTTTAGAGTTTAGGGTTTAGGGTTGTATTTTATTTTATTTTTTTTATATTTTATTTTTTTAAAATTATGGAAACCATTAGTTTTAGTTTATTTTATTTTTATTTTTATTTTATTTATTTTTATTATTTCTTTATTATTATTTAGGTTTACTTTTATTTTATTTAGTTTATTTTATTTATTTATTTATTTTTTTGTTTATTTTTTTTTAGGTTTAGGTTTAGGTTTATTATAGTTTAGTTTTATTTTATTTTATATTTAGGTTTAGGTTTAATTTTTTTATTTCTAGGTTTATGTTTAGGTTATTATCTTATTTTTTTAGGTTTAGGTTTGAGATTTTATTTTAGGTTTATTTTGGGTATTATTTTAGTTTATGTTTATGTTTAGTTTATTTTAGGGTTTAGTTTATTTTATGTTAGTTTAGTTTATTTTAGTTTAGGTTTATTTATTTTTTATTTTAGGTTTAGTTTTTTATTTAATTTAAGGTTTTGGTTTTATTTTCATTTATTTTAGGTTTATTTTAGGTTTAGGTTCTTATTTAGTTTTTTTATTTTATTTTATTTTGGGTTATTTTATTTTATTTTTGGTTTAGTTTTTATTTTATTTAAGTTTTATATATATTTAGTTTAGTTTAGGTTTTATTTATTTTATTTTATTTTAATTTTTATTCTTTATTTTATTTTCTTTTAGGTTTAGGTTAGGATTAGGTTTAGGTTTAGGTTTTATTTTATTTTGGTTTATGTTTTTTATTTATTTTAAGGTTTTATTTAGTTTAGGTTTAGGTTTTATTTTTAGGTTTAGGTTTGTGGGTTTAGGGTTGAGGTTTAGGTTTAGGTTTTGGTTTAGGGTTTAGGATTTAGGGTTTAGGATTTATGATTTAGGTTTTATGGGTTAGGGTTTAGGGTTTTTAGGGTTTAGGGTTTTGAGTTTAGAATTTTTTAGGGTTTTTAGTTTTTTTATTAGAGAATAAATTCAGATTCAATATTTATTCTTTTCTATTTCTTCAACCAAGTAACACACCAAATTTACAAAGACCATTAGATAAAAAATGGTCACATATAAAATCAAAACCCTAAATAACTAGAATCTCTACAAAGAGTTTCAAAAGGTGGATGCATTCTTCGCTTTAGTTCCCATCAACTGCCTCCTCGGTAGTGGGATCCACCATCATATCCTGATCTCTTCCTTCACCACACAACTCTAACCTCCGCCGCTTTCATGGCCATTACTTTGACCACCACCTCCATATTCACTAGCACCTATCCCTCCCCCACTATGATAACTACTGCCTCCGCCTTTTCCTCCAACGTTAGATCTAGAGTGAGCCTGGTTGATGGTGATGTTCCTATCGTCAAGGTTATTCCCATTCTTAGGGTTAAGGTTTCAGTTTTCATTTAATAAGTTTTAGGGTTTAAGTTTATTTTTTAATTTATTTAGTTATTTTAGGTATAGGTTTAGGGTTTGGGGTTTAGGGTTTAGGGTTTAGGGTTTAAGGTTAGGATTTAGGGTTTAGGGTTTTAGGGTCTATGCTTTTAGGGTTTAGGGTTAACGATTAGGGTTTAGGGTTTAGGTTGTGATTTATGGTTTCTGAGTTTTGAATTTAGGGTTTAGGGTTATAGGTTTAGGTTTAGCATTTATTTAGAGTTTAGGATTTAGGGTATAGGTTTTAAAAAAAAATTAAGTAAACTAGTAGGTTTAGGTTTATTTAGTTTAGGGTTTAGGGTTTTCTAGGGTTTAAGGTTTATGGTTTGTTAGGGTTTATTAAGGTTTAGTAGATCGAATTGGCTTCTTCAGCCCAGCCAGTAACCACTGCCTCTTAGTAGCAGGATCCACCATCATTTCCCGATCTCTCCTCACCACCACACCAACCACTGCCGCTCCATACCACTTTACCACGACCACCACCTCCAGATACCCCTCCACCACTGTGATAATAGCTGCCACCACCTTCTCCTGCACCGCTAGATATAAACTGAGCTTAGTTGATGATGATGTTCCTCCATTAAGGCTCCGCCCATTCTTAGGGTTTAGGTTTATGTTTAAGTTTATTAGGTTTTATTTTTCAATTTATTTAGTTACTTTAGGTTTAGGTTTGGGGTTTAGTGTTTAGGGTTTTAGGGTTTGGGTTTAGGTTTGGATTTTCATAGTGTAGGTTTAGGGTTTAGAGTTGGGCATACTGGGTTTAGGGAAGGATTGTGATTTAGGTTTTGGGAAAGCATTTAAGATTTAGGTTTAGGGAGTGGTTTGGGTTGTAGGTTTAGAGTAGTTTAGGGTTTAGTGGTTTAGGTTTAGTTTTGTGGGTAGGTTTAAGGATTTAGGCATCTTAATTAAGCAAACCCGATAGATTTAGTTTATTTAGTTCATTTTAGTTTAGGGTTTAGGGTTTTAGGGTTTGGTTTAGGCAATATGGTCCAGGGTTTAAGGTACATTTTAGGATTTCTAGAAGGTTTTATTTTAGGTTTAGTTTTACTTTATTTAGGTTTCTTATTTTTAATTTAGTTTAGGTTTTATTTTATTTTAGTTTAGTTTTATTTTCATTTTATTATCTTTTAGGTTTAGGTTTAGGTTTAGGTTTTAGATTAGGTTTTTATTTTATTTTATTTATTTATTTTATTTTGGTTTAGATTTTATTTATTTATTTTATTTTTAGGTTTTATTTTATTTATGTTTAGGTTTTAACTTTTAGGGTTGAGGGTTTTGGGTTAGTTGAGGGTTTCAGGTTTAGGGTTTAGGATTTTGGGTTTTAAGTCCAGGTTTTAGGGTGTAGAGGGTTTAGGATTTAGAGTTTAGGGTTTAGGATTTAGGCTTTGGGGTTTTTTGGGATTTTTTAGGGTTTAGGGTTTAGTGTGTGTTTAGGTTTAGGGTTTATATTTTAATTTAGGGTTTAGGGTTTAGGGGTTTTTTTTTAACAGAGAACAAATTCAGATTCAACATTTATTCTTTTCAATTTCTTTAACCAAGTAACACAACAAAATTTCTAAGACAAGCGACAACATATAAAAAAAATGAGCATGCATAGAGCAAATCAAAACCCTAGATAATTAGAACCATCTCTACTATAAAGACACAGTTTTATAAGCAACAGATCGGATCGGCCATTCTTTAGTTTCTCCATTTCCCATCAGAACCACTCCAACCTCTTGAGTAGTTGGATCCACCATAATATCCATGATCTCCCCCTCCACCACCACCATAGCTGTAACCTTTGTCACTTTAATAACCATCACTGCTCTGACCACCACCTCCATATCCACCAGCACCTCCGCCCTCCACCACTCACGATAACCACCTCCTCGCTCTCACCTCTAGATCTGATCATCTTGGTTGACATGACATTCACGCCATCAAGGTTATGCCCAATCTTAGGGTTTCAATTTAGGTTTAAGTTTACTAGGTTTTAGGGTTTAGGTTTATTTTTTAATTTATTTTTACTTTACATTTAGGTTTGGGGAGGGTGGGTTTAGGGTTAAGGTTTAGGGTTTAAGATAGTAATGCTTTAGGGTTGGATTTTTAGGGTTTATGGTTTAGTTTAGGGTTTAGGATTTAAGGATTTTAATTGTTTAGGATATAGGGTTTAGGGTTTAGAGTTATAGGTTTAAGATAGTATGTTTAAGGTTTAGGGTTTAGGGTTTAGGTTTATGTATTTAGGTTATTCTTTTAAAATTAAGTAAACTAGTAGGTTTAGTTTATTTAGTTTAGGGTTTTGGGTTTTAAGGGTTTAGGGTTTTTAGGTTTAGTGTTGTCAATTTAGGGTTTAGGATTTCAATTTTATGGTGTAGGTTTAGTTTAGTGTTTTAAAGATTAGTGTTTATGGTTTGGGGTTTTAGTGGTTTAGTTTAGTTTAGGATTTTTTAGGTTTAGTGTCTGTTTAGGTTTTAGGTCTAGTGTTCACGTTTTAGTTTAGGATTTAGGTTTTGGCTTTTTTTTAATAGGGAACAAATTCATATTCAACATTTATTCCTTTCAATTTCATCAACCAAGTAACACACCATGTTTTCTAAGACACAAGTGACGACATAGATAAAAAATGAGCATGCATAGAGTAAATCGAAAACCCTAAATAAAGAGAATCGTCTCTACTGGAAAGACACATTTATGCAGAGATCGATCGGTCATTCTTCAGTTTCTCTAGTTCCCATCAGAACCACTCCAGCCACTCGAGTAATGGGATCCACCATCATATCTTTGACCTCTCCCTCTGCCACCACCGTGATTATAACCTCTGTCACTTCCATAACCACCACTACTCCGAGCACCACCTCCATATCCACCAACACCTCTAGATCCCCATCCACCACTGCGATCATCGCTACCTCAGCCTTCACCCCACCTCCATCTAAGAGTTATGCCCATTTTAAAGTTTAGGTTTATTAGGTTTTACAGGGTTTAGGATTATTTTAATTTATTTAGTTACTTTAGGTTTAGGTTTAGGGTTTGGGGTTTAGGGTTTAAGGTTTAGGGTTAGGGTTTAGGGTTTAGCATTTAGGGTTCACGGTGTAGGGTTTAGGGTTTAAGGTTTTAGGGACTATGCTTTTAAGGTTTAGGGATAAGGATTAAGGTTTAAGGTTTAAGGTCTAGGGTTTAGGGTTTTTTAGGGGATAGGATTTAGGGTTTATGGATTAAGGTTGTAGGTTTAGGGTTGTAGGTTTAGGGTTTAGGATTAATTTTAGGATTTAGGGATTTTTTTAAATTAAGTAAACCAATATGTTTAGGTTTATTTACTTTATTTACTTAAGGTTTTAGTTTTTTTAGGGTTTAGGGTTGTCAGTTTAGGGTTTAGGGTTTAGGATTTAAGGTTTAGGTGGTTTTTTTTAATTAAGTAAACTGGTAGGTCTATGTTTATTTAGTTTATTTTATTTATTTTTTATTTATTTTAGTTTTTTTTATTTTTTATTTTTATTTAGGTTTATTATTTATTTTTATTTAGTTTAGTTTATTTATTTTTAAGTTTATTTATTTTAGTTTAGGTTTATTATTTTAGTTTATTATTTTTAGGTTTAGGTTTATGTTTAGGTTTAGTTTTTAGTTGAGCTTTATTTTTATTTTATTTCTTAGGTTTAGTTTTATTTTTTATTTTTAGGTTTAGGTTTAGGTTTTTCTTTTATTTTTTTAGGTTTAGTTTTTAGGCTTTTATTTAGGTTTATTTTTAGGTTTTATTTTTGAGTTTTGGTTTAGGTTTATTTTTAGTTTATTTTATTTTATTTAGTTTAGTTTAAGTTTAGGTTTTATTTATTTTAGTTTTGTTTATTTTAGTTTAGGTTTAGGTTTATTTATTTTGTTTATTTTTTTATTTTAGGTTTAGTTTTTTTTAGTTGAGGGTTTAAGTTTTATTTTTTATTTATTTTTAGGTTTATTTTTTAGGTTTTATTTTTTATTTCATTTTTATTTTTGGTTTATTTTAGGTTTATTTTATTTTTTTATTTTATGTTTTGTTTTTATTTTATTTAAGTTTTTTACTCTTAGGTTTATTTTATTTTTAAGTTTTATTTAGGTTTTTTTATTTTATTTTAATTTATTTTTACTTTTAGATTTAGGTTTTAGTTTATACTTTTATTATATTTTAGACTCGAATCTTCGACGAACTCATTCATCAAGTCGAGTGCTATATCGTTGAACTCGTGTCAAAAGTAGAGAAAAGGAAGGTCATCTCTTTGACTTGAGAGTATTTTTCGAACAGTTAAGACAATTTAACCTTAAAATGAACCCCCTAAAGTGTGCATTCAAAGTATCTTCAGGAAAATTCCTTGGGTTTGCTGTCTCACACTAGGGAATCAAATCGATCCTGAGAAAATCAAGGCGATATTAGAAATGTCACCCCTTAAAAGTTTAACTCAACTCAGATCATTCCAAGGGTGGTTGGCATATCTAAGACACTTTATATCCAACCTATTAGGAAGATGTTAGCAATTCCCAGCACATGTCAAAAAGGATGCCAAGTTCAAGTGGGATGACAAGTATGAGCATGCCTTCAAAGACATCAAGCATTACCTGATGACACTGCCGGTTCTAGCAGCCCCTATCTCGGGCAAGCCACTCATACTTTACACTGCTGCATTAGATGACTCCCTTGGTGCTTTGTTGGCCCATGCCAATGATGAAGCAAATGAAAACACACTCTACTATCTCAGTCATCATCTAATCCCTACTAAGGCTAATTTTTCACCCATTGGGATGCATTGCCTAGCTTTAATCTTTGCATCCCAAAAGCAGCAGCACTACATGGTTCCTCGTAAGGTGAACTTAATCTCTAGGATCAATCCACTATAGTATCTCATGACATGGCCGATGCTATCGATGGTTGGCACGATCCATGATCCTCATAATTTAACATTACCTTGTACCTGCGGTGAAAGGACAAGCGCTAGTAGATTTCTTAGCAGCACACCCAGTTCTTGTTGACTATCCACTTAGTGTAAGAATATTTCTCTTAACTCTAAACCACGATGTGATGAGATTCTTATATCATCTATCTAATCCTTGTACCAACAACGAAGTCGAATATGAGGCTCTAATTGTCGGTCTGGAGTTAGCCGTTACTCTAAGAATCCAGAACATCAACATCTTTGGGGATTCTCAACTAATTATCAACCAAATCACTAGATCCTAAAAGGTTATAGAGCTTAAGCTCCATCATTACCATAGGTACACCATGGAGTTGTTGGCCCAAATCCAAGAGGTTACCATTTATAAGATTCATCATGGAGAGAACACCATAGCGTATGCTTTAGCCAAGCTTTCCAAGGAATTGACCTATCCGAAAAATGAGTCCATATCAATAAATGTCTAAATAGACAAGTCTCATCTTTTATTGATATTGAACTTATCAAAAAGTATTCTCTTGAAGGGGAGGTTGCCATTGCCAAGAAGGATGAGGAGTTAGATTGGAGAAAAACATGGATTACTTAAATAAAGGAAAACTACCTTGAGAGAAGTCCCAAGCTCATCAGATGAAGTAGATAGCACTTTCTTACACTCTTGTGGTTGGTGTCTTGTATCGATTTTCTTTCGATCATATGTGGTTATATTTTTTAGACAAGCATGAAGCCCATAAGATCATCACTGAGCTACACTCAGGATTATGTGGAGCCAACCAATCCGGTCTGAAGATGAAAGTCAAGATGAAAATACTAGGATACTATTGGCCATTGATGATCAAAGATTGCATGGATATTGCTAGGCGAAGCCACCAATGTCAAATACAAGGTGTGGTCCTACACCAACCACCCAACATTCTACATCCTACATTGGCCTCATGGCCATTCGAGTGTTGGGGTATCGACATAGTGGGTCTAATTGATCCTCCTTCTTCTAAGGTTCATCGGTTCAACTTAGTAGCTACTGACTACTTTTCCAAATGGGAAAAAGTGATTCCAATCAGAGAGGTTACATCTCAGCATGTGCTCCAGTTTTTAAGGAACCATATTGTATATAGCTTTGGAGTGCCTCGATGAGTTATATCTGATAATGGTACTGCATTCAAGAGCACCGAGATCAACAACTTTTCCCAGAGACATAGCATAGATTGGAGATATTCTACCATCAACTACCTAAGAGAAAATGACTTAGCAGAAGCCTTCAATAAAACTCTCATCCAAATACTAAAGAAGATACTCGACAATAAGGAGTGATAGTGGAATGAGTAGTTAGTTGAAGCCTTGTTGGCCTCCGCATCACATATAGAACTCCAACTCAGTCTACTCCTTTCTCTTTAGTGTATGGGTCTGAAGCCGTTCTACAATTAGAAGTCTAACTCCCATCACTAAGGATAGTTTTGGGTAGCAAGATCACAATAGAGTAGAATGCCAAGCTGCTGTTAAAAGAACTTCAAGGTTTGGAGGAGAGACGCTTGCGGGCATGCCAAAACCTTGACTTGTACAAAGCTAAAATGATTCAAGCTCACAACAAGTTGGTCCATCCTTGAGCTTTTCAAGTGGGAGAGCTTATTTTAGTTAGGAGGCGATTGTTGCACATCGTAAGATGGGAGGTAAGTTTGAACCCACTTGGGAAGGCCCTTTTGCCATAGAGAAGGCCTACTAAGGAGGATCTTATCAGGTTATTAATCATAAGGGAGAGCGCTTTATGCTTCCAATCAATGGGATCTACTTAAAGAAATATTATAAATCATGTTTGAAAATAATTATCATCAATGAGAATTCTATTTCGAATTCAATCTCTTCCATGTTGAAAGTATTCTTGTTTGCAAATCTGCCATGATGTGTTTAAGGTAGGTGTAAGGAACCCGAGCGGTGTCCTATCCTTCATCAACACAACATAAACACAAACATAACACAAACAAATAAAACAAACTCATATCTTTTATCTCGAGCTACTCTGAGTTGAGGTAACGCCTCTAGTGGCACTCACTCAATAGTTGCTCTAGTTCAGGCTAACGTGCCACCCTATTAGTGTGTCACCCCAGTGGTGTTCTTGCTTTGGAGGATGTAAGTCTGCTACACTTTCCTTCCTTGCTTGGTCATTGTAGACTGATAATGACCTTGTTAGTTTGGTAGGCCTTATTGCATGGCCAGTAAGCTACCTCATGTTGGCTTCACTTTAGAGGATGTGAGTCTATTACGCTTTCTTCTTGGATTAGCCTTCATGCACTAATTGGGCCGAGTATATTTGAGGTTTAGGATAAATGACCTAGCGGGTCCTTCTCTCCTGACTGCTTTAAGTCTTAGTCCAGTCCTTCCTCGAGGCTCCCCGCTTAGTAGTCGCTCTACGTTAAATAGCATCTATCCTACTGACGACAGACTATCCCGATGATCAGTTCCACTTCAAAGTTGTAAGCCTACATGCTTTCTTTCTAGATTGATCGTTGCACACTGTCAGGCACCTTAGGTTGGTTGGTTCTCACTATATTGAAGGATACACCTTAGGTTGGTTGGTTCTCGCACCTTAGGATTGACCACTCATGGCAGATGTAAGTCTACTATGCTTTCTCCTTGAATTAGCGATTGTACACCTATAGGTTTTCTTTTCCAAGGCTCAGGATAACACCCCTAGCAACACCTCCCCTATGGTCACTATATTTGGATGACTTCCTTTGCGACCCCATTTAGACACAACTTAGGTTACTATCAGATTAGACAGTTCACCTTTCCTAGTAACCACCACTATGGATGGAGAATCCATCCTGTGGATGTTCAGATTCTCCCTTGGTCCAGTAAATTTGAGATAGGTCAAGGCCGACATAGCTCCTTCTCAATATGGTCCCTCGCACACCAACAGGGTCCACACAAACATATAAACAAAATATATATTCACTTGTGGATTAGGATGACACCCCTAGTAGTACCTTTTCCCAAACAGGTATCCTATCTTTAGGGCAATGTTAGAAAAACTCCCTATAGGAATCACCTGACTATTCTTGAGTTGATATAAGTCCCCAATGGCATTCACTCAATAGTCGCCCCTAAGTCAGGTTTGATTTGTTGTGCTACCAACAATTCACCCAAGTGGTTGTTCCCTGCTTTAGAAGATGTAAGTCTACTGCCTTTTCCTAACGATTGCACAAAGGCAACCCCTTAGGTTGGCTAGCTCTACCCCATGGCTAGTAGACTATCCTTTTGGATTTGTAAATCTAAGATAGGACAAGTTCGATATAGCCCCACTCAGTCGATCCATAGCACACCGACATTATCCATAAATTAAATCTATTAAATTTGATCGAGCTCACATCCAAGTGGATATGCCCTCAATTTAAAATCAAACAAAACCAAACAAGCCTTATCAAATCACATGAAATTATAATAAAATTAAGTCTGACTACTTTTGAGTTGACATAAGTCCCCAACAACATTCACTATGTAGTCGCCCTAGGTCAGGTTCAATTTGTTGTGCATCCAATAGGTCAACCAAGTGGTTGTTCCTCACTTTGGAAGATGTAAGTCTACCATGCCTTCTTCCTGGCACAAACATTGCACATTGAAAGGCAACCCCTTAGGTTGGCTAGCTCTAGCCCAAAGCCGGTAGATTATCCCTTTGGATTTGTAAACTTGAGGTAGGTCAAGGCTGATATAGCCTCTTCTCAGTGGGTCCATCGTACACCGACAGGGTCCATACATTAACTCAGATTAAATTAAACCCAATCTAATTTTCCCCAGTGGAGTTAAAACACACCATTTTCCCCAATGGAGCCCCAAATCATATAAAATAAGTCATGCAAACAAATCAAATTCAAAACCAACCTCCCTAGTGGAGCCAAATTAAACCAACTCCCCTAGAAGATTCTAAATTAAAGAAATCCAACCAAACTCTTATTCCTAGTGGATATTTTCCCAAATAAATATATGAAAGCAAACTCAAATCCCAATCCCTAATGGATAGCCCGAACCTGCTTCCCTAGTGGAAGGTTCATATACCTGATCCCCATCAAACTTGAACCCAGATCTCTTGTAGATATGCCTCCAAATCAATTTAAATAAAATAAATTAAAGTCAATTCGATCTTAATCCCTAATGGATTATAAATTCTTATCAATTTATCCCTAGAAGATTTTCTTCTTCTATTCCCTCGACATAGACCCCTCACATGTCATGTCCAATGCATGTGTGATCCCCTAGCTGATCTCCCTCCATGTCCTTGACATGGAATTCTCATCAAATCTTATTTCTTCTATTATGCAGACTTTTAATACTTCAACCAAAAGCTGAATAATGTATTCATTAAAATTACATCATCTTAACATTGTAAATAACATTTTATGATTTGTGATGGTGCAACCTCAAACTAACTATACAATATCATGCTGAACATATTATAGTGTGAATTAACACACTATATTATATTATAATATATGATCTTATATTATAATTTTCTATAATATAATATATTGTCTAACATTAGACCTCATTAAAATCACTTAAAAGGATCAAATAACAAAATTTTCTCAAAATATGAATAATGTTCATTTTGGATGTAAAATTGTTATTTTCTATTATAAATGTTACAAAATAGCATAATTTTCGTGTTGCTTCTTGGTGTGTGCCATGAATTTGGCCAAATTCTTCCATCTCAACCTTCAAATTAACATTTTTGTGAGTTTTGACCCAATGTATTATGACAAAAGTAAAACATACTAAAATGTACAATAACATTTAGTAACACACCACCACATTCATATATATGTTAAGTTATATTGTTATGTACATTATATTTTAATATTCTTTCATAAAATATATTATCTTACATTACACCTTAAAATGAATCACTTTAAGCAAAAAATTTATAAAATTTGGTTGAAAAATGAGCATTTATTTTGGATGCAAAATTCCATTCTTTTGATTAAATGACCGTACACACCCCTGATATTCCCTAAAGCTTACCTTAAATTTGGCCAAATCCCATCATCTTAGCCTATAAATCAATATTTTTATGACTATTCTAGGAAAGGCAGGGGTAGGAATAATTCTCTTAACTCTAGACCATGATGTGATGAGATTCGCATAATATCCGTCCAATCCTTGCACCAATAATGAAGCAAAACACACCAGTACCTTTTCCCAAGTAGGCATCTTATCTTCAGGGCAGTGTCAGCAAAACTCCTTATAGGAATCTCCTGACTGCTCTTGAGTTGAAATAAGTTCCAACGGTATTCACTCAGTAGTCGCCTCTAATTCGGGTTCGATTTGTTGTGCTACCATCCTAGTGGTTGTTCCACTTTAGAAGATGTAAGTCTACTACTTCTTCCTAGCACAACCATTGCACAGAAGGCAACCCCTTATGTTGGCTAGCTCTAACAAGTACACTATCCCTTTGAATTTGTAAATTTGAGATAGGAGAAGTCCGATATAGCCCCTTCTCAATGGGTCCATCGCACACCGACATGATCCGTAAATTAAATCTATCAAATTTAATTGAGCTCACATCCCCAGTGGATATGCCCTCAATTCAAAATCAAACTAAACTAAAAAAACCATATCTAATCACATGGAATTAAGATAAAATTAATCTTGACTACTTTTGAGTTGACAAAAGTCCCCAGCGACATTCACTCAGTAGTTTCCCTAAGTCAAGTTCAATTGCATCCAAAAGGTCACCCTAGTTGTTTTTCCTTGCTTTGGATGATGTAAGCTTGTTATGCCTTCATCCTAGCATAGTTGTTGCACAAAAAAATGCAACCCATAAGGTTGGCTAGCTCTACCCCGTAGCCGGTAGACTATCCTTTTGGATTTGTAAACTTGAGGTAGGTCAAGTCTGATATAGCCCCTTCTTAGTGGATCCATCGCACACAAACAGGGGCCATACATTAACTCAGGTTAAATTAAACCCAATATGATTTTCTCTAGTGGAGTTAAATCACACCCTTCTCCTCAGTGGCACCCCAAATCATATATAAAGTGGTCAAGCAAACAAATCAAATTAAAAACCAACCTCCCTCAGTATAGTCTGAATAAAAGAAATCTAACCAAACTCTAATTCCTGGTGGATACATCCCCAAAAAAATCTATTAAATTAAACTCAAATACAAATCCTTAGTGGATAGCCTGAACCTGCTTTCCTAGTGGAAGGTTTACATACCCGATCCCCAACGGACTCAAGCCTAAATCTCTAGTAGATATGCCTCCACATCAATTAAAACAAAATAAATTTAAGTCGATTCAATCTTAATCCCTGGTGGATTATAGATTCTTATCCCCGGTGGATCTTCTTTCCACAAATCATATAATGAAATCAAATTCAAAAATTATCCCCAGCATATTTTCTTCTTCTATTCCCTCGACATAGACCCCTCACAAGTCATGTCCAATGCATGTGTGATCCCCTAATGGATCTCCCGCCATGTCCTTGACATAGAATTCTCATCAAATCTTCTTTCTTCTCTTATGCACAACTTTAATACTTCAACCAAAAGCTTAACAAAGAATTCGTTCCACCATCAAATTAGTATTTTTGTGAGTTTCGACCCAAAGTATTATAACAAAAGTAAAATATACTAAAATGTATAATGCCATTTAGTAATACAACACCACATTCATATATATAAGTGAAGTTATATTGTTATGTACAATATATTTTAATATGCTTTTATATAATATATTATCTTACATTACATTTTAAAATGAATCACTTTATGCAAAAAAAATTATTAAATTTGGTTGAAAAATGAACATTTATTTTAGATGCAAAATTCCATTCTTTTGATTAAATGACACACCATAACACACCCCTAATGATGTTCCCTAAAGCTTACCTTAAATTTGGCTAAATGCCATCATCTCAACCTATAAATCAATATTTTTATGAATTATACCAGTACAAACTCTACTACATCATACTATAACAAACTAAAATATGCTAAACAACAAGTAGTAATACACAATAGTATTATAATGCAGATGCTACACTATGTTATGGCATCCTATATTATAATACACTATAACATATTATATTATATTATATTGCATATCACATCACAAGGGATTGTTTAAGATAAAAAATCATAAAATTAGTCTAAATAATAAACAATATATTTTAGTCATATCACTTACATATTTTAAATTGAAACAATACATTATGATGCCATGCTCTACTTATTATGAATTTGGCTAAATTCCATCATTTTAAAGTATAAATCAACATTTTTATAAATAACTCTAGTGTAGGCTCGACTACATGATTATAAAATACTAAAAGAATTCAAAATGTGCAGAATAATATATTATGAAATATGATGCTATACTTTGCTACAACATATAATATTTATTTTGAACATAAAATCTTACTTTTTTGGCTACAAGTGTCGGAGCACACCTTTGGTACTACAACCTAATTCCCACTTCAAATTTAATAAATTTCATCATCTGATTTGTTAAATCAATATTTTTATGATTTATATTAATATAAACTTTTGGGCACAGTGCCATAATATATTAGAACATTTCAAAACATCTTATAACATCCAAAAACACATCACTACATGTTCAAATATATGATGCTACATTATACTATAATATATGGTATTATCATATGATTTAGGGTATTCAAATCTCTAGTAGTCTTTATATCTACTCCTAATGACATCTTTATTCAAGGTTTATGGTTTAGGGTTTAAGGTTAGGGTTTAGGGTTAGTTTAGGGTTAGATTAGGGTTTAGGTTTAGGGTTAGGGCTTATTTTTTATTTTTATTTAGATTAATTTTTTATTTTTATTTAGTTTAGTTTATTTATTTTAGGTTTATTTATTTTTGTTTTGGTTTTTTATTTTATCTTATTTCTTAGGTTTAGGTTTATGTTTATTGTTATTTTTTAATTTAGTTTTATTTTTAGTTTATTTTTTAGGTTTTTGTTTTATTTTTTATTTTTAAGCTTAGGATAAGGGTTTTATTTTATTTTTTAGGTTTAGGTTTTAAGTTTTTAATTTAGGTTTATTTTTAAGTTTTATTTTTTTGTTGAGGTTTAGGTTTATTTTTAATTTATTTTATTTTATTTTGTTCAGGGTTTAGGTTTAGTTTATTTTAGGTTTAGGTTTGGGTTTAGTTTTTATTTATTTTAGTTTAGTTTATTTTAGTTTTAAATTAAGGTTTATTTTATTTTGTTTTTTTAGGCTTATGTTTTTTTTAGTTTAGGGTTAAGATTTTATTTTTTATTTTTTTTAGGTTTATTTTTAAGTTTAGGTTTTTGTTTAGTTTTTATTTTCTTTTATTTTTGGTTTATTTTATTTTTATTTTACATTTAATTTTTATTTTATTCAGGTTTTTTTTACTTTATTATATTTTTAATGTAAGTTTTGGTATTTATTTATTTTACTTTAGTTTAGTTTTAATTTTTTATTTTATTTTATTTTGATGTTTTGGCTTAGCTTTAGGTTTAGGTCTTGGTTTTGGTTTTAGTTTAGGTTTTTATTTTTTAATTTTTTTATTTTATTGAGCTTTAAGTTTTTTTATTTATTTTATTTATTTTATTTTTAGGTTTTATCTATTTTAGGTGTAGGTTTTTAAGTTTTTAGGGTTTAATGTTTAGGGTTTGGGGTTTAGAGTTTAGGTTTTAGGGTTGACGGTTTTAGGGTTTAGGGTTTAGGGTTTAGGGTTTAGGGTTTAGGATTGAGGGTTTAAGGTTTAAGGTTTAGGGCTTAGGGTTAGCTTAGGGTTTAGGGATAGTTTAAGGAATAGGTTTTAGGGTTTAGGGTTTAGGGTTTAGGGTTTAGGGATTTAATGTTTAGGGTTTAGGGTTTAGGGTTGTAAGTTTAGGGTTTTTTAAATTTTTTTTATATTTTTATATTTTTTAAATTAAGTAAACTAGTAAGATAAGGTTTACTTAGTTTATTTAGTTTTTATTTATTTATTTTAGTTTATTTTATTTTTTATTTTTATTTTTTATTAGTTTAGTTTATTTATTTTTGTTTAGGGATTTTATTTTAGTTTATTCTTTTAGGTTTAGGTTTAGGTTTAGGTTTATTTTTCAGTTTAATTTTATTTTTATTTTATTTTTTAGGTTTTGGTTTTACTTTTATATTTTTAGGTTTAGGTTTAAGATTTTTATTTTACTTTTTTAGGTTTAGGTTTTATGTTTTTATTTTAGATTTATTTTTAGGTTTTATTTTTTTAGTTTAAGTTTATGTTTATTTTTAGTTTATTTTATTTTATTTAGGGTTTTGGTTTAGGTTTAGTTTATTTAAGGTTTAGGTTTTATTTATTTTAGTTTAGTTTATTTTAGTTTAGGTTTAGGGTTTTTTTTAATTTAGGGTTTAGGTTTTATTGTTTATTTATCTTTAGGTTTTATTTTTAGGTTTATTTTTAGGTTAAGGATTTTATTTTATTTTAGATTTATTTTATTTCTATTTTAGGTTTAGTTTTTATTTTATTTAGATTTTTTTATTAGATTAGGTTTTTATTTATTTTATTTTATTTTTGTTTTTATTTCTTATTTTATTTTTTTTAGATTTGGTTTAGCTTTATGTTTAGGTTTAGGTTTTAATTTAGGTTTTTATTTTATTTTATTTTATTTATTTTATTTTGGTTTAAATTTTTTATTTACTTTATTTTTAGGTTTTATTTAGTTTAGGTTTAGGTTTTTAGCTTTTTAGGGTTTAGGGTTAGTTGAGGGTTTGGGGTTTAGGGTTTAGGGTTTGGGGTTTAGGGTCTAGGGTTTAGGGTTTAGGGTTTAGGGTTTAGGGTTTAGAGTTTAAGCTTTAAGGTTTAGGTTTTAGGGTATAGGGTATTGGGTTTAGGGTTTTAAGGTTTAGGGCTTAGGGTTTAAGGTTTTTAGAATTTAGGGTTTAGGGTTGTGGGTTTAGGTTTTAGGTCTAGGGTTCAAGTTTTAGTTTAGGGTTTATGTTTTATGATTTTTTTTAATAGAGAACAAATTCATATACAACATTTCTTCTTTTTGATTTCATCAACCTTGCAACAGACCAAGTTTTCTATGACACAAGCGACGACATAGATAAAAATTGTGCATGAATAGGGCAAATCAAAAATCATAGATAATTGGAATCATCTCTGCTATAAAGACACAGTTCCATAAGCAGATCAGATCAGTTGTTCTTCAGCTTCTCTAATTCCCATCAAAAAAACTCGGGCTCTTGAGTAGTAGGATCCACAATCATATCCCCGATCTCTCCCTCCGCCACCACCACGGCTGCAACCTCCATCGCTCCTCCCACCTCCATAACAACCACCTCCATATCCACTAGCACCTCCAGATCCTCCACCACCACTGTGATAACCGCCGCCTCCGCCTTCACTTCCACCACCAGATCTAGACTGATCCTGGTTGACAGTGATGTCCATATCGTCAAGGCTATGCCCATTCATAGGGTTTAGGTTTAGGATTAGGTTTATTAGGTTTTAAGATTTATGTTTATTTTTTATTTTATTTAGTTACATTTGGTTTAAGTTTAGAGTGTGGGGTTTAAGGTTTAGGGTTTAGGGTTGAGGGTTGTATTATTTAGGATTTAGGGTTTAGGGTTTGAGGGTTTATGCTTTTAGGGTTTAGGGTTCAAGATTATGGTTTAAGGTTTAGGGTTTAGGGTTTAGGGTTATAGGTTAAGGGTTGTAGGTTTAAGGTATAAGGTTAGTTTTAGGGTTTAGGGTTCAGGGTTTAGGATTTAGGGTTAAGGTTTTTTCCAAAAAAAAATAAGTAAACTAGTATGTTTAGGTTTATTTAGCTTATATAGTTTATTTTTATTTACTTTAGTTTATTTTTTTATTTTTATTTAGATTAAATTGTTATTTTTATTTTGTTTAGTTTATTTATTTTAGTTTAGTTTTTTATTTTAGTTTCATTTTTAGGTTTAGGTTTAGGTTTATGTTTATTTTCTTATTTTATTATATTTTAATTTTATTTTTAGGATTAGGATTTAATTTTTAGTTTTAGGTTTAGGTTTAGATTTTCATTTTATTTTTTTAGGTTTAGGTTTTAGGTTTTTATTTTAAGATTATTTTTAGGTTTTATTTATTATTTTAGGTTTAGGTTTATTTTTAGTTTATTTTATTTTATTTAGTTTAGGGTTTAAGGTTAGGTTTTATTTATTTTAGTTTAGGTTTACGTTTATTTTATTTTGTTAATTTTATTTTTATTTTAGGTTAAGTTTTTATTTTTAGTTTAGGGTTTGGGTTTTATTTATTATTTATTATTAGGTTTTATTTTAAGGTTTATTTTAAGGTTTAGGTGTTTATTTAGCTTTATTTAGCATTTAGTTTTTTCTTTATTTAGGTTTTTTATTCTTAGCTTTATTTTAATTTTTAGTTTAATCTAGCTTTTTATTTATTTTATTTTAGTTTGATTTTATTTTTTATTTTATTTTATTTTTAGGTTTAGGTTTAAGCTTTAGTTTATGTTTTCATTTTATTTTATTTAGGTTTAGGTTTTTTTACTTATTTTATTTGTAGGTATTATTTACTTTAATTTTAGGTTTTTAGGTATTTAGGGTTTAGGGTTTAGGTTTTATGGTTTAGGTTTTCGGGTTTTAGGATTTAGGGTTTATGTCTAGGGTTTAGGGTTTAGGGTTTAGTGTTTAGGCTTTTGGGTTTAGGGTTTAGTGTTTAGGCTTTAGGGTTTAGGGTTTAGGGTTTAGGGTTTTAGGGTTTAGGATTTAGGCTTTAGGGTTTAGGGTTAGCATAGGGATTAGGGTTAGTTTAGGGTTTAGGGATTACAGTTTGGGTTTAGGCTTTAGGGGTTAGGGTTTTTAGGGTTTAAGGTTTTAGGGTTTAAGGTTTAGGGTTTTGGGGTTTGGGTTAGGGTTAGGGTTCATTGTTTAGGGTTTAGGGTTGCTTGTTTAGGGTTTAGGGTAAGTTTTAGGGTTTAGGGCTTTAGATTTAGGTTTACAGTTAAAGGTTTAGGATTTTTTTAAATTAAGTAAACCGGTAGGTCATGGTTTATTTAGTTTATTTTTTATTTATTTTAGTTTATTTTATTTTTACTTTTTATTTAGCTTTATTTTTTATTTTTATTTAGTTTAGTTTATTTATTATAGGTCTATTTATGTTAGTTTTAGTTTTTTATTTTAACTTATTTTTTAGGTTTAGGTTTAGGTTTATGTTTATTTTTTTAGTTTAGCTTTATTTTTATTTTTTTTTTAGGTTTAGGTTTTTATTATATTTTTTTAGGTTTAGGTTTTAGGTTTTCATTTTGGGTTTATTCTTAGGTTTTATTTTTTAGTTTAGGTTTATTTTTATTTTAAGTTTATTTTATTTTATTTAGTTTATAGTTTAGGTATAGTTTATTTTAGGTTTAGGTTTAGGTTTTATTTATTTTAGTTTTGTTTATTTTAATCAAGGTTTAGGTTTATTTTATTTTATTTATTTTAGGTTTTGGTTTTTTTTAGTTAGGGTTTAGGTTTTATTTTCTATTTATTTTTAGGTTTAGGTTTTATTTAGTTTTTATTTTATTTTTTTTTAGGTTTATTTTATTTTCATTTTATGTTTAGTTTTTATTTTATTTAGGTTTTTTATTTTTAGGTTTATTTTAATCTTTAGTTTAGTTTAGGTTTTTATTTATTTTATTTTAGTTTAGTTTTTATTTATTTATTTTATTTTTTTTATGTTTAGGATTTGGTTTAGGTTTAGGTTTTTATTTTATTTTATTTTAGATTTTATAAAGGTTTAGGTTTTTTAATTTTTTTTACATTTTATTTAGTTTAAGTTTAGGTTTTTAGGTTTTTAGGTTTTTATGGTTTAGAGTTTAGTGTTTAGGGTTTGGGGTTTAGGGTTTGGGGTTTAGAGTTTAGGGTTTAGGGTTTAGGGTTTTGGCTTAAGGATTAGGGTTTAGGGTTTAGGGTTTAAGGTTTAGGGTTAGGGTATAGGGTTAGTTTTTGGGTTTAGGGTTTAGAGATTAGGGTTAGGGATTTTTTTATATATTTTTTAAAATTAAAGGATTTAGGTTTAGTTTATTTTTTTATCTATTTTAGTTTTTTTATTTAGGTTTATTTTTATTTATATTCAGTTTATTTTATTTATGGAGTGTAATTTTAGTTATAGAAGTTATAGTGGTAGTGTTGTGACTTTAGGCGAATAAGTCATTAAAAAGAGTGAGCAATTTAGATATTTAGGCTCTATTATTCAAAATGATGGTGAAATAGATGGAGATGTTCTTAGTAGAAATCAAGTTGGATGGTTGAAGTGGAGGAAGGCATCTAGCCTACTGTGTGATAGAAAAGTACTGCTTAAACATAAAGGAAAATTTTATAAGATGGTGGTAAGACTTGCAATGATTTATGGTGCCGAATGTTGGCCAATAAAAATGAGGCATGAGACTAAGTTAAGGGTTGCAGAGATGAGGATGCTCAGGTGGATGAGTGGCTTTACTCTTAGAGATAAAATGCGTAATGTGTATGTTCAAGAAAAAGTTGGAGTAGCTCCAGTGGCAGATAAAATTATAGAGAGTAGCCTTACATGGTTTGGCCACATAAAGCTTCAGCCATCTAATGACCTGGTTAGGAGAGTAGATGCATTAGATTTTCCTTATGTTAAGAAAGGTAGAGGTAGACCTAAAAAGACATGGTTACGATGTATAAAAAATGACCTTAGTATACTTGAATTGAATGAGAATTTGACACATAATAAGACACAAAGGAGATGAAGGATTCATGTAGTCGACCCCACTTAGTGGTATAATGGCTTGTTGTTGTTATTGATGTTGTAGTTTAGTTTATTTTTTTAGGTTTATTTATTATTAGAGGTTTTTTATTTTAGTTTATTTTTAGTTAAGGTTTACGTTTAGGTCTATTTTTTAGATTAGTTTTATTTTATTTTATTTTTTAGGTTTAGGTTTTATTTTTTATTTTTAAGTTTAGGTTTAAGTTTTTATTTTATTTTTTTTAGGTTTAGGTTTTAGGTTTTTATTTTAGGTTTACTTTTAGGTTTTATTTTTTAGTTTAGGTTTATGTTGATTTTTAGTTTTTTTTTTTATTTAGGGTTTAGGTTTAGGTTTAGGATTTTATTTTTATTTTTTGGTTTTAGGTTTAGGTTTTATTATTTTTCTATTTTTAGGTTTTATTTTTTGGTATATTTTTTAGGTTTAGGTTTTTATTTAGTTTTTATTTTATCATTTTTATTTTAAGTTTAGTTTGTATTTTATTTAGGTTTTTTATCTTTTAGTTTCGTTTAGGTTTCATTTATTTTTTTTAATTTAGTTTTTAGTTTTTATTTTATTTTCATTTTAGGTTTTGATTTTATTTTAATATTTTATTTTATTTTGGTTTAGGTTTTTTTATTCATTTTATTCTTAGGTTTTATTTAGTTTAGGTTTAGTTTTTTGCTTTTTAAATTTTAGGGTTTAAGGTTAGTTGAGGTTTTAGGATTTAGGGTTAGTTCAAGGTTTAGGGCTTATGGTTTAGGGTTTGGGGTTTAGGGTTTAGGGCATAGGGTATAGGGTTTAGGGTTTAGGGTTTAGGGTTTATGTTTAGGGTTTATGTTTAGGGTTTAGGGTTTAGGGTTTAGGGATTAGGTTTTAGGTTTAGGTTTTATGTTTTAGTTTAGGGTTTAGGGTTTAAGGTTTTTCTTAACAGAGAACAAATTGATATTCAACATTACTTCTTTTTGATTTCAACAACCAAGTAGCGGACCAAGTTTTCTAAGGCATAAGTGACGACATAAATCAAAAATGAGCATGCATAGATCAAATCAAAAACCCTAGATAACTAGAACTATCTCTTGTTAAGACAGTTCCATAAGCAAAAGATCAGATAGGCTGATCTTTAGTTTCTCCAATTCCCATCAGAACCACCATTGCCTATCGAGTAGCAGGATCCGCCATCATATCCCAAATCTATGCATCCATGACCTCCACAGTTGTAACCTTCGTCACTCCTCCAGCCTCCATAACCACCACTATTCTGACCACCACCTCCATATCCAATAACACCTCCAGATCCCCCACCACCACTACGATAACTGCCACCTCGCCTCCAATGACATCTAAGAGTTTAGTTGACGTTTTCATCAGGTTCAGCCATTAGGGTTTAGGTTTAAGTTTAGGTTTCAGGGTTTAAATTTATTTTTTTATTTATTTAGTTTCTTTAGGTTTAGTTTTAGGGTTTAAGGTTTAGGGTTTAGGGTTTAGGGTTTAGGGTTAGGCTTTAGGGTTTAGAGTTTAGGGTTTAGGGTTTAGGGTTTTAGGGTTTAGGGTTTAGGGTTAGGGTTTAGAGCTTAGGGTTTAGAGTTTAGGGTTTAGGGTTTAGTGTTTAGGCTTTAGGGTTTATAATTTTAGGGTTTAGGATTTAGGGTTTAGTGTTAAGGCTTTAGGGTTTTGGGTTTTTATGGTTTTAGGGTTTAGGGTTTAGGATTTAGGGTTAGGTTTAGGGTTTAGGGTATGGTGTTTTTGGGTTTAGGGTTTAGTGTTTAGAGTTTAGAGTTTAGGGTTTAGGGTTTAGGGTTTAGGGTATGGGGTTTTTGGGTTTAGGGTTTAGGGTTTAGAGTTTAGAGTTTAGGGTTTAGGGTTTAGGGTTTATGGTTTTGGTTTTGGGTTTAAGATTTAAGCTTTAGGGTTTTATTTATTTATTTATTTCATTATTATTTTTAAATTAAGTAAAATGGTATATTCAAGTTTATTTCATTTATTTTTTATTTATTTTAGTTTATTTTTTATTTAGGTTCAATTTCATTTTTATTTAGTTTATTTTATTTATTTTAGTTTTATTTATTTTATTTTAGGTTTTTTATTTAGTTTATTTTTAGGATTAAGTTCAGGCTTAGGTTTTTTTTTTAGTTTAGTTTTATTTTTATTTTATTTTTTAGGTTTAGGTTTTTAATTTTATTTTTAGGTTTAGGTTTAGGTTTTTATTTTATTTTTTTAAGTTTAGGTTTTAGGTTTTTATTTTAGGTTTTTTTAATTTTATTTTTTACTTTAATTTTAGGTTTTATTTTTAGTTTATTTTATTTTATTTAGTTTAGGTTAGGTTTAGGTTTAGTTTATTTTTGGTTTAGGTTTTATTTATTTATTTTTAGTTTATTTTAGTTTAGGTTTAGGTTTATCTTATTTTTATTATAGATTTAAGTTTTTTTTTAGTTTAGGGTTTAAGTTTAATTTTATAATAATTTTTAAGTTTATTTCCTAGGTTAAGGTGTTTATTTAGTTTTTATTTTATTTTATTTTAAGTTTATTTTATGTTTATTTTAGGTATAATTTTAATTTTATTTAGGTTTTTTATTTTTTAGTTTAGTTTAGGTTTTTATTAAGTTTATTTTAGTTATGTTTTATTTTTTATTTTATTTTATTTTTAGGTTTAGGTTTAGGTTTTAGTTTAAGTTTTTATTTTATTTTATTTTATTTTATTTATTTTATTTTATTTTGGTTTATGTTTTTTTATTTATTTTATATTTAGTTTTTTATTTAGTTTAGGTTTAGGTTTTTAGCTTTTTAGGGTTACGGGTTAGTTTTGGGTTTAGGGTTTAGGGTTTTGTGCTTAGGGTTTGGGGTTTAGGATTTTAAGGTTTAGGATTTAGGGTTTGGGGATTAGGGTTTAAGGTTTGGGGTTTTTATGATTTAGGGTTTAGGCTTTTGATTTAGGTTTTAGGTTTAGGGTTCAGGTTTTAGTTTAGGGTTTAGGATTTTTGGTTATATTTTTTATAAAAGAGAAGAAATTCGCATTCAATATTTCTTCTTTTTGATTTCATAAACCAATAACACACCAAGTTTTCTAAGACAAAAGCGATAATATAGATAAATAATGAGCATACATATAACAAATAAAAAACCCTAGATAACTAGAGTCATTTTTACTATAAAGACACAGTTTGATAAGTAGTAGATTGGATCGATCGTTCTTCAGTTTCTCTAGTTTCCATCAAAACCACCCCAGCCTCTCGATTAACGAGATCCACCATCATATCCTAGATCTCTCCCTCTGCCACCACCACGGCTGTAACCTCCATCGCTCCTCCTGCCTCCATAACCATCACTACTCCTACCACCACCTCCATATCCACCACCCGCTCTAGATCCCCCACCACCACTGCGATAACTACTGCCTACGCCTTCACCTCCACTATGAGGTCTAGACTAAGCCTAGTTGATAGTGATGTTCCTATCTTCAAGGTTCTGTTCATTCTTAGGGTTTAGGTTTAGGTTTAGGTTTATTAGGTTTTAGGGTTTAGGTTTCTTTTAAATTTATTTAGTTACTTTAAATTTAGGTTTAGGGTTTGGTGTTTAGGGTTTAGGGTGTAGGGTTAGGGTTTAGGGTTTAGGGATTAAAGTTTTAGGGTTTATGCTTTTAAGGTTTAGGTTTAGGGTTTAGTGTTTAGGTTTTTAGGTTTAAGATTTTTAGGGTTTAGAGTTTTGAGTTTAGGGTATATGGTTGTATAGGGTTTAGAGTTTAGGGTTATTTAGGGTTTAGTGTTTAGGGTTTAGGGTTTAGGGTTTAGGGTTTAGGGTTTAGGGTTGTAGGGTTTTGAGTTTAAGGTTTTAGGTTTAGGGTTCTAGGGGGTTTAGGGTTTAGGATTTAAGGTTAGTTTAAGGTTTAAGGTTTAGAGTTTAGGGTTTATGGTTTTTTAGGGTTTATGGTTTAGGGTTTAGGGTTTAGGGTTTAGGGTTTAGGGTTTAAGGTCTAGGCTTTTTTAGGGTTTAGGGTTTACGGTTTAGGGTTTAGGGTTTAGGGTTGTAAGTTTAGGGCTTAGGATTTAGGGTTTAACATTGTAGGTTTAGGGTTTATAGTATAGAGTTTAGGGTTTAGGTTTAAGGATTTAGGGTTTAGGGCTTTTATGGTTTTGGGTTTACAGTTTAGGGTTTAGGGTTTTTTTTAAAATTATGTAAACTAGTAGGTTTAAGTTTATTTATTTTTTTCTCTATTCATTTCAATATATTTTACTTTTTATTTTTATTTTGTTTAGTTATTTATCTTAGGTTTATTTATTTTAGTTTAGTTTTTTTGTTTATTTTTTAGGTTTAGGTTTTATTTTTTATTATTAGGTTTAGGTTTATGTTTTTATTTTATATTTTTAGGTTTAGGTTTTACATTTATTTTTAGGTTTTATTTTTTGTTTAGGCTTAGGTTTATTTTTAGTTTATTTTGTTTTATTTAGTTATGGCGTAGGTTTAGGCTTCAGTTCTATTTATTTTAGTTTAGGTTTAGGTTTATTTTATTTTTATTTTAGGTTTAGTTTTTTTTAAGTTTAGGGTTTATGTGTTACTTTTTATATATTTTAATGTTTTATTTTAAAGTTTATTTTTTAGGTTTATGTTTTTTTATTTAGTTTTATGTTATTTGATCTTAGGTTTATTTTATTTTATTTTAGGTTTAGTTTTTATTTTAATAAGGTTTTTTATTATTCGGCTTATTTTATTTTTTTTATTTTGTTTAAGTTTTTATTTATTTTATTTTAGTACAGTTTTTTTTATTTTAGGTTTAGGTTCAGGTTCAAGTTTAGGTTTAGGTTTTAGTTTAGGTTTTTAGTTTATTTTATTTTATTTTTTTATTTAGGTTTAGGATTTAGGGTTTAGGGTTTAGGGTTTATGGTTTAGGGTTTTAGGGTTTAGGGTTTAGGGTTTAGGGTTTAGTTTTAGGGTTTAGGGTTTAGGTTTTAGGTTTAGGGTTTAGGTTTTAGTTTAGGGTTTAGGGTTTAGGGTTTAAGGTTCAGGGTTTAGGTTTTTTTTTTTAGTTTGAGTTTTAGGATTTAGGGTTAGTTCTAGGGTTTAAGTTTTTTATTTCTTTTTTATTTTTTTATTTTTTAAAATTAAGTAAATTGGTAGGTTTAGGTTTATTTAGTTTACTTTTTATTTATTTTAGTTTATTTCATTATTTAATTTTATTTATATTTATTTGTATTTTTATTTTGTTTGGTTTATTTATTTTAGTTTAGATTTTTTATTTTAGTTTATTTTTTAGGTTTAGGTTTAGGTTTAGGTTTAGATTTATATTTTAGTTTTAGTTTTATTTTTATTTTATTTTTAGGCTTAGGTTTTATGTATTATTTTTATGTTTAGAATTAGGTTTTTATTTAATTTATTTTGGATTAGGTTTTAGGTTTCAATTTTAGGTTTATTTTTAGGTTTTATTTTTTAGTTTTGGGTTTAGGGTTATTTTTTTAAAAAAAGTAAGTAAACTAGTAGGTTTAGGTTTATTTAATTTATTTAGTATATTTATTATGTATTTTAGTTTATTTTGTTTTTATTTTTTATTTAGGTTTATTTTATTTTATTTAGTTAATTTTTTATTTTAGGTTTATTTATTTTAGTTTAAGTTTCTTTTTTTTAGTTTAGTTTATTTTTTAGGTTTAGGTTTAGGTTTAACTTTTAATTTAGTTTTATTTTTATTTTACTTTTTAAATTGATGTTTTTTTATTATTACGTTTAGGTTTAAGTTTTTATTTTATTTTTTTAGGTTGAGGTTTTAGGTTTTTATTTTAGATTTTGTTTTTTACTTTATGTTTAGGTTTATTTATATTGTAGTTTATTTAGGTTTACATTTAGGTTTAATTTATTTTAGTTTAGGTTTAGGTTTATTTTATTTTTATGATAGGTTTATGTTTTTTATTTTAGTTTATTTTTATTTTATTTTAGGTTTATTTTTATTTTTATTTTAGTTATAGTTTATATTTTATTTTGGTTTTTTATTTTATAATTTAGTTTAGGTTTTTATTTATTTGATTTTAGTTATGTTTTTATTTTTATTTTATTTTCTTTTTAGGTTTAGGTTTAGGTTTTAATTTAGGTTTTATTTTTTTTAATTTTTTAATTTTTTTATTTTAGTTTAGTTTAGGCTTTTTATTTATTTTATTTTTAGTTTTTATTTAGTTTAATTTTAGGTTTTTAGCTTTTTAGGGTTTAGTGTTTAGGGTTTAAGGTTAGTTTAGGATTTAGGGTTTAGGGTTTTAGAGTTTAGGGTTTAGGGTATAGGGTTTAGGGTTTCGAGATTTCAGGGTTTAGGGTTTATGGTTTAAGTTTTAGGTTTAAGGTTCAGGTTTTAATTTACGGTTTAAGGTTTTAGTTTTTTTTAAAAGAGAACAAATTCATATTCAACACTTCTTCTTTTTGATTTCTTCAACTAGGTAACAGAACAAGTTTTCTAAGACACAAGCGACAACATAGATAAAAGACAAGCAAGAATAGAGCAAATCAAGAACACTAGATAACTAGAATCATCTCTACTATAAAGACACAGTTTGATAAGTAGGAGATCAGATCACCCATTCTTCAGTTTCTCTAGTTCCCATCAGAACCACACCGGCCTCTCGATTAATGGGATCCACCATGTTTTCCCAGATCTCTCTCTTTGCCACCACCATGGTTGTAACCTCCGTCGCTCCTCCTGCCTCCATAACCACCACCTCCATATCCACCAATAGCTCCAGATACCCCAGCTCCACTATGATAACCGCCACATATGCCTTTGCCTCCCACTAGATCTAGGCAGGCACGGTTGATGATGATGTTCCTCGCGGTTTTCCCATTATTAGGGTTTAGGTTAATTAGGTTTTAGGGTTTTAGTTTCTTTTTTAATATATTTAGTTACTTTAGGCTTAGGTTTAGGGTTTTGTGTTTAGGGTTTAGGGTGTAGGGTTCGGGTTTAGTTAAAGTTTTAGGGTTTATTCTTTTAGGGTTTAAAGTTAGGGTTTAGGGTTTAGGGTTTAATGTTTAGGTTTTAGGGTTTAGGGTTTTTAAGGTTTAGGGTTTAGGGTTTAGGGTTTAGGCTTTTACGATTTAGGGTTCAGTGTTTAAGGTTTAGGGTTTAGGGTTTAGTGTTTGGGGTTTTAGGTTTAAGGTTTAGGTTGTTTAGTCTAGTTTAGGTTTAAGTTTAGGTTATAGTTTAGAGTTTAGGTTTAGCTTAAGTTTAGTATTTCTGATTTAAGGTTTAGTATAGTTTAGAGCTTAGGGTTTTAGGTTTAGGTTAGGGGTTTATAGTTTATAGTTTAAACTTTAGGTTAGTTTAAGGTTTATGGTTTAGTGTTTAAGGTTTATGGTTTTTTAGGGTTTAGGGTTTAGGGTTTTAGGGTTTAGGGTTTAAGGTTTAGCAATTTTTAGGTTTTAGGGTTTTTGGTTTGTGGTTTAGGGTTTATGGATTATGGTTTAGGGTTTAAGGTTGTAGGTCTAGGGTTTAGCATTGTTGGTTTAGGGTTTAGGGTTTTGGATTTCGGGTTTAAGGCTTTTATGGTTTAGGGTTTAGAGTTTATTGTTAAGGGTTTTTTTAGGGTTTATTTAGTTTATTTTCTATTTACTTCAGTTTATTTTACTTTTTATTTTTATTTTAGTTTTATTATATTTTTATTTAGTTTAGTTTATTTATATTAGGTTTATTTATTTGAGTTTAGGTTTTTTTTATTTTAGTTTATTATTTAGGTTTAGGTTTGGTTTAGGTTTATTTTTTAGTTTATTTTTATTTTTATTATATTTTTTAGGTTTAGGTTCTATTTTTTATTATAAGGTTTAGGTTTAGGTTTTTATTTTATTTTGAAAGTTTAGGTTTTAAGGTATTATTTTAGGCTTATATTTAGGTTTTAGTTTTTAGTTTAGGCTTAAGTTTATTTTTAGTTTATTTTATTTTATTTAGTTTAGGTTTAGGTTTAGGTTTAGTTTATTTTAGCTTTAGGTTTAGGTTTTATTTATTGTAGTTTAGTTAATTTTAGTTTAGGTTTAGGTTTAGGTTTATTTTCTTTATTTTATTTTTATTTTAGGTGTAGTTTTTTTTTAATTTAGGGTTTGTGTGTTATTTTTTATTTATTTTTAGGTTTTATTTTTTGGTTTTTTTTCGGTTAAGGTTTTATTAATTTATTATTTTATTTTATCTTAGGTTTATTTTAATTTTATTTTAGGTTTAGTTTTGATTTATTTAGGTTTTTTATTTTTAGGTTTATTTTAATTTCTTTTAGTTTAGGTTTTAATTTATTTTATTTTAATTTAAGTTTTTTCTATTATAATTTATTTTAAGGTTTAAGTCTAGGTTTAGGTTTAGGTTTATGTTTTAGTTTAGGTTTTTAGTTTATTATATTTTATTTTTTTTATTTAGCTTTAGCTTTTCGGGTTTAGGGTTTAGGTTTATGGTTTAGGGTTTTAGGGTTTAGGGTTTAGGGTTTAGGGTTTAGGGTTTACTATTTAAGGTTTAGGATTTAGGTTTTGGGTTTAGGGTTTAGGTTTTAGTTTAGGATTTAGGGTTTAGGGTTTAAGGTTTTTTTTTAATAGATTTTAGGGTTTAGGGTTTAGGGTTTAGGGTTTAGGGTTTAGTGTTTAGGGTTTAAGGTTTACATTTTAGTTTAGAGTTTCAGATTTAGGGTTTAGGGTTTAGGTTTTAGGTTTAGGGTTTACATTTTAGTTTAGAGTTTAAGATTTAGGTTTAAGGTTTAGGGTTTACCATTTTTTAACCGAGTTTAGGGTTTAGGGTTTAGGGTTTAGGGTTTTAGGGTTTAGGTTTTAGGGTTTAGGGTTGTAGGTTTAGGGTTGTAGGTTTAGGGTTTTGGGTTTAGGGTTTAGGGTTGGGTTTTTTTTATCTCTTTTATTTTTCTAAATTTAAGTAAAATGGTAGGTTTAAGTTTATTTAGTTTATTTCTTTTATTTATTTTAGTTTATTTTAATTTTAATTTTTATTTTTGTTTATGTTTATTTTTATTTAGTTTAGTTTGGGTTTTTTTGTTTTAGTTTAATTTTTATGTTTAGGTTTAGGATTAGGTTTAGGTTTATTTTTTAGTTTAGTTTTAGTTTTATTTTTATTTTTTATGGTTAGGTTTTATTTTTTAATTTTTAGGTTTAGGTTTAGGTTCCTATTTTATTTTTTTAGGTTTAGGTTTTAAGTTTTTATTTAGATTTTTTTTATGTTTTAATTTCTCGTTTAGGTTTAGGTTTATTTTTATTTTATTTTATATTATTTAGTTTAGGTTTAAGTTTATGTTTAGGTTTAAGTTTTATTTATTTTAGTTTTGTTTTTTTTAGTTTAGGTTTAGGTTTATTTTATTTTTATTTTATATTTAAGTTATTTTTAAGTTTAGGATTTAGCTTTATTTTTTATTTATTTTTAGGTTTTATTTTTATGTTTATTTTTAGGTTTAGGTTTTCATTTAGTTTTTATTTTATTTTAATTTAAGTATATTTTATTTTTTATTTTTGCTTTAGTTTTTATTTATTTTAGGTTTTTTATTTTTTAGTTTAGTTTAGGTTTTTATTTATTTTATTTAAGTTTAGTTTTTATTTTTAATTTTATGTTCTTTTTAGGTTTAGGTTTAGGTTTAGGTTTTAGTTTATTTATTTTTTATTTTTTATTTTCTTTTGGTTTAGGTTTTATTATTTACTATATTTTTTTTGTTTTATTTAGTTTAGGTTTAGGTTATCGACTTTTTAGGGGTTAGGGTTTAGGTTTAGTTTAGGGTTTAGGGATTAGGGATTAGGTTTGGGGTTTATCGATTAGGGTTTAGGGTTTAAGGTTTAGGGTTTAAGTTTAATGGTCTAGGGTTTAGGGTTTAGGGTTTAGGATTTAGGGTTTAGGGTTTTTAGGGTTTAGTGTTTAAGGTTCAAGTTTAAGGTTTATGGTTCAAGTTTTAGTTTAGGGTTTACGATTTTTGATTTTTTTAATAGAGAACAAATTCATATTCAACATTTCTTATTTTTGAATTCATCAACCATGTAACACATGAAGTTTTCTTAGACACAAGCGATGACATAGATAAAAAAATGAGTACGCATAGAGAAAATAAAAACCCTAGATAACTATAAATGTCTCTACTATTAAGCTGTTCCATAAGTAGATCGACCATTTTTGGTTTCTAGTTAATCAAAACTACCACGAACTCTCGAGTAGCAGGATCCACCATCATATCCCCATTCTCTCCCTCCGCCATCACCATGGCTATAACCTGTAACCTCCATCCTCCGCCTCCTTTGCTCCAACCCACCTCCATATCCTCCAGCACCTCTAGATCCCCCACCACCACTATTTTTAAATCAAAAGTGGGAGAATTGTATTGCTAAAAATAAAGGGATACATGGTCCTTAAAGGGGATAAATCTCTAAACTACTTCTCAAAGAGCTATAGTTAGCCTAAAGAGATAAATTCCTTACCTATTACAAGAAAACCAAAGCAAAAGAAAGAAATAACAAAAACTAAGAAAGAAACATCACTGAATTCCAAGAAAGGCTGCCAAAGCCATCTATTTCTCGAAATCTTCTGACAGATGCAAAAGCCACCTACAGCCCCAAAACCTACAACAAACCTGCAAAGAACTTAAGATAGAGATAAGCATCTATAAATAAGGACAAGCTAAGTACACAAAAGGAACAAAATGATAGAAATCTTAGATAAGGCTCAGTTCATCACATTCATCTCAAAGCAACAGATATATGAGAATCCAAACTTTAGAAGAGCTTACAATCACATATGGTGCTACCAATAAAGGATAATAAAGGAAACATCCCATCCATCATAGCCAACTTACCTCGATTAAACCAAATAGCCAATAGTCAAGAGCTAGCCAAGTTCCAGTATCTATCATCATGATTAAAAAGGTAACTAACTAGTAAAACATCTAGCCAAGCCAGAGCAAAGCAACAAACCAAACAAAGTAGCAGCTAAGAAACAACCACCATCAAAGCCACCCAAAATAAACAAATACCAAAGGTAAAAAAATCAAAATTCATGCAGATCCACCAACCAACAGCTGCAACTAGCCATCAAGGCCACCTCTTTGACTTTGCATTTGGCTTCTTCCCCTTTGGATCTTAGCATGAAGTAATTAAGGAGTTTTATTAGGAGTTAATCAAGGTTCCTAAAACATTTTAATTGTTTCCCCATTAATTTCTTTTTATGTAAAACACTTGACCCAATCTTGATTTCACATGCGTCAAATGACTTATTTGACCCAATTACATCCAATGAGAAATTGGGTTGTGTCCTATCATCATTTCCAAATGATTTAAGACAATCATCTTGGGTTTATTTCAATTTTCCTTGGGTTTGAGTTCAATGTAGCCTATTTAAGTCATTTCGATTTAAGGAATTTAATTTACTTAATCTAGGCCTTAATAAACTCAAATTTCTTTATTATTATGATCACAAATATTTATTTGATATTTTGGAATATTTTTTACATTTAGTCAAAATTTAGTGGGTTGACTTTTTGATCAAGTGGGCCCACTTAAGTCAACTCTAGGTTGACTAGAGTTGACTTTAGGTTTGACTTTGAATTTGGAAGTAGGAAATCCTCATTTGAACTTGACATCATTTTATTGCTAAAATGATGTCTTTTAAAAATGAGGTCAACACTCTAAGCTTACTTTCCTCTTAAAAGGCGAGGGTTTGGTAGTTATGGAAGCCCCTAAGTCATCCACAGTGTGTAAAGACTTAGAGCATAGTCGACTACTTTGAATGAATATGGAAGAACAAATGCAAAAGCTCTTAATCAAGATGGGACTATAATTTTCGTGCATGGATCCGATATGATGATGATTACTACTTAGTCATCACCAATCATTTGGAATCGATAGGTTACATTAAAATCATATTAAGTCATATGAGGAGGCTGTGCTTAAAACTTTAGATGATCCAGGATGATTTTGAAGTCAAAGATGTGCCGAGTTCAAAGAAGAGATCAAGTCAACTGTCGATCAGCTCAAGGAAATCAACTTAGGAGATGAAGAAGATCCAAGTCTGACATACATCAATTCTTTGTTGAATGATATTAAAAACAATGAATTAGTTAGCCTATTAATTGAGTTTAAGGACTGCTTTGCATGGAGTTATTAAGAGATTCCTGGATTGTCTCCCACATGACGATCCATAAACTAGTAACAGAGCTTACTGCTAACCCATCAAGCAAGCTTCTAGATGTATGTGAGTAGATAAAATAATATGTTATTTATGAAGTCAAGAAACTGATTGATGTTGGCTTCATCTGGAAAGAAAAATACCCTACCTGGTTATCCAGCATCATCCAAGTTAAGAAAACAATGACCAAATTCATATATGTGCTAATTTCAGGGATTTAAATAAGGCATGTCAAAAAGATGAATTTCTACTACCAATCCAGAAGCTGATGGTGGAAATTGCCTCATCTCACGTAGTCTTCTCTTTTATGGATGGCTTATCTAGATATAACCAAATAAAGATGTCCCCTGAAGATGAAAGAAACACTGCTTTTAGAACCCCTATCAGAATCTATTGCTATAAGGTCATGCCTCTCAGCCTTAAAAATATCAATGCAACATACCAGCGGGCTATGTCTTGAATCTTCAATGAACTCATTCATCATCAAATCAAGTGTTATGTCGATGATCTAGTGGTCAAAAGTAGAGAATAGGAAGAACCTCTCTTTGACTTGAGAGTAGTTTTCAAATATTTAAGACAATTTAACCTCAAATTGAACCCCACAAGTGTGCATTGAGTAGCAGGAAATTCTTTGGCTTTGTTGTCACCAAAGAATCAAAACTAATCCAGAGAAGATTAAGGCGATATTAGAAATGCTACTACCTAAAAGTTTAACTTAACTTTGATCATTCTAAGGCGGTTGGCATATCAAAGATCCAACTATCGAAAGATATCAGCCATTCTTAGCACTTATCAAAAGGATGCCAAGTTCAAGTGGGATGACAAGTGTGAGCATGCCTTCAAAGACATCAAGCATTACCTGATGATGTCACCAGTTCTAGCAGCCCCTATCCCGGACAACCCGCTCATACTTTACACTGCTATGTTAGATGACTCCCTTGGTGCTTTGTTGTCCCAAGCCAATGATGATGGGAAAGAGAATGCACTTTACCCTTCATCTAATCCTGCTAAGGCTAATTATCCACTCATTGAAGCATTTCCTAGCTTTAATCTTTGCATTCCAAAAGCTACAACACCACATGCTTCCTCATAAGGTGAATTTAATCTCTAGGATCAATCCACGTATCTCATGACACGATGGCGTTGTCGGATGGTTAGCATGACGGTCCATGATCCTATGATAGTTTGATATTACCTTTGTACCCTTCCGTGCAGTTAAAGGACAAGCCCTAGTAGATTTCTTAGTAGTACACCCACTTACTCTCTAAGCATCCAACATCAACATCTTTGGGGATTCTCGTAGTTATCAACCAAATTATTGGGTCTTATAAGGTTATAAAGGTTAAGCTCCATCACTACCATAAGTACACATGGAGTTGTTGGCCCAAATCCTAGAGGTTACCATTTATAAGATTAATTGAAGAGAGAATGCCATAGCGTATGCTTTAGCCAAGCTTGCCAAGGAGTCATGTCCAAAGATGAGTCCATATCAATAAAGGTCCAAAATAGACAAGTCTTTCCCTTATTGATGAACACAAAGTACTCTTTTGAAGGGAGGTTGCCATTTCCAAGAAGGACAAGGAGTTAGATTGGAGGCAACCATTCATGGATTACCTAAATAAAGGCAAACTACCTCAAGAGAAGTCCCAAGCCCATCAGATGAAGCAGAGAGCACTTTCCTATGCTCTTGTGGATGGTGTCTTGTACTGAGTCTTTCGATCATATGTGGTTATGTTGTTTAGACAAGCACAAATCCCATAAAATCGTGACTGAGGTACACTCAAGATTATGTGGATCCAACCAATCCGATTCGAAGATGAAAGCCAAGATCAAGAGACTAGGATACTACTAGCCGTCGATGATTAAAGATTACATGGATACAGCTAGGCGATGCCACCAATGTTTAATACACGGTGTGGTCCTACACTAACCACCCAATATTCTACATCCTACATTAGCCTCATTGTTATTTGAGTGTGGTGGGGTATTTACATAGTTCGATTGATCCTCCTTCTTCTAAGGGTCATCGGTTCATCGCATCTTACTTTTCCAAATGGCAAGGGACAATTCCACTCAGAGAGTTCACAGCTCAGCATGTGCTCTAATTTTTTAGGAACCATATTGTATATAGGTTTAGAGTGCCTCGATGAATTATATCTAATAATGGTACTGCATTCAAGAGCACCGAGATCAACAACTTTTCCCGGAGACACAACATAGATTGGAGATATTCTGACATCAACTACCTAAGGGCAAACAGCTTAGCAGAAGCCTTCAATAAAGCTCTCATCCAAATACTGAAGAAGACACTTGACAATAACAAGCGATAGTGGCATGAGCAATTAGTTGAAGCTTTATGGGCCTATCACACCACATATAGAACTCCAACTCAGCCTACTCCTTTCACCTTAGTGTATGGGTCCAAAGCCGTTCTACCATTAGTTGCCCAACTCCCATCACTAAGGATAGCTATGGGTAGCAAGATGACAATAGAGCAGAATGCCAAGTTACAGTTAGAAGAGCTTGAAGGTATGGAGGAGAGATGATTGCGAGCATGCCAAAACCTCAAGTTATACAAAGCTAAAATGATTCAAGCTCATAACAAGTTGGTCCATCTTAGAGCTTTCCATGTAAGAGAGCTTATTTTAGTTCTGAGGAGACCGATTGTTGCTCATCGTAAGATGGGAGGCAAGTTTGAACTCACTAGGGAAGCCCTTTTATCTTAGAGAAGTACCAATGAGGATCTTATCAGCTTACTAATCATAATGGACAGTGCCCAATGCTTCCTATCAACAGGCTCTACTTAAAAAAATATTATAAATCATGTTTAAAAATAATTATCATTAACGAAAATTCCTTTTCAAATTCAATCTCTTTCATGTTGAAAGTATTCTTCTTTGTCTCCATGATGTGTTTAGGGTAGGTGTAAGGAACCCAGCATCCTATCCTTTATCGACACAACACAAACATAAACTACACACAAACATATGAAACAAACACATATCTTTTGTCTCGGGCTACTTTGAGTTGAGATAACACCGCTAATGGCACTCACTCATTAACTGCTCTAGGTTTGGATAGCGTGCTACCCTACTAGTGTGTCACCTAGTGGTCTTCTTGCTTTAGAGGATGTAAGTCTGCTACACTTTCCTTCTTTACTTGGCCACACCACAAGGGCGTTGTTAGTTTGGTAGGCCTTACTATGTAGCTAGTAAGCTACCTCATGTTGGCTTCATTTAAGAGGATGTGAGTCTGATATGCTTTCTTCTTGGATTAGCCTTCATGCACTAACTAGGATGAGTATATTTGAGGTTTAGGATAAGTCCCCTAGCGGCTCCTTCCCTCCTAACTATTTCAAGTTTGGGTCTATTCCTTCCTCAGGGCTCCCCACTTAGTAGTCATTCTAGGTCAGATAGCATCTGTCCTGCGGATGACAAACTATCCTGATGAACAGTTCCGCTTGAAAAGTTGTAAGCTTACACTCTTTCATTCTAGATTGATCACTGTACACCGGTGGATACCTTAGGCTAGTTAGTTCTCACTATGTTGATGGATACACCACTCATGCTGACGGATACACATTAGGTTGGTTGGTTCTTGCACCTTAGGATACACCACTCATGGTAGATGTAAGTCTGCTATGCTTTCTCCTTTAGTTGGCCACCATACACCTATAAGCTTTCTTTTCCAGGGCTCAAGATAATGCCCCTAGCAGCTCCACCCCTGTGGGCACTATATTTAGAACACGTCCTTTGTGACCCCATTTAGACATTACCTGGGTTACTATCAGATTAGACAATTCCCCTTTCCTAGTAACAACCCCTTTGGTTGGAGAATTCATCTTACGGATGTACAGATTCTCCCTTGGTCTAGTAAATCTGAGATAGGTAAAAGATGACATGGCCCCTTCGGTCGGTCCCTACAAGGTTTACTTAAATATATAAGAAAAATATATATTCATTTGTGGATTAAGAGGACACCCCTAGCGGTACCTTTTCCTAAGAAGGTATCCTATCTTTAGGGTAGTGTCAGTAAAACACCTATATGAATCACCTAACTACTCTTGAGTTGATATAAGTCCCCAATGGCATTCACTCAATAGTTTCCCCTAAGTCAGGTTCAATTTGTTCTACTACCAACATGTCACCCCCGTGGTTATTCCCTGCTTTAGAAGAAGTAAGTATGCTACGCCTTCTTCTTAGTATAGCTATTGCACATCGAAAGGAAACTCCTTAGGTTGGCTAGCTCTATCCCACAACCAATAGGCTATCCCTTTGGATTTGTAAATCTGAGATAGGATAAGTCCGATATAGCCCCTTCTTAGTGGGTCCATCACAAACACTGATATGGTCCATAAATTAAATCTATCAAATTTGATCGAGCTCACATCCCAGTGGATATTCCCTCAATTCAAAATCAAACTAAATGAAACAAATTGTATCAAATCATATGAAATTAAGATAAAATTAATTCTAACTACTTTTAAGTTAACATAAGTCCCCAACGACATTCACTCAATAGTCTCCATAGGTCAGGTTCGATTTATTGTGCATCCAACAGGTCACCCCAGCAGTTGTTCCTCGCTTTGGAAGATGTAAGTTTGTTATGCCTTCTTCGTAGCATAGCTGTTGTACAATGAAAGGCAACCCCTTAGGTTGGCTAGCCCTACCCTGCAGCCTATAGACTATCCCTTTGGATTTGTAAAGCGATGTAGGTCAAAGATGATATAGCCCCGTGGGTCCATCATGACATGATCCATATATTAACTCAGTAAATTAAACCCAATTTGATTTTCCCTGAGTTAAATCACACTCTTCTAGTGGAGCCCCAAATCATATATAAATAAGTGAAACAAACAAATCAAGTTCAAAACCAACCTCATTAATTAAACCAACTCCCAGTAGAGTCATCAAAGAAATAAAACTCTTATCCCCATACATCCCAAACAAATCTATGAAATCAAAATCAAATCCCAATCCCAGTGGATAGAACTAGTTCCAAGTGGAAGGTTCATATACCCAAACACTAGCATACTAGATATCTATAGATATGCCTTCACATCAATTAAAATAAACAAATTAAAGTCAATTGATCTTAATCCGGTGGATTATAGATTCTTATCATGGATCTTCTTTCCATAAATCATATAATCAAATCAAATTCTTATCCCAGCATTTTCTTCTTCTACAATCACATTCATGTTCAATACATGTGTAATCCCTTAGTGGAACTCCCTCCATGTCCTTGACATGGAATTCTCATCAAATCTTATTTCTTCTCTTATGCACACCTTTAATACTTTAACCAAAAGCCTTATAATGTATTCATTCAAATTACATTATCTTAATATTGTAATCAACATTTTATGATTTTTTGATGGTAGCTCAAATAACTATGCAATATCATGCTAAACAAATTATAGTGTAAATTAACACTATATTATATTATAGGTATGTTATATTATAATTTGCTATAATATAATATATTGTCTAACATTTCATTAGAATAACTTAAAAGAACAAATAACAAAATTTTCTCAAAATATAAATAATGATCATTTTGGATGTAAAATTATTATTTTTCTATTAGAAATGGTACAAAATAGCATTATTTTGTGTCTTCTTGTGTGTGCCATGAATTTGGCCAAATTGTTTCTCAACCTTCATGTTAACCTTTTGTGAGTTTTGACCCAATGTATTATAACAAAAGTAAAACATACTAGTTTAATAACATTTAGTAACACACCACCACATTCACAGTATATGTCGGTTTTATTATTATGTATATTATATTTTAATATGCTTTTATATAATATATTATCTTACATTATACCTTAAAATGAATCACTTTAAGCAAAAAATTATAAAATCTAGTTGAAAAATAAACATTAATTTTGGATGCACAATTCGATTCTTTTGATTAAATGACACAGCACAGTGCACCCCCAATGATGTTCCCTAAAGCTTACTTTAAATTTAAATCATAAAATTAGTCTAACAATAAAACTATATATTTTGGTCTTATCCTTAATATTTTAAATTGAAATAATATTATGATGCCATGCTCTACCTATTATATGAATTTGACCAAATTTCATCATTTTAAAGTCAAATCAATATTTTATAAATAATGCTACTATAGGCTCAGCTTGTATGTAAAATACTAAAAGAATTCAAATGTTTAGAATAATATATTGATGATATATGATGTTTACTATGCTACAATATATAATATTTATTTTGAAAATAAAATCTTACTTTTTTGACTACAAGTGGTTTATACACCTTTACTACAACCTAATTCCACTTCAAATTTAACAAACTTCATCATCATTTATTAAATCAATATTTTTATGATTTATATTAATATAGACTATATTTTATTATACTAAAACATTTCAAAACATCTTATAATATCCAAAAACACATTACTACATGCTCAAATATATGATGCTACATTATACTATAATATATGGTATTATAATATTATTTAGGGTATTCAAATCTCTAATAATCAAGGGAAAGTCTATTGAAGACATTTTCTTTAGCCACCATACTTATGTTAGGATTAGGTAATTCTTTAGGTTTACTCCTAATGACATCTTTATTCAAGGTTTAGGATTTAGGTTAAGGGTTTGGGGTTTAGGATTTAGGGTTTAAGATTGTAGGTTTTAGGGTTTAGTGTTTAGGGTTTTTGGGTTTAAGATTTAGGATTTACAGTTTAGGGTTTAGGGTTTTCGTGTATAAGGTTTATGGTTTAGGGTTTAGGGTTTAGGGTTTTTTGAGTTTAGGGTTTAGGGTTTAGGGTTTAGGTTTTAAGTTTAGTGTTTATGTTTTAGTTTAGGGTTTAAGGTTTAGGGTTTAGGATTTGGAGTTTAAGATTTTTTTTAATAGAGAATAAATTAAGATTCAACATTTTTTTTGATTCATCAACCATGTAGAACCCCAAGTTTTCTAAGACACAAGCGACGACATAGGTCAAAAATAAGCACCCATTGCTAAACCCTACATAGTAGAACCATCTCTACTAAAGACATAGTTGTAGAGATCAAATTGGTTATTTTTTTTTTTTTTTATAGAACCCACCCTACCTCTAGTGGCGGGATCATCATATCCTGATCTCCTCCTTTCCACCATAATTGTAGCCTCCGTCACTCCTCTGGCCTCCATAACCACCACTTTAGACACCACCACTTATGGTGGTACCTCCAAATCCCCACCACCACAGCGATATGGTTTACCCTCCACCTCTAGATCTAGAGTAAGCTGGTGATAGTAATGTTCTACCTTAGGTTCTTTAGTTTTGGTTTAGTTGGTTTAGGGTTTAGGATTTTGGGTATATGGTTTGGGGTTGTAGGTTTTATGATTTAGAGTTTAGGGTTTAGGGTTTAGGGTTTTAGGGCTTAGGGTTTAGGGTTTATGGTTTAGGATTTTAGGGTTTAGGGTTTAGGGTTAGTTTTAGGGTTTAGGGTTTAGGATTTCTTTTAATTAAGTAAACAGATAGGTTTAGGTTTATTTAGATTATTTTTTATTTATTTGAGTTTATTTTTTATTTTATTTTAATTTTAATTTTATTTAGCTTATTAATTTTAAATTTATTTAATTTAGTTTAGGTATTTTATTTAATTTATTTTTAAGTTTAGGTTTATTTTTAATTAGTTTTATTTATTTTATTTTTTTTTTAGGTTTAGGTTTTACTTTTTTATTTTTTAGGTTTAGGTTTTATTTTAATTTTTTGGTTTAGGTTTTAGGTTTTTTTTATTTTGGGTTTATTTTAGGTTTTACTTTTTTTAGTTTAGGTGTAGTTTATTTTAGTTTAATTTATTTTATTTAGTTTAGGTTTAGGTTTAGGTTTTATTTATTTTAGTTTAATTTATTTTAGTTTTGGTTTAGGTTTATTTTATTTTATTTATTTTATTTTATTTTATGATTAGGTTTTTTTTAGTTTAAGGTTTAGTTTTATTTTTTTATTTTATTTTTTTATTTAGGTTTAGGTTTTATATAGTTTTGATTTTATTTTTTAGGTTTATTTTATTTTTATTTTATTTAGTTTTAATTTTATTTAAGTTTTTTATTTTAGGTTTATTTTATTTTTTAGTTTAGTTTAGGTTTTTATTTTATTTTATTTAGGTTTAAGTTCTTTTATTTATTTTATGTTAAGGTTTTATTTAGTTTAGGTTTAGGTTTTTTGGGTTTTAGGCTTTAGGGTTTAGTGTTTCAGGTTTAGGGTTTAGGGTTTTAGGATTTAGGGTTTTATGGTTTAGGGTTTAGGGTTTAGGGTTAGCTTAGGGTGTAGGGTTAGTTTAGGGTTTAATTTTTTTAGGTTTAGGGTTAGTTTAGGGTTTAAGGTTTAGGGTTTTAGGGTTTATGGTTTATGATTTAAGGTTTAGGGTTTAAGGTTAGGGTCAAGGTTTAGGGTTTAGGTTTAGGGCTTGGGGTTTAAGGTTTATGGTTAGTTTATGGTTTATGGATTTGGGTTTAGGGTTTTGGGTTTAGGGTTGTAAGTTTAGGGTTGTAGGTTTAGGGTTTAGGATTTAGGATTTAGGGTTTAGGGTTAATTTTATTAAGTAAGCAGTTTAGTTAATTTATTATTTACTTTATTTTTATTTATTTATTTATTTTTAATTTTATTTAGGTTTATTTTTTATTTATTTTAGTTTATTTATTTTATGTTTATTTATTTTGGTTTATTTTTTAAGTTTAGGTTTAGGTTTACTTATTTTTTTAGTTTAGTTTATTTGTATTTTGTTTTTTTAGGTTTTTTTTATTTTTTATTTTAGGTGGTTTAGGTTTTTTATTTTATTTTTGTAGGTTTAGGTTTTAAGTTTTTATTTTATGTTTATTTTTAGGTTTTCTTCTATTTTATGTTGTTTCGAGATTAGGTTTAGTTTATTTTAGGTTTAGGTTTAGGTATTTTTATTTTAGTTTAGGCTTAAGATTATTTTATTTTGTTTATTTTAGGTTTAGGTTTTTTTTTAGTTTAGGGTTTAGGTTTTATTTTATATTTATTTTTTAGGTTTTATTTTTAGGTTTAGGTTTTTATTTATTTTTTATTTTACTTTATTATAGGTTTATTTTATTTTTATTTTATGCTTAGTTTTTTTTAGGTTATTTATTTTTAGGTTTATTTTATTTTTTTAGCTTAGTTTAAATTTTTATATATTTTATTTTATTTTAATTTTAATTTATTTTTTTAGTTTTAAGTTTAAGTTAAGTTAAGGTTTAGATTTACGTCTTAGTTTAGGTTTTTATTTTATTTTATTTTATATTTTATTTAGGTTTAGATTTATTTATTTATTTCTTTTTAGGTTTTATTTAGTTTAGGTTTAGGTTTTAAGTTTTTAAGGTATAAGGTATAGGGTTTAGGGTTGTAGGTTTTAGGGTTTAGTGTTTAGAGTTTAGGGTTTAGGGTCTGGGCTTTAGGGTTTAGGGTTTTAAGGTTTACGATTTAGGGTTTAGGGTTTAGGGTTTTAAGGTTTAGGGTTTAGGGTTGTGGGTTGTGGGTTTAGGTTTAGGGTTAGTTTTAAGGTTTAAGGTTTAGGGTTAGGTTTTTTTTTAAACTAAGTAAACTGACATGTGTAGGTTTAATTTTTTTTTATATAGTTTATTTTTTATTTATTTTACTTTATTTTATTTTTTAGTTTTATTTAGGATTATTTTTATTTTTATTCAATTTAGTTTATTCATTTTAGGTTTATTTATTTTAATTAAGATTTTTTTGTTTAGTTTAGTTTTAGGTTTAAGTTTAGGTTTATGTTTATTTTTTTTAGTGTAGTTTTATTTTATTTATTTTTTTGGTTTTGTATTTTAGTTTAGTTTTTTATTTTATTTTATTTTATTTATTTTTGGTTTAGGTTTAGATTTTTAGGTTTTTTAGTTTAGGTTTTTTAATTTTTAATTTTATTTTTTATTTTATGTTTGTTTAGGTTTTTTTTATTTATTTATTTTTTAAGTTTTATTTAGTTTAGGTTTAGGATTTAGCATTTTATGGTTTAGTTTAGTTAGTTAGTTTAGGATTTAGGATTTATTTATTTAGGGTTTATTTTAGGTTTGGGTTTTAGGTTTAGTTTAGGGTTAGTTTATTAGGATTTTATTTTTATTTTATTTTAGGGTTTAGGTTTAGGTTTATTTTAGGTTTAGGGTTTTAAGGTTTAGTTTAGGTTTTATTTTAGGTAGTTATTTTAGTTTATTTAGGGTTTATTTTATTTTATTTAACATTTTTCTTTTTAGATTTTTAGTTTTAAGACATTTTATTTAGATTTATTTCAAATATTATAACTAGAATTATCTTAGATAGTTCCATAGTTTTCTTTTTTTTCTAGTTGGAACCAGATTCAGTGGTGGGATCCACCATTATTTATCACTATTGTAACCTCCTTTTCCTCACCTTTTACCACCTCCATATTATTTTAGATCCCCACGACCTTTTGATTTAGGTTTTATTATTTTTATCTTATTTTTTGGTTAGGTGACATTAGGTTCAAGGTTCTTCCTATTCTTAGAGTTTAGGTTTATTAAGTTTTTGGGTTTAAGTTTATTTTTTTAGTTTATTTAATTACTTTATGTTTAGGTTTAGGGTTTAGGGTTAGGGTTAGGGTTTAGGGTTTAAGGTTTTAGGGTTTATGCTTTTTAGGGTTTATTTGATTAGTGTTTTAGGGTTTTAGACTTGATTTTAGGGTTTAGGGTTTAGGTTGGTTTATTTTTTGTTTAGGCTTTAGCTTTAGGTTTAGGTTTAGTTTCATTATCTGAGGTTGAGATTCTGTTTAGGTTTGTTTAGGTTTAGGTTTTAGTTTAGGTTTAGTTTAGTTTAGGTTTTGGTTTAGGGTTGGTTAGATTTAGGTTTTAGTTTAGGGTTTAGGTTTAGTTTAGGTTTAGGTTTTATAGTTTATAGTTTTAGATTTAGGGTTTAGTTTTTAGTTTAGCTTAGGGTTTAGGGTTTAGGGATTTTTTTATTAAATTAAGAAAACCTGTAGATTTAGGTTTATTTAGTTAATTTTTTATTTATTTTAGTTTATTTAATTTGTTTATCTTTATTTTGGTTTATTTTTTATTTTTATTTAGTTTAGTTTAGTTTAGGTTTTTTTATTTTAGTTTATTTTTTAAATTTAGGTTTAGGTTTATGTTTATTTTTTAGTTTAGTTTTAATTTTATTTTATTTTTTTAGGTGTAAGTTTTAGGTATTTATTTTAGATTTATTTTTTGGTTTTATTTTTCAGTTTAGGTTTAGGTTTATTTTTAGTTTATTTTATTTTATTAAGTTTAGGATTTAGGATTAGTTTATTTTAGGTTTATGTTTAGGTTTTATTTATTATAGTTTAGTTTACTTTTGCATACGTTTAGGTTTATTTTATTTTTTTATTTTAAGTTTAAGTTCTTTTTTTTTAGTTTAGGGCTTAGGTTTTATCTATTATTTATTTTTAGATTTTATTTTAAGGTTTATTTTTTGGTTTGGCTATTTTATTTAGTTTTTATTTTATATTATTTTTGGTTTATTTTATTTTTATTTTACGTTTAGTTTTTATTTTCTTTAAGTTTTTAAATTTTTAGGTTAGTTAAGGTTTTTATTTATTTTAATTTAGTTTAGTTTTCATTTTTTTTATTTTCTTTTTAGGTTTAGGTTTAAATTTAAGTTTTGGTGTTAGTTTAAGTTTTTATTTTATTACTTTATTTTGGTTTAAGTTTATTTGTTTATTTTATTTATAATTTTATTTAATTTAGGTATAGGTTTTTAACTTTTAGGGTTTAGGGTTTAGTATTAGTTGAGGGTTTAGGGTTTAAGGTTTAGTGTTTGGGGTTTAGGGTTTAAGGTTTAAAATTTAAGGTTTAGTTTTAGGGTTTAGAGTTTAGGGTTTAGGGTTTTAGGGTTTAGGGTTTAAGGTTTAAGGTTTTATAGTTTAGGGTTTTGGGTTTAGGTTTTAGGTCTAGGGTTCAAATTTTAGTTTAGGGTTTAGGTTTTTTGGTTTATCTTTTTAATAGAGAACAAATTCAGATTCAACGTTTCTTCTTTCTAGTTTTCATTTAGGGTTTATGTTTTTTGGTTATTTTTTTTAACAGAGAACAAATTCAAATTCAATAATTCTTCTTTTTAATTTTTAGTTTAGGGTCAAGGTTCTACCCATTCTTAGGGTTTAGGTTTATTAAGTTTTTTGGTTTAGGTTAATTTTTTCATTTATTTAGTTGCTTTAGGTTTAGGTTTAGGTTTAGGGTTTAGGGTTTAGGGTTTAGAGTTTAAGATTAGAGCTTAGGGTTTATGGTTTTGGGTTTAGGGTGTAAAGTTTAGCATTTAAGGTTTAGGGTTCTAGGGTTTATGCTTTTGGAGTTTAAGGTTTAAGATTAGGGTTTAGGGTTTAGGGTTTAGGGTTTATGGTTTAAGGTTTTTTAGGGTTTAGAGTTTATGGTTTATGGTTTATTTTAGGGTTATGGGTTTAGAATTTATGATTTAGGGTTTAGGTTTAGGTTTAGGGTTTTAGGGTTTATGGTTTTTTTATTTAAGTAAACTAGTACGTTTAGGTTTATTTAGCTTATTTAGTTTATTTTTTATTTATTTTAGTTTATTTTATTTTTTATTTTTATTTAGGTTTATTTTTTATTTCTATATAGTTTTATTTATTTATTTTAGTTCAGGTTTTTTATATTAGTTTTTTTTAAGGTTTAGGTTTAGGTTTAGGTTTATTTTAAGTTATTTTTATTTTATTTAGTTTAGGTTTAGGTTTAGAATTAGTTTATTTTAGGTTTAATTTATTTTAGTTTAGTTTATTTTAGTTTAGGTTTATGTTCTTTGTAGTTTAGGGTTTAGGTTTTATTTTTTTATTTATTTTTAAGTTTAATTTTTAGGATTATTTTTTAAGTTTAGGTTTTTATTTAATTTTTATTTTATTTTATTATAGGTTTATTTTATTTTTATTTTGCGTTTAGTTTTTAATTTATTAAAGTTTCAAATTCATAGGGTTATTATATTTTTAGTTTAGTTTATCCTTTTTCTTATTTTATTTTAGTTTAATTTTATTTTTTATTTAATTTTATTTTTAGGTTAAGGTTTAAGTTTTAGTTTATGTTTTTATCTTTTTTATTTTATTTTATTTTATTTAGGTTTAGGTTTTTTATTTATTTTATTTGTAGGTTTTATTTAGTTAGGTTTAGGTTTTTAGGTGTTTAGGGTTTTAAGTTTTTAGGTTTAGGGTTTAGGGTTTAGGGTTACGGTTAGGGTTTAGGGTTTAGGGTTTAGGGTTTTATGGTTTAGGGTTTAGGGTTTAGGATTTAGGGTTTAGGGTTTTAGGGTTTATGCTTTTAGGGTTTAGGGTTTAGGGTTTTTTAGGGTTTAAGGTTTAGGGCTTAGAGTTTAAGGTTGTGCGTTTAGTGTAGTAGGTTTAAGGTTTAGGGTTTACGGTTAGTTTTAAGGTTTAGGCTTTAGGGTTTAGGGCTTTTAGGGCTTAGGGCCTATTGTTTAGGGTTAGTTTAGGCTTTAGGTTTTAGTGTTTTTAGGTATAGGGTTTAGGGTTTAAGGTTTAGGGTTATATTTAGGGTTTAGGGTTAGTTTTAAGGTTTAGGGTTTAGGGTTTAGGGTTTAGGATTTAAGGTTTAGGGTTTAGGGAATTAAGGTTTAGGTTGTTTTTTAGTTTGTTTAGTTTATTAGTTATTTATTTTAGTTTATTTTATTTTTTTATTTAGGTTAATTTTTTTGTATTTTTAGGGAGTTCATTTTATTTATTTTAGGTTTATTTATTTTAGTTTTGGCTTTTTATTTTAGTTTAATTTTTTAAGTTTAGGTTTAGGTTTATGTTCACTTTTTAGTTTAGTTTTATTTTTATGTTATTTTTTACGTTTAGGTTTTTATTTATTTGTAGTTATAGATTTAGGTTTTATTTTAGGTTTATTTTTAGGTTTTATATTTTAGTTTAGGTTTAGGTTTATTTTTAGTTTATTTTATTTTATTTAGTTTAGTGTATAGGTTTAGATTGTTTTAGGTTTAAGTTTAGGTTTTATTTATTTTAGTTTAGTTTATTTTAGTTAAGGCTTAGGTTTATTTTATTTTGTTGATTTTATTTTTATTTTATGTTTGTTTTTTAGTTTAGGGTTTAGGTTTCGTTTTCATTTATTTTTAGGTTTAGGTTTAGGTTTATGTTTATTTTTAGTTTAGATTTATTTTTATGTTATTTTTTACGTTTAGGTTTTATTTATTTTTAGTTATAGATTTAGGTTTTTATTTTATTTTTTTAGGTTTATGATTTAGGTTTTTATTTTAGGTTTATTTTTAGGTTTTATTTTTTAGTTTAGGTTTAGGTTTATTTTTTGTTTATTTTATTTTATTTAGTTTAGTGCATAGGTTTAGATTATTTTAGGTTTAGGTTTAGGTTTTATTTATTTTAGTTTAGTTTATTTTAGTTTAGGCTTAGGTTTATTTTATTTTGTTGATTTTATTTTTATTTTAGGTTTGTTTTTTTTTTTAGTTTAGGGTTTAGGCTTTGTTTTTCATTTATTTTTAGGTTTGTTTTTTTAGGTTTAGGTATTTATTTTATTTTTTATTTTTATTTTACATTTAGTTTTTATTTTATTTAGGTTTTTTATTCTTAGGTTTACTTTATTTTTTAGTTTAGTTTATGTTTTTATTTATTTTATTTTAGTTTGGTTTTATATTTTTATTTTTAGGTTTAGGTTTATTTTTTGTTTTAGGTTTTTATTTTATTTTATTTACGTTTAGTTTTTTAATTTTATTTTTAGGTTTTATTTAGTTTAGGTTTAGGTTATTACATTTTTAGGGTTTAGAGTTTAGGGTTTATGGTTTAAGATTTTAGGGTTTAGGGTTTAGGGTTTAGGGTTTTAGGGTTTTGGGTTTTGGGTTTTGGGTTTTAGGTTTAGGGTTTTATTATTTAGGGCTTAGGATTTAGGGTTGTAGGTTTAAGGTTTAGTGTTTAGGGTTTAGGGTTTAGGGTTAGGGTTTTATTTTTTTATTTTTTTATTTTTTTTATTATTAGGGTTTAGGGTTTCGGTTTTAGGTTTAGGGTTCACGTTTTGGTTTAGGGTTTAGGGTTTTTGATTTTTTTTTTAACAAAGAATAAATTTGGATTCAACATTTCTTCATTTTGATTTGATCAACCAAGTAACACACCAAGTTTTCTAAGACACAAGCGATGACATAGATAAAAAATGAGCATGCATAGATAACTAGACCGTCTCTATTATAAAGACACAGTTCCATAAGCAATAGATCGGATCTGTCGTTCTTCAGTTTCTCCAGTTCTCATCAAAACCACCTCGGCCTCTCGAGCAACAGGATCCACCATCATATTCTCGATATCGCCATTCACCACCACCATGGATGTAACCTCAATCCCTCCTCTCGCCTCCATAACCACCTGCTCACCACCACCTCCATATCCACCCGGCATCTCGGATCACCACCACCTCCATTGCTCGACTCGCCTTAGCCTCCGGATCTAGATCACGGTTGGCGGTGATGTTCCTACCGTCAAGGTTCTGCCCATTCTTAGGGTTTAAGTTTAGGTTTAGGTTTATTAGGTTTTAGGGTTTAGGTTTACTTTTCTAATTGATTTAGTTACTTTAGGTTTAAGTTTAGGGTTTGGGGTTTAGGGTTTAGTGTTTAGGGTTTAGGGGGTTTTTTTATTTTTTTTAAAACTCAAATGATTCCATAATAAACAAGAAATTACCAAATCAAACAAGACATTATCCTTTATCAACTAATAAAATAGGATAAAATAAAAGCAATTCAAAATTCACAAAAATAGTATTTCACAAAATGATTTAAGTCCTAGAGATAATAAAACTTTATTTTATACAAGGCCAACAAAGCTTAGTCGAACAAGATGAAACCCATATCATCATCAGATTCCTCAATAGGCTCTTTCTGACGGAAGATCGGTAGCGGTAGAGTAGCGAAGCATTAAGCGCAATAGCCACATAAAAAATTTTTGGATCCTTCAAATACTCCTTAACCTTTATCTTTTACAGGTATGTGTAATCAGTGGCAATTGTGATGGCGAGGACATTCTTGTAAGCATTGATGAACATGTGGGGCGTTGTAGCAAGGGTGGGATAAGAGAGGCCTAGTGAGAGAGAAGTGATCATTGAAAGGCCTGCCAAAAACTTCTTGATGAGATCATCTTCAGTGAGGTCAAGCACCTCAGGTGAACACTAAACCATCATCATACCACGGGACAAGGCCATAAGAGAATGGCCTAATCCCGACTTAGCAAGGAGAACATCCTCACGAGGTTCCCACCTTATCGCCTTTTTAATCAACTTAGCGGGGTGATAATTTGTTTGTTAATCTTGAGATGTTTAGAAACTAGAAGATAGAAGTCTGAGAAGGATCCAGACTCGTGTTGCTTGGAGGAATCACAACATCAATAGGTGCAATAAGACCAACATGGGCAGGAGCACCAACTTTGTATTTGACAACATCTTTGCCAACTTCTTTAAGATCACCTTTCGTATAAATCAGCTCAGCCAGGGTTTAAGGTTTACGGTTTAGGATTTTAGGGTTTATGCTTATAGGGTTTAGGGTTTAGGGTAAGGGTTTAAGGTTTATGATTTAGGGTTTAGGGTTTAGAGTTTAGGGTTTAAGGTTTAAGGTTATAAGTTTAGTGTTGTAGGTTAAGGGTTTAGGATTTAGGATTTAGGGTTTAGGTTTTTTTTTTTTTTTTAAAGTGTGTAAACCAGTAGGTTTAGGTTTATTTAGTTTATTTATTTTATTTTTTATTTATTTTAATTATAATATTTTTTAATTTTATTTAAGTTTATTTTTTATTTTTATTTTTATTTAGTTTAGTTTATTTATTTTAGGTTTATTTATTTCTAGTTTAGGGTTTTTATTTTAGTTTTTTTAGGTTTAGGTTTATTTTTTTAGTTTAGTTTTATTTTTATTTTATTTTTTGGGTTTAGGTTTTATTTTTTATTTTTAGGTTTAGGTTTAGGTTTTTATTTTATTTTTTTAGGTTTAGGTTTTAGGTTTTTATTTTAGGTTTATTTTTAGGTTTTATTTTTTAAGTTTAGGTTTAGGTTTATTTTTATTTTTATTTAATTTTTTTTAGTTTAGGTTTAGGTTATGGTTTAGGATTAGTTTATTTTAGGTTTAGCTTTAGGTTTTTTTTATTTTAGTTTAGGTTTAGGTTTATTTTATTTTTATTTTTGGTTTAGTTTTTTTTAGTTTAGGGTTTAGGTTTTGTTTTTTATTTATTTTCAGGTTTATTTTTTAGATTTAGGTTTTTATTTAGTTTTGATTTTATTTTATTTTAAATTTATTTTATTTTTATTTTAGATTTAATTTGTATTTAAGTTGGGTTTTTTATTCTTAGGTTAATTTAATTTATTTTACTTTAGTTTAGGCTTTTATTTATTTTATTTTAGTTTATTTTTATTTTTTATTTAATTTTATTTTTAGTTATAGGTTTAAGTTTTAATTTAGGTTTTCATTTTATTTTTATTTTATTTTATTTAGGTTTAGGTTTTCTTATTTATTTTATTTTTAGGTTTTATTTAGTTTATGTTTAGGTTTTTAGGTTTTTAAGGTTTAGGGTTTAGGGTTTAGTGTTTTAGGGTTTATGGTTTTATGGTTTAAGGTTTAGGGTGAGGGTTTAGGGTTTAGGGTTTAGGGTTTAGGGTTTAGTGTTTAGGCTTTAGGGTTTAGAGTTTTATGGGTTTAGGGTTTCAGGTTTAGGGTTTTTTTTAACTAAAAGGAAATAATTGCTCAAAAAAAATAGGTACAAGAAGACCATATTAGAGACTAAACTCAAAAAAAAAATATGCTCAAATGAGTTGTAGGAGAATCCTAAAGAGTTTAGTCCCTAAACTAACACATCGAAAAGCAATAAAGAAAAAAAAGCAAAGATAAAACTAGAAAAGCCAAGCAAAAGATAACAAAGGGAAGAATCCATGGAGCTCCAAAAGAACCTCCAAAGAGATGAAGATCCATAAGAAAAGGAAACTTGCAACCTGCAACTGAAGACAACTCCAACCATCTAAGAAAAGAGACCATCAGACTCTAGCTCCAAAGAAGAAGAGAATAAAAAAAAGAGAACACAACCTACAAGAAATCTCAGCCAAAAGGAGATCAGAAAACATAAAGAGAAAAAAACTCAGGCTCAGATTTGAGGAAAGAAGGATAATCACAATAATGAGGGGCACCAAATCGTAAGTGTATCCAGCTTCAATGAAGGGTTACAAATAGGAAAAGTCACTAGCCAGAAAAATATCAAGGAAAAAAATCCATCATATCATCATAGCCATCCCAGCCAAAGAAAAATACAAACCTATCATAATACCCAACCAAAGAAAAATTGAAGCTAAGGAAATAGAAAGAGAGAGGAGAGCAACATATAAACTTCACATAAGGAAATCCCAACAAAACCAAATATGAACAGCTCTTAAAAGAGGTAGAAAGAAGCTCACAACCCAAAAAAAAAAAAGAAAAGATCCCTCAAAGATAAAGCAAACAGAGCCCAGAACAACACCAATCCAAAGCCACCAAGGCACCAAGCCAATAGAGCCCACAACAACACTAATCCAAAGCCACCAAGGCACCAACCAAAGGAAAGGAAATAGCCACACAATAGAGCACCCGAGAAAAATAGCCCATGAATGAGCAATAGAACCAAACCAACCAACAAAAAAAAGAAGAAGGCCAGCAAAAGCTAAAATAAATAGCTAGAGAAATAGCCAACCAATGGACAAACCACACTAAGGACAAAAATCCCAACCTACCACCAACAAAGAGAGCAAAAGCACCAACCAAAGAAAGGCAAGCCAACAAGAACAAAGACACCAGCACAAAATTGACCACTCAAAGGGCTCCAAAAAAACCCTAGCAAACAAGAAGCCAGAAATAGCAAGCCAGAAAGAGGAAAATTAGCCAAGAAGCCAATACTCCAACTAGCAAGAAAATACACAGCAAAAGCTCAACCAATATAGAAAACCAACCAAAAGCAAAATCCTCCCAAGGATAGGAGAGATTATTTCCAAGAAGCTTTGGAACAAGTAACCCATGGCAAGTGAGGAGGAACATAAATCTGAACACTTTTTTTTTTCTTTTTCTTCTTGTAAACAATTTTATAACCATGCCTTTTCTCCAAAAAATCTCCATCCAAAAATGAATCAATATTGTTATAAAAGACATGGGGATCAACAGAAGCTATCAATTTCAAAGAAGAGCATTCAGAATCATCCACAACATTAGACAAAGGAAAATAAAAAATAGTATGCATTTCAAAATCAAAAGTGTAAGGAGCAGAAATAACTTTATTAAGAAGATAATTATCAATATTTTCACCTTCCAACAAAATCTGAAGAGAATCCTCGCTGTCTTCATTCATAAAAGAAGCATGAGAAGTAGAATCTAGATTTTTAGTACAATCTTCATGTAAGGGATTAAAATAAGATTCAAATCCCTTAGAAACACATAGCATATTACCAAAATTATGAACATAATTACTAGACATAAAAAACCATCATTTTTAACCGAAATAGAACTATTCACAATGAGAGAATTATCACAGGTATCTAAATCTTATTTTTTAAAAGAAGGATCACCAATATTAACAAGATTGTTAGGACTAGAAGTTAAAATATCAAAAATAAGAACATTCTTTTCACCACCATTCTCAATCAAAGAAGGCAAAGAAATAGTCTCTTTCCCATGATCTAAAGTAGACATAGGAGAAAGAGAAACAACATCCAATTGATTGGAAGAAATGGTGTTAGCATCAACAATATTCGAACCATCATCATGAAAGGACTTATGCACAACATCCAAACCATTAAAATCATTAACCATAGCCTCTAAAGTCTTCCCTTTAGCAGAATCATCAAAAGAAACAATTAGAGCATGATTATTAGTTAAAACTTTTTCAAAAACATCAAAATTACCATCCGCATTAAACAAATCATTAATAGGTAAAACTGTTTTAGAAGATTTAGAAATCTGGTTTTGCAAAACATCAAAATTTTGAAAAGCAGATTGTCCTTTATCCAACTTGAGAGGATCATTAATTTTCTCAACAATGAATTATTGGTGATTTTCTTCCTAAGAGAGGTATGAGCAATAAAGCATTCAGAAATTTCATGCCCAAGAATCTTACAATGATTACAAAAAATGGGAAAGTTCTCAAAAAAAACTTTCTAAAAATAATCGCATTTTTTTCTAACCCATCCAAATTTCTTTCAGGTATTTTTTAGTAATATCAATCACTACAAGAATTCTAGCAACATATGGTCTAGAAGAAGTAGTTATTGCTTGATCAACTTGCAAAGGTTGACCAAAAATCAACCCAATATCATAAAGAATCTGATGATTAAATAGATGAACCCACAAGTTAGGTATGGAAATCCAAATGGAAAGAATAGGAGACTCTTCATTAACATCATACATAGGCGTCCACTTCAGAATACACATTTGACAAATAAAAACATAGTAAGAATGCCTAGAAAAAAAAATCGTAATCAAGGTCATTAGATAGTTTAATCAGAACATGCCTTAGACCAATCAATCCAATAGAAAAAGAACCAGATAAATTTAAGCTATGAATAAAAGAATGATTATCTTTCTTCTTTGGTAGTTTAAATGAAAACTTTCCAATCAAAGAAAATGCAAAAGGCTCAGCTAATCTTTCAATATCCTCATTTGAAATCATAATTGTCGGCGTACCTTTAAAATTCGTATGAAGCAAATTCAAAGGAGGCTCGGTGAAGGAATTCTTACCAGCTAAACACTCTTTGAAAAATTTAGTAACAATAGGTAATTTAGAGGTAGGATTACCCAAAAAATCTGATGCCTTAGCGGGATCCATCAACACATGGGATTTACCCCATGGATTTGAAGAAGTTGATGCCATGAGCCATGGCGTCATGACAAGAACAGGTCGAGATCAGCCCAAGGCCGACAATCTATAGAGAATCCAAGAGAGAAAGCTCTCAGAAACTCACCAAGAATGCGAGGGATCCCAAAATCACCCAATAATATGGTTTAGTTTAGTTTTAGGGTTTAGGTTTTAGGTTTAGTGTTTATTAGTTATTATTAGGTCTTATTAATTTTAGGTTATTATTAGTTTATTATTAGTTTTAGTTTGGTTATTAGTTTAGTTTTATAGTAGTTTTCATTTTAGTTATTATTATTTTAGGTTAGTTTAGAGGGGTTTAGGTTTAGTTTATTAGTTTATTTAGTTTGGCTTCATCTGGGGTTTACTTTGTTTTTATTTATTAGTTATTATTAATTTAGTTTATTATTAATAGTTAGTTATTTTATTCTTTAGTTTGTTATTATATTTTATGTCTTTATTATTATTTGTGGTTTTAATTAGTTTTAGTAGTGGTTTTAGATTTATTAGTTTAGTTTTGTTGTTTATTTCCTGTTTACCATTTAATTAGCTCTTCTCATTAATTAATTTTGTGGGTTTAGTTTATTAGTTTATTATTATTTTTTTAGTTTAGTTTTGGTTTTTTCTTTTATTATTACTATTTATTTTATTACATTATTACTTAGTTAGCTGGTTGGTATTATTAGTCCATCTTAGTTTCTTTATATGGTTTATTATTATTAGTTATGTTTATTATTATTAGTCTTATATTATATAGCATTTTATTTTATTATTAGTAGTTTTTAGCTATTTAGTAATTTATTAGCTACATTTATTAATTAGTTTATTAATAGTTATTAGTTAGTTATATTAATATAAATTATTAGCTTATTCTTTACTTATTGTTTATTATTATTAGTTTTATTAGGTTTACTAGTTTATTTATCTAGTTTAGTTATTTAGTTAATCTTTGTCTTTATCTTATTAGCCTAATATTAATTAGTTTATTACCTTTTAGCTATGTGTCTTTTATTATTATTTATTAGTATTTAGTTATCATGCCATGTTATTTATGGGTAGTTCTTATGGTATTAGTTTAGGTTAGTGGTTTTAGCTAGTCACTTAATTATCATATTATTATTTATTATTAATTATTATTAATATTATTACTATAAGTTTATTAGTTTTTTTATTATTTATCATTTTATTGGGTTTAGTTATTTATTAATTAGTTTAGTTTTGGTTAGTTTTGTTACCATTAAGCTTATTAGTTATTAGTTATTAGTTTTAGATTATTAGTTATTTATTATTTGTTTTACTTTATTATTATTATTAGTCTTAGTTTTATTAGCATTATTAGATTTTTTAGCTTTATTATTTATTAGTTTATTAGGCCTTTATTAAATTCAATTATTGTCTTTTAGTTTAGTTACTATTAGTTTATTAGTTTTAATCATTATTTAGCTATTATTACTAGCTGAATTAGTTTACTTTAGTTATTTTACTTTTAGTTTATTATTATTTTATTATTATTTGTTAATTAATTAGTCAGTTTAACGCTTATTTTATTTAGTTTTAATTATTATTATTATTATATTATTATTATTATTTTAGTTAATACTATTATTATTATTAGTATTATTTAGTTTAGCTATTAGTTATTTTATTTAGTTATTTTAGTTATTATTAGTTTTATTAGTTAATTTTTTTTTACTTAGCTTAATATTATTTATTAGTTTTAGTTAGTTTTATATTATTAATTTTACTATTATTATTTGTCTCAATTATTATTAGTTTTCTTAGTATTTATTATTATTAGTTATCTTTATTAGTTAGTTAATTATTTTAGTTTCATTATTACTAGTTAGTTTAGCCTATCGCCTATTTATTATTAGTTTAGTTTATTTATTTTGCTTATTATTTTATTACTATTTAGCCTATTTATTATTATTTTATTAATTATTATTAGCCTTAGCTATTAGTTTATTAGTTTAGTTTATTTTTTATTATTTTAGTGTTATTTGCTCATCATTTATTAGTTTATTCTTTTATTATTAGTTTAATTATTATTATTTAGTTAGTCATTAGTTTTAATTAGTTTAATAGCTTATTAGTTTAGCTTTAGCTATTAGTCTAATTATTTGTTACATTATTATAGTTATTTTATCTGTTATTTAATTAGTTATTATTAGCATTAGTCTTATTTTACTTAGCTATTTATTACTCTAGTTACTATTCATTTATTAGTAGCTCTTAATAGTAGCTTGCAGGTTTCACGCTTCATTTATTAGTTATTAGTCATAGTTATTTTAGTTTTATTTAGTCATTAGCTTTAGTTTAGTTGGTCATTTCTAGTTATTAGTTTTATTAGTTATAGTTTAGCTTATTTCTTAGTTAGTCCAATATGGGGCCTTTTGTATACGTTTAATTTAGCTATTAGCCTATCTAGTTTAGCTCATTTTAGTTTTGCTATTATTAGTTTCATTATTATCTTTAGTTATTATTTAGTCATTTAGTCTTCTATTAGTCTTTATAGTTACTATATTTTAATAATATTTATTAATTTTAGCTTGTTATTATTTTATTTTAATCATTATTTATTAGCTTAATTTTAGTTAGTTTAGTTTAGTGTTTTACTAATTCTTATTAGGATTAAGTGTTTAGTGGTCATGGTTTCATGGCTGGTGGTTTGCAGTGGTTTATATAGGGGTTAGTTTTAGGGTTTGCATTTGTTAGGGTTTTTTATAAATTTATTTTTTCAATTTTAGGGTTTAGGTCTGGTTTTTGGTTTAAGGTTCAAATTTTAGTTTATGGTTTAGAATTTTTAGTTTTTTAACAGAGAATAAATTTAGATTCCACATTTTATCTTTTTGATTTTATTAACCAAGTAACACACCAAGTTCTCAAAGACACAAGCGACAACATAAATAAAAAATGTGGACACATAGAGCAAATCAGAAAACCTAGATAACTAGAACCGTCTCTATTATAAAGACACAGTTCCATAAGCAATATATCAGATAAGCCATTCTTCGCTTCTCCACTCCCATCAACCACCCCCCCTCTCATGTAGATCCACCATCATATCCCTGATCTCTCCCTCGGCCACCACCATGATTGTAACCTCCGTCGCTCCACCTAGCACCATAACCTCCGTCGCTCCTCCCACCTCCACAACCACCACTGCTCCGACGACCGCCTCCACATCCACCAAGACTTCCATCCCCCCACCACCACTACGATAATCGCCGCTTCTCTTCGCCTCCAACACATCTGATCTAGACTAAGCTCATTGATGGTAATGTTTCTTTCATCAAGGTTTTCCCCCATTCTGTGGTTTAGGTTTAGTTTAAGTTTATTTTGCTTAGTTTATTTTTTATTTATTTAGTTACTTTAGGTTTAGTTTTAGGGTTTTGGCTTTAGGGGCTGGGTTTGGGTTTCACGACCTGGCTTATTTAGAGTGATCAGGTTTGGGTTTGTGGCTTAGGGATCATGCCTTTAAGCCCAGGGCCTAGGCCAGGGTCAGGCCAAGGCCCAGGGCCTAGGGCCTAGGATTGTGGCCCAGCCTTAGGCTCTCATGGCCTCAGGTCTGCAGGCTCTAGGTCAGGGCCTTTCTGCTCAGCCTAGGTCTCTTCTTATAATCAACCAAACCAAAGAGGTCATGGCTCATTTAGCCTTAATCCTTTAAACAAGTAATCATTTTATCTTTATTTATCTTTATCTTTTATCTTTAATCTAGGATCTTTATCTTTAGCTCATTTTAGGCTAGCTCAATCTTGGCCCATTCTTTCTTTTATCTGAATCCATTTCTCATGTTGCCATTTTAGGTCAGGTTTTGTCCTTTCTGCCCAGCCTAGGTTTTATCTTTTGTTAGGTCTTGTATCTAGGTTTTTTTTATTTTCCTGTTTAGGTTTATGTTTATTTTAATTTATTTCAGGTAGTTTTATATCTTATTTTAGGTTAATGTTAAGTTTATATTTTTTTTTCTTGGTCTTTAGGTTTCATTTTTTCTATTTTCTTTAGTTTAGGTTTATTTATTTATTTATTTTATTTATTTAGTTTAGGTCATTTATTTACTTATTTTATTTTTTTATTTTAGGTAGTTTATTTTATTATTATTTAGGTATTTTCTTTAGTTTAGGGTCAGCCTTTATTTTTATTTATTTTAGGTTTTGTTTTATTTAATATTTATTTTATTTTAATCCTTTATTTTATGTCTTTATCTATTTTAACCCAGTATCTTTAATTTAGTTTATACATTTTAGCTTTATCTTTAATCTTATCTTTAATCATTTAGCTTGCTTTAGCCTTAGTTTAGCTCTTATCTATTTTATTTATATCTAGCCTCTAATCATACCTTCATTCTTAGCTAGCCTCTTCCTGGGCCATGGCCTAAGGGCCCAGGGTCTGGGCCCAGGGTCTCTGGCCTAGGCCCCAGGGCCCAGGGCCTGGGCCCAGCCTCATTCTGGGGCTGGGCCCAGGGCCTAGTGGCCCAGGATCAGGTCAAGGTCAGCACAGGTCATGTGCTGGCCAAGTCCGTGAACCATGGCTCAGTGGCCTAAGCCTCTCCTGGGATCAGTGGCTCACCCAGGGCCTGCCAAGCCAGGGCCTAGGGCTCAGTGGCCTAGGTCAGGTGGCTCATGGATCTGAACTCCAGTGTCTTAGGTCCTGGGGCCCAGATCAGGGCCTGTGGATCCAGGGCCTAGGCAGGGCTCAGGTCAGTGGCCTATAGCTTTTAAAAAAAACAAGCAAACCATCGCCTAGCTCATTTTTAATTTTATTTTAGTTTATTTTTATTTTATTTTTATTTACGCTTATTATTTATTTTATTTAGTTTATTTTATTTATCTTAGTTTTATTGATCTTAGTAGGTTTTTTTTACTTTATAGGTCAGGTTTATCATGCCACTTTTATTTTATTTTATTTTATTTTATTTTCTGCTGAGGTTTTATTTTTTTTATTTTAGGTTTTAGGTGTTTTAGGTTTTACTTGGGTATGTTTAGGTTTATTTTAATTTAATTTATTATATACTTAGATTTAGTTTATTTTAGGTTTTAAGTACATTTATTTAGTTTTATTTATTTTTTATCTTATTTAGGTTTTATTTAGATTAGATTTAAGTTTTATTTTATTTATTTTCTATTTTTTATCTTTAGGTCTAAGTTTTTTTTTATCTTTATTTAGGTTTTAGTTAGGTATTTTATTTTATTCCATCCGTGTCCTCATTTATCTTAGTTTAGTTTTATTTTATTCTTATTATTATTCTTAGCCTTATTTTAGCTTCATGCCTAGATCTAGCCCAGGTTTTATCATCTATCAGGCTCAGGCCTTTTATCTTATTTGTCTCATCTAGCCTGGCCAGCCTCAGCACTCAGCCCAGGCTCAGGATCTGGCAGAGCCCAGGCCTAGGGCCTGGGGGCCCAGGGCTCAGGCCTCCTGGGATCACTCAGGCCTGGGGCTCATACCAGGGCCAGCCTAGGCTCAGGGCCTGTCAGCCAGGCCTGTGGCCCATAACCCAGTATTCCCATGCCCCAGGCTGGCCTCTCTGCCAGTGATCGGCTCAGTGATCAGTGACTGTCAGTGGCTCAGGGCCCAGGCCCAGCCCAGGACCTCATTATCTAGACCCCAGGATCAGGATCTCTGTGGCCTGGCCCAGTGTCAAACCAGTGGCCTGTGTCACCAGTCCCAGTGGCCTCTGATCAGCCTGCCTCAGCCCTGCCTACCTGGCCGCCCAGTGGCCTGGTGGTCAGTGGGCCAGGGCCTGGGCCAGGCCAGCCCAGGGCCTAGGGCTCCAGGCCCAGGCCTGGGGCCTAGGCTCAGTACTCAGTACCTGCCCAGTGGCCCAGGTCAGCCAGGTCAGTGTCAGTCATGGCTCAGGCCCAGCATGGCCCATGGCCTGGGGCCTAGTGGCCCAGGGTCTTACCCTCCAGGGCCTGTATTCAGGGCCTGGGCCTGGCTCAGTCCAGGCCCATGGCTAGGGTCTTGTGGCCTATCCTAGGCCTGTGGTCTTTAAATCAGCTCAGCTCAGCCATTTTATCTTTATCTTTTTCTAGCCTCAGGCTCTAGGTTTATTTATCTTTGTCATTTATCTTTATTTATCTAGCCCAGTTTATCATTTTTATTTTATCTTTACAGCCTATCATTTATTTATATCTAATCAAAGATATCTTCTTATGCCCCGTGCCTTATCTTTATTTTAGTTTATTATCTTTGTTTAGTTTAGTTTACTCTTTTAGTCTTTTTGGTTTTAGGTCATTCTTAGGTTTAGGATTTATCATTTAGATTTATTTTAGTTTTAGTTTAGTTGTTTATTTATTTAGTTTAGTCCCTTAGTAGGTTTTAGCTCATTAGCTCATTTACCTTAGCAGCTTAGTGGCTCAGGTCATGAGGCTCAGGTCATTTGTTTTATTTATTTAGTTTATTTATTTTATTTTATTTTTATTTAGGTTTATTTAGTTTATCATTTAGTCAGGTTTTCTTTTAGGCTTTAGGCTTCAGGTTTAAGCCAATGATATTTAGTTTAGTTTATTTATTTTAGTTTAGGTTTTAATTATTTTAGTTTATTTGTTTAGTTTTCTTTATTTATTTAGTTAGTAATCATATTTATCTATATTTAGTTTTATTTAGCCCAGGTTTAGCTTCAGCGGATCTTTAGCCAGCTTCATTTAGGTTTAGGCTATTTAGTTTAGTTATACCTTTATCTTAGGCCTAGCTCATTTAGCTGGGGCTCAGCTCAGTTAAGCCTTATTTAGCCTTAGGCTCATTTATTTAGTTTGTGCATAGCTCAGTTTCAAGCTCATTTGTGCCTAGGCTTATTTAGTAGGTTCATTTTATCTGGTTGATTTATTATTTTAGTTTATTTTATTTTCTTTAGCTCTCATCAGCCTATTTAGATTACTCAGTCAGTTTATTTTAATTTAGGCCCTTAGCCTAGGCTTTATTAGTTATTAGTTTAGTTTATTTTAAGTCAGTTTATATTTAGCTTTATTAGTATTTATAGTTTATTTTAGGCTCATTTAGTTTAGGTTTATTTTATTTATGTTGATTTAAGCTTCATTTATTTAGCCTTAGGTTTATTTTACTAGCCTAGTTTATTTAGGTTCAATTTAGTTTACCTCATTTAGGCTTAGTCCATTTAGCCTCAGCTCAGTTAGGGCTCACTTTGTGCCTAGGCTTCATTTTAGGCTTTATCCATTTTAGGTTAAGGTTTAGATTTATTTTAGTAGTCCTTTATTTAGTTTATATTTAGGCTCTGATGCAGTTTAGTTTTAGTTTATTTAGTTTTAGGCTTCATTTTAGCTTAGTTTTAGGCCTAGGCATTCAGTTATATTTTGTCATATTTAGTTTAGTTTAGGATTATTTAGTTTAGGTTTAGGTTTTATTTATTTTACTTTAGTTTAGTTTATTTTAGTTTAATTTAGTTTATTTATTTTATTTTAGCATATTTTAGTTTATTTTAGTTTAGTTTAGTTTATTTAGTTTATTTTATTTTATTTTATTTATTTTACTTTAGTAGTTTAGGTAAGTTTATTTTATTTAGTTTATTTATTTATTAGTTTATTTTATTTTATTTAGGTTTAGGCTTTAGTTTAGTTTTAGGTTTTTATTTAGTTTAGTTTATTTTAGTTTAGTTTATTTAGCACTTTAGTTTAGTTTATTTTAATTAGTTTTATTTTAGTTTATTTAGTTTAGTTTAGTTTAGTTTATTTTATTTAGTTTATTGGTTAATTTTAGTTTTTTATTTTATTTTATTTAGTTTAATTTAATTTAGGTCACGCTTAGATTTAAGCTATTTAGGTTTTTATTATTTTATTTTATTTTATTTAGCCAGCTCAGTTTAGGCTAGATTTTAGTTTAAGGCTTCAGTTTAGTTTTAGTTTATTTTATTTTATTTTAGTATCTATTTGGCTAGTTTATTTATTTAGTTTTTTTATTTATTTATTTTATATTTATTTAGCTTTTATTTTTAGTAGTTTATTTTAGTTTAGGCTATTTTATTTAGGTAGTTTATTTATTTATTTTAGCTTCAGTTTTAAGTTTTATTTTGTTTATTTATTTTAGATTTGTTTATTTTTTTTTTTTATTTTAGTTTATTATTAGTTTAGTTAGTCCATTTATTTTATTTATTATATTCATTTTAGCTCAGTTAGCTCAGGTTTAGCTTCAGCTCATTTAGTGTGCTTTATCTAGGCTCTTTAGCTTTAGCTTTAGCTCACAAAGCTTCAGTTTAGTTTTAGGTTTAGGTTTATTTAGGTCTCGTTTATTTGTTTAGGTTTATTTTATTTAGTTTAGTTATTTTATCTTAGTTAATTTTTTAGCTTTAGTTTATGTTATTAGATTTATTTAGATTCACGCCATTTTATTTAGGTTTAGGCCTAATTTTAGTTTAGTTTCTGTAGCCAGTTAAGATATTTTTATTTTAATTTAGGTTTATTTATTTAGTTTAGTTTAGTTTTAGTTTATTTTATTTTATTTTATTTAGGTTATTTATTTAGTTTATTTATTTAGTTTATGTTTTGTTTTTTATTTAGTTTAGTTTATTTTTTTAGTTTTAGTTTTATTTAAGTTTAAGTTTATTTTAGTTTAGGTTTGTGCTTAGTTTAGGATTATTTTAGTTTAGTATTAGTTTGTTTATTTATTTAGTTTTTTAGTTTATCATTTAGTTTAGTTTTATTTATTTTAGTTTATTTTAGCATTTATGTTTAGTTTATTCTTTAGCTTTATTTTATTCAGCCAGTTTTTGTGGCTATTTAGTTTTTTATTTAGCTTTATTTTAATCAGGTAGCTTGGTTTTAGGTTAGGTTTGGTTTAGGATTAGTTTAGTTTTAGTTATTTTAGTTTATTTTATTTATTTATTTTAATTTTTATTTTATTTTATTTATGTTTATTTATTTATTTTATTTATTTAGCTTAGTTTAGTTGGTGTTTTATTTTAGCCTAGATTTCTAGGGTTTGGCTCAGTTGTGCCCGTGCCCAGTTAGGGCGTGATCAGGGCCTTTTAACGTGTGGCCTTTTAACATTACTGGGTTTGTGCTTGTGGCTCAGGTCAGGTTTAGGGTTTTAAAAAAAAAAGTAAACCCAAAGGTTTAGCTTATTTAGTTTATTTACATTTATTATATTTTAATTTAATTTTATTTATTTATTTTTATTTATTTAGTTTATTTTAGTATTTATTTTAGTAGTTTATTTTAGTTTATTTTTTAGTTTTAGATTTCATTTTATTTTTTTTTAGTTTTATTTTTATTTTATTTTTTAGGTTTAAGTTTTATTTTTATTTTATAGTTTAGATTTTATTCTTTTATTTATTTGGCTTTTAGGTTTATTTTAGTTTTATTTTAGTTTAGGTTTAGATTTATTTTGAGTTTATTTTATTTTATTTAGTGTTAGTTTAGCATTTAGTTTTAGTTTTATTTTATTTTAATTGTATTCTGAGCTGGCTTCAGTTTTATTTTATCTTGTTTTATCTAGGTTTAAGCATTTTCATGATGGTTTAGGTTTTATTTTTATTTATTTTGGTCTTTCTTGGTTTATTTTAGGTTTAGGTTTTTATCTTTTATTTTATTTTATCTTAGGTTTATTTTATTCTATTTTACCATTAGTTTCTTTATTTTATGAGGTTTTTATTTTTTTGGTTTTATTTTATCATTTAGCAAATATTTTATTTTATTTCTTTAGTTTTATTTTGCCTTTATTTTATTTTATTTTTTTATTTAGGCCTAGTTTAGTGGTTATCTTATAACCTTGGCTATTTAACCCATGCTCAGTTTAGGAGTGGTTTAGGCTCAGAGCGGCTCAGGGATCTGGCCTAGGCCTGAAGGCCTTTTGGCTTAGTGCCTGTACTTGTGTGGCCTGGGTAGGCTCAGTGAGGCCCAGTGTCCAGGTCCTTGGGGTAGGTGTGTTTTATTATTTTATTCTTTCATTTATTATTTTAAATTAAGCAAACCCAGTTTAGGTTTATTTAGTTTATTTAGTTTATTTTTAATTTAGCTATTAGGTTTATTTTATTTATTTATTTTATTTATATTTTATGTTTATTTATTTTAGTTTAGGTTTTATTTTAGTTTATTTTATGCAGTTTAGTTAGTTTATTTTAGTTTTTTTATTTTATTTTTATTTAGGTTTTATTTTTTTTATTTTTAGGTTTAGGTTTTATTTTATTTTAGTTTTAGGTCTTTAGGTTTTATTTTATGTTTATTTTAGGTTTTAATTTTAGTTAGGTAGGTTATTTTTATTTTATTTTATTTTATTTAATTTAGGTTTAGGTTTAGTTTAGTTTATTTTAGGTCTTTAAGCATTATTATTTATTTAGTTTAGGTTTATTTTATTTTTATTTTAGGTTTAGTCTTTTTTTATAGCTAGATTTAGTTTTTTTTTCTTTATTTTAATTTTATTTTGGTTTATTTTTTAGGTCTTAAGTTTATTTAGTTTTATTTTATTATTTTAGGTATTTTTTATTTTTAGGTTTTTCTTTAGTTTAGTTAGGTTTTATATTTTATCTTAATTTTGTTCTTTTATTTCTTTTATTTTATCTTTAGCTCAGTTTAGCTCATTTTGCTTTTATTTTAATCTTTTTAGTTTATCTGACTGATCTTTTATTTATCATTTTAGGTTTTTATTTAGTTTAGTTTCTTTATGCATTTTTGGTTTTAGGGTTTGTTAGTTTAGTGGTTTGTGGTTTGTAGGGTCTGGGGTTTAGTCCTGGCTGTATTAGGTTTATGGTTTATATTTATGATTTGTGGGTTTAGTGTGTGGGTTTGTATTTTAGGTTTAGGTTTGGTTGATTTTGGGTTTACTGCTTTTAGGTTTAGTGGTTTAGTTTTAGGTTTAGGGATCAAGTTTTACATTAGGTTTAGGGTTTCTAGTTTTTTTTTTAACAGAGAACAATTTTAGATTCAACCTTTCTTCTTTTCGATATCATCAACCAAGTAACACACCAAGTTTTCTAGCAAGATTTTCTGTCTTTCAAGTTTATATATAAGGAACAATTTAATAAAGAATTAATTTTACTTTTTAAATTATCTCATTCATTTTTTAAATCACAAAAATGCATATCTAAATTTTTATGTTCTTTTTTGAAGGTTTTGTATTTTCTTTTTAGTTTTTTATATTCAAAACTAAATCATTAAAAGCATCATCTAATTCATCATAAGATATATCATTACATACCTCTTGAGAATCTAAGTCAGATTCTCCATTTGTCATAAGAGATATGTTGACCTCTTCATCGGATGATAAAGTACTTGATTCATTGAATCTGGATTGGCCCATAAAGCCTTCTTCTTCTTCTAATGGTACTTTTTCTCTTTCATATTTTTTCTTCTTTCCACATCAATCTCTTTCTTCTTTGATTCAACAAGTTCTTGACAATCACCCTTATGTGTCCATGCTTTTTACAATGGTAACAAATGATCCCTTCACCTACAAGAAATTTCTTAGTTTGAAATTTATAGTTTTTATATTTTTTATACCTTTGATTCTTCTTCCTTAGCAAGTTCCCAAGCCTTTTGGATAGCATGACCACCTCATCACTATCACCATCCGAGCTTGAGGTGTTATGCTCATCACTATCATCAACTTATAATGCAATGGCTTTTCCTTTCTCTTTCTCCCTTTTTGCTGAGTTATCCATCTTATCCCCTTAAGCAATAACCTGTTCATGTGCTATCAAAGAATCCAAAAGTTGATCAAGTGGATAAGTTGATAAATCCTTAGCTTCACTAATAGCTGTTACTTTAGTTTCCCATTCTTTTAGAAGACATCTAAGAATCTTATTGACTAAGTCTTGATTCCTATATGTTTCTCCAAGAGAATGCAATGTGTTAATTAATTTCATGAATCTATTATACATATCAAAAATAGATTCAGAAGGAGACATGAAATTACTCTTTTTTTTTAGGGAACCCCATATAAAGGAATTTTATTGCTCAAATAAAAAGGTTACAAGATCCTTAAAGGGGTTAAACTCTGAGACTACCACTCAAAGAGCTACAATGAACCTAAAGAGTAAAACCCCATCTAAGTACAAAACTCACACAACAAAAGCAAATACAAACCCCAATAAACAAAGAAGCAAACCTTTCAATGCAGCCATATCTGCTACCATCCTCTTGTGGGGAGTAAAGGAGCTTTGAACCAATGAAAAATTAGCAAGAACCTGCAATAAAAGAAGACACATGCAAATATCTTGAATGACAGTATGTACCTATAAGAAAGGAAATAATTATATTTGGAAACCATAATGCGAGAAAGGAGTTAGAATCAATCCAAGAGTTTGGGAAACCACATACATATGCATCCCACCGTGGGTACCACATATTACTACATCCAAATCGAGATTGACTTGTTACCCGAGAAAACAAACCGAGATGACCCATTGAAGAAAATTATAAAGCTCACCATGATATAATCAGAAAAAAGAAAGTAGTTGCTATCCACTGGATGAAATGAAATCACCTTACAACTCAGAGCCATCAACTTATGTTTATATATCATAGCATAACCAACATGAGAGAAAGCAAGGAGGTAATAATAGACAACTGACAACCGCCATGAAATAAACCCAGGATAGGCATAAGAAATCTTTGATGAATATATAGTTAGACATTTTACTATCAACCCTCTATTCCGAAATTGCAACATGCAGCCAACAACTTGTAGCAACCAATCCCAAGGGAGACAAATATAATACCAAAATTCCATGAAAGTCTTACCTCTCTCAATAATGAAACCCACCCAATCACCCATAATCCGCATGAATAAAATTGAAAAGAAAAATACTTTTACCTGGACATGCATTCTTATAACTAAAATACATCCTTTCAGGTAGCCGCACAATCCCCATCCAAAGGGAGACATATCCAACACCAAAGAAACAAACATTTCCCTCTTTTATCAATAATAAAATGTACCAATCAATCCAGGAAATATATGCTAAGAGCAGGCACCAACCAGCCAAAAGGAAATAGAAGCAAAAATAGAAAAGAAATAGAAAGACAAATGTCAAAAGGCAATCAACAGTACTTCCTGGACCAAGGCAAAAATTCCTACCCGATGGAATCAAACACCACCTCTTCACCAAGTAACCAATGATATCCATATTCCAGTTAATAACGAAAAGGATGACAGCATACAAACTTTTTCCCTGCAGCCCAGAGAAAAATGATTCTATACTTGGGCTACTGTAGCAATTTCTTATGTCGCCCAAAGAAGTCTTAGGTAGCACTCCAATCAGCAGCAAAGGATGATAAACAACTAGCCATGGTCCACCCAGCATGAAGTAAATTTCCTCTCCAACCATCAAAACCATATTTTTAAAACATCGAGGAAGAAGTTCCTCAGAAAACTGAGTAAAAACAAAAAATAGAGTGAATCCAGCACCATAAAATTGCAAAAAGAGATGGGAAAAAGATGGATAATCTCCACTAATCAGCACCATATCCAAGTTCAGACATAGAAGTTACATTTTCCTAACATAGGGGAGACCAGTTCTATCTAAGTTCACAAAACCACTTAATAGGGGAATATTATCATTGAAAAATATTTTAACCATAGAGGACTTTGCACCCAGATTAGCTAGAAAATCTGCACAAGAATTCCCTTCTTGATGAATATGAGAGATATGATAGTCCATGGAAGCAAGAAGCCTTCTTGTATGATTGAGAGTATAATAAACTTCAGCATTACCATGAGCTCCAGATTTTAATAAATTCAAGAGTAGTAAAACATCAATTTCAAGCCATATTTTTTTAAAACCTTTCTGAATGCGTAATAATACCCCATACTAAAGCCATAGAGTTCAGCAAAAAGGACAGAACAAGGTCTTAAAGGAATAGCAAAAGCGGCAATCATCTTACCTTTAAAATCTCTTAAGATACCCCCACATCCATAGAAACCATTAGCAACGAACCATCTGTGTTCACCTTAATAGTATGGTTTAGAGGTTTAGTCCAATAAATAGTTTTACAAATATAATCAAATTCAGTCAACGGGAGAAAAATCCCAAGAATATGAGCCAAGCGTTTAACATCTTTGAAACTCGATGGCTGGAGAAGTTTAGCTTTATAAAGGGGGGAAATTTTTTCTTTAGCTTTAACAATGATGCATTCAAAAATTCATGGGAATGCCATTATGTTTAGCTTCATTTCTTTCCATCCAAATATACCACAATAGGGTAATAGCAAGCACACATTTGACATGACCTTTTGGGGCATAGAATAGGAAGTTATTTAATAGATGTGTGATAGAAAGGGATCCATCAAATAGTAGAGTGTTCAACAAGCTATCATACCAGTGCCAAACTTTAGCAGTGATGGGGCCATTAGCAAAAACATGATCCAAAGTTTCTATGTGGAAACAACATTGACATTTAGAAGGGAGGTGGAAACCTTTTTTCTAGAGAATGGCATCCAAAGGAATATATTATTTAAGAATATGCTAAGTGTGAACCGAAAAGGAGGTTGGAATAGCGTTACACCATATTTTGGAAAATATTGGAGATTCTTGATTGTTAGATCTAATAGTCCACCATACATCCTTAAAAACAAAGTCTCTAGTAGCTGATTTGTTAAATAAAATTTGATCCATGTCATTAGTTCTAGGGATGTTATTCAGAACTTTTTTGATGATAGTATTAGGGACATAGGCTCCTAGTTGAGCAATATTCCAAGAATTTTGATTAATGAAGTAACTGACTTTGATCCTTTCGATTGAATGGGTGTTAAGAAGTGCATCTATAGAACCCTCACCCATTATCTTGCCAAAAAAAGGATGAACCAATTAACACCCGGGATATAAGCCCTTGACCTCTCTTAATGTTACAAAGTCTTTTCCACCTAGGAGAGTCTCCCATTTTGAAGCTGTAAATTAATGGATGTTTACCCTTACAGTATTTAGCAAGCATAAAATTTGACCATAAGCTGTGATTACTTCTAAGGTTCTACCACATTTTATGTGAAAAACATTTAATGGAATCTTGTAAAGTTTTACAACCCAGGCCACCTTCATTCAAAGGGCCACAACACTTGTCCCAACTAGCCCAGTGAGTTTTTTAGATGATGGGTTTGAACCCCAGAAGAATTTATTAAAAATCTGATTTATCTTATTAATAATAGTTGTGGTAGGGACAATAGTGGAAAGTAGATAGAAGGGTAAGGAGCAAAGAATACTTTTAATGAGGACTAATCTAGCTCCAAAAGAAAGAAGGTGAAATTCCCATGAGGAGATTTTCTTATAGATTTTTTGGATGACTTCATCAAAAAGGAAAGATCTTTTAGCACCACGATATAAAAGCGTACCAAGATATTTAATAGGGAGAGTACATTGGGCAAAGCCCGTGATATTCTTGATATTGTTAATCCTGGGAATAGTGATTGAGTTACTAGCAATGAAGCCACTTTTGTCAGGATTAATTTTTATGCCAGTCTCCCTCCCAAAATGCATTAGAAATTTATACAATTTCTTAATGTAATAGATAGACCCATTGCAGAAGATAATGAAATCATCTGCAAAGCAAAGGTGAGAGATAGGAAAACCACCCCTAGTCTTGTAGCACATGTCGGGCATTCTGAGAAACATATGTTTAAGGTTACGAGAAAAATATTCCACAGCAATAATGAAAAGGGCCGGAGAAAGGGGATCCCCCTACCTAATACCATGTGATGATTCAAAGAAGCCATGGATCTTACCATTTATAAGTAAGGAAAACCTAGAATTTTCAATATCATTCTTAATTAAATTAATGAAGGAGTCGGAGAAGCCAAATAAAGATAAAATTTTGTAGATAAATGACCAACTAATGTTATCATATGCTTTCGATATGTCTAACTTAAGGACTAGGTTCCCACATCATACTTTAGTGTTTAAATCATGAACAATTTCTTGAGCTAATAATACATTATCAGAAATAGAATGACCTTTAACAAAGCCAGTTTGATTTGGAGAAATGATTTTGGGAAGTAGAATACCCAATCTTTTGGCAAGGATCTTGGATATGAGCTTATTGAAGAATGTGCAAAGACTTATGGGCCTAAATTGATTCAATGGGGTTTTGATTTTAGGAATTAATTATGGAAGTACTAGAGAAGAATTTGGGGAGGGTGGTCCCTCTAAGAAAATCAAAAACCATTTTAACCACATCATCTTTGATAACATTCCAACATTTTGAAAGATCCATCGGAGCGACAGAATCGTATTCATATTCTAAATTGATGTAATTTCATCTTCAAGGTAAGGATGTAAGCATTATGTTGTCATTTTCATTATGATTTAGGATAACCTCGGGACTAGCCAAATTCTCCTCACTCACGATTATTAAGCATGTTATTGAAATAAGAAACCTCAGCAAGTTCATTTTCATCAGAAATCCAATTATTATCAGAGTTTTTAATTTTCTTAATGCAATTTAAGGCTTTTTTCTTATTGAATAATGTATGAAAATATTTGGTATTCCTATCACCTTCTAATAGTTTCTTAGCAGAAGCCTTTTGTCTCTAGTAAGTTTCCTCCATATCTTGATATTTGGATAATTTATCCTTGGCTTGGTTTAATAAAAGAGTCTTAGAAGAATCCAGAATAACCTCTTGTTCTAATTCTTTTACATTAGTGAAAATATTTTTGAAGCAATTTTTATTCCACCATTTGAGCAATTGTTTAAGCCTTTTTAATTTCAGCCAAAGTCTCTTCATCCCCGAAATAGAGTCATCAGGGTAAAGAGGATCATCCCAATTAATAGCCACACCTCCTTAAATCTGGTATCCAGTAACCACATATTTTGAAAATGAAAAGGAGAGGAGAGGGATGTTTATATTAATATAAAAAATAAGCAAATGAGAGTGATCTTATAGGGTTCTACTAAGATGTTCAACCGATGTATTCGGAAAAGAGCTTATCCATAAATCATTAAACAAGATCCTATCAAGTCTTTGCCACATTCTACGATTATTCCGGTGGAGCCACTAAACCTAGATCTCAAATGACAATCCATATTATAAATTCATCCATAGATAAAGGGTTAGGAGGGTTTCCACCCCTTAGTTCCGTCGAGGAAGAAATACTATTAAAATCCCCACCTATGAACCGGGGAGCATTAATCGAGGTCGAAATTCGATCATTCCATAGGATCCTTCTACCATACCTGTTGCAGGAAGAATAGACAAAGGATCCAAAGCAGGACCAATTGCCAAAGGTGATTTGACTATTCACAACTTGGAGGAGGTATTGAATAATATGTAAAGTAAAAGGATTTTTCCAAAAGATCCAAATTTTATTACTTGAATTAGCAAAAGAACTACTAAAGCCAATCATTCTAGCAATAGTTTGGATGTGAGAAGGAAGAATAAAGGGTTCCAAAATTGCCAGAAAAGAAATGTTATGATTACAAACTAAGTTGCTAAGTCTATTACAGAGGGAGGCATATCCCTCTGCATTCCAAATCAAGAAGAGACCATTACTTAGGATGAGAAGAGCGGATCTAGTAATTACGGCAAAGATAGGGGATTTATGTTTATGTGATTTGTTTTTCCTTTTTAAGACAATATGAAAATCATTTTCCAAACTAGCAGCCTCGCCATCTAATAAGGAGATTCCAATTAATTGTTTATTGCCTGTAGATTTTTGAAGCTTAACTAACAATTCCCCCTCTTCCAACTCATTGTTCCTCTTGATGTGTCTTAGTTTTAGAATTTTGGTCCACGTTAGCAGAAGAGGTGGTGGATGGGTTAGAATGGGGTAGAACACAAACCCCTAGATCTAGGGTGGAAGTTATCTCTAGATACTGCACCTCCTCCGAACCAACCTTCTCATTTAATTGATCTTTAACTACAGGAGATGACAATGCAATACAATTAGCATTATTTAGAGAATCAGAAACAAGAGGAGATCCTAAATCAAAATTTGGAAAATTAATATCGCTATTTTGTATTTGGGATTTGGCTCCACCATGAGGAAATTGATCCTTCATTAGGTTTGTGCCTATGAGGGATTGATCTGCCATATTCAGCTTTGGATTAGTTTTAAGCCTAAGAATTTGGGGCTCATTTTTATCAATTATTGAGGCGGCTCTCTCCTTTGATGTTTCTTGCACATTATCCTTTGTACCAAGGGTAGATTTGGAATCCAAAGAATTCTATTTTAAATGTGGGTGAGCTATAAAACAGTCAGCAAAGCCATGTCCATGAATTTTGCAATGTGAACAAAATATAGGAAAATTTTCAAATTCTATTTTTTGCAAATATCCATATTTTTCTGATCCAATCCAAATTTCCTTAGGATAATTTTTAGTAATATCCGCTTCCACTAGAACACGAGCAACAGAAGGTCTAGAACAAGAAGTAGTAGCTTGATCCAATTGGAGATGACGACCGAATAGGCCGGCCACTGCATAAAGGAATTCAGGGTAAAAAAAATGCACACAAAGATTGGGGATTGACAACAAAACTAAAACAATAGGGGATTCCTCTTTAATGTCAAAAAGGGGTCCATTTTAATAAACGCATTTGGCAGTTGAATATATAATAAAAATGTCTTGCAAAAACACTAGAGTAATCCAAATCGTTAGCCAATTGAATCAAAACATGTCAAGAATCAATTAAACCCACCAAAAAAACTCTTGTCAATTTCAGCGAATGAAAAAAACTTTGAATATTTTCCATAGTCGGGCGTCGAAGAGCAAATTTACCTACTAAAGCAAACTCATAAGGCTTAGCCAATTTTTTCACCACAACATCAAAGCACATAACAGTGGGTACACCCTGAAAAGTAGTAGAAACGAAATCTAAAGACTCACCACCGTTATTTGCTTTACCAGCAAGCACATCCCTAAATGAGATTGAAGATCGGATAGGAATATTACCATTTTTCGCTATCGCATCCAAATCTGTCGTAGCTGGATGAGATGTAGTGGGATTCCCCCACAGGGGAGCAACCGATAAATCCATTTTTAAATGTATGGCATCCTAGTTAAAGCATTAGCACGCTATACCGAGTCAAAAATAGTCGATAAGGGTCGGTAAAATCGATCCGAACGTCGAAAAGGGTCAATGACACAATATGGTAGAATCAAAAATAGCAAGAGAGAAGGAGAAGGGAAGAATCCTTAGACTCGAGGAAAAGTAACCGACCAATCACCGAAAAAAAGGGGAGAAATCACCGAGTGTGGCTAGGGAACTCGAGGGCGGCTGAAGGGAAGATTCAATTGTATGACATATAAAATAACTCATATTCATGAACAAGTCTATTTATGTGAGCATCTTTAACTTCACTAGTTCCTTCATAAGTTATAATGAGTTTATCCCATATTTCTTTTATTGTACTTAACATAGAAATTTTAATGTAATCATCAGGTAATAAAGCATAATGTAAAGTATTTCAAGCCCTAGCATTTAATTCATCAATTTCTCTTCCAACTACAGTCCATTCCTCAAAAGGATTTTCTACTTTAATGCCATTTACTTCTACTATGGGTGTATGATATTGATGTGTCAACATATACCACATGTGTGCATCTTGACCTCTTAAAATGTACTAATTCTATTTTTCCAATAATCAAATGATACAATATCTAAAAGTGGAGGTCTATGAGTGGATTGTCCCTCTGGTAGTGAACCCTTTGGGAAACCTTAGGCCATAGTGGAAAGATCTACTCTTGGATGTTAAGCCAAAAAAAGATCCTAGGCTCTGATACCAGTTGTGAGTCACTATAGCACCCAAGAGCGGGGGTGGGGAGTTGAGGGGTGTATTGGGCGATATTAAAAATTTTAAAAGTTAAATCTTAAATTTTAAGTTTTAGGAGAAAATTAATTTTTGATTTTATAATGATAAGATACAATTCTTAATGCTACAAAAATAAAAGTACAGTAAAGTACAGAGAGACAATAGGCACACAATTTTTACTTGGTTCAGCCAAACCCTAAAACTGTCTATGTCCATGCCTAGCCACCCATGGCTTGGAATCCACTAAATGCAAAATATCTTATAAATAGTACTCTCCTATAACGGGGTGAGTACAACCCCTACAATAATATGTAGTCTCCTATAAAGGGCGAGCATAACCCCAATATAAATTTTATAGCATGAAAAGAAAAATACAAAATAATAAATTTTGATAAAATATATCTCACAAATATACCAAGCTATCCAATTCAAAAAGTGATCTCACAACTTATAAATGATCACTTTACAAATAACTAATTTGGCAAGATAGAATGCTCACTAAATTTTGATAAAAAAATATTAAATAAATATCTTAAAGTGATTTTTCTAAGATGTGTATGTTATTATAATTTGTAGATTAATATAAAAATTATTTCAAAATAAATTCACAATAGTCTATTGCATAATAAATTAAATTTCAGCAAGGAATAATTTTAAGTTTAAGAGAAACTATAACTAGTATGTATATAATAGTGCAAGAAAGATTACCTTTCTACTAAACTTCCTTTTTCTTGATTATTAAATAAATATCTTAAAGTGATTTTTCTAAGATGTGTATGTTATTACAATTTGTAGATTAATATAAAAATTATTTCAAAATAAATTCATAATAGTCTATTGCATAATAAATTAAATTTCAACAAGGAATAATTTTAAGTTTAAGAGAAATACTAGTATGTATATAATAGTGCAAGAAAGATTACCTTTCTACTAAACTTCCTTTTCTTGATTATTAAATAATGAAAACAACAAGCTTTACTAAATTTATAGATAAAATTCATAAAATAAAGGATATTATTGAAATAAAATGATAAGTGACAAATAAAATAATTTAATTTTATAAATTTTATGATAAAGAAACTTTTATAATAGATCTAGCATATACTCTAAAATTCCAAAAATAATTTATTTTATTTTAACCAAAATGAAGCTTTTAATTAATACAACTAATCACAAAATACTTAAATAAAATTAGTATATGATATATTTAAGTAAACTACTTTAATTAAAAAAGATCTAGCAAATATGAAAATAATTTAATCACAATAAATTAATTTGAAATGCTTAAAATATACTTCTAAAGTAGATCTAAGAATAAATTATCTTTTAAATAAGACTAATGAAGAAATATTTTAAGAAACCAAATAAAATTGTAGGAAGATAAATATTTCAACAAGTTGAAATAAATCATACAAACTATCACAAGAGTTTTACACAAAAAAATGATTGAAGAAACTTTGAAGTGAAAACTCAGACTTTAATGTCCAAAGACTAATCCACCAAAAAGTATAAATTGGAAAGAATAAATAGATGGTGAAAATATTATGGACAACTAAAAAGGGATTAAGATCAAGAAAACAAACTCAAGTAATTTGATAAAGCTTGCATAGTTGAAGATGTTGAAGCTTCCAAACCAAGGATTTGATCTTGCAATATTTGGAGAACACTTGGATGGAAAATCTAGGAAATGTTCTCTTAGATTTGCAAGAGGGATTTAGAATTTTAATGAGGAATGCTTTCATGAAAAAATGAGTGCTATTTATTAGCAAGAAGGTCATTTTGAATTATTTCAAAAATTATATTATTCTAACATCATTTTATCATGTAATAATTTAATATTCAATAAAAATATAATTTATATTAAATAAATATTAAATTCAATAGCCAAAATTTAGCCATTCACATGGGTAAGTCAAAAATAATCAAATATGGCTCTTAATATATTCAAAGCATGTAGAATGCATTCATTATTAAAATCATTAATGTTTGAAAAGTCATAATAAATTCAATTGTAATCAAACGTGGGTCATGTAACCTATCAGTTAAAGGAAAAAAAATCCACGAATGTTGGAGATGAAATTAGATATAAATTCCTTGATTATAAAATGACTTTAGCTAAAATACAAAATTCCACATATTTTTTGTTAATTTTGAAATATGACATTTAAATATTATGATATAATTTATATATAATCATACATATGTTAGTTATCTTATAACCTTAAAATTAAATTAAAATATTTAATTATATTAAGTATATCAACTAATTGCACTTACTAGTAATATTTTATTATCATTTATTATTTTGACAATTAAAATTTTAAGTATGAAACATACAATTGAATGTTAATTAGATAGAGATTTATATAAATTAACCTCATTATCATTTTTTAAAAAAATAAAAATAATATGGTAAGTTGTGAGCAAATTGATTCATGTCAATGAACTCATATGAATTTCTAAGATAGATATTAATGCATATAATCTAAAATATTGTATCTTGAGCTTCACATTATCCATTTTGTTCTATCTTTCATTCTTCTATTTTTGAAATTTTCTCAAACAAATTGTGAGAAGTATTGGATAAGTAATTAGCCATTAATATATTTGAAACACATAAAACATACATTAGAACATCCAAGTATCCATTTGTTATCACTAAAATTGATGGGATTGAACATCCAATTGGGTTTAGGGTTTTTAGGGTTAAGGGTTAAGGGTTTAGGGTTAGCTTAGGGTTTAGGGATAGTTTAGGGTTTAGGGTTTAGGGTTTAGGGTTTAGGCTTTAGGCTTTAGGGTTAGTTTACAGTTTAGGGTTTTGGGTTTTAGGGTTTATGATTTAGGGTTTAGGGTTTAGGGTTAGGCTTTAGTGTTTAGGGTTTAGGATTTAGGGTTTAGGGTTTAAGGTTTATGGTTTAGTGTTTAGGGTTAGTTTAGGATTTATGTTTTTTTTAAATTAAGTAAACTGGTAGGATTAGGTTTATTTAGTTTAATTTATATTTATTTTAATTTAATTTATTTATTATTTTTATTTAGGTTTATTTTTTATTTTTATTTAATTTAGTTTATTTATTTTAGGTTTATTTATTTTACTTTAGGTTTTTTATTTTAGTTTATTTTTTAGGTTTAGGTTTAGGTTAATGTTTATTTATTTAGTTTAGTATTATTTTTATTTTATATTTAATTTTTTGGATTAGGTTTTTCTTTTATTTTTTTAGGTTTATGTTATAAGTTTTTATTTTAGGTTAATTTTAAGGTTTTATTTTTTAGTTTAGGCTTATGTATATTTTTAGTTTATTTTATTTTATTTAGTTTAGGGTTTAAGATTAGTTTATTTTAGGTTTAGATTTAGGTTTTATTTATTTAAGTTTAGTATATTTTCATAGGTTTATATTTTATTTTAGGTTTAGTTTTTCAATTTAAGGTTTAGGGTTTTCTTTATTTATTTTAGGTTTATTTTAGGTTTATGATTTTGGTTTAGGATTTAGGGTTAGGGTTTTGGGTTTTGCATTTTGGGTTTTAGGGTTTAGGGTTTAGGGTTTAGGTTTAGGGTTAGGGATTAGGGTTTAGGGTTTAAGGCTTTTGAGGGTTTAGGGTTTAGGGTTTATTGTTTAGGCTTTAGGGTTTAGGGTTTTTAGGGTTTAGGGTTTAGGGTTTAGGATTATCTTAGGGTTTAAGGTTAGTTTATAGTGGGTTTAAGTTAGTTTAGGTGAGTTTAGGGTTTAGGTTAGGTTAGGGTTTAGGGTTTGGGGTCTAGGATTATTGGTTTATGGTTGCAGGTTTAGGGTTTAAGGTTTGGAGTTAGTTTTAGGATTTAGTGTTTAGGCTTTTTTAAAAAACATTAAGTAAACTGAAAGGTTTAGGTTTATTTAGTTTATTTTTTATTCATTATAATTTATTTTATTTTATATTTTTATTTAGGTTTATTTTTTAATTTATTTAGTTTAGTTTATTTAATTTAGGTTTTTTTATTTTAGTTTATTTTTTCCTTTGAGGTTAGGTTTATGTTTATTTTTTAGTTTAGTTTTATTTTTATCTTATTTTTTAGGTTTAGGTTTTTATTTTATTTTTTTTAGGTTTAGATTTTATAATTTTATTTTAAGTTTATTTCTAAATTTTATTTTTGTAGGTTTAAGTTTAGGGTTTAATATTTAGGGTTTTAGGGTTTATTTTTAAGGTTTAGGGTTTATTATTTATGGTTTAGTTTATTTTAGGGTTTAAGGTTTAGGGTTTAGGGTTTAGGGTTTAGTGTTTAGGGTTTAGGATTTAGGATTTAGGGTTTTTTATTTATTAATTTATTAATTTTTCTTTAAATTAGGTAAATCAATAGGTTTAGGTTTATTTTGTTTAATTAGTTTTTTTTAGTTTATTTTATTTTTTATTTTTGTTTAGGTTTATTTCTAATTTTATTTAGTTTAGTTTATTTATTTTAGGTTTTTCTATTTTAATTTAGGTTTTTATATTAATTTATTTTTAGGGTTTATGTTTATGTTTAGGTTTATTTTTTAGTTTAGTTTTATTTTTTTTATTTTTTTTGGTTTAGGTTTTATTTTTTATTTTTAGGTTTAGGTTAAGTTTTTAGGTTTTTATTTTAAGTTTACTTTTAGGTTTTATTTTTTAGTTTAGGTTTAAGTTTATTTTTAGTTTATTTTATTTTATTTAGTTTAGGTTTAGGTTTAGGTTTAGGTTCTATTTATTGTAGTTTATTTTATTTTAGTTTAGGTTTATTTTACTTTTATTTTAGGTTTAATTTTTTTTTAGTTTATGGTTTAGGTTTTATTTTTTATTTATTTTTAGCTATATTTTTTAGGTTTAGGTTTTTATTCAATTTATATTTTATTTTATTTTTAAGATTATTTTTTATTTAATTTTGTTTTTTATTTACTTTATTTTATTTTATTTTTTAATTTTTCATTTTATTTTAAGTTTAGGTTTTATTTTAGGTTTAAGTTTTAGCTGAGGTTTTTATTTCATTTTATTTTTTTTATTTTGTTTAGATTTAGGTTTATCTCTTTATTTTATTTTTAGATTTTATTTAGTTTAGGTTTAGGTTTTTGGTTTTTAAGGTTTAGGGGTTAGGGTTTATAGTTTTGGGTTTAGGGTTTTAAGGTTTACAATTTAGGGTTTATGGTTTAGGGTTTAGGTTTTAGTTTAGGTTTTGTGTTTAGGTTTAGGGTTTAGGGTTTAGGTTTATTTATTTTAGTTTAGGTTTTATTTAAGGTTTAGGGTTTAGGTTAGGGTTTAATTTAGGGTTTAGGATTTATAGTTTATAGTTTAGGTTTAGAGTTTAAATTTTAGGGTTTAGGTTTAGTTAGGGTTTATTTTAGTTTAGGGTTTAGGGTTAGTGTTTAGGGTTTAGTGTTTAGCTTTAGATTTAGTTTAGTTTAGGTTTAGTTTTTAGTTTAGGTTTAAGTTTTAGTTTAGGTTTAGAGTAATTTATTATTTTAGGGTTTAGGTTTTTTTAGAGTTATAGTGTTTAGGTTTCTTTGGTTTATTTAGGTTTATTTAGGGTTTATGGTTTATTTTATTAGGTTCATAGTTTAGGTTTTAGGGTTTAGGATTTAGAGTTTAGGGTGTTTAGGGTTTTTGGGTTTGGGTTTAGGTTTTATGGTTTAGGGTGTTAGGGTTTAGGTTATTTTTTTATTTATATTTTTATTTTTTTATTAATAAGTAAATGATTGATTTATTTAGTTTATTTAAGTTATATTTTAATAAAGTTTATATTACTTTTATTTTTTTTGTTTATTTTATTTTTATTTAGTTTAGTTTATTTATTTTAGGTTTATATTTTAGTGTAGGTTTTCTATTTTAGTTTATTTTTTTATTTAGGTTATGGTTTATTTTTTGTTTACTTTATTTTTATTTTATTTTTTATGTTTAGGTTTTATTTTTTATTTTTATGTTTAGGTTTATGTCATTAGGGTTTAGGGTTCAGGGTTTATGGTTTAGGGTTTAGGGTTTTAGGGTTTAGGATTTTAGAGTTTACAATTTAGGGTTAGGGTTTAGGGTTTATAGTTTAGGATTTAGGGTTTACGGTTTAGTGTTTATGCTTTAGGGTTTAGGATTTTTAGGTTTTATGGTTTAGGGTTAGCTTAGGGTTTAGGGTTAGTTTAGGGTTTAGGGTTTTAGGTTTAGGATAAGGGTTTAGGATTTAGGGTTTAGGGTTTGGGTTTAGGGTTTAGGGTTTAGGGTTTTAGGGTATAGGGTTTTAGAGTTTACAATTTAGGGTTAGGGTTTAGGGTTTAGAGTTTAGGATTTAGGGTTTAGGGTTTAGTATTTAGGCTTTAGTGTTTAGAGTTTTTAGGTTTTATGGTTTAAGATTAGATAGGGTTTAGGGTTAGTTTAGGGTTTAGGGTTTTAAGTTTAGTATAGGGTTCAGGATTTAGGGTTTAGGGTTTGGGTTTAGGGTTTAGGGTTTAGTGTTTAGGGTTTTAGGGTTTATGGTTGTTTAGTGTTTGGGGTTTAGGGTTTAGGGTTTAGGGTTTAGGTTTATGATTTAGGGTTTAGGTTTAGGATTTAGGGTTTAGGATTTAGGATTTTCTATTTAATTTTTTGTTTTTTTTATCTTAAGTTTAAATTAAGTAAGTCGGTAGGTTTTGATTCACTTACTTTATTTTTTATTTATTTTAGTTTATTTTATTTTTAATTTTTATTTAGGTTTATTTTTATTTTTATTTAGTTTATTTTAGGTTTATATATTTTTTTTAGATTTTTTTTAGTTTATTTTTTTAGTTTAGGTTTAGGTTTAGATTTATTTTCTTAGTTTAGTTTTATTTTATTTATTTAGGTTTAGTTTTCTTTTATTTTAGGTATAGGTTTAGGTTTTTGGTTTATTTTAGGTTTTATTTTAGGTTTAGTTTTATTTTAAGTTTTATTTTAGTTTAGGTTTAGGTTTATTTTGTTTATTTTATTTTATTTAGTTTTTAAGTTTTGGTTTAATTTATTTTAGTTTAGTTTATTTTAGTTTAGGTTTATTTTACTTTAAATTTATTTTATTTTAAGTTTAGGTTTTTAGAGTTTAGCTTTATTTTTATTTATAGGTTTATTTAGGTTTGGGTTTTATTTAGTTTTATTTTATTTTATTTAAGGTTTATTTTATTTTATTTTAGGTTTAGTTTTATTTTATTAGGTTTTTTAACATTATTTTCTTTTTAGTTTAGTTTAGGTTTTTATTTATTTTATTTTAGTTTTATTTTTATTTTATTTTATTTTTTGGTTTAGGTTTAGGTTTAGGTTTCGTTTAATTTTTATTTTATTATTTTATTTTTATATTGTTTAGGTTTAGTTTTTTTATTTGTTTTATTTTTAGGTTTATTAAGTTCAGGTTTAGCTTTTTAGGCTTTTAGGATTTAGGGTTTACGGTTTAGGGTTTAGGGTTAGTTTAAGGTTTAGGGTTTAGGGTTTAGGGTTTAGGGTTTAGTGTTTAGGGTTTAGGGTTTGGGGTTTAGCGTTGTATGTTTTAGGGTTTAGGGTTTAGAGTTTTAGGGTTTTTTTTTCAGAAAAGTTAGAATTTTATACCATAAAAGGAAAAGATATAATGTCCTTAATAGGGTAAAGCTCAAAGTTCTACTACTCTAGCTAGAAACTAAAAAAACCCCATCTAACTACAATAGAAAGGAAAAGAAAATAAAAGAAAAATAAAAATAATTAATATAAAAAAGTATATGACAAAAGACAGAATAAGACTAATACATGAAAGCGATAAAAGGACTAGTTGACTCTTGATCCCTTTAAGAAAGCGGATAAACAAGATCCACAATAATAATAGTTGAGTTGGAGTAAAGCTCATTCCATCTATGAAGTTCCAACCTACAAAAGAATTCGCAAAACACTACAAAGGCAATAATCATAGCTCAAGGAAAAGGATAAAGTAAATAATTTAGAGAGAGTTGAGAAAGAGAAGGCTCAAGCTTTGATCACCTCAAGTGGCAACAATACATATGAGCATCCAAACTTCCTGAGAAGGGTTATAGTCATATGTAATGCTATCAACCATAAAGAAGATATGAGGAAACATCAAGGCCATCATAGCCATCATACTTGATATAAGCCAACCATCCAAGGCAAAATAGTCCATAGAGATCTAGGTCCTGCACCAAAAGCAGAAAGCGACAAACCGAGTAACCCACCAACCAAAACCCACAACCGACTAATCACAAATACAATAAAAACTAAACATAAAATAAAAATGAAATAAACTTAAAATAAAATAAAATAAAAACTAAATAAAAACCTAAACCTAAATAATAAACCTAAAAAAACCTAAAAATAAATAAAAAATAAAACCCAAACCCTTAACTAAAAATAAAAACTAAACATAAAATAAAAATAAATAAATAAATAAATTAAATCTAAACCTATACTAAAATAAATAAAACCAAGCAGTAACTCTACCAAAAGCCACCACCAAAAGGAAGAGAAGCACAAAAAAAGAGCAGTCATCATGAATAAGGGTAATAACACAACCCAACAAAATAGTCCCAAAGCCATAATAATAGCCCGCGACTATCTCTAGAGCACTAGCAATCCGAATCCAAGGGAAAAACCTCCACCCAAATAGCAAAATAGTAGAATATATGTAGCACCAGAGAGAGGAAATCCATAGGGAGGCCAAGATGGCATCCAAAAATTACCATCAAAACCACCACCAAGGCAGCAAGAAACACAGCAAATCTAGCACCACCAATCAAGAGGCAAATATCAAGAAGCAAGGACAGTAAAATAAATAAGTGGGATTCAATACCAATAGCCAACCTAAATCCCAAGACACCAAGCTAGGGCACAAGCATCCAAGGCAAGATAGCATCTAATCCCAAGTCACCAAGCCAAAGAGAGCCACAACCAGCCCTTAGCAAACAAAAGGCCAATCCAGTCAGAGGAGCAGCTACCAACAAACCAGTAGGCATAGACAAAAAACAATCACAACCTTCTCCCCTAGTAAACAAAAACCCAAGTTTGAAATAAAAAAAACCACAAAGCAGTTGTCCTCATACCAATCAATAAATAAAACAACCAATAAAAAGAATACACCAACCCAAACTAGGAAAACAACCAAAAATAATTGAAAAAAAAATCAAAGCTAAGCAAATCCTAAAGATAATAAACCACCCAACAACCAATCATAGTAGCGGTTCCAATTCAATAAAGGAGCGGAAATAAAATAGTTAACCCAATATAGAGCCAAAATAAAGGGAAAGACAATAACATAGCCACAACCCACCTAGAGATCTCCAAAAAAAAACAAATTGGTAGTCACTCATTAGACAAAAACTAAAGTATAAAATGCCAAAGAGAACCACAAGCGACAAATCATGAGAAAAGGAATAAGGCTAGAGGGAAATAAAGCCCCTTCCAAACCCTATAGAGTAGAAAATCACCATAAAAGAGAAAATAAGAGGGCAACAACTAGAAAAAAGCTACCTCCAATCCACAAGGCAGAGAGAAAAACAAACCAGTAGAAGCCCCTAAGTGAAACCAGGAAAGGAGAACATCAACCACCAAAAAGCCTAAAACTAAGCCAAAGTAGAAGATACCAACAATAGCCATGAAAAAATGACCACCCAAAATAGTTAGGCAGACATAAGAAGCAAATTGTAGCATCCAGTAGAACCAACCATAGCAGCCGAAAGTTCAATTCAAATTAGGTAATAGCTAGCCAAAACTTGAGGGAAACCCAACATCAATTAGTGTAAAGGGTAGGCCAAAATCAAACACAAAAAAAAGAGACCCCAAAACCCAACATGCACAACTTCAGTTTAATTTTTAAGTTTTATAATTTAGTTTAGGTTTGGTTTATTTTTACTTTATTTTATTTTATTTAGGGTTTAGGTTTAGGTTTAGGCTTTATTTATTTTGGTTTAGGTTTAGGTTTTATTTATTTTAGTTAGTTTATTTTAGGTTTTATTTAGTTTAGATTTTGGTTTAGGTTTAGTTTATTTTAGGTTTAGGTTTAAGTTTTATTTAATTTAGTTTAGTTTATTTTAGTTTAGGTTTAGGTTTATTTTATTTTAATTATTTATATATTTTAAAATTAAGTAAATCGGTAGGCTTAGATTTATTTAGTTTATTGTTTATTTATTTTAGTTAATTTTATTTTTATTTTTATTTAGGTTTATTTTTTATTTTTATTTAGTTTAGTTTATGTATTTTAGATTTATTTATTTTAGTCTTGGTTTTTTATTTTAGTTTATTTTTTAGCTTTATGTTTAGGTTTAGGTTTATTTTTTAGTTGAGTTTTCTTTTTTTAGGTTTAGGTTTTATTTCTTAATTTTAGGTTTAGGTTTAGGTTTATATTTTATTTTTTTTAGATTTAGGTTTTAAGTTTTTATTTTAGGTTTATTTTTAGGTTTTATTTTTTAGTTTAGGTTTATGTTTATTTTTAGTTCATTTTATTTTATTTAGTTTAGGTTTAGGTTTAGGTTTAGGTTTAGGTTTATTTATTTTAATTTAGTTTGGTTTGGTTTAGGTTTAGGTTTATTTTATTTTATTTATTTTAGGTTTTGGTTTTTTCTTAAGTTTGGGGTTTAGGGTTTGGGGGTTATGGTTTAGGGTTTAGGGTTTAGGGTTTTAGGGTTTAGGGTTTAGGGTTTGGTGTTGTTGGTTTAGGGTTTAGCATTTAGGGCTAAGATTTTTTATTTTTTTATTTTTTATTTTATTATTTTTTATGTTAAGTAAACTAGTAGGTTTAGGGTTATTTAGTTTATTTTTTATTAATATTAGTTTATTTTAATTTTTTAATTTATGTTTATTTTCATTTATATTTAGGTTTTTATTTAGTGTTCATATTATTTTAATTTAGGTTTATTTATTTTTATTTTAGGGTTTATTTTTATTTTATTTAGGTTTTTTATTTTTTCTATTTGGTTTTGGTTTTCATTTATTTTATTTTAGTTTAGTTTTTGTTTTTTGTTTTTTTAGGTTTAGCTTTATGTTTTAGTTTATGTTTTTATTTTATTTTATTTTTTATTTTATTTTGGTTTAGGTTAATTTATTATTTTATTTTTAGGTTTTATTTAGTTTAGGTTTAAGTTTTTAGCCTTTAGGGTTTAGGGTTAGATTAGGGTTTAAGGTTTAGGGTTTGGGGTTTAGGGTTTACAATTAAGGGTTAAGGGTTTAAGGTTGCAGGTTTAGGGTTATAGGTTTGGGGTTCAGGGTTTAGGGTTTTTAGGTTTTTAAGGTTTAGGGTTTTATGTTTAAGGTTCAGGGTTTAGGGTTTAGTGTTTTATGGTTTAGGGTTTTATGGTTTAGGGTTTCAGGTTTAGGGTTTAGGGTTTAATGTTTTGCTTTAGGATTTAGGTTTTTTAGGGTTTAGGGTTTATAGTTTAGGGTTTACGGTTTAGAGTTTAGTTTTTAGGGTTTAGGGTTTTTGGATTTAGGTTTAGAGTTTTAGGGTTTTGGCTTTAGGGATTAGGGTTGTAGGTTTAATGTTTAGGGCTTAAGGTTAGGGTTTTTTTTATTGATTAAGGTTTAGGGTTTAGGGTTTAGGCTTTTGGTTTAGGGTTCAGGTTTAAATTTAGGTTTATTTTTAAAATAAGTAAACTGGTAGGATTTGGTTTTTTTAAGTTGATTTTTAGGTTTTAGGGTTAGCTTAAGGTTCAGGGTTTATTTTTCAAATTAAGTAAACTAGTAGGTTTAGGTTTATTTAGTTTATTTAATTTATTTAGTTTATTTTTTATTTTTTTTTATTTATTTTTTATTTTATTTAGGTTTATTTTTTATTTTTATTTAGTTTGGTTTATTTATTTTACGTTTATTTATTTTAGTTTATTTTTTAAGTTTACTTTTAGGTTTATGTTTATTTTTTAGTTTAGTTTTATTTTTATTTTATTTTTTACATTTTGGTTTTATTTTTTAGTTTTAGGTTTATTTTTAGTTTATTTTATTATAGTTAATTTAGTTTTAGGTTTATGTTTAGTTCATTTTAGGTTTTGATAAAGGTTTTATTTATTTTAGTTTATTTATTTTGTTTTTTTCAGGTTTAAGTTTTGGTTTAGGTTTACTTTATTTTAGGTTTAGGTTTAAGTTTTATTTATTTTAGTTTAGTTTATTTTAGTTCAGGTTTAGGTTTATTTTATTTTGTTTATTTTAATAATTTATCTTTTTTAAAATTAAGTAATCCAGTGGGCTTAGATTTATTTATTTTGGTTTTGGTTTTTTATTTTAGTTTATTTTTTAAGTTTGGGTTTAGGTTTATTTTTTAGTTGAGTATTGTTTTTATTTTATTTTTTAGGTTTAAGTTATATTTTTCATTTTAGGTTTAAGTTTTTATTTTATTTTTTTAGGTTTAGGTTGTAGGTATTTAGTTTATGGTTATTTTTAGGTTTTATTTTTTAGTTTAGGTTTAGATTTATTTTTAGTTTAATTTATTTTTTTCATTTATCTTTAGGTTTCGATTTAGTTTCTTTTAGGTTTAGGTTTAGGTTTTATTTATTTTAGTTTATTTTATTTTATTTTAGGTTTAGTTTTATTTTGATTTATTTATTTTAGGTTTAGGTTTTTTTTTTATTATTTTTTGGTTTATTTTTTAGGTTTAGGCTTTTATTTAGTTTTTATTATATTTTATATGAGGTTCATTTTATTTTAATTTTACATATAGTTTTTATTTTGTTTAGGTCTTTATTTTTAGGTTTATTTTATTTTTTAATTTAGTTTTGGTTTTTATTTATTTTATTTTAGTTTAATTTTTATTTTATTATTTTATTTTTAAGTTTAGGTTTAGGTTTAGGTTTAATTTTATTTTATTTTTTTAATTTTTTTTAGGTTTAGGTTTGCTTATTAATTTTATTTTTAGGTATTATTTTGTTTAGGTTTAGGTTTTTAGGTTTTTAGGGTTTACGATTTAGCGTTTAGGTTTTAAGGTTTTTTTTTTTTTTTTTGGTTTTAAAGTTCAGGGTTTAGGGTTTAAGGTTTGGGATTTAGGGTTGTAGATTTTAGGGGTTTAGGGTTTAGTGTTTAGGGTTTAGATTATAGTGTTTAGGGTTTTAGGGTTTAGCGTTTATGGTTTAGGGTTTTAGTGTTTATGGTTTAAGGTTTAGGGTTATAGGTTTAGGGTTTAGGGTTTAGTTTTTTTTGTAATTTTTTTAAAAAAATAAGTAAATTGGTAGGTTTAGGTTTATTTAGTTTATTATTTTTATCTATTTTAGTTTATTTTATTTTAAATTTTTATTTAGGTTTATTTTATTTTTAATTAGTTTAGTTTATTTATTTTAGTTTATTTTTTAGGTTTAGGTTTCTTTTTTATTTTAATTTTATTTTTATTTTATTTTTTTGGTTTAGGTTTTATTTTTTATTTTTAGGTTTAGGTTTTTATAGGTTTAAATTTTAGGTTTTTATTTTAGGTTTATTTTTAGGTATTATTTTTTAGTTTAAAGGTTTATTTTTAGTTTATTTTATTTTGTTTTGTCCTGGTTTAGGTTTAGGTCTAGTTTATTTTATGTTTAGGTTTAGGTTTTAATTATTTTAGTTTAGTTTATCTTAGTTTAGGTTTATTTTATTTTTATTTTAGGTTTAAGTTTTATTTTTTTGGTTTAGTTTTTAGGTTTAGATTTTTATTTGGTTTTTATTTTAGGGTTAGCTTATGATTTAGGGTTAGTTTAGGGTTTAGGGATTAGGCTTTAGGGTTTTGTGTTTTTAAGGTTTAGTCTTTATGGTTTAGAGTTTAGGGTTTATGGTTTAAGGTTTAACATTTTGGGTTTAGGGTTTAGGGTTTAGAGTTTAGGATTTTGGGTTTAGGGTGTTTGGTTAGCTTAGGGTTTACGATTTAGGGTTTAGGGTTTAGGGTTTAGGGTTATAGGTTTAGTGCTCAGGATTTAGGGTTTAAGGTTTTTAGGTTTTTAGGGTTTAGGGTTTAGTGTTTAAGGTTTATGAATTAAGGTTTAAGATTTATGGTTTTAGGGTTTAGGAATTTAGGGTTTAGGGTTTATGATTAGGGTTTAGGGTTTAGGTTAGGGTTTAGGGTTTAGGGTGTCTGAATCGCTATAGCACCCAAGATGAGGGGGGAGGTGGGGTGGCTGTGAATTGTGCAATATTAATAAATTTTAAAAGTTAAATCTTAAATTTTAAGTTTTTATAGAAAATTAATTTTTTATTTTATAATGGCAAGATACAATTCTTAATGCAACAAAAGAAAAATATAGTAAAGTAAAAAAAGACAATAGGAACACAATTTTTACGTGGTTCGGCCAAACTCCAAAACAGGCCTACGTCCAAGCCAAGCCACCCCCGGCTAGGAATCCACTAAATGCAGAATAGCTTAAAAATAGTACTCTCCTATAAGGGGACGAGTATAACCCCTACAACATTATGCACTCTCCTACAAAGGGGCGAGTACAACCCTAATATAAATTTTACAACACAAAAAGAAAAATACAAAATAATAAATTTTGATAAAATAAATCTCTCACAAATATTCCAAGCTATCTAATTCAAAAAATGATCTCACAACTTATAAATGATCACTTATAACTTAAAAATTTTGGCAAGATAAAATTCTCACTTAATATTGATAAGAAATAATAAAATAAATATCTTAAAGTGATCTTACTAAGATGTTTATGTTATTACAATTTATAGACTAATATAAAAATGATTTCAAAATAAATTCATAATATTCTTTTGCATAATAAAATAAATTTCAGTAAGGAATAATTTATTATATTTTAACCAAAAAGATGCTTTCAATTAATGCAAATATTCACAAAATACATAAATAAAATTAGCATATGATAGATCTTAGTAGGCTAGTAAGCTTATAATTAAAAATATATATATCTAGCAAATATGAAATTAATTTCAGCCTAATAAATTAATTTGAAATGCTTAAAATATACTTATAAAATAGGTCTAAGAATAAATGATCTTTCAAAATAATACTAATAACGAAATATTTCAAGAAACTAAAAGAAATTTGTAGGAAGTCAAAAATTTCAACAAGTTGAAAATGATCTTATAAACTATCACTAGAGTTTTTCACAAAAAAAATGATTGAGAAACTTTAATGTGAAAAATAATGTCCAAATACTAATCCACCAAAAAGTATAAATTGGAAAGAATAAATAGATGGTGAAAATAGCATCAACAACTAAAAAAGGATTAAGATCAAGAAAACAAACTCAAGTAATTTGAGAAAACTTGCTTAGTTGAAGATGTTGAAGCTTCCACACCAAGGATTTGATCTTGTGATATTTGGAGAACACTTGGAAGGAAAATCTAAGAAATTTTCTCTTAGATTTGCTGGAGGGATTTTGAATTTGAATGAGAAATGGTTTCATGAAGAGAATGAGAGCTATTTATATGCAAGATGGTCATTTTGAATTATTTCAAAAATATATTATTCTAACATCATGTTATCATCTAATAATTTAATATTCAATAAAAATATAATTTATATTAAATAAATATTAATTTCAAGTAGCCAAAATTTGGCTATTCATATGGGCAAGTCAAAAATAACCAAATATGACTCTTAATATATTCAAAGCATGTAGCATGCATTCATTATTAAAATCGGCTAATGTTTGAAAAGTCATAATAAATTCAATTTTAATCAAACGTGGGTCATTTAACCTATCAAATTAAAGGAAAAAAATCCAAGGAATCTGTTGGAGATGAAATCGATATAAATTCCTTGATTATAAAATGACTTTGGCTAAAATACAAAATTTCACATATTTTGTTAATTTTGAAATATGATATTTAAATATTATGATATAATTTATATATAATCATGCATATGTTAGTTATCATATAACCTTCAAATTAAATTATAGTGTTTATTTATATTAAGTAAATAAAATAATTACACTTAATAATCTTAATTTATTATCATTTATTATTTTGACAATTCAAATGCTATGTATGAAACATATAATTGAATGTTAATTAGATAGAGATTTATATAAATTAAAATAATATGTTAAGTTATGAGTAAATTGATTCATGACAATGAACTCATATGAATTTCTAAGATAGTTATAAATGCATATAACCTAAAATATTATATCTTGAGCTTTACATTATCCATTTTGAGCTATCTTTCATTCTTCTAGTCTTGCAATTTCCTCAAACATATTGTGAGATGTATTGGATATGTAATTAGCAATTGATATATCTAAAACACATAAAAACATTCATTAGAACATCCAAGCATTCATTTGTTATCATCAAAATTGATCGAATTGAACATGAGGCTCATTAAACCAACAATCTCCCCCTTTTTGATGATGACAAACTAATGTTGGGTATTGATTTTTATGAAGGTGAAAATTAACCTTTCATCATAGTTTTTGAAAAAAATTCTCTTTTAAAAAAAATTTATGCACAAGAGATGAATAATGTTGCTCCCCCTAAATGTATGCATGAAATAGACTTAATACTAACCAACATTTTACTCTTCTCCCCCTTTTGACAACATCAAAAATTGAGAACAAACTACATATAATTTTAGATATTAGGATCTAACATTCCAAGCATGCATCTTCAAGTACAAAAATGTTTTTTTTGGAAATGGTTTTGTAAAAATATCTGCAATTTATAAATTGGTAAATTAATATTAACATCACCTTTCAAAACATGATCCCTAATAAAATGATGTCTAATTTATGTATGCTTGGTTCGTGAGTGCTGGATAGGATTTTTGGTCAAACTAATAGCACTAGTATTGTCATTGAACTAGAATGTGATCTTGCTTAATACCAAAATCTTCTAATTATTTCTTTACCAAAGGACCTGAGCAACACAACTATTGGCTTCTATGTACTCAGCCTGAGTACTGGATTAAGCTACAGAATTTTGTTTCCTAGATGACCAAGACACAAGCGATGATCCTAAAAAATGACATGTGCCTGATGTGCTTTTTCTATCTACTTTGCATCCCATAAAATGAGCATTAGAATAAGCAACCAAATCACATGATAAAGAATTTTTAGAATACCATAAATCTAACCTAGTAGTGCCTATCAAATACCAAAAGATACGCTTGACTGCTATTAAATGAGATTCTCTTGGGTTGGCCTGAAAACAAGAACACAAACAAACAGCAAATATAATATCAGGCCTACTAGCAGTAAGGTATAAAAGTGAACCTATCATTCTCCTATAAAGTTTTTGATCATCAAATTTTCCTAATTCATCTAAATCCAATTTTGTAGATGGGCTCATAGGAGTTTTACTAGATTTAAATCTTTTCATGTCAAACCTCTCAAGCAATTCATTTGTGTATTTAGTTTGACAGATGAATGTGCCATTTTCTTGTTTCTTCACTTGAAGACCTAAGAAAAAAATTAAGTTCTCCCATCATACTCATTTCAAACTCTTTAGACATCAAAGATGAGAACTCATGGCACAAAGATTCATTTATACTTCTAAATAATATATCATCTACATACACTTGTATCACTATCAAATCATCATCTATGCTCTTAAGGAATAAGGTGGTATCTACTCTACCCTTTCTAAATCCATGATCTATCGAAAGTTACTTAACCTATCATACCAAGCACGAGGAGCCTATTTTAGACCATATAAGGCTTTCTTTAATTTACACACATGATTTGGACAATCAAGGCTCTCAAATCTAGGTGGTTGCTTTACAAATACATCTTGGTCAATAAATCCATTCAAAATGCACTCTTGACATCCATTTGAAAAAGTTTAAAATCCCTAAAATAAGCATAAGCAAGGAGTAAACTAATAGCTTCTAATCTTGCTACGGGTGCAATAGATTCTTCAAAATCTATACCTTCAACTTGTGTGTACCCTTGTGCAACTAACCTAGCTTTATTTTTAACAATACAACCTGAATCATCTAGCTTATTCCTAAAGACCCATTTTGTTCCAATGACATTTTGATCTTGGGGTCTTGGGACTAATTCCCAAGCATTATTTCTTACAAATTGATTCAACTCTTCTTCCATAGCAATAAATCAAAAGTTATCTTTTAATGCTTCTTCTAAATTTTTAGGTTCAACCTCAGATAAAAATGTTGAATGATCTACAACCTCTCCACTATGTCTTCTGGTCATAACTCTTTTTGAAGGATCTCCTATAATTAGTTCCTTTGCATGATTTTTATTATATTTCCATTCTTTAGGCAATGAATCATCCACATTATATTCTAAAGATATTTTCTTAAAATTATTAATCTCTTCATCAATCACTTCATTTCTAATGGGATCAATTAAATTTTCATCAAAAATAACATGTATTGATTCTTCTACAATCATTTTTCTCTTATTGAAAACTCTATAATCACTACTAAAAAGAGAGTATCCTAAGAAAATACCATCATCTGATTTGCAATCAAACTTACCTAAATGTTCTTTTCCATTATTCAAAATAAAGCATTTACATCCAAATACATGAAAGTGTTCAATCTTAGGCTTCTTTCCAAAAAATAATTCATAGGGTGGCTTCTTCAAAATTGATCTAAAATAAATTCTATTCATCACATAACATACAGTATTTATTGCTTCTGCCCAAAAATATTTTGGCAATTTATACTCATCAAGCATAGATCTACTTAATTCAATTAATATTCTATTTTTTCTCTCTACTACTCCATTTTGTTGGAGTTCTAGGCAAAAAAAATTATGTCTAATCCCTTGTTCATCACAATAATCCTCAAATAATTTATTTTAAAATTTGCCACCATGATCAGTTTGAACCCTATTAATTAAAAGGCCTTGTTCTCTTTGAATATATTTTGAAAACTTTCTAAACTCACTAAAAACATCATCCTTGTAAGTTACAAATAAAACTCAAGTATATCTAGAGAAATCATCAAGAATCATAAAACCATAATTTTTTCCAGCTAAGCTAGTGGTGCTAATAGGACCAAATAAATCCAGGTGCAATTATTCTAGAGGTCTAGAAGTAGAAACAATATTTTTACTTTTAAATGATCTTCTAGAATGCTTACCATCAATACATGCATCACAAACATACTTTGAATGAAAATTTAATTTCGGCAATCCAACTACTAAATCAAGTTTGGCAATTTATTAAGTGTGGGTATGTTAATATGACATAGTCTCCTATGCCATAACCATATATCATCATCAGTGCTTTTAAAACAAAGTAAATTCAAATTCACATTATGAAAGCTATCTAAATCAATGACATAAATATTTTTATGTTATTGTCCTACTAAAAAAACATTTTCAATATTTTTTATAATGCAATATGATGCATGGAATACTACATTCAAACCTTTATCACATAATTGACTAATAGAAATAAAATTTTGTTTTAATCCTTCTACTAGAAAAACTTTATCTAAAGTGATAGAATTTTTACAAATAGAACCAATGCCAATGATCTTTCCTTTTGCATCATCTCCATATGTAACAAATCCTCCATCACTTGATTCTAAAGTTGTGAGTTTATCTTCATCTCCCATCATATGTCTTGAACATCCACTATCCAAGTACCACATGCCTTCTTTGATTTTTCTTTGAAGGCATTCCTCTTGAGAATCTAAGTTAGATTCTCCATTTTCCATAAGATATATGTTGACCTCTTCATCAGATGAGCAAGTACTTGATTCATTTGAATTTTGATTGGCCTATAAAGCCATCTTCTTCATCTTATGGTACTTTTTCTCCTTCATATTTTTTCTTCTTTTCACATCAATCTCTTTCTTCTTTGATTCAACAAGTTCTGGACAGTCACCTCTTATGTGTCCAAGCTTTTTACAATGGTAGCAAATGATCCCTTCACCTGTAGGAAATTTCTTAGTTTGAATTTTATAGTTTTTAGATTTTTTTTATACCTTTGATTCTTCTTCCTTAGCATGTTCCCAAGCCTTTTGGATAGCATGACCACCTCATCACTATCACCATCCGAGCTTGAGTTGTTATTCTCATCACTATCATCAACTTGTAATGCAATGGCTTTTCCTTTCTCCTTCTCCCTTTTCACTGAGTTATCCATCTTATCCCTTTGAGCAATAACATATTCATGTGCTATCAAAGAACCCAAAAGCTGATCAAGTGGATAAGTAGAAAAATCCTTAGCTCACTAATATTTACTTAGCTTCCATTCTTTTGGAAGACATCTATAAATCTTATAGACTAAGTCTTGATTCTTATATGTTTTCCAAGAGAATGCAATGTTAATTATTTTCATGAATCGGTATACATATCAAAATAGATTGAGAAGGAGACATATGAAATAACTCATATTCATGAACAAGTTTGTTTATGTGAGCATCTCTAACTTCACTTAACCCCAATATAAATTTTACATAAAAAGAAAAATACAAATAATAAATTTTGATAAAATAAATCTCTCACAAATATACCAAGCTATCCAATTCAAAAAATGATCTCATCTTATAAATGATCACTTACAACTTAAAATTTTGGCAAGATAAAATGATCACTTAATATTGATAAGAAATAATAAAATAAATATCTTAAAGTGATCTTACTAAGATGTTTATGTTATTACAATTTGTAGACTAATATAAAAATGATTTCAAAATAAATTCACAATATTCTTTTGCACAATAAAATAAATTTCAGCAAGGAATAATTTATTATATTTTAACCAAAAAGATGCTTTAAATTAATGTAAATGCTCACAAAATACTTAAATAAAATTAGTATATGATAGATTTTAGTAGGCTAGTAAGCTTTTAATTAAAAAAAAAGATACCTAGCAAATATGAAATTAATTTCACCATAATAAATTAATTTTAAATGCTTAAAATATACTTCTAAAATAGATCTGAGAATAAATGATCTTTCAAAATAAGACTAATGAAGAAATATTTCAAGAAACCAAAAGAAATTTGTAGGAAGTTAAAAATTTCAACAAGTTGAAATAGATCTTACAATCTACCACAAGAGTTTTTAGATGTGAAAAATAATGTCCAAAGACTAATCCACCAAAAAGTATTGACTGGAAAGAATAAATAGACGGTGAAAATAACATGAACAACTATAAAAGGATTAAGATCAAGAAAATAATCTCAAGTAATTTGAGAAAGCTTGCTTAGTTGAAGATGTTAAAGCTTCCACACCAAGGATTTGATCTTGCAATATTTGGAGAACACTTGGAAGGAAAATCTAAGAAATTTTCTCTTAGATTTGCTGGAGGGATTTTGAATTTGAATGGGGAATGCTTTCATGAAGAGAATGAGGGCTATTTATAGGAAAGAAGGTCATTTTGAATTATTTCAAAACAATATATTATTCCAACATCATGTTATCATCTAATAATTTAATATTCAATAAAAATATAATTTATATTAAATAAATATTAAATTCAAGCAAAATTTGGCTATTCATATGGGCAAGTCAAGTCAAAATAATCAAATATGGCTCTTAATATATTCAAAGCATGTTGCATGCATTCATTATTAAAATAAGCTAATGTTTGAAAAGTCATAATAAATTCAATTTTAATCAAACATGGGTCATGTAACCTATCAAATTAAAGGAAAAAATCTAAGGAATCTATTGGAGATGAAATTAGATATAAATTCCTTGATTATAGAATGACTTTGGCTAAAATATAAAATTGCACATATTTTTATTAATTTTGAAATATGATATTTAAATATCATGATATAATTTATATATAATCATACATATGTTAGTTATCATATAACCTTTAAATTAAACTAAAATATTTAATTATATTAAGTAAATAAAATAATTACACTTAATAGCCATAATTTATTATCATTTATTATTTTGAAAATTCAAATGCTATGTATGAAACATATAATTGAATGTTAATTAGATAGAGATTTATATAAATTAAAATAATATGTTAAGTTGTGAGCAAATTGATTCATGCCAATGAACTCATATGAATTTCTAAGATAGTTATAAATGCATAAAACCTAAAATATTGTATCTTGAGCTTCACATTATCCATTTTGATCTATCTTTCATTCTTCTAGTCTTACAATTTCCTCAAACATATTGTGAGATGTATTGTATATGTAATTAGCAATTGATATATCTGAAACACATAAAAACATTCATTAGAATATCCAAGCATTCATTTGTTATCATCAAAATTGATTGCATTAAACATGAGGCACATTAAGCCAACATAGGGGTTTAGGGTTTAATGTTTAGGATTTAGGGTTTAGGGTTTTTAGGGTTTACGATTTAGGGTTTAGTGTTTATAATTTAGGGTTTATGGTTTAGGATTTTGGATTTTAGGTTTAGTGTTTAAAATTGTAGGCTTTTGGGTTTAGGGTTTAGAGTTGTAGGTTTAGGGTTTAGGGTTTAAGGTTTAGGGTTTCAAGTTAGGTTTTTTAATTTTAAATTTAGATTTTAGGTTTAGGTTTTGGTTTAAGGTTGGTTTTAGTTTAGGTTTGTTTTTTAAATTCCTAGGTTTTTTTAGCTTATTTTAGGTTTTAGGGTTTAGGGTTTAAGGTTAGCTTAGGGTTTAGGGTTTTAATTTTTCTTAAAATTAAGTAAACTAGTAGGTTTAGGTTTATTTAGTTTTTTTTACATATTTTAGGTTTTTTTGTTTATTTTTATTTTTATTTAGTTTAATTTATTTATTTTAATTAATTTTTTAGGTTTAGATTTAGGTTTTTGTTTATTTTTTAGTTTAGTTCAATTTTTATTTTATTTTGTAGGTTTAGGTTTTATTTTTTATTTTTAGGTTTTGGTTTAGGTTTTTCTTTTTTAGGTTTTTATTTTAGGTTTTTATTTTAAGTTTATTTTTTGGTATTATTTTTTAGTTTAAGCTTAGGTTTATTTTTAGTTTATTTTATTTTATTTAGTTTAAGTTTAGGTTTAGGTTTTGTTTATTTTAGGTTTAGTTTTAGGTTTTATTTATTTTAGTTCAGTTTATCTTAATTTAGGTTTATTTTATTTCTATTTTAGGTTCAAGTATTTTTGTTTAAGGTTTAATTTTTTTATTTGTTATTAGGTTTATTTTTAGGTTTAGGTTTTTATTTAGCTTTTATTTAGTTTTATTTTAGGTTTATTTTATTTTTATTTTATGCTTAGTTTTTATTTTATTTTTATTTTTTTATTTTTTAGTTTAGTTTAGGTTTTTATTTTATTTTAGTTTTTATTTTTTATTTTATTTTATTTTCATTTTTAGGTTTTAGTTTAGGTTTTATTTTATTTTATTTTTTTAAGTTTAGGTTTAGGGTTTAGAGTTTAGGGTTTAGGGTTTAGGGTTTAGGGTTTAGGGTTTAGGTTTTAGGGTTTTAGGGTTTAGGGTTTTGGGTTTTAGGTTTTTTAGTGCTTAGGGTTTAGGATTTAGGGTTTTAGGGTTCAGGGTTTAAAGTTTTAGGGTTTAGGTTTAGTGTTTAGGGTTTAGGGTTTAGGGTTTAGAGTTTTTAGGGTTTACGGTTTAAGGTTTAGGTTTTAGGTTTAGGGCTTAAGGTTTTTGGTTTTTGTTTTAATAGAGAACGAATTCAGATTCAACATTTTTTCTTTTTGATTTCATCAACCAACTAACATACTATGTTTTCTAAGACATAAGCGATGACATAGATGAAAAATGAGCACGCATAGAGAAAATCAAAATCCCTATATAACTAGAACTGTATTTATGATAAAGACAGTGTTCTATAAGTAGCAGATAGGATCGGTCGTTCTTTAGTTTCTCCAGTTCCATCAACCACCTCGACCTCTAGTGGCGGATCCACCATCATATCGATCTCCCACCACCAAGATTGTAACCTTTATCCTCACCTCCATAACCACCACTACTCCCCCACCTCCATATCCACCAACACCTCTAGATCCCCACCACAACTACGATGCTCTTTGCCTTCGCTACACCGCTAGATCTAGGCCCGAGCACAGTTGAGGGTTTAGGGTTTAGGGTTTAGGATTTAGGGTTTAGACTTTAGGGTTTATGGTTGTAGGTTTAGTGTTGTAGGTTTAGGGTTAGTTTTAGGCTTTAGGATTAGGGTTTAGGGTTTATATCTTAGGGTTCTTTTATTTTTTATTTTAAAATTAAGTAAAATGGTAGGTTTAGGTTTATTTAGCTTAGTTTATTTTATTTTTATTTTTATTTAAGTTTACTTTTTTATTTTATTTAGTTTAGTTTATTTATTTTAGGTTTATTTATTTTAAGTTTAGGTTTTTTATTTTAGTTTAATTTTTAGGTTTAGGTTTAGGTTTATTTTTAAGTTGAGTTTTATTTTTATTTTATTTTTTAGGTTTAAGTTTTTAGGTTTTAAGGGTTTAGGGTTTAGAGTTTAGGGTTTAGGGATTAAGGTTTTATAGTTTAGGGTTTGAGGGTTTTTTAGGGTTTAGGGTTAGGGTTTAGGGTTAAGTGTTTAGGCTTTTGGGTTTTGGGTTTTTAGGGTTTAGGGTATAGAGTTTAGGGTTTAGGTTTTACAGTTTAGGGTTTATAGTTTAGTGTTTAGGGTTAGTTTTAGGGTTTATGGTTCAGGGTTAAGGTTTAGTGTTTAGGCTTTAGGGTTTTGGATTTTGGAAGTTTCGGCCATTAAAATGATTAATTAAGCTAATCTTATTAACTATGCAGCTTTCCACTGCACACTGATTGGCTACTTAAAATTTATCCAACTCAGTGCTTATGTAGAGGTGGTGCACTCATCCATATGATCCATGATTAATCTGATTGATAAGATTGAATCAGATCGATCTAGTGGATCTAATCTCAACCATCCCCTCTGATCATGCGAAATGGATGGTGCATGATCTAACATCACACGAGTGAGGGAGAATGGAGTCCGTCTGCCATTACTCACTTGATCTGACCTTACCCAAGATCAAATCAAATCCAAAAGGATCCCTCACCTTCACAACATCAATCGGAGGGGATCCAAGGGTCAAGATCACAAGAGATGCAAGTTTTCTTCAAAAACCTCCAACCCATTTTTGCCTAAGGATCAATTTTGAAAGCATACCTTACCAGAGCTAAAGATCGGTGGCTCGAATGATTGAGGAAGTTTGATCTGGTCGGACGTCTACTAGAAGCCAAACCATCGCACCATCTGATTAAGATGAAGGGGGGTATACACCCCTCATTTCCACTCAAACACACACAAAAATTGATCAATTGAGCTTGGTTTGGTTTGACTCAATTGATGGTCAAGTCATATTAATAAGGTTTGGTTTGATCAAATTCATGAGTCAAGATGGCCAATTAGGTTTGGTTTGACTCAATTGAAGGTCAAGTCATATTCAAATATTGATTTTGAATTGGTATGAATTGTTGGTTTTAAGGGATTTGGCTAGATTGGGTTCATATGGGTTAAGGGTTGACTTGGTCAAATGACCAAGTTGACTTGGTTTGACCCAATTTATGACAATTGATCAACCTAGGGTGATCAACAATCATGATGGGATGTTTTGATGGGCTTGGTTTCTAATTTTGGTAGGATTAGACCTTGGCTCAAATAATAGGTCAAATTGGCCACTTTGGGTCAAGTGGACCAATTGGGGTTTAGTTGGCTTGATTTTGGGTTGACTTTGATTTAGTTGAGTTTATATATGGATATGGGATATATATATATATATATATATATATATATATATATATATATATATATATATATATATATATATATATATATATATATATATATATATTCAATTGCAATTGTCTTGGGTTCCAATGGGTTTTGGTTCATTTGAACATTTCAAGTTAAAAGGGTTAAGTTAGGTTTGACTTGGGTTAATTTTGGTTTGGCATGATGATTGTAGATTTCATTTATATTTGTGAATATGATTGAAGGTATGATTGATTACTGAGAAAATCAATTGAATTTGGATTTTGACGAAGAAGCTAAGTCCATGAGTTAGTCATGTGGCTTAGGTTTGGATTTTAATTTGGTTTGATTTAGTTTTGATGATTTAAATGTATATTTCATTTAAATTTATGAAGATGATTTAAAATATAATTGATTTGTGAGAAAATCAATTGAGTTTGACTAGATTTGGATTAAGATTTTGCTAAGCCCATGGGATAGGTTATATGGCTTAGGAGGGGTTTTGATATAATTTGATTCAGTTTTGATAATTTGAATGTAGATTGATTAATATTTAGGAAGATGATTGAAGATATAAATTGATTATACAAAATTAATTTATGGATTGATTTGGATTAAGATTTGGCTAAGTCCATGGGATAGGTCATATGGCTTGAAGGGTTTGAGTTTGGATTTGATCATGGGCTTCAATCAATTGGTTTTGGAATTTGGGTTTGGATTTGGATTTGAATTTGATGTTTGAAGTGAACTTGAGGTTTGGTTTGGGAAGGTGAACATGGATTGGATTTGTGTTGTAGGGTAGGTGGATTATCATAATCCCTAAGGCATAACTTAATCATATGGTTAACCCTTCTAAGTCTTTAGGCTTAGGTTAAGCATTTACGTAATTGTTAGAAGTGTCTTATGACTAGGGAAGTCTTAGTATCTAGAAGACTAAGTTAAGATGTGAATTAGACTCTAAAAGTGAGGTCAACAGGCCTTAGGCTCCATAGTGTTTCCCTTGAGATAGATGATTGGAAGATCGAAGCCAAGTTTCACATTATAGACTCAGATGCATCTTTCAACACTTTGCTTGGGAGACCATGGACACATGAGAACAATATAGTTTCATCCTCTCTACATCAATGTATGAAGTTCATGAGAGGTGGGATCAACTACTATGTCAAAAAAGATCTTAAGCCATTTATAGTTCATGAGGTCGGCATATATGGGGATATGGCTTACTACCTCCCTCAAAATAGCAAGTCTATTCTCATGAACTTGGCCAAAGTTTAAAAATAATAGATAAAGAAAAGAAAAAAAAAAAAGGAAGGAGAAAAAAAGAAAAGAAAAGAAAGAAAATGAAAAAAATGGAGCAAAAATAGACTTGGAGGAAGTGGAGCTTAACATTAGATTACACCCATAGTTCGTTACTCCATTCAAACATATGGGTAGGATGACCTGACCTCCACTAGGCAGAGGAAGAGGCCAGTTCATAATCCTAGAGGTGGAAAATCTCCAATAGAAGATATATCCCATTACTAGGAGTACACCTTCTATCTATAGACTTAGAATCTAGCTCATAGGATGAGTCTAATATGGTTAACAAAGTCTTCTCAAGTAGATTCTCTTAGAGGTGACACTTGAGCCAAATAGCGATGAGGATCAGGCTCCAAAGCAGAGTATAAGTGTATCCAAGTCTATATGTGAAACAATTAGGCATCAGTTGGGAACCTTAGCTCTAACCCCACTTTGAGAGCCATAGTGGAAACACACATCCTCCCTTCTAGCCAATTTTGGCCAATAATCTTATTTCTCATGCATTAGGCATATGAATCCTATAAGCACAGTCAATTGATTATCCAAAATGAAAATAAAATGTAATATGACTTGCATTAGATTTGAGGTCATTTGAAGTATGCCCTTACATGATCTAGTCTCTTTAAGGAGTGAGTTTAAGTACTTAGTCTCTCTCTAAATAAATAATAGCCTAGCTATCTTGAATAAAGCATATGACTTTCCTGCATGAATTTAAAATTGAAGGAGGAGTTAGTTGGCGGCCACCCCCAGTCAGGTGGTTATAAGTCCAAGTAGTCGGGTGCTTTGTCCTCTCTTATGGAGGTAAACCCAAAACCCATTGTCGCCTTAGATTTAGGTCATGCTTTCGGCCCTCACCAAAGCTCCATAGATTTAGGTTTTGAGGTTGCTTCTCCCTTCTGGGCCATAAGCATAAATCATCACCTCTTAGGCATTTCCATAATCTTGTGTTGTGGAATCATAAGCCCTAAACTTCAAATAAAAAGTCAACTCAAATGAATAATTCAATTTTCTAAAATATAAAGACCGATCATAGGATAGTTTGAGATGCTCGCTAGGTTTCCTAGCATCGTGAGCATCTCCTTGTTATCTTTCATTGGATTTGGTAATAACTCTCTCTCTTTGATCAATCCCATATGATCTTCCAAAATAAACTAATCGATTGATAGTCCTATCTATTGAATTTTTTGGGGACAACGATCAATTATCTTAATCGAGAGTATTCCTAAGGGATCTCATTCCTTAGGATGTAATTAAAAATTTTCAAAAAATGAGTAGTGAAACCCTTCGGACCAGCAACATAATCTATGTTCATGCTATTCAGAATTTTAAAAATTTCTTCTTCATTAGGCGCAATGGTAAGCAAATCATTATCATCATTAGTAATAATAGAAGGAATCAAGTGCAATTGAGAAATAGCTTCATAAGAGCAATTCTTATTAAGCATATTTCTAAAGTAATTGATAATCGATTCTTTAATATCATTATTCCTCATAATCCAATCTCCATTATCATTTTTAATTTTTTGAATATTATTTAAAGCTCTCTTTTTATTAATGAAAGCATGGAAATACCTAGTATTCCTATCACCATCCGTAATATGTTTACTAGCAGCTTTTTTGTGCCAATAAGTCTCTTCCATATTCTGGAAGTCAACAAGTTTATCTTTTACCTCGGTCAAGTCTGTAATCTTAGAAGGATCAGACATAACAGAGACTTCAAGATCGGAGACCAATTTTTCCATATCTATAATATTAACAAAAAAGTTTTAAAATAATGCTTTTCCCACCAGCCCAAATTTTGTTTGAGTCTTTTAAGTTTAAACTAAAGTCTATTCATCAACATAATCAAATTATCAGGATGTAAAAAAGCATTTCAATTATTAGCCACAACATTAAGAAAATCAATATGTTTAATCCACATGTTTTCAAATTTAAAAGAAGAAGGGTTTTTTAGTTTATTAGAATTATCTATATTAGAAACTAGAAGAGGAGCATGATCTGACAATGTTCTGCTTAAATGGTCAATATAAGTAATAGGCCATTGAGTAATCCAATGAGTATTAAAAAGAATTTGGTCCAACCTTTGCCAAAGTCTAGAGTTTTGCCAAGTATACCTAGAGCCCTTAAAACCAATATCAATCAAATTACAATCAAGGATCATATTGGAGAAATATTCCATGGAATGAATATTAGGAGTGCAACCATCACTTCGTTCAAAAATAAAATAAAACGGTGTTGAAATCATCACCAAAAAATCAAGGTTTGTTGACAGAGGTAACAAAATTTCTTAAATTATCCCAAACAAGATTTCTACCAGATCTATAACAAGATGCATAAACCAAAGAGCCCAAAACACAATAATCACCATAAGAGATTTGAACATTGGCAACTTAATGAAAGTCATCAAGAATAGAGAACTTAACGAAATTATTCCAAAAATACCAAATTTTATTACTAACATTAGAGAAAATTTTATTGAAACTGATAATTCTAGCAACATGGTTAATTTTATTAGCATGAATAAGAGACTCTAGAATAATAAGAAGACAAATATTATGAATGCGATCAAAGATTTCTAATACGATTATGAATAGAAAGGGTACCGATCACTCTAACATTTTGAACAAGAAATTTAAATATAATGAAATTTAAAAAGGGGGGTTAAGCAAAGGTTAATTAAGAGAGGAGTGAGAGGTCATAGCAGATCTATCATTTTTTGACAATTTAGAAGGGAAATTTTTAACATCTTTTATCTTTTTAGCATGATAAGTTTGTAAGCCATTTTCTTTTCCCCTAGAGTCGTCATCCGAGTAAGATTTAGTAACAGATTTAGGAGAAATCTCCAAGTGTTTGGATGAGTGTTCACCTTCTTCCAAATCTATATTTAGTTGAAAAGTAGGATTAACGTAAATATCAAGATTAGAAATGAGAGATGGTGATGATAGAACCACTTAAACCACAAGTAGTTAAATCTAAATCATAAATATTTTTAGCATGCTCGACATCATTTAAATCATCATTAAAAGCTTCATTTTCATCGATCAAAGCTGGCATAGATGCAAGAATAGAATCAGAGGAAATATAACTATCTTCTCTTAACTTAGAGAATTTATTATTCTTCGCATTAGAAATATTCAAATTCAAAGAAAGAATAAGAGGTAAATCATCTTTCCCATTTTGAATATCGGTCGAATCCCTACCAACATTAGAAGCTGAAACATGCTCAATAGGATTAACCCAATATCCAAGGAATCAACCTCAATAATAGCCTTTATACCATCCTTAGAATCTGAGGCCAATTTATGAACATAAGTAGGAATTGACTTATGGGTAGAGACAACATTTTTCTTTGGAGGAATTGATTGTTTTAAGTGGCGATGGAGAATAAAACATTATGAATTATCATGATCGTGTATTTTATAGTGGGAACAAAAAAATCAAAAGGTTCTCTAATTCAACCTTTTACGAATACCCATATTTCTCAGAGCAAATCCAAACTTTTTTAGGGTATTTTTTTAGTTATGTCTAATTCCATGAGGATTCGAGAAGGGCTTAGAGATCAAGGTCGCTTGGTCGAAGTAAAAAGGCCAAACAAATAAAGGCTTGATAGCAAAAAGTACATGATGGGTAATAAAATAAATGCACATATTAGAAAGAGATAACCACACAGGGACCATAGGAGATTCCTTCTTAATGTCAAAAAGAGGTGACCACTTCAACAAATGCATTTGACAATTAAAGATGAAATAAGAATGATATGAATAATCCAGATCTTTAGAAAGTTGAATTAGGATATGCCGAGGGTTAATAAGACCAATCGAGAAGGCACCCATAAGCTTGAGATTATGAAAAAAAGAGTGGATCTTATCCAAATTCGGACAATGCAAAGAAAACTTATTGACAAGAGAAAATTCAAAGGGTTTTGCCAACTTTTCAACATCTACACCAGAGCACACTACAGCCGGCAAACCTCTAAAAGATGTCAAAATGAGATTAACCAAATCTTACCAGAGAGCACTTCCTTAAAAGATTTAGTATAAGATGCAGCATTAGGGCCGCCAATCCCCAAAATGTCGAATACCCTAGCTAAAAAATCCATATTTTGAGGTGGAACCCAAGGAATAGAACCCACCGCAGCCATGGTCAATGACAACACATCACAATCGGCCAGATACAATCCAAGCCTTTGAAATCAGTCAAAATTGAAGCCAAAGCCATAAAAATCCTTAGTCGGGGGTGCGCCACCAAGTGGGATTCAAAAATTACCAGAAAGAGCATTGGGGGAGGAGGTTCCGGTTTAGGGTTGTAGGTTTAGGGTTTATGGTTTTTCTAATTTTTTTTTTTTTTTTTTAATTAAGCAAACTAGTAAGTTTAGGTTTATTTAGTTTATTTATTTTAGTTTTTTTTATTTTTTTATTTTTATTTAGGTTTATTTTTATTTTTGTTTATTTTAGCTTATTTATTTTAGTTTATTTATTTTAGTATATTTTTTAGGTTAAGGTTTAGGTTTATCTTTACTTTTTAGTATTTTTTTTAGGTTTAGGTTTTATTTTTTTTATTTCAAGGTTTACATTTCGATTTTTATTTTATTATTTTAGGTTTATTTTTAGGTATTCTTTTTTAGTTTGGTTTAGGTTTAGTTTATTTTAGGTTTAGGTTTAGGTTTTATTTATTTTAGTTTAGTTTATTTTAGTTTAGGTTTAGGTTTATTTTTTTATTTATTTCAAGTTTAGGTTTTATTTTTTAGTTTATGGTTTAGGTTTTATTTTTTATTTATTTTATATTTAGGTTTATTTTTTTTTAGGTTTATTTATTAAGTTTTATTTTATTTTATTTTTATTTATTTATTTTATTTTAAGTTTAATTTTATTTTATTTAGTTTTTTTAGTTTTGTTTAGGTTTTATTTATTTTATTATTTAGCTTTTTTATTTTATTTTATTTTCTTTAGGTTTAGGTTAAGGTTTAGGCTTTAGTTTATACTTTATTTTATTTTATTTTATTTTATTTTTATTTAGTTTTTTATTTATTTTATTTTTAGTATTATTTAGTTTAGGTTTAGGTTTAGCTTTTTTTTAGGTTTAGGATTTAGATTTTATTTACTATAGGTTTTATTTTAGTTTAGGGTTTTTATGTTTAGTTTATTTTAAGGTTTATTTTATTTATTTTATTTTAGGTTTAGGTTTATTTTATTTTGTTTATTTAATTTTTTTATTTTGGTTTTTTTTTATTTTTAGTTTTGTTTTATTTTTTATCTATATTTAGGTTTATTTTAGGTTTAGGTTTTTATGCTTTCATTTTATTATATTTTATTTTAGGTTTATTTTATTTTATTTAGGTTTTTATCTTAGTTTATTTTATTTTTAGTTTCTTTAGATTTTATTTTATATTTTAGTTTATTTTATTTTATTTATTTTATTTTAGGTTTAGGTTAAGTTTTAGTTTATGATTTTATCTTTATTTTATTTTTTTTTTATCTTTTAGGTTTAGGTTTTTATTTATTTTACATAGGTTTCTTTATTTACTTAGGTATTTGTGTGTGTTTAGGGCCCAGGGAAGGTCTTATAGGGTCAGAGTAGTTCAGGGTCAGATCAGTAGGTTGGGCCTAGGGCCCAGTTTAAGGGAGTAGCCCAGGATCAGGGCCCAGTCAGGTCAGGGTGGGTCATGTGAGCCTGTGGCCCAGTCAGAGCCTTGCCTGTGTATTAGATCTAGTGGCCCATGGCCCAGGTCATCAGTGGAAAGCCCAGGGTCAGTGAGTAAGGGCCCAGGGCCTGGTGGTCAGGGCCCAGCCAGGCCTGTGTACTCAGTGAGTGGGTAGCAGTGGCCCAGTGGCCCAGGGTTGTGGTAGGTAGATCTGCCCAGTGGCCTGTTGGTCAGTAGGGTTTAGGGTTTTGGATTTTTAGGGTTTAGGGTTTAGAGTTTAGAGTGGTAGGGATCAGGGGTAGCTTAGTTTAGCTTGTATTTTATGGTTTAGGATTTAGGGTTTTTGTCTTAAGGTTTAGGGTTCTTTTTAAAAAAATAAAAAATTAGGTAAATTAGTAGGTTTAGGATTATCTTAGTTTATTTAGTTTATTTTATTTATTTATTTTAGTTTATTTTATTTTTTAATTTTATCTAGGTTTTATTTTTATTTTTATTTAGTTTAATTTATTTATTTTAGTTTTACTTATTTTAGTTTAGGTTTCTTATTTTAGTTTATTTTTTAGGTTTAGGTGTAGGTATTTGTTTATTTTTTTGATTAGTTTTATTTTTATTTTATTTTTGAGGCTTAGGTTTTATTTATTTTTATGTTTAAGTTTATGTTTTTATTTCATCTTTTTAAGTATATGCTTTGTGTTTTTATTTGAGGTTTATATTTGGAATTATTTTTTAGTTTAGGTTTAGTTTTAATTTTAGTTTATTTTATTTTATTTAGTTTAGGGTTTAGGTTTAGTTTATTTTAGGTTTAGGTTTTATTTATTTTAGTTTAGTTTATTTAAGTCTAGGCTTAGGTATATTTTATTTTATTTATTTTAGGATTACGCTTTTTTTTTGTTTAAGGTTTAGGTTTTATTTTTTATTTATTTTTAAGTTTTAAATTTAGGTTTATATTTTAGGTTAAGATTTTTATTTAGATTTTATTTTATTTTATTTTTATTTTTCATTTAGTTATCATTATATTTTTGTTTAAGTTTTTTGATTTATTTTATTTTTAGGTTTTAATTAGTTTAGGTTTAGGTTTTTAGCTTTTTATGGTTTAGGGTTTAAGGTTTATGTTTTAGGTTTTAGGTTTTTATTTTAGGTTATTTTTTATATTTTATTTTTTTAGTTTAGGTTTAGGTTTATTTTTAATTTATTTTATTTTTTTAGTTTAAGGTTTAAGTTTATTTATTTTAGGTTTATGTTTAGGTTTTATTTATTTTAGCTTAGTTTATTTTAGTTTAGGTGTCAATTTATTTCATTTTGTTTATTTTATTTTTATTTTAGGTTTATTTATTTTATTTTAGGGTTTTATTTTATTTTTATTTATTCTTAGTTTTATTTTAGGTTTAGTTTTAAGATTAGGTTTTTATTTAGTTTTTATTTTATTATATTTTAGGTTTATTTTTATATTTATTTTATGTTTAGTTCTTATTTTATTTAGGTTTTTTATTCTTAGGTTTATTTTATTTTTTAGTTTAGTTTATGTTTTTATTTATTTTATTTTAGTTTTTTTATTTTTTTTATTTTATTTAATTTTTAAGTAAAGGTTTAAGTTTTAACATAGTTTTTCATTTTATTTTATTTTTTTTATTTTATTTAGGTTTAGGTTTTTATATTTATTTTATTTTTAAGTATTTACTTTTATGTTTTGGTTTTAGTGGTCCAAGTGGTTTAGTTTAGTGGCTCAGGGTAGGTCAGGGTCAGGATGGGTATGGTATAGTGTTTAGGTCAGGATTTAGGGCCTGATCTGGGGTATTGTCTGGGCTTTAGGGCCTTTAGAGTTTTGTGTTTTAGAATTAGGTCAGGGCCTGAGTCAGAGCCTAAGGTTTAAGCCCAGGGTCAATGCCTGGTAGGTTTAGGGTTTAGGGTTAGTTTGGTTTAGGGTCACCATCTTAGCCTCTGCCTAGGGTCAGGTTAGAGCCAGTCCGGATTAGCCTGTTATTTTATGGAGTGGTTTAGGGTTTGTGGTCCAAAATTTAGGGTCAGTGGTTTAGGATTTATGATTTAGGGTTGTTGGTAGGGTCAGGGTTTAGGCCTAGTTTAAGGTTTAGAATAGGGTTTAGGGTTTAAGGTGGTTTTTTTTTAAACAAAAATCACGAAAATCAATGGTTTTTTTAGTTTATTTAGTTTTTATTTTAATCATTTTAGTTTATTTTAAATTATTTAGGTTTATTTTTTATTTTCATTTAGTTTATTTTATTTATTTTAGGTTTATTTATTTTAATTTAAGTTTTTATTTTAGTTTATTTTTTAGGTTTAAGTTTAGGTTTATGTTTAATTTTTAGTTTAGTTTTATTTTTATTTTCTTTTCTTGGTTTAGATTTTATTTCTTATTTTTTGGTTACGGTTTAGGTTATTCTTATATTTTTTAGGTTTAGGTATTAGGTTTATTTTTAGGTTTTATTTTTTAGTTTAGGTTTAGGTTTATTTTATTTTCTTTAGTTTAGTGTTTAGCTTTAGTTTATTTTAGGTTTAGGGTTAAGTTTTATTTATTTTAGTTTAGTTTATTTTAGTTTAGGTTTAGGTTTAGGTTTATTTTATTTTATTTATATTAGGTTTAGGTTTTTTTTAGTCTAAGGTTTAGGTTTTATTTTTTATTTATTTTTAGGTTTATATTTTAGGTTAAGGTTTTTATTTAGTTTTTATTTTATTTTCTTTTTGGTTTATTTTATTTTTATTTTTTGTTTAGTTTTTATTTTATTTAGTTTTTTATTTTTAGGTTTATTTTATTTTTAGTTTGTTTTAGGTTTTTATTTATTTTATTTTAGTTTATTTTTTATTTTTTATTTTATTTTATTTTTGGGTTTAGGTTTAGGTTTAGGTTTTAGTTTAAGTTTTTATTTTATTTTATTTTATTTTTAGGTTTAGTTTTTATTTTTTTTATTTTAGATATTTTGTTTAGGTTTAGGTTTTGGTTTAAGGATTAGGGTTTAGGGTTCAGGTTTTAGGGTTTGAGATTCAGGGTTTAGGGTTTAGGGTTTAAGGTTTAGGGTTAAGGGTTTTAGGGTTTAGGGTTTAGGATTTAGGGTTTAAGATTTAGGGTTTAGAGTTTAGGGTTTAGGGTTAGGGTTTGTTATTTATTTATTTATTATTTTTTTAATTTTAGGGTTTAGGGTTTAGGGTTTAGGGTTTAGGGTTTAGGTTTTAAGTTTAGGGTTCAAGTTTTAGTTTAGGGTTTAGGGTTTTGGTTTTTTTTAGCATAGAAGAAATTTAGATTCAAGATTTCTTATTTTCGATTTCATCAACCAAGTAACACACTAAGTTTTCTATGACATAAATGATGACAAATAAAAAATGAACATGCATAGAGCAAATAAAAAATGCTAGATAACTAGAACTTTCTCTACTATAAAGACACAGTTCCATAAGCAACAGATCGGATTTGCCATTCTTCACTTTCTCCAGTTCCCATCAGAACCACCCCAGACTCTCGTGTAGTGGGATCCACCATCATATCCCCGATCTCTCCTTTTCCACCACCAAGTTTGTAACCTCCGTCTCACCTCCCACCTCAATAACCACCACTACTCTGACCACCACCTCCATATCCACCAGCGCCTCGAGATTTCCCACCACCACTACACACCGCCTGGCCTCCACAGATCTGGGACCGACCCACATTGACGATGATGTTCCTGTCATCAAGGTTATGCCCATTCTTAGGGTCTAGGTTTAGGTTTAAGTTTATTAGGTTTTAGAGTTTACATTTTATTTTTTAATTTATTTAGTTACTTTAGGTCTAGGTTTGGGGGTTTGGGGTTTAGGGATTTAGGGTTTGCTGTTAGGGTTGGGGTTTAGGGTTTAGTTAGGTTTTGGGGTTTAGGGTTTGTGGTTTGTGTTTTAGGGTTTAGGGTTTAGGTTTTTATGGTTTGTGGGGTTTTAGGTTTAGGGCCAGGGTTTAGGGTTTAGGGTTGTGGTTTAGGGTTTAGGGTCAGTGTAGTTTAGGGTTTAATTTAGGGTTATTTTAGGTGGTTTTATTTTTTTAATTTTAAATATTAAGTCAACCGGTAGGTTTAGGTTTATTTATTATTATTATTTTAGTTTGTTTATTTTTATTGATTTAGGCTTATTTTATTTTAATTTAGTTTTGTTTATTTATTTTAGTTTATTTATTTTAGTTTAGTTTATTTTAGGTTTAGGTGAGGTTTTATGTTTTATTTTATTTTATTTTATTTTATATAGGTTTAGGTTTTTATTTATTTTATATTTAGATTGTATTTAGTTTAGCTTTAGGTTTTTAGAATTTTAGGCTTTTAGTGTTTAGGGTTTAGTGTTTGGGGGGGTTATTTATGGTTTTAGGATTTAGGGTTTCGGGTTAGGGGTTTATGGTTTAGGGTTTAGTGTTTGGGCTTTAGGGTTTAGGATGTTTAGGGTTTAGTGTTTAGGCTTTAGGATTTAGGGTTAGCAAAAGGTTTATCATTAGGTTTTAGGGTTTAGTTAACCAATTGAAGATGATTGTAGGCTTTGCATTCAATTATTTTAGATTTGGTTTTATTTAGGCCAACTTGAACCTTTAGGTCAATTTGGGCTAAGTTGGTCAATTGGGTTCAATTGGGTCCAATGATGGCTTTGGTCAAGTTCAACAATCAATTTGGAATGAACTTGAGCCATTGATTGCAATCAATTTAGTTTATATTTTGATTTGACCCAATTTACTTGGGTCAAGAGGGCCAATTAGGTTTGGTTTGACTCAATTGATGGTCAAGTCATATTCAAATACTGATTTTGATTTGGTATGAATCATTGGTTTCAAGGCATTTGTCTTAGGTTGCAATTTGGCTAGTTTTGGTTCATATTGGTTAAGGGATTGACTTGTTCAAATGAGCAAGTTGACTTGGTTTGACCCAATTTATGGCAATTCATCAACCTAGGGTGATCAACAATCATGATGGGAGGTTGTAATGGACTTGGTTCAATTCAATTTGGGTAGGATTAGAACTTGGTTCAAATAGGTCAAATTGGCGACTTTGGTTCAAGTGGACCAATTGGGTTTAGTTGGCTTGATTTTGGGTTGAGTTTGATTTAGTTGAGTTTATATATGGATTTGGGATTGATATATAAATTCAATTGCAATTGGCTTAGGTTCAAATGGTTTTTGGTTCATTTGAACATTTCAAGTCAGAAGGGTTAAGTTGGTTTTGAGTTGGGTTAATTTCATTTTAACTTGATGATTGTAGATTTCATTTATATTTGTAAATATGGTTGAAGGTAGACACTAGGGAATCAAAATCGATCTGGAGAAGACCAAGGTGATATTAGAAATGCCACCTCCTAAAAGGTTAACTCAACTTAGATTATTCCCAGGGTGGTTGGCATATCTAGGAAGCTTTATATCCAACCTATCAGGAAGATGTCATACATTCTCAGCACTTGTCAAAAAGGATGTCGAGTTCAAGTAGGATGATAAGTGGGAGCATGCCTTCGAAGACATCAAACATTACCTGATGACACCACCAGTTCTAGTGACCCTAACCCAGGCATGCCGCTCATACTTTGCACTGCTACATTAGATGACTCCCTTGGTAATTTGTCTGCTCAAGTCAATGACGAAGGGAAAGAAAATGCATTATACTGCCTCATCCATCGTCTAATCCCTACTGAGGCTAATTATCCACCCATTGAGAAGCATTGCCTAAGTTTAATCTTTGCATCCCAAAAGTTACAACAGTACATGCTTTCTCATAAGGTGAACTGAATCTCTAAGATCAATCCACTAAAGTATCTTATGATACGGCAGACATTATCTTGATGGTTAGCACGATGGTCCATTATCCTCTCATAGTTTGACATTACCTTCGTACCCCTCTATGCAGTGAAAGGATAAGCACTAGCAAATTTCTTAGCAGCACACCCACTTCTTACTAACTTTTTGCTTGGTGATGATCTCCCTGATGATCAAATCATGAACTTAGAGGATAACAGAATTAACCATTGGGAAATGTACTTTGATGGTGTGGCTTCCTCTCAAAGAGGAGAAGAACCACAATCTACTATTCCAAAAAAGGCAGGGGTAGGAATAATTCTCTTATCTCTAGACCATGATGTGATGAAATTCTCATATCATCTGTCTAATCCTTGCACCAACAATGAAGATGAATATGAGGCTCTGATTGTCAGTTTGGAGTTAGCCATTACTCTAAGCATCCATAACATCAACATCTTCATGGATTCTCAGCAAGTTATTAACCAAATCGTTGGGTCCTATAATGTTATAAAGCCCAAGCTCCATCACTCCCACAAGTACACCATAGAGTAGTTGGACCAAATCCCAGAGGTTACCATTTATAAGATTCTTTAAGGATATAATGCCATAGCGTATTCTTTATCCAAGCTTGCCAAGGAGTTGGCATGTATGGAGGATGAGTCCATATCAATAAAGGTCCAAAATAGACATTCTTTATCCCTTATTGATATTGAACTCATCAAAAAGTACTCTCTTGAAGGGGAGGTTGGAGGCAACGATTCATGGATTACCTAAATAAAGGAAAACTACCTCAAGAGAAGTCCTAAGCCTATCAGATGAAGCAGAGAGCACTTTCCTACACTCTTGTGGATAGTGTCTTATATTGATGATCTTTCAATCCTATGTGGTTACATTATTTAGACAAGCGTAAGATGGTGATGATCAAGATTATGGAGCCAACCCAATGCGAAGATGAAGCCAAGATCAAGAGACTAAGATATCAGTGACCGTCGATGATTAAAGATTGCATGGATTTGGCTAAGTGATGCCACCAATGTCAAATACACAGTGTGGTCCTACACCAATCACCCAACATTCTATATTCTACATTGGCCTCATGACCATTCGAGTGTTGGGGTACCAACATAATGGGTCTGATTGATCCTCCTTCTTCCAAGGGTCATCAGTTCATCTTAAATGGTACTGACTACTTTTCCAAATGGGCGAAGGCAATTCCACTCAAAGAGTTCATAGCTTAGCATGTGCTCCAGTTGTTTAGGAACCATATCATATATAGGTTCGGAGTGCCTCATATATATCTGATAATGGTACTGCATTCAAGAGTATAGAGATCAACAACTTTGCTCAAAGACACAACATAGATTGGAGATATTTTACCATCAACTACATGAGGAAAAATGGCTTAGCAGAATCCATCAACAAAACACTCATCTAAATGCTAAAAAAAATACTCGACAATAACAAGTGATAGTGGGATGAGAAGTTAGTTTAAGTCTTATGGGCCTACCGCACCACATATAAAACTCTAACTCTCTACCTTAATGTATGGGTCCAAAGTCGTTCTACCATTAGAAGTCTAACTCCCATCACTAAGGATAGGTGTGGGTAGCAAGATCACAATAGAGTAGAACACCAAGTTGTGGTTAGAAGAGCTTGAAGGTTTGGAGGAGAGATGCTTGCAGTTATGCCAAAACCTCAAACTGTACAAAGCTAAAATGATTCAAGCTCACAACAAGTTGGTCTGCCCTAGAGCTTTCAAATTGGAGAGCTTATTTTAGTTCTAAGGAAACCCATTGTTGTCCATCATAAGATGGGAGACAAGTTTGAACCCACTTGGGAAGTCCTTTTTGCCATAAAAAGCCCTACCAATAAGAATCTTATTAGTTTATTAATCATAAGGGAGAGCGCCCAATACTTCCAGTTAACAGGCTCCACTTAAAGAAATATTATAAATCATGTTTGAAAATAATTATCATCAATGAAAATTCCTTTTTGAATTCAATCTCTTCCATGTTGAAAGTATTCTTGTTTGGGAATCCGCCATGATGTGTTTAGGGTAGGTGTAAGGAACCCAAGTAGTGTCCTATCCTTCATCCATGCAACACAAACACAAATTACACATAAACATATAAAAAAATACATATATTTTATCTCGGGCTACTCTGAGTTGAGATAATGCCCTAGTGGCACTCATTCAGAAGATATTCTAGGTCAAGCTAACATGCTACCCTGCTAGTGTGTCACCTTAGTGGTCTTCTTGCTTTGGAGGATATGAGTCTACTAAGATTTCCTTCTTTACTTGGCCATTGCACACCGATGAGCACCTTGTTAGTTTGGTAGGCTTTACTGTATGTCCAGTAAGTTACCTCATGTTCACTTCATTTAAGAGGATGTGAGCTTGCTATGCTTTCTTCTTGGATTAGCCTTCATACACTGACTGGGTCGAGTATATTTGATGTTTAGGATAAGTCCTTTAGTGGCTCCTTCCCTCCTGACGGCTTCAAGTTTGGGTCCAGTCCTTCCTTGGGGCTCCCTGCTTTGTAGTTGCTCTTGGTCAGATAGCATCTGTCCCACCGATGATAGACTATTCTGATGATCAATTATGCTTGGAAAGTTGTAAGCCTACACGCTTTCTTTCCTGATTGATCATTGCACACTGACGGACACCTTATGTTGGTTGGTTCTCACTATGCTGACAGATACACCACTCATGCTAATGGATACACCTTAGGTTGGTTGGTTCTTGCACCTTAGATACACCACTCATTGTAGATGCAAGTCTGTTATGCTTTCTCCTTGAGTTGGCCAGTGTACACCTATAGGCTTTCTTTTTTCGGGGATAATGCCCCTAGTACTCCCACAGGGCACTATATTTGAATCATGATTTTTGCAACCCCATTTAGATACTACCTAGGTTACTATCAGATTGGACAGTTCCCCTTTTCTAGTAACCACCCCTGTAGTTGGAGAATCCGTCCTATTGATGAGAAGAATTTCCCTTAGTCCAATAAATCTGAGATAGGTCAAGGCTGATGTTGACCTCTCTTTTGGAGTGAGTTCTCAACTTCCTCATTACAAATCTAGGACTCTTATAGACACTAAGAGCTCCTTAGTCTTAAGACACTTCTAGATTAGGTGAACACTTAACCTAAGCCTAGAGACTTAGAAGAGTTAGCCATAGGAATAGGTTATGCCTTAGGTTTAGAAAGATTTTCCTACCCTATAGCCTTAAACACAATCCATACTTCCTTCTTCAAACCAAACTTCCCAATCAAATTCCAAATTCAAATCAACCCCAATTCAATTGATTTTCTCAAATTTCCATTCAATCTTAAATTAAATTCCAATTCAAATCCAACTTAAAATGATTGAAACCCAAAATCAAAATCAAATTTCTAAATCCCTTCCTAAGCCATATGAACCACCTTCATATTCTTAGCCAAAACCCCCTTGAAACCAAATCAAACTTGATTGATTTCTTTAAAAATCAATCATTCCTTCATTTATATTCACAATTATAAATGAAATCTAAATTCAAACCATTCAAATCAAATCAAACCAAATCAAGATTTTTCTTAATCCATATGGACTTACCTCCATATGCTAAATCAAATCTCAACCCCAATCAACCCAAAATCAATTGATTTCTTTATAAATCAATCATTCCTTCATATATATTTACAAATATAAATGAAACCCACCCTCCAATGACCAAAAATAAATCAAACTAAATCAATCCCCTACTTAAGCCCTTTTGACCTAAATCCTTAAGCTTGCTCAAATTTGCTTCCAAATTACTCCAAACTCAAGTGATTTTATCATGAATCATTTACATCTTCATTTATATTCACAAATATAAATGAAATATAAATCCAAATAGCCAAAATCAAACCCAAATCAAATCAAATTTCCAATTTTATCTTTTTCTTGAACTTGGCTAAATGATACCCAAATCAATTCAAAACCCATGGTTTTCTTCATGATTCAATCATTCCTTCAATCATTGTTCCAAATATAAACACAAACAACAATTATCAAACCAAATCTAAGTCAACTCAAATCAAGCCCATTTTGACCCCTTTTGACTTGAAATTATCATATGAACCAAAATCCATTTGACTCCAAACCAATTGCAATTGGATTTATATTTCAATCCTAGGCTCATATGTTAGTTCAACTAAACTTGAATCAAGCCAAAACCAAACCAATTGACCCATTTAAGTCCACTTGACCCAATGTGACCTAAAGACTCTTTTTGAGCTAAGTTCTATTCCAACCCAAATTGGATTGAACTAAGCCCATCAAAATGTCATATTATGATCATCATCCTAGGGTGATTAACTGCCTTGAATTGGGTCAAACCAAGTCAACTTGGTCCTTTGACCAAGTCAACTTTAGCCCAAATGAAGCACAAACTAGCTAAAACCTACCATATACCAAATTATTTGAAACTATTGACTCAAACCAATGCCTAATCAATGATTGAACATGACCAAACCTTCAATTGAGCCAAACTAAGTCCAATTGGTCATTTGACCCAAGTTGATCCAAATTGGCCTAAAATTCAAAATGGGTCATGATTTTGATCCAAATTGATTACAACCAATGGCTCAAGTTCATTCCAAATCGTAGATTGAACTTGTCCAAAGCCATGATTGAGCCCAATTTGACCAATTGGCCAACTTGACCCAACCTAGCTCAAATTGACCTAAAAGGTCAAACCAAACTAAAGCCTACAATCATTTTCAATTAGCCAATTGAACATGAACCAACACTTAACCCAACCCAATTTGGTCAAATTGCTCAAATTGGTCAACTTAGCCCATTTGACCTATTTGAATCCAAATGAGCCAAAATCAAACTTAATCCAAATTAAACAAAACCACTTGAACAAAAAATCTTGAAATCATCATTTAAACCTAACCCAGGTCTTGGTTTGACCAAATTTGACCAATTATTCAACCCTACCCAACCAAACCCAAATGAACTTATTTTGACCATATGAAGCAAAATCACCCAAAACTAACCCATGGGATCTTAGGAGCTAGCCAAACCTGACCCAAACCAGTCTTAGTTCACTCCTAAATTTTCCTAAATCTATAGTGGACCCCACCAAAGGGGATTAGCCATTGAACACACCCCATTTATATTGGATTCTTTCCATAAGAGGCAAAGTCCACTTTCTCCTCTCATGGAAGCCATCCAATTGCCAAATAAGGTATTCTAATTGTAAGCGACTTAGCACTTTCCATGGACTAAGGGAAACAAACCAAGCCACTTCACTCATGGCCGAACCCTATTGATAAAGGGAAGGACCAAGCCAACCCAATCTCCCCATATCTTGCCTTGAGCTCCCTGCTATAGCTTCCTCCACTCCTGGCGAGCCATGTGGAGCTCACGGTGACCCTTATGATGCCTTGATGGTGATGAATCAACAGAATTTTAAGGATGAATCTCGTCCATCCATCACACACAATTTTGGGGTATACTCCATCAATTCGAGTGGAAATTGTAATAATTCCCACTGTGAGAGTTCCCTAAGCATTTTTGAAACTCCTTAGAGCCTACCCGAAGCCTCTCCGAGCTCCCATGATTGGAATTCTCCATTCTCGTGTGCAACTGAAATAGGACATCTTTCCTTTGATTCAAACTCCTCCCCCACTCAACCAAACCTCAATTAAACTTACCCACACCATCACAACACCTAGTCGAGCAATGCCAAACCATTTCCCAAGCTTTCAAACCACCGAAAGCCATACTTCACTCAAGATCAAATGCCAAAAAGGAGGAGCTTGGTCCATAAAGAAAACCACCTTAAATCAAATCTCGTGTGGCTCAATCGTGCTTCTTTTCTACCAAACGAAGCAACCTCAATGGTTGGAACTGCCGATCAAAAGCTCCGGTGAGGCAATTTCTCAAAATTGATCCTTGAATGAAAATGTGTTGTTCCTTTTTTGAAGAAAACTTGCATTTGAGCCCATCCTAGCCGTTGGATCCTTGTGGATCCTTCGTGCGAAGGTGTGGATTGAGTTTGGAGTGGATCCGAGCTCAGGTGAGCTCGGATCGAGCAACTCATGGTGACGGGCTCCGTCGTTCATCAGTCATAGAAAGATGGATCATGGGTCATCCATTCTACATGATTGGAATAGATGGCCGTGATCAAATCACGTACAATCCCCCTCTATTTACACCTTAATTATGAGATCTGATTATGGTCATCCAATCTTAGATCGGACGGTCTACAGGAAAGTGTATCCATCATAATCTGAGTTAGCCTCCAAATTTAACAACTTAAATACTTTATCCCATCATGCCACATGGAAATCGCGTGCCACGTTAATAGCCACATGGCACCAATAGAATTAAGGGTTAATTAGGACTGTTTTAATTAATTTTTTTAAGTCTGAAACTTCCTAAAATCATAAGTAATCCTAAAAAAATCCAAAAAATATAAATGAGGGCTCATTTTAAAGACATTTCAGAGTAAAATTCAAGAAAATTATTATAAATTAATTTTGAATAGTAATTTCTACTTAATCAAGGTTTAATTAAAAATTTAATTAGCCTAATTATTCTTTGATTAATTATCCAATTAATTTCAAATTTTCCAGAGTTATTTAGGTGGATGACCTCCACCTCTCCTATTTTTCTTGGGATTGGATAGTTAGTCAGGGAAATCAATGGATTTAGCCTTAATTACTCCCCATCCTTAATTAATGATAATTAAGCAAATGAATAGTGGATTAATTAATTAATTTAGCTTATTGTCCTTTGTTAATAGTGAGAAGTCTTAGGAAAGTGGTTTGGATTCATTCCTTATGACCATTTCATTAAGCCTCTTCATTTGTTTCAAATTAATTAAGGCTTAAATAATTAATTAGCCACTTAATTAATAAATTAAGAAAAGAAAGGATAACTAATTATTTCAAAGCCTAATATGTTATTTGAAATGACTTAGGGATTGGGATTGAGGTCTCTTCCTTGATCTCTTTTCCTAAGTTAATTTCATCATCCTAATTAAAAGATATAATTAAAGGAATTAATTGACCAATTAAGGGCTTAATTAATTTAAAATCCATTCATTCATAACCTTCCTTAATTAACCCTTGGGTAGTTCTTTGGGTGTTCAATAACCAAAAGAGAGAGCTAATGAAATTATGGTTAGCTCACATGTCTGAGAAAACCATATAAGTAATTAAGTGAGTCCTTTAAGCTTAATTAACAATTAATTATGAGCTAATTGCATTAGGCCCCTTTCATTTCTTAGGAGCATTGCTAATTTACTTTTCATGTGGTTGCATCTCATGTTGGCTTATCATTGATTAATAAATTAACTTAAGGTGATATATGTAATGGTTAATTAATTAATTTAATTCATACCTTAACCTAATTAAGACATAAAATCAACCTAATTGCTTTTCATTAAACCAAATTAACTCACACATGGGGAATGGGATTAGGATTAGCAAACCTCTTTCACATTTCTTAAGTCAATTGAACATAAATTCAAAAATGGCCTTTAAGAAACTTTGGTTTGTTTTAAATGAGCTTGTTTAATATGATAGTCCTTAGGACTTAGTTGGATTGAATGAAATTACATTCTTGTGTTTCTTTATTTATTTCCAATCATGTTAAATGTTGTATGCCACTTGTAGTCATGCATTCATTTCTTTCAAGTTAATTAAATAAATATGATTTCCTTTATGTCAATTTGCATGTGTTCACTTGATTAGAAATATGTGGATATTATCACTATTAAATCTTATATGTATTTTCAAAAGCTTATTAATGAACTTATATATATATATATATATATATATATATATATAGACTTTAGCTACATATATACATAGTAGATGCATGTGAATATAAGCTTAGTGTTTGAAGAAAAGTCTCTCTCTTTCATTCATGTGTTGATTTGCATAAGGTTTAGGGTTAGTTTAGAGTTTAGGGTTTAGGGTTTAGGGTTTGGGGTTTAGGGTTTAGGGTTTAGGGTTGTAGGTTTTAAGGTTTAGGGTTTATGATTTTAGGGTTTAGGGTTTTAGGGTTTAGGATTTAGTGTTTTGGGTTTAGGGTTTAGAATTTAGGGTATAAGCTTTAGGTTTAGGGTTTCAATTTTAGTTTAGGATTTAGGGTTTAGAGTTTAAGTTTTTTTAATAGAGAACAAATTCAGATTCAACATTTCTTCTTTTTGATTTCATCAACCAAGTAGCACCCTAAGTTTTCTAGGACATAAGCCATGACATAGATGAAAAATGAGCACCATAGAGAAAATCAAAGACCCTAGATAAGTAGAACCATCTCTACTGTAAAGACATAATTTCATAAGGAGTAGATCAGATCGGTCATTCTTCAGTTCTCCAATTCTCATCAGAACACCCCCACCTCTCAAGTAGTGATATCTGCCATCATATCTCTAATCTCTTCCTCCGCCACCACCACTGCTGTAACCTCCATCACTCCTCCCGCCTCCATAACCACCACTGCTCTGACCATCACCTCTATATCCACCAGCACCTCTAGATCCCCCACCACCACTACAAAAATCGCCACCTCCACCTTCGCCTTTGCCTCCTCCACCAGATCTAGAGTATGCATAGTTGAAGGTGATGTTCTCTCCATCAAGGTTCTACCCATTCTTAGGGTTTAGGATTAGTTTATGGTTTAGGGTTTAGAGTTAATTTAGGGTTTAGGGTTTGGGGTTTAGTGTTTAGGGTTTTAGGTTTTGGGTTTAGGGTTTAGGGTTTAGGGTTTTTGGGTTTAGGATTTATGGTTTATGGTTTATGGTTTAGGGTTTAGGGTTTAGCATTTAGGGTTTAGAATTTAGGGTTTAAGGGTTTAGGGTAGTAGGTTTAGAGTTATAGGTTTAGGGTTTAAAGTTTAGGGGTTAGGGTTTAGGATTTAGGATTTAGAGTTTAGGGTTTATTTTTTTAAAAATTAAGTAAATCAATAGGTTTTCAGTTTATTTAGTTTATTTAGTTTATTTTTTATTTATTTGAGTTCATTTTATTTTTCATATTTATTTAAGTTTATTTTTTATTTTATTTAGGTTTATTTTTTATTTTTATTTAATTTAGTTTATTTATTTTAGTTTATTTATTTTAGTTTATTTTGTAAGTTTAAGTTTATTTTTAGTTGAGTTTTATTTTTATTTTATTTGTTAGGTTTAGGTTTTTTTTAGGTTTAGGTTTAGGTTTTGATTTAAATTTTTTAGGTTTAGTTTTAGGTTTTAATTTTATTTTAGATTATTTTATTTTTATTTTTGTTTTAGTGTTTATGTTATTTAGGTTTTTAATTTTTTAATTTAGTTTAGGTTTTTATATATTTTATTTTAGTTTAGTTTTTATTTTTTATTTTATTTTCTTTCTAGGTTTAGGGTTAGGTTTAGGTTTTAGTTTATGTTTTTATTTTAGTTTATTTTTTAATTTTATTTTGGTTTAGGTTTGTTTATTTATTTTATTTTTAAGTTTTATTTACTTTAGGTTTAGGTTTTTAGCTTTTTAGGGTTTAGGGTTTAGGGTTAGTTTAGTGTTTAGGGTTTAGGGTTTAGGGTTTAGGGTTTAGGGTTTGGGGTTTAGGGTTTAGGGTTTAGGGCTTAGGGTTAAAGGTTTTCCTTTAACAGAGAACAAATTAGATTCAATATTTCTACTTTTTGATTTCATCAACCAAGTAGCACCCCAAGTTTTCTAAGACATAAGCGATGACATTGGTAAAAAAATGAGCACCCATAGAGCAAATCAAAAACCCTAAATAAGCTGAACCATCTTTACTGTAAAGACATAGTTCCATAAGCAGCAGATCGGATCGTTCTTCTATTTCTCCAGTTCCCATTAGAACCACCCCCGCCTCTCAAGTAGCGGGATCTGCCATCATATCCCCAATCTCGCCCTCCATCACCACCACGGCTGTAACCTCCATCGCTCCTCCCACCTCCATAACCACCACTATTTCAACCACCACCTCTATATCCACCAACACCTCCAGATCCCCCACCACCACTACAATAACCACCACCTTCTCCATCGCCTCCACTACCAGATCTAGACTAAGCCTAGTTGATGATGATGTTCCTACCATCAAGGCTCTGCCCATTCTTAGGGTTTAGGGTTAGTTTAAGGTTTAGGGTTTATGGTTTAGGATTAGTTTAGAGTTTAGGGTTTAGGGCTTAGGGTTTAGGGTTTATGGTTGTAGGTTTTAGGGTTTAGGGTTTAGGGTTTAAATTTAGGGTTTAAGGCTTAGGGTTTATGATTTTAGGGTTTAAGGTTTAAGGTTTAGGGTTTTAGGGTTTAGGGTTTAGGGTTTAAGGTTATAGGTTTAGGGTTGTAGGTTTAAGGTTTAGGGTTCAGGGTTAGTTTTAGGTTTCAGCATGGGTTTAGGATTTAGGGTTTAGTGTTTTATTTAAAAAACTTAAGTAAACTAGTAGGATTAGTTTTATTTAGTTTATTTTTTATTTATTTTAGTTTATTTAAAATTTTATTTTTATTTAAGTTTATTTTTAATTTTACTTAGTTTAGTTTATTTATTTTAGTTTATTTTTTACGTTTAGGTTTATTTTTTAGTTGAGTTATATTTTTTTTTAAGGTTTAGGTTTAGGTTTTTATTTTATTCTTTTAGGTTTAAGTTTTAGGTTTTTATTTTAGGTTTATTTTTAAGTTTTATTTTTTAGTTTAGGTTTAGTTTACTTTTAGTTTATTTTATTTTATTTAGTTTAGGTTTAGGTTTAAATTTTGTTTATTGTAGCTTTAGTTTTAGGTTTTATTTATTTTAGTTTAGTTTATTTTATTTAGTTTATTTTATTTTTATTTTATGTTTAGTTTTTATTTTATTTAGGTTTTTATTTATAAGTTTATTATATATTTTTAGTTTAGTTTATGTTTTTATTTTTATTTTTATTTTTTTATTTTTAGGTTTAGGTTTAGGTTTTAGTTTAGGATTTTATTTATTTTATTAATTTATTTTATTTAGGTTTAGGTTTTTTTATTTATTTTATTATTATGTTTTATTTAGTATAGGTTTAGGTTTTTAAGGATTTTAGGGTTTAGGGTTTAGGGTTTAGGGTTTAAGGTTTTAGGGTTTAGGGTTTTAGGGTTTAGGGTTTAGGATTAGGCTTTAGGGTTTAGGGTTTAGGGTTTAGGGTTTAAGGTTTAGTGTTTAGACTTTAAGGTTTAGGGTTTTAAGGGTTTATAATTTAGGGTTTCGGATTTAGGGTTAGCTTAGGGTTTAGGCTTTGGGGCTTTAACTTTTTAGGATTTAGGATTTAGGGTTTAGTGTTAATTTAGGGTTTTGGGTTTAGGGCTTAAGGGTTTAGGGTTTAAGGCTTAGGGTTTAGGGTTTAGGGTTAGGATTAGTGTTTATGGTTTAGGGTTTACGATTTAGGATTTAAGGTTTAGGGTTTAGGGTTACTTTAGGTTTAAGGGTTTAGTATCTTTTAGGGTTTAGGGTTGTAGTTTTATGGTTTAGGGTTTAGGGTTTAGGGTTTAAGATTTTTTTCTAAAAAAAATTAAGTAAACCGATATGTTTAGTTTATTTAGTTTAACTTTTATTTATTTTATTTTATATTATTTTTTAGTTTTATTTTGGTTTATTTTTATTTTATTTAGTTTATTTATTTATTTTAATTTAGGTTTTATATTTAAGTTTATTTTTTAGGTTTAGGTTTAAGTTTATGCTTATTTTTTAGTTTAGTTTTATTTTATTTTATTTTTTATGCTTAAGTTTTATTTTTTTTATTTTTAGGTTTTTGTTTAGGTTTAGTTTTTAATTTATTTAGGTTTTTATTCTAGGGTTTATTTTATTTTTTAGTTTAGTTTAGCTTTTTATTTATTTTATTTTAGTTTATTCTTATTTTTTATTTTATTTTATTTTTAGGTTTAGGTTTAGGTTTTTATTTTATTTTATTTTTTTACTTTATTTTGGTTTAGGTTTTTTATTTATTTTATTATTATTATTTATTTAGTTTAGGTTTAGGTTTTAGGTTTTTAAGGTTTATTGCTTAAGGTTTAGGGTTTTGGGTTTTGGGTTTAGGGTTAAGGTTCTAGGGTTTAGGGTTTAGGGTTTTAGGGTTTAGGGTTTAGGGTTAGGGTTTAGGGTTTTGAGGTTTAGGGTTTAAGGTTTAGGGTTTAGGGTTTAGGGTTAGCTTAAGGTTTAGGGTTAGTTTTGGCTTTAGGGTTTAGGCTTTAGGGTTTAGGGTTTTTATTGTTTGGGGTTAGGGTTAGGGTTTAGGGTGTAGGGTTTAGGGTTTAGGGTTAGTTTAGGTTTAGGGCTATTTAGGGTTTATGATATAGGGTTTATGATCTTGAGTTTTGGGTTGTATGTTTAGGGTTGTGGGTTTAGGGTTAGTTTTGGGTTTAGGGTTTAGTGTTTAGGTTTAGGATTTAGGGTTTAGGGTTTAGGTATTTTTTTAAAAAAAATTAAGAAAACTGGTAGGTTTAGGTTAATTTAGTTTATTTTTATTCATTTTCATTAATTTTATTTTTAGTTTATTTTTTATTTTTATTTAGTTAAGTTTATTTATTTTAAGTTTATTTATTTTAGTCTTGGATTTTTATTTTAGTTGTTTTTTAGGTATAGGTATAGGTTTATGCTTATTTTTTAGTTTAGTTTTATTTTTATTTTATTATTTAGGTTTAGGTTTAGGTTTTATTTTATTTTTTAGATTTTGGTGTTAAGTTTTTATTTTTGTTTATTTTTAGGTTTTATTTTTTAGTTTAGGTTTAGGTTTATTTTTATTAAATTTTATTTTATTTAGTTTAGGGTTTAGGTTTTATTTACTTTAGTTTAGGTTTAAGCTTATTTTATTTTGTTTTTTAGGTTTAGTTTTTTTTAGTTTAAGGTTTAGATTTTATTTTTTATTTATTTTTGGGTTTATTTTATTTAGGTTTTTAATATTTAGGTTTATTTAATTTTTTATTTTTGTTTAGGTTTTTATTTATTTTATTATAGTTTAGTTACAAATTTTTATTTTATTTTTACATTTAGATTTAGGTTTAGGATTATATTTTAGGTTAGGTTTTTATTTTATTTTATTTAAATTTAGGTTTTATTTATTTATTTTATTTATAAGTTTTATTTAGTTTAAGTTTAGGCTTTTAGGTTTTAGGGTTTAGGGTTTAGGGTTTAGTGTTTAGGGTTTGGGCTTTAGAATTTAGGGTTTATGGTTTAGGGTTTAGGATTTAGGGTTTTAAGGTTTAGGGTTTAGGGTTTAGGTTGTAAGTTTGGGGTTCAGGGTTTACGATTTAGGTTTAGTATTTAGGTTTATTTTTTAGGTTGTAGGTTTTTATTATTTTAGGTTTCTTTTATTTTTATTTTATGTTTTATTTTTATTTTATTTAGATGTTTTAGGTTTATTTTAGTTTAGTTTTTATTTTTTATTTTATTTTATTTTTACATTTAAGTTTAGATTTAGGTTTAGGTTTAGGTTTAGGTCTTAGTTTAGGATTTTATTTTATTTTATTTTATTTTTATATTTTATTTAGGTTTAAGATTTTTATTTGTTTTATTTTTAGGTTTTATTTAGTTAGGTTTAGGTTTTTAGGTTTTTAGGATTTAGGATTTAGGGTTTAGGGTTTGGGGTTTAGGGTTTAGGGTTTAGGGCTTGGGGTTTAGAGTTTAGGGTTTGGGGTTGTAAGTTTAGTGTTCAGGTTTAAGTTTAGGGTTAGTTTTAGGGTTTAAGGTTTAGGGTTAGGGTTCTTTTTTATTTTTTTATTTTTTTTAAATTAAGTAAACTTGTAGGTTTCGGTTTGCTTAGTTTATTTACTTTATTTTTTATTTATTATACTTTATTATATTTTTTATTTTTATTTAGGCTTATTTTTACTTTTATTTAGTTTAGTTTATTTATTTTATTTTTTAAGGTTTGGTTTAGGTTTATTTTTTAGTTCAGTTTTATTTTTATTTTATTTTTTTAGGTATAGGTTTTTTTACATTTAGGTTTAGGTTTTTATTTTATTTTATTTAGGTTTAGCTTTTATGTTTTTATTTTAGGTTTTATTTTTTTGTTTTGGTTTAAGTTTATTTTTAGTTTATTTTATTTTATTTAGGCTTAGGTTTAGGTTTAGGTTTAGTTTATTTTAGGTTTAGGTTCAGGTTTTGCTAATTTTAGTTTTTTATTTTAGTATAAGTTTAGGTTTTTTTATTTTAGGTTTAGATTTTATTTTTAGTTTAGGGTTTAGGTTTTTATTTTTAGGTTTTAGGTTTATTTTTATTTATTTTATTTTATTTTAGGTTTATTTTATTTATTTTAGGGTTAAGTTTATTTTATTTAGTTTAATTTTATTAGATTATTTATTTAGATTTTATTAGTTAGTTTATTTATTTAGGCTTTATTTATTTTTTTATGGTTTAGGGTTTAGGGTTAGTTTAGGGTTTAGGGTTTAAGGTTAGGGTTTGTGTTTAGTGTTTAAGGTTTAGGGTTAGTTTAGGGTTTTTGTTTTAAGGTTCAGGGTTTAGGGTTTAGGGTTTAGGTTTTGGGGTTTTGGGTTTAGGGTTAGTTTTAGGGTTTAGGGTTTAGGGTTTAGGATTTAGGGTTTAGGATTTAGGGTTAAGGCTTTAAGTTTTTTTTAAAAAAAATTAAGTAAACCGATAAGTTTTGGATTATTTAGTTTAATTTTTATTTATTTGAGTTTATTTTATTATTTATTTTTATTTAAGTTTAATTTTTATTTTTATTTAGTTTAGTTTATTTATTTTATCTTGGGTTTTATTTTAGTTTATTTTTTTAGGTTTTAGGTTTAGGTTTATCTTATTTTTTTTAATTTATTTTATTTTTTTAGGTTTAGTTTTTTTTTGTTAGGTTTAGGTTCAGGTTTTTATTTTATTTTTTTAAATTTAGGTTCTAGGTTTTTATTTTAGGTTTATTTTAGGTCTTATTTTTTAATTTAAGTTTAGTTTATTTTAGTTTATTTTATTTTATTTAGTTTAGGTTTTGGTTTAGGTTTAGATTTTACTTATTTTAGTTTAGTTTATTTTACTTTAGGTTTAGGTTAATTTTATTTTGTTATTTTATTTTTATTTTAGGTTTAGGTTTTTTTTAGTTTAGGGATTAGGTTTTATTTTTTATTTATTTTTAAGTTTATTTTTTAAGTTTAGGTTTTTATTTAGTTTTTATTTTATTTTTTTAGGTTTATTTTGTTATTATTTTACATTTAATTCTTATTTTATTTAGGTTTTTATTCTTAGGTTTATTTTAATTTTTAGTTTAGTGTAAGTTTTTATTTATTTTATTTTATTTTATTTTTAGGTTTTGGTTTAGGATTTAGTTTAGGTTTTTATTTATTTTATTTTATTTTATTTATTTTGATTTAGGTTTTTTTTATTTATCTTATTATTAGGCTTTATTTAGTTTAGGTTTACATTTTTAAGTTTTTTGGTGTTTAGGGTTTAGGGTTTACGGTTTAAGGTTTAGGGTTTAGGGTTCATGATTTTTGGGTTTAGGGTTTTAGGGTTTAGGGTTTAGGGTTAGGGTTTAGGGTTTAGGGTTTAGTGTTTCTTTAGGTTTATTTATTTAGGTTTAGGGTTTAGGTTAGATTTAGGTTAGTTTATTTTCTTTATTTAGTTTTAGATTGTTTAGGTTAGTTTAGGGTTTAGGTTTATTTTAGTTAGGTTTTAGTTTAGGAGTTTTATTTAGTTTATATTTTAGGTTTAGAGTTTAGGGTTTAGGGTTTAGGGTTATTATTTATTTTATTTTTATTTTATTTATTTAGGTTTATGGTTTTATAGTTTAGTTTAGGGTTTAGGTTTAGGGTTTTTAGTTTAGGGTTTAGGTTTAGGGTTTATGATTTAGTGTTTAGGGTTTAGGGTTTAATTTTTTTTTTTTTTTAGGTTTATTTAGTTTATTTTTTATATATTTTAGTCTATTTTATTTTTTATTTTTATTTATGTTTATTTTTTATTTTTATTTAGTTTAGTTTATTTATTTTAGGTTTTTTTATTTTAGTTTATTATTTAGGTTTAGGTTTAGGTTTATGCTTATTTTTTAGTTTAGTTTTATTTTATTTTGTTTCTTAGGTTTAGGTTTTATTTTAGATTTTTATGTTTATTTTTTTATTTAGGTTTAGGTTTTAAGTTTTTATTTTAGATTTTATTTTTTAGTTTAGGTTTAACATTATTTTTAGTTTATTTTATTTTATTTAGTTTAGGGTTTAGGTTTAGTTTTAGGTTTTATTTATTTTAGTTTAGGTTTAGGTTTATTTTATTTTGTTTATTTTAGGTTTAAGGTTTAGGTTTTATTTTTTATTTATTTTTTGGTTTTATTTTTTATTTATTTTTAGGTTTTATTTTTAGGTCTATTTTTTAAGTTTTGGTTTTTATTTAGTTTTTATTTTATTTTTATTTAGGTTTATTTTATTTTTATTTTTGGTTTAGTTTTTATTTTATTTATGTAAAACTTATTGAATTAATCATGACATGAATCCTTTAAAACATTGTGTTAAGAGCGTCCCACAGAAGCTTTGATATCTGAATATAGTGAAAAACATGTATCGATGCCGGTGCATTAAATAAGCAAGGGTTATTATGGATGGATGCGAGCAAAGAAGTTAGTCCATGAAACCGAGTAGGTTAGGAACTTGGTATATTGGTATGCTTATAGGTAAACTAATGGAATTAATAGATATTATGGTTCATAGGAAGATAAATATTTTCTGTGTTCAAGAAACTAAATGGGTTGGGTAGAAAGTCAAGAGATTGATAGTTTAGGTTTTAAACATTGGTATTTAGGTAGAAGTAAAATTAGAAATGGTGTAAGTGTGATTATAGATAAAATTTTGAAGGATAATGTTATAAATATTAATAGATACGGAGATAGAATTATAGCTTTAAACATTATTATTGATACTAAGATTATCAATGTTATAAGTGTTTATGCTCCTCAAGTAGGTTTGGATGTAGGCTGAAAAGAAATTTTTTGAAATGAATTAGAGGGATTAATACAAAGATACCGCTTGAAGAAAAAATATTTATTGGAGGTGGTTTAAATGGACATGTTGGTAGAGTGGTAGAAGATTTTAAAAGTAGTCATGGTGGTTATAGATTTGGAGTTCTTAATGAAGAAGGTAGGACTATATTTGATTTTGCTTCAATCTATGATTTTGTAGTTGCTAATACATTATTTAAGAAAAGAGATGAGCATATTATTACTTATAAAAATGGATCTAGTAAAACACAGATTGATTATTTTCTGATAAGAAAAATAGATCATTTAGATTGCAAAGATTATAAGGTCATTCCAAGTGAAAGTTTAAATACCCAACATCGATTATTAGTCTTAGATTTTAAGATGAAAGATTGGAAGATGAGAAATAAATCAAATTATAGTCCTAGGATTAGATGGGGCACTTAAAGAGCACTAATAAAAATATTTTTAAGGGCAAGCTACAAGAGCTTAGAATTTGGGATGTTCATTAAGAAGCTAATGTTATGTGGGAAAAGTAGCAAGTGAAATTAAGCAAGTTGCTCAAAATGTTCTTGGAGAATCAAAATGAAAAGCTTCTTTTAATAAAAATAGTTGGTGGTGGAGTTAGAATGTGCAAGAAAAGATAAAAGTAAGTGTTGTTATAAAATTTAGTTTAGATGTAAAAACTTGGAGAATTGGAAAAAAAATAAAGTGACCTGTAGAGATTCTAAGAAAGCAATATATGATGCAAAAAATAGCTTTTAGTGATTTTATACAATAGATTAGATATTAAAGAAGGTGAAAGATGTATGTATAAGTTAGCTAACCAAAGAGATAGGAGAAGTAAAGATCTAGCTCAAGAGGTGTATTAAAGATGAAAATCATAGTGATTTTCTTATAAAAGGATAATGAATATAGGTGGATGAGGTATTTTGATAAACTTTTCAATGAACGATTTAAAAATATGATTGATAATGTCAACCTTAATACCTTAAACAAAAAAAGAGAATCTTTATCATCATTAGTAAATCAAGTTAGAGAAGCTTTAAAGAAAATGAAATGTGGAAAAATAGTATGACATGATATTCCAATAGAAGTGTGGAAATGTTTAGGAGATCAAGGAATTTCTTTTACAAATCTTTTAATGTTACTTTAAAGACTAAAAGGTACTAGATGAGTGGAGAAAGAATTTGTTGATTTTTATATTTAAGAATAAAGGTGATGCACAAGAGTGTGCAAATTATAGAGGTATTAAATTACTTGTGTCACACATTAAAATTATGGGAGAGTAGTGAGCATAGGTTATGATGTGATACAAAAGTTTCTCAATTAATTTGGTTTCATGCCAAGTAGATCTACTATTGATGCTATACATTTGTTAAGAGGTTTGATGGAGAAGTATAGAAAGCAAGGAGGATCTATATATGATATTTATTGATTAGAGAAAGCTTATGATAAAGTTTCAAGAGATGTTCTTTGGAGAGTTCTAGAAAATAAATGAGTTAATATTGGTTATATTCAAGTCATGAAGGATATGTATACTAGAGCTGTTACTTGCGTCCAAGCATAAGGAGGATTGATAAAATATTTTCTTATTTCAGTTAGATTACATGAAGGATCAGCTTTAAGCCAGTATCTTTTTCCTTTAGTTATGGATGTTCTTACTAGGGATTTACAAGAAGATGTACCTTGGTGTATGCTTTTTGCTGATGACATTCTTATTATTGATAAGACTAGAGAGGGAGTCCAAGAAAAAATTGAATTATGGAGGTCAACCATAGAATCCAAAGGTTTTTATTTAAGTAAATCTAAAATTGAATATATGGAGTGTGATTTTAATTGTATAAGTTATAGTGGTAATGTTATGACATTAGGTTAACAAGTCATTAAAAGAGTGAGCTATTCAGATATTTAGGCTCTATTGCTCAAAATGATCGTGAAATAGATGGCGATGTTATTAGTAGAATTAAAGTTGGATGGTTGAAGTGGAGGAATGCATCTGGCCTATTGTGTTAAAGAAAGTACGCTTAAACTTAAGAAAAAATTTTATAAGATGGTGGTAAGACCTACAATGATTTATGGTGCAGAATGTTGGCCAATAAAATAGAAGTAAGAGACTAAGTTAAGTGTTGTAGAGATGATGATGCTCAGTTGGATGAGTGGCTTTACTCTTAGAGATAAAATTTTAAATGAGTATGTTTGAGAAAAAGTTGGAGTATCTCCACTGGTGATAAGATTAGAGAGAGTCGCCTTAGATGGTTTGGCCACATAGAGCATTGGCCATCCAATGACTCGGTTAGAAGAGTAGATCCATTAGATTTGCCTTATGTTAAGAAGGGTAGAGGAAGACCTAAAAAGACATGGTTAATATGTATAAAAAATGACATTAGTATACTTGAATTAAATGAGAATTTGACACATAGTAGGGCACAATGGAGATGAAGGATTCATGTAGCTGACCCTATGTAGTGGGATAAAAGCTTATTGTTATTGTTGTTGTTGTTGTATGTTTTTAGTTATTAGTTTAGCTTAGGTTTTTATTTATTTTATTTTAGTTTAGATTTTACTTTTTATTTTATTTTCTTTTTAGGTTTAGGTTTATCTTTAGCTTTATGTTTAGGTTTTTATTTTATTTTATTATTTTTATTTATTTTATTTTGGCTTAAAATTTTTTATTTATTTTATTTTTATGTATTATTTAGTTTAGGTTTAGGATTTTAGCTTTTTAGGGTTTAGGATTTAGGGTATAGGGTTTAGGATTAGTTGAGGGTTTAGGGTTTAAGGTTTAGGGTTTGGGGTTTAGGGTTTAGGGTTTAGGTTTTAGGGTTTAGGGTTTAAGGTTTTAGGGTTTATTTAGGGTTTAGGGTTTAGGGTTTAGGGTTTAGAATTTTTAGGGTTTAGGGTTTAGGTTTTAGGTCTAGGGTTCCAATTTTAGTTTAGATGATAGGGATTTTGGTTTCTTTTAATAAAGAACAAATTTAGATTCAACATTTCTTCTTTTCGATTTCATCAACCAAGTAACACACCATGTTTCTAAGACACAAGAAACTACATAGATAAAAAATGAGGATGCATAGAGAAAATCAAAAACCCTAGATAATTAAAACCATCTCTATTGGAAAGATAAAGTTCCATAAGCACCAGATTGGATCGACCATTATTCAGTTTCTCCAGTTCCCATCAAAACCACCCCAGCTTCTCGAGTAGAAGGATCCACCATCATTTCCCTGATTTCTCCCTCCGCCACTACCATGGCTATAACTCCCATCGCTCCTCCCACCTCCATAACCACCACTACTCTGACCACCACCTCCATATCCACCAGCACCTCCAGATCCCCCACCACCATAGTGATAATCGCCTCTCACCACCTCCACTGAGATATAGGAGCAGTTTGGCGGTGATGTTCCGTCAAGGTTCTGCCCATTCTTAGTGTTTAGGTTTATTAGGTTTTAGGGTTTAGGTTTATTTTTAATTTATTTATTTACTTTAGGTTTAGGTTTAGGGTTAGGGTTTAAAGTCTAGAGTTTAGAGTATGGGGTTTAGGGATTAAGGTGTTAGGGTTTCTAGTTTTAGGGTTTAGTGTTTAAGGTTAGGGTTTATGGTTTAGGGTTTTAGGGTTTACAATTTTAGGGTTTAAGGTTTAGGGTTTAGGGCTTAGGGTTTAGTGTTTAAGCTTTAGGGTTAAGGGTTTAGTTTTTAGGGTTTATGGTTTAGGCTTTAAGGTTTAGAGTTTTTAGTATTTAGGGTTTAGGGTTTTAGGGTTTAGGATTTAGGATTTAGGGTGCATGGCTTAAGGTTAGGGTTATGGTTTAGGGTTTAAGGTTTAGGGTTTAGAGTTTAAGATTTTGGGTTTTGGGTTTTGTTTAGGTTTAAGGTTTAGGATTAGTTTAGGGTTTAGGGTTTAGGGTTTAAGGTATAAGGTTTAGGGTTTTTTAGGATTTAGGGTTTATGTTTTAGAGTTTAGGGTTAGGGTTGTAAGTTTAGGGTTGCATATATATGGCTAGTTTTAAGGTTTAGGGTTTAAGGTTTAGGGTTTAGTTTAGGATTTAGGGTTTAGGGTTTAAGGTAGAGTTAAAGGTCTTTTTAAAAAAATTAAGTAAACCGGTAGGTTTATGTTTATTTAGTAGATTTACTATATTTTTAATTTATTTTAGTTTATTTATTTATTTTTATTTTTATTTAGGTTTATTTTTTATTTAGTTTAGTTTATTTATTTTAGTTTAGGTTTTTTATTTGTGTTTATTTTTGAGGTTTAGGTTTACGTTTATGTTTATATTTTAGTTTAGTTTTATTTATATTTTTTTTAGGTTTAGGTTTTATTTTTTATTTTTAGGTTTAGGTTTAGGTTTATTTTATTTTTTTAGGTTTAGGGTTTAGATTTGTATTTTATGTTTATTTTTAGGTTTTATTTTCTAGTTTAGGTTTAGGTTTATTTTTAGTTCATTTTCTTTTATTTAATTTAGGTTTAGATTTAGTTTATTTTTTGTTTAGGTTTAGGTTTTATTTTTTTTAGTTTAGTTTATTTTAGTTTAGGTTTATGTTTATTTTATTTTATTTTAGGTTTAGGTTTTTTTTAGTTTAGGGTTTAGGGTTTTTTTATTATTTATTTATATGTTTTATTTTTAGGTTTATTTTTTAGATTTAGGTTTTTTATAGTTTATATTTATTCAATTTTTAAGTTTATTTAATTTTTATTTTAAGTTTTATTTTAATTTTATTTAGGTTTTTTATTTTAGTTTAGGTTTTTATTTATATTATTTTAATTTAGTATTTATTTTTTATTTTATTTTCTTTTAGATTTAGGTTTAGATTTAGGTTCTAGTTTATGTTTTTATTTTAATTTATTTTTTGATTTTATTTTGGTTTAGGTTTATTTATTTATTTTATTTTTATGCTTTTAGCTTTTTAGGGTTTAGTGTTTAGGGTTTAGGGTTTAGGGTTTAGGGTTTAGAGTTTAAGGGTTAGGATTTGGAGTTTAGGGTTTATGGTTTAGTTTTTTTTTGGGTTTTAGGTTTTAGGGTTTAGGGTTTAGAGTTTAGGGTTTAAGTTTTAGGTTTTAGGGTTTAGGTTTAGGGTTTAGGGTTTTAGGATTTTGGGTTTAGGGTTTAGGGTTTAAGGTTTTGGGTTTTTAGGATTTAGGGTTTAGGGTTTAAGGTTTAGGGTTTAGGGTTTTAGTTTTTTTTATTTGAATAGAGAATAAATTCAGATTCAATATTTCTTCTTTTTAATTTCATCAATGAAATAACACACCAAGCTTTCTAAGACACAAGTGACGACATTGATAAAAAATGAGCACGCATAAAGCAGATCAAAAACCTTAGAAAATTAGAATCTTCTCTATAATAAATACATAATTTCATAAGCGGATCGGATCATTCTTGATTTCTCCAGGTTCCCAGAACCACCCTCCCGGTAATAGGATCCACCATCATATCCCTAATTTCTCCCCACCACCACCACCAGTAACCTCAGTGCTCCCCTCCTCCATACCACCACTACTGCGTCACCACCTCCATATCCACCAGCACCTCTAGATCCCCCACCACCACTACGATAATCATCTCCTCCACCTTCATCTCCACGACTAGATCTAGATTGAGCCTGGTTGACAGTGATGTTGTCGATGTCATGGTTATGCCCATTCTTAGGGTTTGTGTTTAGGTTTAGGTATAGGTTTATTAAGTTATAGGGTTTAAGTTTTTTTTTATAATTTATTTAGTTACTTTAGGTTTAGGTTTAGGGTTGGGGTTTATGGTTTAGGATTGAGGGTTATGGCTTAGGGTTTAGGGTTTAGGGTTTTTTAGTGTTTAGGGTTTATGGTTTTTTCTAAGGTTAATTTTTTATTTTTATGTAGTTTTGTTTATTTATTTTAGTTTATTTTTTAGGTTTAGGTTCACTTTTTAGTTGAGTTTTATTTTTATTTTATCTTTTAGGCTTAGGTTTTATTTTTAGTTTTTATGTTTAGGTTTAGGTTTTTATTTTATTTTTTTAAATTTAGGTTTTAGGTTTTTATTTTTGGTTTATTTTTAGGTTTTATTTTTTAGTTTATGTTTAGATTTATTTTTAGTTTAGTTCATTGTATTTAGTTTAGGTTTAGGTTTTGGTTTATGTTTAGTTTATTTTATGTTTAGGTTTTGGTTTTATTTATTTTAGTTTAGTTTGTTTTAGTTTAGGTTTAGGTTTAGGTTTTTTTTTTTTAGTGTTGAGTTGAAGTTTTATTTTTTATTTATTTTTGAATTTTATTTTTAGGTTTATTTTTTAGATTTATGTTATTTAGTTTTATTTTTATTTTATGTTTAGTTTTTAGTTTTTATTTTATTTAGTATTTTATTCTTAAGTTTATTTTATTTTTAGGTTAGTTTAGGTTATTATTATTTTTATTTTAGTTTCATTTTATTATTTTATTTTATTTTCTTTTTAGGTTTAGGTTTAGGTTTAGGTTTAGGTTTAGGTTTAGGTTTAAGTTTATGTTTATTTTTTATTTTATTTTTTTAATTTATTTAGGTTTAGGTTTTTTATTTATTTTATTTTTTAGGTTTTATTTAGTTTAATTTTAGGTTTTAAGTTTTAGGGTTTAAGGTGGGTTTTAGTTTAGTTTAGGTTTAGGTTTTAGGTTTAGGTTTAGGTTTAGGTTTAGGGTTTGGGTTTAGGTTTATAGTTTAGGATTTAGTGTTTAGGGTTTAGGTTTTTATGATTTAGTTTTAGGATTTAGGGTTTGTTTAGAGTTTAAACTTTATGGTTTAGAGTTTTAGGGTTTAGTTTAGTTTAGGTTAGTTTAGGGTTTAGGTTTAGGTTAGAGGTTTTAGGGTTTAGGTTTAAGTTTAGGTTTAGTTTTATAGTTTTAAGTTTAGGTTTAGGGTTATAAGGTTTGGTTTAGTTTATAGTTTATCTTTTTTAGAGTTTAGGTTGAGTTTAGGGTTTAGGTTTTAGGGTTTAGGTTTAGGGTTTAGGTTTATTTAGAGTTTATGGTTTTTTAAAAAAAATACTGGTAGGTATAGTTTATTTAGTTTATTTTTTTTATTTATTGTAGTTTATTTTATTTTTTTATTTTTTATTTAGGTTTATTTTTTTATTTTTATAGTTTATTTATTTTAGTTTATATTTTTTGGTTTAGGTTTATTTTTTTAGTTGAGTTTCACTTTTATTTTATTTTTAGGTTTAGCTTTTATTTTTATTATTAGGTTTAGGTTCATTTTTTTATTTTATTTTTTTAGGTTTAGGTTTGAGGTTTTGATTTACGTTTATTTTTAGGTATTATTTTTTAGTTTATGTTTAAGCTTATTTTAGTTTATTTTATTTTTATTTAGTTTAGGGTTTAGGTTTAGTTTATTTTAAGTTTAGGTTTAGGTTTTACTTATTTTAGTTTAGTTTATTTTAGTTTAGGTTTAGGTTTATTTAATTTTGTTTATTTTTTTTTTAGGTTTAGTTTTTTTTTAGTATAAGGTTTAGGTTTTATTTTTTATTTATTTATATGTTTTATTTTTAAGTTTATTTTTAAGGTTTAGGTATTTTTTTTAGTTTTTATTTTATTTTAATTTAGGTTTTTTTATTTTTATTTACGTTTAGTTTTTATTTTATTTAGGTTTTTTATTCTTAGGTTTATTTCATTTTTTAGTTTGTATTTGGTTTTTATTTATTTTATTTTATTTTATTTTTATTAGTTTATTTTATTTTATTTTTAGGTTTAGGTTTATGCTTTAGTTTAGGTTTTTATTATTTTATTATTTTATTTTATTTTAGTTAAGATTTTTTATTTATTTTAATTTTAGGTTTTATTTAGTTTAGGTTTAAGTTTTAGGTTTTTTTAGGTTTATTTATTTAGTTTATTTTATTTTAGTTTGTTAGAGTTTAGGGTTTAGTTTATTTTTGGGTTTATTTTAGGTTTAGTTTATTTTAGTTTAGGATATTTAGATTTAGGTTTAGGTTTAGGTTTATTTAAATTTAGTTTTAGGGTTTAGGGTTAATTTAGGTTTATGGTTTAGGGTTTTAGGGTTTTAAGTGTTAGGGTTAGGGTTAGGGTTTAGGGTTTAGAGTTTAGGCTTTAGCATTTAGGGTTTAGGATTTAGGGTTTAGGGTTTAGGGTTTTTTAGGGTTTAGGGTTTGGGGTTTAGGGTTTACAGTTTAGGGTTTAGGATTTAGGGTTTAGTGTTTAGGTTTGAGGGTTTTAGGGTTTAGGGTTTAGAGTTTAGGGTTTTTGGTTAGTTTTAGGGTTTAGAGTTTTAGGTTAGGGTTTTGGTTTTTATTTTTATATTTTTTTTCAAATTAAGTAATATGGTAGGTTTAAGTTTATTTAGTTTTTTTTATTAATTTTAGTTTATTTTATTTTTTATTTTGGTTTATTTTTTATTTATTTATTTTAGGTTTATTTATTTTAGTTTAGGTTTTTTTATTTTAGTTTACTTTTAAGTTTAGGTTTAGGTTTAGGTTTATTTTTTAGTTTAGCTTTATTTTTATTTTATTTTTTAGGTTTATATTTTATTTTTTGGTTTAGGTTTAGGTTTCTATTTTATTTTTTTAGGTTTAGGTTTTAGGCTTTTATTTTAGGTCTATTTTTAGGTTTTACTTTTTAGTTTTGGTTTATGTTTATTTTTAGTTTATTTTATTTTATTTAATTTAGGTTCATGTTTACATTTAGTTTATTTTTGGTTTATGTTTTGGTTTTTTTATTTTAGTGTAGGTTTAGGTTTATCTAATTTTTTATTTTAGGTTTAGGTTTTTTTTTTAGTTTAGGGTTTAGGTTTTATTTATTATTTATTTTTAGATTTTTTTTAGGTTTAATGTTTAGGGTTAAATTTTTATTTAGTTACATTCAGCAATGAAGACTTACTCCTAGGGATGACCGTGCACGACCCATGTGTATCAATTAACATTATGAGTCTAAGAACCCTTGCCTACTTGAGGATCGACATCTCCAAACTCAAAAAAAAGGATGACATCGAGAGGATTCAATGAACAAGGTGAGAGGGTCTTGTGGTGTTTATTTTTAGATGTAGGGGGGACACCACGCAGATAGTAGGAGGGTTACTTTTTGAGGTGACCAGGTACAACATTGAGGTATGATGTACTATCTCGAAAGATAGAGGCATCACCCTACAATGGACCTAATCACATAATAAGGACTCCTAAGGAATGATGGGTCTTCAAATGCAGTATAGATTTTTTTCCCTACTTTACATGGATGAATAAAGTAGGTTTTATATTAAACAGGTTCTTAAGTTCTCTAAAGAGGTAAGCCTTCATAGTTAATTGCATCTTAGGAAATAAAATTTCCTAAGAATTCTTTTGATTAGAGTAGACAATTATCATCTCCAAAGATTTCAAGGTTACACTATCAAAGGATTGGTTGTATTTGGAAAATCAATTGGGAAAGTTCAAGGAGATTACTCATTTTTTGGAATCTGAATGAAATAAGTAGGAAATCCTCATGATACTAGGAAGTCTAGTGAGCATTACAATCTACCCTATGGTTGGGCTTTATAATTTTGAAGTTGAGGAGATTTATATGTTTTGAGTTGAAATTTAATTAGATTACTAGGGCTTATAATCTACCAACACAAGATTGTGAGAATGCCTAAGAGGTGAGGATTTATGCTCGTAGCCCAAAGGAAATAGCTACCTCGGATCCTAAATCTAGGCAGCTTTAGTACGTGCTAAAGCATGACCTAAATCTAAGTGACAGGTGGACATAAGGGTTTACCTCCTCAAGAGAGAATAAATTGTCCAACAATGACTTGATTATAATGCTGAGTCATACTAACTCCTCTGATTTAAAACTATGTAGTGATATTATGAATTGTAAGATAGCTAGGATAGTTATTTAATTAGAAAGAGACTAAAGTCCTAAACACAATCCCTAGGAGACTAGAGCATGAGTGGTATGAGCATATGACTTAATCTATAGATACAAAATCCTTTCAAATTTTATTTCATTTTAGACAAATTATTTTGACAGATGCTTTATGATTTCTTATGTCTAAATGCATGATGAAATAGGTTATGGGTCAAATCAGTTAGAAGAAGGTGTTCTCCACCATAAGGGATGCCCTCACAGGTCAAGCATTCATTTATCGTGCAATGATGGAGAACCTTCATATTCAAGAGAGAAATAATATGCATGCATGATGTGAAACATACAACCATACAGCTAAGGGGTTCCTAAATCATTTTATTATCTTATTTATATCTTAGGCTTTATGATGAGGCAATGAGTTGTTTAAAGTTAAGTTATTAGTGATTAGTTGGGTAGAAAAGTTATTTTTATCCTAAGAGCCTAATTGTATCCAAGCAACACATTAAAGCATCAATCATTTAAAAAACTATGAAAATCATATCGTCCTAATGTACAATGTAAACATAACATCAAAAAATTATATAAACTATCTTAAAAGAATAAAAGGTTGGTACATTCGGGTACTACCATACAACCCGAAGAGAGAAAATATGGGTAGCCGAGCTCTACCCTTATACAACCAGGAATATGAAAGAATAATATAATTGTATTAAATGCTATGGGGGTCTTCTTTTTTCATATCTCTATTTCTGATTTGGTTTGTTCTTTGATCTGGCTGGTGCTTGCTCCAAAGGCATTACAAGGCACCCCAGGATAAGGCCTTCTACTAGCCACGGTGCATCCTAATCCCCCATAGCACTAATCCTAATTCCTATAGCAAAAATTACATTTAAGTGGGAAAAGTAAATCTAACTACACCAGCAAAATAAAGGTTTGCTAAATATACATATTATCTCAAACAGTTGTATTTATAATTTGGACTTAGCACCCTACAGATAAGTAACTAAGTCCATCTATCTTAACTTGGATTATGCTTAAGGATTTAAACAACATCCAATCTAAAACATGATTAAGCATAATGCCTTACAGAAAACATGATTATGCTCAAATTGGCCTATCATCCAGTCTACGAAGCATGCACCCTAACATCCAATCTAAAATAATACAAAATAAAACAAAATGTACATCACATCATACACTGTCCTAACTTAGAGCTAGTGATGACTTAATTCTAATGTGTATTAAGGCTTGTGTGGTAAGTCTTGTTAGGCATTAGTGTTGTATTTTCAAGTGTAGAAGGATTTAATTTAACATGAAAGGTTGATTTCACTTGAAGTAGTTTAATTGATTTGAGAATTTTAATTTATTTTTCTTTTGTTTCATTTTATTGTACTTAGCAACGAAGTGTTATAAAGAGAGGAAAAGATTCATCCCTACCTTAAGTCACTTTTTAAAGTATATTAATTTGATTTAGTTCTCTTTAGTGAATGGCTTATTAAATGATTAAAATAATCCTAAGTTTAGGTTCACTTTAAATAATCATATTCAAAATGAAAGGCATCTTAAAATTAATTTAATTCAATTACTACCACATGACATAAATTAAATCATTCCTTTCCATCACATGTAACATGCATATGATTTAATCTTAAGTGTATCTATAAATGCAACATATTTTAGCACTCTTAAATGATGAATGTATGTGTATGTTTAGAATTTATATTTTATTTTATTGAGTTATGTATATATATTAATTAAAAACTTTATCCAAATTCTTATACAAAAAGGACATATGAATGAAATTAAATATGCATGTGTCATTGTTAAACTAGGGAAGTGAGGTAATCAAATGACTTGCTTGGAGCTAGCTAAAGCCTCGTATTCTCGGGATGTCGAGACTATATACCAATTTGCATTCAAATATATGTAAATTTGTATACATGAACATAGGAAGTAAGCTCCAAATCATATGGCTAATTAATTCAACCACTTAGTCAATTATGAATGCATGCAATTTTAATGTAAAATGGGATTTTCATTAATCACATATACATATACATGTACAAAGATAAAGGCAAGCACATGTCGTTGTTAAACTAGGGAAGTGAGGTAATTAGATGACCTCCTTGAAATAAGCGTCATATTCAGGGATGTCCATATACATTCTTTTCTTGGACACACATGGATGTATACATAAATGAGGGAAAAAACCATTCAAAGATTGCATTTTTTTATCAAATCATTTAAATATATGAATTAAAGCTCTATCAAAATTCTAATGTTGAAATACATAAAAATGAAATCAAATGGGTATTTGTCATTGTTAAAGTAGGGAAGTGAGGTAATCAAATGACCTCCTTAAGGCTAGCTAAAGCCTCGTATTCCCAGGATGTCCATACTATATACCCATTACCATTCAATTTTATATAAATAAACACATGAATAGAGAAAAGAGAACTCAACATTCATACACTTAAGCTATAAGAACATGCATTTCTTATGTATTTATAACTAGCATCATAACACATATTATAATTCATTTATAAGTTTTTGAAAAATACATTTGGAATTAATAGTGATAATAGCCACGCATATATTAAATCTAATCAACACATGCAAGCTTACATAAAGGAAATCTATTTTATTTTACTTTATTTTGAAAAGATGGATGCATGAATCCAAATGACATACCAAATTTAACATGATTGGAAAGAGGACAATCAAATATAAGCATGTGATTCATTCAACCAAACTAGTTCTTAAGGACAATCAAATCAAATAAAATTATTTAAAGCCAACCAAAGCTTCTTTATTAATTAAGTTTTGGATTTAATTTGATTTAAATATAATAAGAGAAATCATCACTTGTTGTTTTAAACCCATTCCCACATCAGTGATTTGATTTAATTTAAGGAAATGTAATTAAGTTGATTTTATGGGTTAATTAAGTTGAACCCTTAATTAGATGAATTAATTACCCTTACCTATGTCCCCTTAAAGTAATTAACTAAATAATTATGAGCCAACATGATATGCAAGGAAAATAAACTTGCAATGATCCTAGAAAATAAAAGTGGGCTAATGCAATTGGCTCATAATTAATAGTTAATTATATTAAGGGACTTAATTAATTACTCTTATGGTTTTCCCACACATGTGCACTAACCACAATTTCATTAACCCCCTTTAGGTTATTAAACACCTAAAGATCTACCCCATGATTTATTTAATTAAGGTCTAATGTGATTATGATTTCAATTTGATTAAGTGATTTAATTAATTATTTAAATCTTAATTAATTTCATTTTAAAAGGGTGAAATGAACTTAGGAAAGGGTCCAACCCTATTCCTTAGTTCACTTACTATTGAACAATGATTAATAAACTTAATTAACCAATTTATTACTATTCATGGAATTAATTAAGCATTAATTAACTTAAAAGAGTAGTTATGGTTTAATTAGTTACTTTTCTTAATTAATTAAGTAATAAATTCCAAGAAAATCATAGGACATAGAGGTCATCCCATTAAATTAATCCACAAAATTTGGGATTAATTGCTCAAGTAACTAAGGAGTAATTAAGCTAATTAATTTTATAATTAAATCTTAATTACTCTTAAAATTTAGTTAAGATCATTTTTAATTAATTCTCCTCTAAAATATGTTTAAAATGATTATTTATTTGAATTTTGTTTATTTCTTTATATTTTTTATGATTTTTAGAAGTTTCAGCCATTAAAAAGGATTAATTAAGCCTAATTAAAGCCTAATTCCATTGGTGCATTGATGCGGTGCGCTTTCCATGGCGCCGCAGGATTGGCTACTTAAAACTTATCTAACTTAGTGCCTATGTGGCGGTGGGAAACACACTTTCTCATCTGTTGTCCGATCTAAGATCGGATGGCTACGATTAATCACATAGCTTAATAAATCAAAATCGAGATCTAATCACCCATCCATATCAAATGGAATGGGGGTGTGATCTAACATCATGTGAGTGAGGAGAATGGAGTCCATCCCCATTGCTCACTTGATAGCAAAGCTGGATCAACTCCAAAAAAATCCCACACCTTCACAACAATAATCAGAGAGGATCCAACGATAAAGATCACATGAGATGCAAGTTTTCTTCAAAAAGCTCCAACCCATTTTTGCCTAAGGATCAGTTTTGGAAGCAATGATCGACAACTCAGACAGACAGCTCGAACGATTGAGGAAGTTTCATCTATTGGAGACGAAACCCTGAGAGTGGATCAATTCTGGCGTTCTCTCGAAGGCCACATGATTTGATTTGAGCTCAACTTTGATCAAGTCCCACCTCAGTGCTCAGCTTGGGAGATGATTTGTTCTTGCTGAGGCCTAAGGAAGGTGCATGCAAAGTTAATTTGAGTTTGATGGAGAAATGGATAAGTTAGGTTGGCAATGGGAGTGTCTTATTTCAGGATGGATGGGAATGGCATTTTTTGATCAAGGAACGAACTTGGGAGCTTAGGGAATGGTTCTAATGGCTCATATTGGGTAGCTAGGGCTCCGAGGAATTATTTTTATGTGTGTTTGAGTGGAAACGAGGGGGTTTATACCTCCCTTCATCTTGATCAGACAGTGGGATCGAGTTTGGATTTTATAGGCCATCCGGCCATCTCAAGAAGTCGTGGGTGGTAGGGAGGAGGTGATTTGGCTTGGCTTAGTTGGTTGAAGGTGTGGAGGTGGTTTCCAAGAAAGAATCATGGGTTTCCTATGGGTTTCAAATGCTCGAATGGGGAAGGAAAGGTGATTTCTCCTCCTATGGGTCATGGCCGACCTAACCACCACTTGGGTCAGGTTGGGCAGTGTCCTAGGTACTTAGGTGGACCATTGGGAGAGTACCAAGTGGCCAAGGAATGGAAATGACCACTTACATGGGTAATTTGTCTAATGTGATGCCCTTTACCCAAGGGTACAATGATCATTTGGCATTGGATTTGATTTGGGTAGATTTGAAATGAGCCAAAAGTGGGTTAGCCTAAATTTCAAGTCAATTGGAGTTGATTTGGTTATGTTTGGCTTAATTTGGCTCATTTATTTCAAATTGAGTTAGGTTGGATCAAGTTGACCAATTGATCAAATTGGGTCAAAGAAGGGTTGAGTCAAGTTCATATGATCATTTGGGATGTTTTGGATCAATTAGTTTGGTTTAGATTTTTATTTTGGCTCATTTGAATTAATTTGGGTAATAAATGAGTTAAGTTGACCAATTTGACCAAAATTGGCCAGGTTGGTGTTGGTTTGGGTTTAGTTGACCAATTTAAGATGATTGTAGGCTTTGGTTTCAATTAATTTGGATTTGGTTTTGATTTAGGCCAAATTGAACCTTTAGTTCAATTTAGGCTAAGTAGGTTAATTGGGTTTAATTGGGTCCAATCATGGCTTTGGTCAATTTCAACAATCTATTTGGAATGAACTTGAGCCATTGGTTGTAATCAATTTATTTTATATTTTGATTTGACCCAATTTGGTCTTTGAGGTCAATTTGGGTCAACTTGGGTTAAGAGGCCAATTGGGTTTGGTTTGACTCAATTGAAGGTCAAGTCATAATCAAATATTGATTTTGATTTGGTATGAATCATTGGTTTTAAGTGATATGGCTTAAGTTGCAATTTGGCTAGTTTAGGTTCATATGGGTTAAGGGGTTGACTTGGTCAAATGACCAAGTTGACTTGGTTTGACCTAATTTGTGATAATTAATCAACCTAGGGTGATCAACAATCATGATGGGAGGTTTTGATTGGCTTGGTTCAATCTAATTTGGGTAGGATTAGAACTTGGCTCAAATAGGAAAAATTGGCCACTTTAGGTCAAGTGGACCAATTGGGTTTAGTTGGCTTGATTTTGAGTTGAGTTTGATTTAGTTGAGTTTATATATGGATTTGGGATTGATATATAAATTCAATTTCAATTAGCTTGAGTTCAAAATGGTTTTGGTTCATTTGAACATTTCAAGTCAAAAAGCTACCTCGCTAGTGTGTCACCCCAGTAATCATTTGTTGGAAGATGTGAGTCCCCATGCTTTCTTCCTAACTTGATCATTGCAAACGCGTGCTTTGTTAGTATGGTAAGCTTCCACTAGTTAAAGCTACCTCATGTTGACTTTGCTTAAGAAGATGTGAGTCCACGTGCTTTCTTCTTAAACTAGTCATCATGCACTAACTAGGTTGAGTATATTTGAGGTTTAGCGTAAGTCCCCCTGAGGCTCCTTTCCTCTTGACTACATTTGATTCGATACAAGTCTCCCAGTGGCATTCACTCAATAGTCACCCTAGGTCAGATAGCACCTGTCGAGCCAAAGAGTTGGGTTTGACTTGGGTTGATTTTGGTTTGGCTTGATGAGTGTATATTTCATTTATATTTATGAATATGATTGAAGGTATGATTGATTCATGAGAAAATCAATTGAATTTGGGTTTAGAATGAAGGAATTTGGCTAAGTCCATTGGGTTGGGTCATGTGACTTAGGTTTGGATTTTGATTTGGTTTGATTTAGTTTTGATTATTTAAATGTAAATTTCATTTAAATTTATGAAGATGATTGAAAATATGATTGATTTGTGAGAAACTCAATTGTGTTTGACTTGATTTGGATTTAGATTTGACTAAGTCCATGGGATAGGTCATATGGCTTGAAGGGTTTTGATTTAATTTGATTTAATTTGATTTAGTTTGACTTAGTTTTGATTCTTTGAATGTATTTGATTTTTTATTTAGGAAGATGATTGAAGATATAAATTGATTATGAGAAAATCAATTGATTTTGGAAAAGATTTGGATTAAGATTTGGCTAAGTCCATGGGATAGGTCATATGGCTTAGGAAGGGTTTCAAGTTTGGATTTGATCATGGGCTTCAATCATTTGGTTTTGGAATTTGGGTTTGGATTTGATTTAATGTTTGAATAAAACTTGAGGTTTGGTCTGAGAAGTTAAACATAGATTGGATTTGAGTTGTAGGGTAGGTGGATTATCCTAATCCTAAGGCATAACCTAATCCTATGGTTAACCCTTCTAAGTCTTTAGGCTTAGGTTAAGTGTTTACCTAATTGTTAGAAGTGTCTTATGACTAGGGAAGTCTTAGTGTAGAAGACTCTCTAAGTCTAAGATGGGAAGATTGAATCCACTCCAAAAGTGAGGTCTAGGCTCCATAGTGTTGCCCTGGAGATAGATGATTGGAAGGCGAAGCCAAGTTTCACATTATAGACTGGATATATCTTCCAATGTTTTGCTTGGGAGACCATGGATACATGAGAACAATATAGTTCCATCTTCTCTACATCTGTGTATGAAGTTCATGAGAGGTGGGATCGTCTACTATGTCAAAGGAGATATCAAGCCATTTACAGTTCACGAGGTTAGCATATATGAGGATGCGGCTTACTACCTCCCTCAAAATCAATAAGTCTATTCTCACGAACTTGGCCAAAGTTTAAAAATAAAAGAAAAAGAAAAATAAAAAGGAAAAGAAAGAGAAAAAGAAAAAGAAAAGAAAGAGAAAATGAAAATAAAAATAAAGGAGCGAAAATAGACTTGGAGGAGGAAGTGGAGCTTGACATTAGATTCCACCCATAGTTCATTACTCCATTCAAACATATGTGTAAGACGACCTGACCTCCACCAGGTAGAAGAAGAGGCAAGTTAAGAGGAAGTCCTAGAGGTGGAAAACCTCCTTATTGGCCATCCAATAAAAGATATGTTCCAACTACCAGGAGTACACCTGCTATCCATATAGACTTAGAATCTAGTTCATAGGATGAGTCTTATATGGTTAGCACACTAGCCAACTCTTCTCAGTAGTAGATTCCCTTGGAGGTGACACTTGAGCTAGATAGTGATGAAGATCGGGCTCCAAAGCAAAGCATAAGTGTATTCAAGTATATATCTAAAATAGTTAGGCATCAGTTGGGAACCTTAGTTCTAACCCCACTTTCCTTTCAAAAGTTGGGGGTTTGGTAGTTAAGGAAGCCCTAAGTTATCCATGGTGTGAAGACTCGAGGTTCTATATGGGAGCATCATCCTCAAGTCGAAGTTGATGTAGAACTTGAGAATAATTCATATAAAGATTTAATAGAATTACCTTTTGATTGGTACTTATCTTTTGTTCATAATTTAGCAAAGAAAGGGTTAATCTCACATACTTGGTCAAAGCATAGGTCATACTACTTTGGAAGAATATGGAAGAAAAATGCAAAAGCTCTCAATCAAGATTGGGAGTAGGATTCAGTATAGTGGGTCCAATCGATGATGACAATTACGGCTTAGTCATTACCAATCATTTGGAAATAGATAATTTCTTTTCAAATTACATTAACTCAATATGAGGACCTATGCTTAGAAACATCAGATGTCCTAGATGATTTTGAAGTCAAAGATGCACCGCCATAGTTCTAAGAAGAGATCACTTCAACCATTGACCAGCTCAAGGAAATCAACTTAGGAACTGAAGAAGATCCACGCCCGACATACATCAGTTCTTTGTTGAATGAAATTGAAACCAATGACTTAGTTAGGCTATTGAATGAGTTTAAGGACTGCTTTGCATGTAGTTATGAAGAGATGCTTGGATTGGCTCTTGACATAGTGGTCCATAAACTAGCAATAGAGCCTACTACAAACTCTATCAAGCAAGCTCCTAGACGCATGCAATTAGACATAGAATAATAGGTCATTTATGAAGTCAAGAAACTAATGATCTTTGGCTTCATCAGGAAGAAAAATACTACTTGGTTAGAGTCATCTAGTTAAGAAAAGAATAGTCAAATTCACATATGTGTCAATTTTAGGGATTTAAATAAGGCATGTCCAAAAGATGAATTTCCACTACCAATCCCGGAGCTGATGGTGGACATTTCCTCATCTCATGCAGTCTTCTCTTTCATGGATGGCTCATTTGGATATAATATAATAAAGATAGCTCCTGAAGATGAAAGAAATAGTGCTTTTAAAATCTGATCAGAATCTATTGCTATAAGGTCATCCCTTTCAGCCTTAAAAATGACAATGCTACATACCAGTGGTCTATGAATTGAATATTCAATAACTCATTCATCATCAAGTTGAGTGCTATGTGATGATCTTGTGGTCAAAAGTAGAGAAAAGGAAGACCATCTCTTTGACTTAAGAGTAGTTTTCAAATAATTAAGACAATTCAACCTCAAAATGAACCCCCTGAAGTGTGCATTTGGAGTAGCTTCAGGGAAATTCCTTAGGTTTGTTGTTCGACACCACAGAATCAAAATTGATCTAGAGAATATCGAGGTGATCTTAGAAATGCCACCCAATAAAAGTTTAACTCAACTCAGATCAATCCAAGGCGGTTGGCATCTCTAAGATGCATTATATCCAACTTATCGGGAAGATATTAGCCATTCTCAGCACTTGTCAAAAAGGACTCCAAGTTCAAGTGGGATGACAAGTGTGAGCATGCCTTAGAAGACATCAATCATTACCTGGTGACACTGCCGGTTCTAGCAACCCCTATCCCGGGCAAGCCGCTCATACTTTACACTGTTGCATTTGATGACTCCTTGGTGCTTTGTTGGCCCAAATGAAGGGAAGGAAAACACACTCTACTATCTCAATCATCTAATCCCTATTGAGGCTAATTATCCACCCATTGAAGCATTGCTTAGCTTTAATCTTTGCATCCTAAAAGCTACAACACTACATGCTTCCTCATAATGTGAACTTAATCTCTAAGATCAATCCCACTGTATCTCATGACATGGATGCTATCAGGGGGTTGGAAAAATGATCCATGATCCTCTCACAGTTTGACATTACCTTCATACCCTCTGTGCAGTGAAAGGATAAGAGCTAATAGATTTTTTAGCAGTATACCCACATCCTGTTGACTCTCCACTTAGTGATGATCTCCCCAATAAATAAATGAACTTAGGGGATACTAGAATTCACTGCTGGGATATGTACTTTGATGGCGGCTTCCTCTCAAAGAGAATAAGAACCACAATCAACTATCCAAAAGAGGTAGGGGTAAGAATAGTTCTCTTAACTCTAGAATGCGATGTGATGAGATTCTCATATCATTTGTCTAATCTTTACACCAACAATGAAGCTGAATACGAGGCTATGATTATTGGTCTGGAGTTAGTCGTTACTCTAAGCATCTAGAACATCAATATCTTTAGGGATTCTCAACTAGTTATCAACCAAATTGCTAGGTCTTATAAGGTTTAAAAGCCTAAGCTCCATCATTACCACAAGTACACCATTTACTTGTTCACCTAAATCCCAGAGGTTACCATTTATAAGATTCCTCAAGGAGAGAATGTCATAGTGTATGCTTTAGCCAAGCTTGCTAAGGAGTTGGCATGTCTGGAGGATGAGTCCATATTAATAAAAGTCCAAAATAGATAAGTCTTATCCCTTAATGATATTGAACTCATCAGAAAGTACTCTCTTGAAGGGGAGGTTGCCATTTTCAAGAAGGATAAGGACTTAGATTAAAGGCAACCATTCATGGATTACATAAATAAAGGAAAACTACCTCAAAAGAAGTCCCAAGCTCATCAGATGAAATAGAGAGCACTTTCCTATGCTATTGTGAATGGTTTCTTGTACCAAGGTCTTTCGATCATATATGGTTACGTTGTTTAGAAAAATATGAAGCCCTTAAGATCGTGACTGAGGTACACTCAGGAATATGTGGAGCCAACCAATCTTGTTTGAAGATGTAAGCTAAGATCAAGAGACTAGGATACTACTAGCTATCGATGATCAAATATTGCATGGATATAGCTAGGAGATGCCATCAGTGTTAAATACATAGTATAGTCTTGCACCAACCACCCAACATTCTACATCCTACATTGGCCTCATGGCCATTTGAGTGTTGGGATACCGACATAGTGGGTCCGGTTGATCCTTATTCTTCCAAGGGTCATCAATTCATCTTAGTTTCTACTGACTACTTTTACAAATTGGCAAAAGTAATTCCACTCAGAGAGGTCACAGCTCAGCATGTGCTCTAGTTTTTTAGAAACCTTATCGTATATAGGTTCGGAGTGCCTTGATGAATTATATATGATAATGGTACTGCATTCAAGAGCATCGAGATCAACAACTTTGCCTGGAAACACAACATTGATTGGGGATATTCTACCATCAACTCGAGGTCAAACGGCTTAGCAGAGGCCTTCAACAAAACTCTCATCCAAATACTAAAGAAGACACTTGACAACAACAAGCAACAGAGGCATGAGCAGTTAGTTAAAGCCTTACGGGCTTACTGCAGCACATATAGAACTCCAACTCAGTCTACTCCTTTCTCTATAGTGTATGGCTCTGAAGCTGTTCTACCATTAGAAGTTTAACTCCCAACACTAAGGATAGTTGTAGGTAGCAAGATCACAATAGAGCAGAACGCCAAGTTGTGGATAGAAGAGCACGAAGGTTTGGAGAAGAGATGTCTACTAGCATGCCAAAATATGGAGTTGTACAAAGATAAAATGATTCAAGCTCACAACAAGTTGGTCCGTCCTAGAGATTTTCAAGTAGGAGAGCTTATTTTAGTTTTAAGGAGATCGATTATTGCGTTAGATGGGAGAAGTTTGAACCCACTTGGGAAGGCATTTTTCCATAGAAGGCCTACCAAAGGATCTTATCGACTTATTAATTATAAGGGAGAGCACCTAATACTTCCCAAACAACAAGCTCTACTTAAAGAAATATTATAAATCATGTTTGAAAATAATTATCATCAATGAAAATTCCATTTTGAATTCAATCTCTTCCATGTTGAAAGTATTCTTGTTTATGAATTTACCATGATGTGTTTAGGGTAGGTGTAAGGAACCCGAGCAGCATCCTATCCTTCTTTGACACAACAGAAACACAAACTACACACAAACATATAAAAAAAATGCATATCTTTTATCTCGGGCTACTCTGAGTTGATATGCGCTGACACTCAGGTATTTGTCAGGTCTGATGTGCTACCCTGCTAGTGTGGCACCCCAGTGGTCTTCTTGCTTTAGAGGATATAAGTCTGCTATGCTTTCCTTCCTTACTTGGCCACTGCACATTGATGAGCACCTTATTAGTTTGGTAGGTCTTATTGTGTGGCCAGTAAGCTACCTCATGTTGCCTTCGTTTAAGAGGATGTGAGTCTGCTACATTTTCTTCTTGGATTAGCCTTCGTGCACTGATTGGGTTGAGTATATTTGAGGTTTAGGAAAAGTCCCCTAGCGGCTACTTCCTTCCTGACTGCTTCAAGCCTGGGTCCAGTCCTTCCTCGGGGCTCCCCGCTTAGTAGTCTCTCTAGGTCAGATAGCATCTGTCCTATCGATGATAAACTATCTCGGTGATTAGTTATACTTGGAAAGTTGTAAGCCTACATGCTTTCTTTCTAGATTGATCATTGCACGGGCACCTTAGGTTGGTTGGTTCTCACTATGCTGATGGATACACCACTCATGTTGATGGATACAGCTTAGGTTGGTTAGTTCTCGCACCTTAGGATACACCACTCATGATAAGTCTACTACACTTTCTCCTTGAGTTGGCCACCGTACACCTATAAGCTTTCTTTTCCAGGGCTTAGGATAATGCCCCTAGCAACACCTCCCCTGTGGCACTATATTTGGATCACATCCTTTGCAACCCCATTTAGACACTACCTAGGTTACTATCAGATTAGACAGTTCCCTTTTCCAAGTAACCACCCCTGTGGTTGGAGAATCTATCTTGTGGATGTGTAGATTCTCCCTTGGTCCAATAAATCTGAGATAGGTCAAGACTAACATAGCCCCTTCTCAGTGTGGTCCCTTGCACACCAATAGGGTCCACACAAACATATGAACAAAATATATATTCACTTGTGGATTAGGAGGACAACCATAGGTCTGTGTCAGCAAAACTCTTGATAGGAATCTCCTGACTACTCTTGAGTTGATATAAGTCCACATTCACTGATAGTCACCCCTAATTCAAGTTGATTTATTATGCTGCAGTCACACCAGCGGTTGTTCCCGCTTTAGAAGATGTAGGTCTATGCCTTCTTCCAAGAGCATTGTTGCAGAAAGGCAACCCTTAGGTTGGATAGCTCTACCCCACCAATAAATCGAGATCTATCCCTTTGGATTATAAATCTCAGATAGACAAGTCCGATATAGCCCATTCTTAGTGGGTCCATCGACATAACATGGTCCATAAATTAAATCTATCAAATTTTATCGAGCTCACATCCCCCAGTAGATATGCCCTCAATTCAATATCAAACTAATCCAAACAAATATATCAAATCACATGAAATTTAGATAAATTTAATCCTAACTACTTTTGAGTTAACATAAGTACCCAACGGGATTCACTCAGTAGTCTTCCTAGGTCAGGTTTGATTTGTTATGTGTCAAACAGGTCACCCTAATTGTTGTTCCTTGCTTTGGAAGTTGTAAGTCTGTTATACTTTCTTCCTAGCATAATTGTTGCACACCAAAAGGCAACCCCTTTGGTTGGCTAGCTCTACCCCACAACTGGTAGACTATCCCTATAGATTTGTAAACTTGAGGTAGGTCAAGGTTGATATAGCCCCTTCCTAGTGGGTCCATCGCACACCGATAGGGTCCATACATTAACTCAGAATAATTTAAATCCAATATAATTTTCCTAGTGGAGTTAAATCACACCCTTCTCTATAATGGAGCCCCAAATCTTATATAAACATGTCAAGCAAACATATCAAATTCAAAACCAACCTCCCTAGTGGTGCCAAATTAAACCAACTCCCTTAGTAGAGTCTAAATCAAAGAAATCCATTATTCCAGATACATCCCAAAATAAATCTATGAAATCAAACTCAAATCTCAATCCCCAATAGATAGCTAAACTGCTTCCTAGTGGAAGGTTCATATACCCGATCCATAGTAGACTCAAGCCCATATCTCTAGCATATATGCCTCTACATCAATTAAAACAAAATAAATTAAAGTCTATTCAATCTTAATATCTAGTGGATTATAGATTCTTATCCCTGACAGATCTTTTTTCCACAAATCATATAATCAAATTCAAACCTTATCCCTAGCAAATTTTTTTCTTCTATGCACTCGACATAAACCCCTCACATGTCATGTCCAATGCATGTGTGATCACCTAGCGGATCTCCCTCCATGTCCTTGACATGGAATTCTCATCAAATCATATTTCTTCTCTTATGCACACCTTTAATACTTCAACCAAAAGCATGTATTCATTCAACCTTCAAATTATCATTTTTGTGAGTTTTGACCCAATGTATTATAACAAAAGTAAAATATACTAAAATGTACAATAGCATTTAGTACCACACCACCACATTCATATATATGTGAAGTTATATTGTTACATTATATTTTAATAGGCTTTTATAAATTATATTATCTTACATTACACCTTAAAATGAATCACTTTAAGCAAAAAATTTATAAATTTTGTTGAAAAATGAAAATTTATTTTGGATGCAAAATTCCATTCTTTAGATTAAATGGCACACCATAGCACACCCCCAATGATGTTCCCTAAATCATACCTTAAATTTGGCCAAATCCCATTATCTCGGCCTATAAATCAATATTTTTATGAATTATACCAGTACAAACTCTACTACATCATACTATAATAACTTAAAATATACTAAATAACTAGTAGTAATACATAATAGCATGTTGTAATGCATGATGCTACACTATGTTATGGCATCCTATATTATAATACACTATAACATATTATATTATATTATATTGCATATCACATCATAAGGGATTGCTTAAGATAAAAATCATAAAATTAATCTAAATAATAAAAAATAAATATTTTAGTCATACACTTATTTTAAATTGAAATAGTACATTATGATGCCATGCTCTACTTATTATGAATTTCACCAAATTCCACCATTTTAAAGTCTAAATCAACATTTTTATAAATAATGCTAGTGTAGGCTCAACTGCATGATTGTAAAATACTAAAAGAATTTAAAATGCATAGAACAATATATTATGATATATGATGTTATACTATGCTACAATATATAATATTTATTTTGAACATAAAATCTTACTTTTAGACTACAAGTGGCGTAGCACACCTTTGGCACTACAACTAATTCCCACTTCAAATCTAACAAATTTCATCATCTGATTTATTAAATCAATATTTTTATGATTTATATTAATATAGAAAATAGGGCACAATACCATAATATACTAAAACATTTCAAAACATCTTATAACATCCAAAAACACATCACTACATGCTCAAATATATGATGCTACATTATACTATAATATATGGTTTTATAATATAATTTAGGGTTAGGGTTTAGGGTTTCAAATCTCCAATAGTCAAGGGAAAGTCTCTTGAAGACATTTTCTTTAGCTACCATAACTATGTTAGGATTAGGTCATTCTTTAGATATCTTTGACATCTTTATTCAAGGTTTAGGGTTTAGGGTTAGGTTTAGGTTTAAGGTTTAGGGTTTGGGGTTTAGGTTTTAGGGTTTAGGGTTGCATGTTTTAAAGTTTAGGGTTTATGGTTTTGGGGTTTAGGGTTTAGGGTTTAGGGTTTAGGGTGTAGGGTTTAAGATTTTATGGTTTAAGATTTAGGGTTTAGGGTTTAGGGTTTATGGTTTAGGGTTTAGGGGTTTAGGGTTCAGAGTTTAGGGTTTAGTGTTTAGGGTTTATGGTTTTTAGGGTTTAGGGTTTAGGGTTTAGGGTTTAGGGTTTTGGATTTAGGGTTTAGGTTATAGGTTTAGGGTTTAAGTTTTAGTTTAGGGTTTAGGGTTTATGGTTTTTTTTAATAGAGAACAAATTCAGATTCAACATTTCTTCTTTTTGATTTCATTAACCAAGTAGCACCTCAAGTTTTCTAAGACACAAGTGATGACTTAGATCAAAAATGAGCACCCATAGAGCAAATAAAAAACCCTAGAAAAGTAGAACCATCTCTACTATAAATGCATATTCTAAAGTAGCAGATCGGATCGATCGTTCTTTAGTTTCTCCAGTTCCCATCAGAACCACCCCCATCTCTCTAGTAGTGGGATCTGCCATCATATCCCAGATCTCTCCCTCCGCCACCACCACAGCTGTAACCTCTATCGCTCCTCCTACCTCCACAACCACCACTGCTTCGACCACCACCTCCATATCCACCAGCACCTCCAGATCCCCCACCACCACTGCGATAACCATCGCCTCCACCTTCACCTACACTGTTAGATCTAGATTGAGCTTAGTTGATGGTGATGTTCCCCAGGGTTTTGCCAATTCTTAGGGTTTAGGGTTAGTTTAGGGTTTAAGGTTTAGGGTTAGTTTAGGGTTGTAGGTTTTAGGGTTTAGGGTTTATGGTTCAGGGTTTTAGGGTTTTGGGTTTTGGGTTTTGGGTTGTAGGTTTAGGGTTTAGGGTTTATTTTAGGGTGTAGGGTTTAAGTTTTTGGGTTTAGGGTTTTTTTTTAAAAAAAAAGTAAATCGATAGGTTTAGGTTTATTTACTTTATTTTTTATTTATTTGAGTTTATTTTATTTTTTATTTTTATTTAGTTAGTTTATTTATGTTAGGTTTATTTATTTTAGTTTAGGTTTTTATTTTAGTTTATTTTTTTAGGTTTAGGTTTATTTTTTAGTTGAGTTTTATTTTTATTTTATTTTTTAGGTTTAGGTTTTTTTTTTTAAGTTTAGGTTTTTATTTTACTTTTTTAGGTTTAGGCTTTAGGTTATTATTTTAGGTTTATTTTTAGGTTTTATTTTTTAGTTTAAATTTAGGTTTAGTTCTAGCTTATTTTATTTTATTTAGTGTTTAGGTATCGGTTTAAGTTTTTTTTTTAGTTAATTTTATTTTAGTTTAGGTTTTGGTTTATTTTATTTTATTTTTGTTTTAGGTTTAACTGTTTTTTAGTTTAGGGTTTATGTTTTATTTTTATTTATTTTTTGGTTTATTCTTTAAGTTTAAGTTTTTATTTAGTTTTTATTTTATTTTATTTTTGGTTTATTTTATTTTTTTAGTTTGATTTAAGATTTTATTTATTTTATTTAAGTTTATTTTTATTTTTTATTTTATTTTATTTTTAGGTTTAGGTTTAGGTTTTAGTTTAGGTTTTTATTTTTTTATTTTTTATATTATATTTAGGTTTAGGTTTTATTTTTTATTTTTTAGGTTTAGGTTTAGGTTTTATTTTATTTTTTAGGTTTAGGTTATAGGATTTTATTTTAGGTTAATTTTTAGGTTTTATTTTTTAGTGTAGGTTTAGGTTTACTTTTAATTTATTTTAATTTATTTAGTTAAGGTTTAGGTTTAGGTTTTACTTATTTTAGTTTAGTTTATTTTATTTTAGGTTTATGTTTATTATATTTTATTTATTTTAGGGTTAAAATTTTTTTTTAGTTTAGGGTTTAGGTTTTATTTTTAATTTATTTTTAGGTTTATTTTTTAGGTTTAGGTTTTTATTTAGTTTAGTTTTTACTTTATTTTAGGTTTTTTTATTTTATGTTTGGGTTTTATTTTAATTAGGTTTTCATTTTTAGGTTTATTTTATTTTTTAGTTTAGTTTAGGTTTTTATTTATTTTATTTAGTTTAGTTTAGGGTTTATTTTATTTAGGTTTTATATTTTAGGTTTTAGGTTTAGGGTTTAGTTTAGGGTTTTATTTAGGTTTTTAGGGTTTATTGTTTAGGTTTATAGTTTGTCAATTAGGTATAGGGTTTAGGTTTTAGGGTTTAGGGTTTAGGGTTTAGGGTTTTAGGTTGTAGGTTTAGGGATGTAGGTTTAGTGTTTGGGGTTTAGGTTTAGGGTTTAGGTTTAGGTTTAGTAGTTTATTTTTTAGTAAGTTTAGGTAGGTTTATGTTTATAGTTAGTTGTAGGTTATAGTTTAGGGTTATTTTTTAATTTAGGGTTTTGAGTTTTAAGTTTAGGGTTTAGGTTTAGGGTTTAGGGTTTAGGTTTATTTTAGGTTTAAAAAAAAATTTAAATAATAAGTTTATTTAGTATATTTAGTTTATTTTATATTTATTTTAGTTTACTTTATTTTTAGTTTATGTAGGTTTTTTTTATATTTATTTAGATTAGTTTATTTATTTTAGATTTATTTATTTTAGTTAGATTTTTGGTTTATTTTTTTGGGTTTAGGTTTAATTTTAGGTTTATTTTTTTAATTGAGTTTATTTTTATTTTTTGTTTTTTTAGGTTAGGTTTTATTTTTATATTTTTTAGGATTAGGGTTTTATTTTATTTTTTTTTTTAGGTTTTAGGTTTTATTTTAGGTTTATTTTAGTTTTATTTTTTAATTTAGTTTAGGTTTATTTTAGTTTATTTTTATTTTTATTTAATTTAGGTTTAGGTTATTTAGTTTATTTTTTTTAGGTTTATTTTTTATTTAGTTTAGTTTATTTATTTTTGGTTTAGGTTTATTTTATTTTATTTTAGGTTAACATTTTTTTTTTAGTTTAGGGTTTAGGTTTTATTTTTATTTATTTTAGTTTATTTTGGTTTAGGTTTTATCTAGTTTTTAGGTTTATTTTATTTTTTATTTTATGTTTAGTTTTATTTTATTTAGGTTTATTATTTTAGGTTTAGGTTATAGTTTAGTTTTGGTTTTATTTTATTTATTATTTTATTTTATTTAGGTATTAGTTTTATTTTTATTTTATTTAGGTTTAATTTGTTTAGGTTTAGGTTTTAGGTTTATTTATATTTTAGGTTTAGGGTTTAGGATTTTAGGTTTTTTGGTTTTAGGGTTTAGGGTTTAGGGTTAGGGTTTAGGGTTTAGGGTTTATGGTTTAGGGTTTTTAGTGTTTTGGGTTTAGGGTTTTTTTTAACTAAAAGGATTTAGGGTTTTATTAGTTTAGTTAGTTTAGTTTAGTTATTATTATTATTAAGTTATGGTTCTATTATGTTTATTAGTTGGTCATTAGTCTATTTAGGGTTTATGTTTAGTTTAGTTTATTATTATTATTATTATTATTATTATTATTATTATTATAGTTATTAGTTTTTATTTTGGGGTTTATTTTATTTTAGGTTTAATGTTTATTTGGGTTTATTAGGGTTATTATGGTTTAGTGTTTTTCAATTTAGTTTTAGTTTTTATTTTTATTTAGTTTTAGTTGGGGAGGGGGAGGGGGTCTTAGTTTTACATAGGTTTTTATTTTAGTTATTAGTTTAGGGTTTATTTTTAGTTTTGGGTTTAATTAGTTTTATATTATTTGTTTTTAGTTTATTAGTTATTATTAGTATAGTAAGTTTTATTAGGTTTTTGGGGTTCAGTTTTAGTTTAGTTTATTAGTTTAAGGGTTTTAGGCTTTTATTTTTGTTTAGTTTTAGTTTTTAGTTTAGTTATTATTGGGTTTTATTAGTTTGGTTTTATTAGTTTAGGGTTTAGTTTTATTATTTATTAGTTATTATTATTATTATTATTATTATTATTATTATTATTATTATTATTATTATTATTATTATTATTATTATTAGTTTTAGTTAGTTATTATTATTATTATTATTATTAGTTTAGTTTCTTATTTTGGGTTTTATGGTTTTTGTTAGTTTATTAGTTTTAGTTATTATTATTAATTTTAATAAATTTTATTAGTTTTAGTTTTTGGTTTATCATTAGTTTTATTATTATATATTTAGATAGTTTTATTAGTTTTAGTTAGGTTTTGCAATTAGTTGTTAGTTTATTATTAGTTTTATTATTATTATTATTAGTTTAGTTTAGTTTTATTAGGTTCGGGTTTAGGGTTTCAGGTTAGCTTAGGGTTTAGGGTTTTAGGATTTAGGGTTTAGGCTTCAGAGTTTAGAATTTTTAGAGTTTAGGGTTTAGGGTTAGTTTAGGGTTTAAGGTTTAGGGTTTTAGGGTTTAGGGTTTAGGGTTTAGGTTTAGGGTTAGGGTTTAGGGTTTAGGGTTTAGGGTTTAGGTATAGGGTTGTAGGTTTAGGGTTTAGGGTTAGTTTTAGGGTTTAGGATTTAGTGTTTAGGGTTTAGGTTTTTTTAAAATTAATTAAACTAGTAGGTTTAGGTTTATTTAGTTTATTTTATATTTTTATTTAGTTTTATTTTATATTTTTATTTAATTTAATTTATTTATTTCATGTTTATTTATTTTAGTTTAGGCTTTTATTTTAGTTTACTTTTTAGGTTTAAGTTTAGGTTTATATTTAGTTTTTAGTATAGTCTTATTTTTTCTTTTATTTTTAGGTTTAGGTTTTATGTTTTATTATTAGGTTTAGGGTCCAGGCTTTATTTAGGTTTAGGTTTAGGTTTTTATTTTATTTTTTTAGGTTTAGGTTTTAGGTATTTATTTTAAGTTAATTTTTAGGTTTTATTTTTTGTTTAGGTTTAGGTTTAGTTTTAGTTTATTTTATTTTACTTAATTTAGGGTTTAGGTTTAGTTTATTTTAGGTTTAGGTTTGTTTAGGTTTAGGGTTTTACTTTAAGGTTTATTTATTTTATTTTAGTTTAGGGTTTATTTTAGGTTTAGGTTTAGTTTAGGGTTTAGGTTTTATTTAGGGTTTAATAGTTTTAGGGTTTAGGTTTATTAGTTTTTTTTTTTTTATTATTAGGTTTATATTTTTATTTTTTATTTTATTTTATTTAGTTATTTTTTAGTTTATTTTTTAGGTTTAGGTTTTTTAGTTTTTATTTATTTTATTTTAGTTTATTTTATTTATTTACTAGTTTTTTATTTTATTTATGTTTTTATTTTAGGTTTATTTTATTTTTTAGTTTAGTTTAGGTTTTTTTAATTATTTTATTTTATTTATTTTTTATTTTATGTTTTATTTTATTTTTATATTTAGGTTTAGGTTTAGGTTTTAGTCTAGGTTTTTATTTTATTTTATTTTACTTATTTTATTTAGGTTTAGGTTTTTTTAGTTTTTATTTTATTTTATTTTAAGTTAATTTTATTTTTATTTTACGTTTAGTTTATATTTTATTAAGTTTTTTTATTCTTATTTTAATTTTATTTTTATTTTAGTTTAGGTTTTTCTTTATTTTATTTTTGTTTAATTTATTTTTTTATTTTATTTTATTTTATTAGGTTTATTTTTTTTAGTTTAGGTTTTATTATTTTATTTTATTTTTATTTAGGTTTATGTTTATTTATTTTTTTATTTTATTTATTTTGTTTAGGTTTAGGTCTTTTATTTTATTTTAGAGTTTATTTATTTATTTTATTTATTTTATTTTTATATATTTATTTTATTTAGGTTTAATTATTTAATTATTTTATTTTATATAGTTTATTTAGGTTTTAGGGTTTAGGTTTTAGGGTTAGGTTTATTTTATTTTTATTTAGGTTAGTTTATTTTTTAGATTTAGGGTTTAGGGTTTAGGGTTTATTTTTTTTATTTAGGTTTAGGTTAGTTTATTTATTTAGTTTAGGATTTTTTATATTTGGGTTTAGGGTTATATTTTTATTTAGGTTTAGGTTTATTAGTTTATTTAGTTTAATTTTATTATTTTAGTTTTTATTTTTATTTTTTATTTTTTATTATTTTTTTATTTTATTTAGTTTGGTTTATTTATTTTAGGTTTATTATTTTAGTTTAGTTATTTTATTTAGTTTATTTTTTAGGTTTTTTAGTTATGTTTATTTTAGTTTTTTTATTTTTTATTTTATTTTTAGTTTAGGTTTATTTTGTAATTTTAGGTTTAGGTTTAGGTTTTATTTTATTTTTTTTTAGGTTTAGGTTTAGGTTTATTTTAAGTTTATTTTTTAGGTTTTATTTTTTAGTTTAGGTTTAGGTTTATTTTTAGTTTTTTTATTTTATTTTTTGTTTAGGGTTTAAGTTTATTTATTTTAGTTTAGTTTCTTTTTTAGGTTAGAGGTTTATTTTATTTGTTTATTTTAGGTTTAATTTTTTTTTTATTTTAGGGTTTAGGTTTTTATCTTTTATTTATTTTTTTGGTTTAGGTTTTATTTAGTTTTTATTTATTTTATTTTAGGTTTATTTTATTTTTATTTTACGTTTAGTTTTTATTTTATTTAGGTTTTTTATTTTTAGGTTTATCTTATTTTTTAGTTTAGTTTAGGTTTTTATTTATTTTATTTTAGTTTAGTTGTTATTTTTTATTTTGTTTTATTTTTATGTTTAGGTTTAGGTTTAGGTTTTATTTTATTTTATTTTTTTATTTTATTTAAGTTTTAGTTATTTAATTTATTTTATTTTTAGGTTTTATTTAGTTTAGGTTTAGTTTTAGGTTTAGGTTTAGTTTAGGGTTTAGGTTTATATTTTAGGATTTATAGTTAGGGTTTAGGGTTTAGGGTTAGGGTTTTAGGTTTGGTTTTAGGGTTTATGGTTAGGTTTAGTGTTTTAGGGTTTAGGTTTAGGGTTTAGGGTTTTATAGGGTTTAAGGTTTAGGTTTGGTGTTAGGGTTTAGGGTTTAGGGTTTAATTTTATTTAGTTTATTTATTTTATTTTTTTTATTTAGGTTTATTTTATTTTTATTTAATTTAGTTTATTTATTTTAGTTTATTTTAGGTTTATTTATTTTGTGTATATTTTTTTAGTTTAGTTTTATTTTTTTTATTTTATTTTTTAGGTTTTATTTTTTATTTTTATGTTTAGGTTTAGGTTTTATTTAATTTTTTTTTAGGTTTAGGTTTTAGGTTTTTATTTTAGGTTTGTTTTTAGGTATTATTTTTATTTAGGTTTATTTTGAGTTTATTTTATTTTATTTAGTTTAGGTTTAGGTTTAGGTTTATTTATTTTAGGTTTAGGTTTATGTTTTATTTATTTTAGTTTAGTTTATCTTAGTTTATGTTTAGGTTTATTGTAATTTTATTTTAAGTTTAGTTTTTTTTTTTTGAGTTTAGGGTTTAGGTTTATTTTTATTTATTTTAGGTTTTATGTGTAGGTTTATTTTTAGGTTTAATTTTATTTAGTTTTTTATTTTATTTTATTTTAACTTTATTTTATTTTTTTTTTATTTTTATTTTATTTTGTTTAGGTTTTATTTATTTTATTTATTTTAGTTTAGTTTTATTTTTTTTATTTTTCTTTTTAGGTTTAAATTTAGGTTTAGGTTTTAGTTTATGTTTTTATTTTATTTTACTTTTTCATTTTATCATGGTTTAGGCTTTTTTTAGGTTTTTTTAGTTTAGATTTAGCTTTTTTGCTTTTTAGGGTTTAGGGTTTAGAGTTTAGGTTTTAGGTTTATTTTTAGGTTTTATTTTTTAGTTTAGATTTATTTTTAATTTATTTTATTTGATTTAGTTTAGGGTTTAGGTTTAGTTTATTTTAAGTTTTGGTTTAGGTTTTATTTATTTTAGTTTAGTTTATTTTAATTTAGGTTTAGGTTTATTTTCTTTTGTTTATTTTATTTTTATTTTAGGTTTAGTTTTTATTTTTAGTTTAGGTTTTGGGTTTTATTTTTTATTTATTTTTAGGTCTATTTTTTAGGTTTAATTTTTTATTTAGTTTTTATTTTATTTTATTTTAAGTTTATTTTATTTTTATTTTATGTTTAGTTTTATTATATTTAGGTTTTTTATTAGTTTATATTATTATTTTTTTGTTTAGTTTAGGTTTTATTTGTTTTATTTTATTATTTTTTTATATTTTATTTATTTTATCTTTAGGTTTAGTTTTTTATTTTATTTTTTATTTTTTTAGGTTTAGGTTTTTTTTATTTATTTTAGTTTTAGTTTTATTTACTTTAGGTTTAGGTTTAGGTTTTTAAGGTTTAGGGTTTAGGGTTTAAGGTTTAGTGCTTAGGCTTTAGGGTTTAGGGTTTTTAGGGTTTAGATTTTAGGGTGTAGCTTAGGATTTAGGGTTAGTTTAGGTTTTAAGGTTTAGGCTTTATAGTTTAGGTTTAGGGTTTTTTTAGGTTTAGGGTTTAGTTTAGGGTTTGGGGTTTAGTTTTAGGGTTTAGGTTTATGGTTTAGGGTTTTTTAGTTTAGGGTTTAGGATTTTAGTTTAGTTTAGGTTTAGGTTTAGGGTTTTTTAGGGTTTATTTAAGATTTTGGGTTTACTTAGGGTTTAAGGTTTATTTTTTTAGGTAAATTATGATTAGGTTTTAGTTTATTTAGTTTAAATTTTATTAATTTTAGTTTATCTCATTTTTTATTTTTATTTAGGTTTATTTTTTATTTTATTTCATTTATTTTAGGTTTATTTATTTTAGTTTTGGTTTTTTATTTTTATTTATTTTTTAGGTTTAGGTTTAGATTTATGTTTATTTTTTTACTTTAGTTTAGTTTTTATTTTATTTTTTAGGTTTAGGTTTTCTTTTTTCCTTTTAGGTGTAGGTTTAGGTTTTAATTTTTTTTTTTTGGTTCAAGTTTTAGGTTTTTTTTAGGTTTATTTTTAGTTTAGGTTTAGGTTTATTTTTAGTTTATTTTATTTTATTTAGTTTAGGGTTTAGGTTTATTTTATTTTAGCTTTAGCTTTAGGTTTTGTTTATTTTAGTTTAGGTTTAGTTTTTTATCTTGTTTATTTTAGGTTTAGGTTTTTTTTAGTTTAATGGTTAGGTTTTATTTTTTATTTATTTTTATGTTTTATTTTGAGGTTTATATTTTTGGTTTAGCTTTTTATTTACTTTTTATTTTATTTAATTTTAGGTTTATTTTATTTTTATTTTTTGTTTAGTTTTAATTTTATTTATGTTTTTTTACTTTTGAGGGTTATTTTATTTTTTTAGTTCAGTTTAAGTTTTATTTATTTTATTTTATTTTAGCTTTTATTTTTTATTTTTATTTTATTTTTAGGTTTAGGTTTAGGTTTAAGTTTAAGTTTAGGTTTAGGTTTGATTTTAGATTTTTTTATTTATTTTATTTTTAGGTTTTATTTAGTTTATGTTTAGGTTTTTTGGTTTTTAGGTTTAGGGATTAGGGTTTAGGGTTTAGGGTTTAGGGTTTGGGGTTTAAGGTGTAGGGTTTAGTGTTTAGGGTTATAGGTTTTAGGGTTTAAGGTTTAAGGTTTAGGGTTTAAAGTTTTAGGGTTTAGGGTTTAGGGTTTTAGGGTTATATGGTTTAGGTTTTAGGGTTTAGGGTTAGTTTAAGGATAAAGGTTTAGGGTTGTTGGTTTATGGTTTAGGGTTTAGGCTTACAGGTTTATGGTTTAGGGTTTATGGTTAGTTTTATGGTTTAGGGTTTAGGGTTTTTTTCTTAAATTAAGTAAACTAACAGGTTTATGTTTATTTAGTTTATTTTTATTTTATATTTTATATTTTATATTTAGTTTAGTTTATTTATTTTAGTTTTATTTATTTTAGTTTAGGTTTTTTTATTTTAGTTTGTTTTTTAGGTTTAGGTTTAGGTTAATGTTTTTTAGTTAGTTTTTTTATTTTTTATTTTTTAGCTCTAGGTTTTATTTTTTACTTTTAGGTTTATGTTTAGGTTTTTATTTTATTTTTTAGATTTAGTTTTTAGGTTTTTATTTTAGGTTTATTTTTAGGTTGTTTAGTTTAGGTTAGGTTTATTTTAGTTTATTTTAATTTATTTAGTTTAGGGTTTAGGTTTAGTTTATTTTAGGTTTACGTTTGGTTTTATTTATTTTAGTTTAGGTTTATGTTTATTTTATTTTGTTTATTTTACGATTAGGTTCTTTTTTTAGTTTAGGATTTATGTTTTTTTATTATTTATTTTTAAGTTTATTTTTTAGGTTTAGGTTTTTAGTTAGTTTTTATTTTATTTAGGATTTTGTGCCACCATCCTTTAAGATCTTTGATGGTAGTAGAACACGATAACAAATTGCACACTTTAGAGGCGATTGTTGCAACACCGGTGGCGACAGCACTCCTCTTGCCTTTTTTTGTTAGTCTGTCGGATGTTGCATTTGATTGGTGTTGAAGCTACAATAGTTGATGAAGACTTTGAGTTGGAGCACCTCTTCATCAAGTGGTTTCTTTGGAGCTCGTGAGAGGGTGATTGGCGACCTCATTGTAGAGAAACAGAAACTCAACGAGTCCCTTATTGATTACATTCTCAGGTAGCACAACCTATGCATGAATTGCGAACCACAGCTATCCGAATAGCATGTCATTGAGATTCTTCTCAAAAACATCCATGGCCCGGTCGCCTTCATGCTTAAGGGCTTTACCATCAAAACATTTGAGAAATTAATCAACAAGGCAGCTAGCCTAGAAGAGGAAGCCAAACAGTTGCCCTTTCTTGACCAATCATCAGGCTAAGCCATAAGGTGTTTGAGGAAGAAACCGGGGACAA